>OV049924.1:353444780-354644780 GCA_920104205.1 Eupeodes latifasciatus | reverse complement strand
CTAACCTAACTTACATAGATAATTTTGTTGATAAATTTTTTCGTTTTGGAGAAAGTGATATAATTGGACTTTATATTTCAAATTCATTTAATAGTTTGGCATCAACCGCTCTCATCGAAAATTCGTGTACTTGTGTTGACAAATCTATTCGTTGTTGGGTTAGAAATTACCCTTTCGACCATTTAATTCAAGTAGCATTTAACGGGTTCAAATCAGATATCTTCAAAATAAATGGTGGTGTGCCCCAGGGCTGTGCTTTGTCTCCGACACTCTTTCTTATTTTTATAAATGATTTTTTGTCTCAAACTTCAAACACACTTAATTGTTGCACTGATAATATACCCCCAGCTGTTTATATTAGTTTATATCCTTGTTGCCCCAATAACTCACTTCAGTCTTTTGGATAGAATTACAAAAAGAGCTCTTAAAATGATAGCCAATCGTTACTGAGATATTTGCTACTCTGGAACACCGCTGCAAGGTTTCATGCTTTTTATTGTTTTATTGATATTTTCACAAACACTGCTCTATCGAAATAACCAGTTGCATTCCTCCCCTCAAACAATTCAACAGTAACGCCCGTACTTCTAGAAATGCTCATCAATTTACCCTTGAAACCAGTTTGTGACGTACTGTTAAATACTTTAGCCGCACTACACGAATGTAAAGTTTTAGTTTGATATGGTTATGTCACATAAAAGGTATTGGGTCTTATTTCGTCTTCCCAATTACTGTATTCACTCCCTTGGCTCGGAGAATCGACAACATACGACATACGCAACTTGTCAATAGTCAAGGTACCTGTTAAAAATACTAAGAAATTGTCAATCATCTCTTGTTGAAATGCCGGAACTGTCCAACATTCACCTTATCTGTGTGCTGCGTCATAAAGCCATTCCAGGAACCTGCAAAGCTGACGAACTTACAAAAAATGGAATCGGATATTCAGCCTTATTCCAAAAACACAGCACAAATTCATCAACTTTTGACCAATAGACGATCCAGGGGGGGGGGGTCATATGAGCGATAAATCTTATACAGTTAAGTTGTATAAGTAAAGATTTCATCTCAAAATTTGTTAGTAATTTAACAACATTAACTAAAAAGTGGTTTACTGTCAAAAACAACTAAAATTATTGTTTTCACTCAATTTAGAATTTGAAAAAAAGTTTAGTCATGCTTTAAATTATTTTCATAAAATTTGTTTCTAAGAAAAAGAACAAATATTCAGGTTCTTAAGAAGAAACCGTGAATAAGAGATCGTCAGTTTGATATTAAGTTGCCTTTAAATTCCTAAAACTAGCCTTCAATTTTATTATTAAATTTTTTGACACACATAGTGATCATTGAAGTGATTTTTACTTGCGACATGTAGGAACTATGTAGCAAGTTTTGCATTAGTTAAAAAATTCGAACTAGAGCTTCTAATCAAACATGACATTACGATGGTAGGAAAGTCGAAAAAATTGGGTACCCCGATTATGTCCATCTGTCTATCTGTCCTGGCCTCTACAGTCCAAACAATTGTGTTGATTGAAATTAAGGTTTTCAGCCGATTAGCGTAAGGCGTTTTTTTTTCATTTTATTAATACGAACAATAACATACAAATTTGTTGGTTAAAGCATGTGATTTTTTCAAAACTTTCTCTACATTTTGTGTTCTTAGTTTGGCTTCTTTCTACAAGAGAAACATTTTTTGGTATTGCTCCAGAAGGGTAACCCTCATAACCTTTAAGTTTTTTTTTTTAAGTTTTCTCAAGAACTAATGGACCGATTTCAATTATCTTCTCTTTTTGTGCAAGTTCTTGTCAACGATCAAATGATCAAATTGATGATGATTTTTGATGATCAAAAAAATTACATTTTTTTAAATTTTAAAAAATAATATTAATTTTGTTTACAAAACTGGATATCTCAGAAAGGGGTCAACATTTTTTAACGAAATTTAAATGTATATTTATAAGCACTTTATTTAGTTCTAACCAAAAATATTTTTAAGACAAAATTTAAAATTTAAAATGATTTTGAAAAAAAAAAAAAATAAGTTAATCTAGAGTTTTTGAGGAATGAAATGGCAATTACATTTTTGAGAAAAACTTATTTTGCAGGTACATTTTTAAATCTTAAAATATAGGATATATTTTTAAACCGACTTTTTGGAAGAAATTAGCAAGTTCTAAAGACCCAGTCGTGCATTTTATATTGTTCAAAATCTACTTTTGAAGTGAATTTGCTTTGGATGCTCTAGAACTGAGATTTAAACACGAATTTCAATAATATAAATGTCCCAAAAACTGCAAAAGTGACAGTTTTGTTAAACTAATAGCTAAATTCAAGAACCAAACATTTTTCTCTCTACAATTTTTAAGTTCTGTTGACTAAGATCAAAATACGAGTAAACAGACTGATAGGGAGAGTAATAATAGAAAAAAACACGACAATTCTTCAAATCAGATCCTCTCTCATTTTCTGGATTTTTCAAGTTTTGTAGCGTTCTTCGCATTAATAGAAATGGAAACACAAAAAGTATTAATTTTATTTTTGGAAAAAAGCTACTTTTCCAAACAATTTCTTACATTGCACCAAAAACCCTCTAAACTATTGTGATTTAGCTCTTAAATATGGTATATTTAGAAAACTGTTGGAATCTTGGATTGCTTTCATATGTAGCGAGTCATCATAAATTGCTGTACATTATGCAACAGTGTTCTATAATAATTTGATAATTAAAGTTGTCACTGTGGTACCCGTGGTCTTGGGTTCAATCCCTGCCTATTCCATCTAAAGTTTTTTTCACGCGGGTACTGCCTCTTGCGAGGAATTGACAAATTCTCCAAGAGTAATTCTTGTCATGAAAAGTGCTTTCCCAAATTCGGCTTAAAACTGTAGGTCCCCCCCATTCCTGACAACATTACTCGCACACAGGAATGGTTGAGAGTTGTAAGTCACTGGGCCCTAGTTCTCAACGGACTGTTGCGCCACCCAATTTATTTAAAGTTGTCACTTTAGCCCTTGAAATGTGTTAACGTAAGGTTAAGATGCACATTATGCTATTTAAATTTTGTTAGCCTCATTTACAAAACATCAAAGAACATTTTTAAGCTGTGAGTAAAAACTCATCTAAGTGTGTACCCCCCCTCCCCTGATTAAAAGTCTAGATCCGCCCTTGCGACTACGTCTACTCATATATACAACACAGACTATGATTCGGATACGAAATCAATCTCAATAACATCTCAAAAAATCAAAGCATTTGCTTTCAATCAAACTCAATTAAATACTAACTTTTTATGGAGTATTGATATATTCTTTAATAGAAAATCAATGTTTGTAATTTCAAAACTCTCGTCTTGTGGTATTCCTCTCCATTTGAAACTTCTTGAACATTGTAATAATAAATTATGTTTAACTCTTCACCACTTACATTGCAACCAGTGAAATGTTTCATTGGTCTGAAGTCGATGTTTTGAATTAAATAAAATGTGTTTTCACTTAAACAAAATTCTTCTATCAATTTTTTCCCCATTCAAAATAAGAAATAATAAGCTTTTCCTATGATGTTAGGAAATATCCATAATGCACCAATAATTCGATTGCCACTTGGTGCCAATATTATAAACAGTTTCAAAATTGGAAGCATTATCCTAGAAGTATTATCCCAGTGCTCAGTCCTTGTTTTGTGTGAGTATTCTTTTTGGATATAGGACACATCGTCACTCTCTCTCTCTCTCTCTCTATACTAAGCAATTTTGCTGAATGTTTCGGTTCGGTTCAACTTGACTTCAGTCTCTAAAGCTTCTGCTTCAAAAATATTCATACGATTATTTGCCCAATTTAGGGTGCTCATAAAAAGGCTCCTTCAATTCCCCCAATAACACAACACATTCGAAATGGGCCAACTCCCTGGCACTGCATTTACGTACACCTTATCGCATAGAGAATGTATAGAGAAAAGCTGAAAACGTACTTTCATATAAAAAATATGTATATTCACAATACGATGATTGCGAAAGTCTGAAATTGTTCATGTGAGCATTCAGGATATTCTGTTCCAGGCTTCCAGGTCCATGACGGCACAAGACACCCGATCCCGATATACAAGCAGAACCGAATAAGAAATGAAAACATTTGTTGAATTTCTCCAGAGAAATAACTGTTTGACACAACATAGGTTTTGGTATTTGGTCATTGTTGTGTATACTAAGTTTCATATAAGGTTCCTTCTTCGATATTTCAGTTATTATCCTGGTATCTTTGTCGTTGTCCTTTTATAGCCGGAAGTAATAATCAAGTATCCAGAGACATACCTAAGACCGATGACGACGAATAGAAATGCAGGAAATTGTCAAAAATATCATCTCCTTTAGGAATCAAATGATAATTGTTTTCAATTCGATTAGAAGAAAACGCAATTGAATAAAATTGCACAAAACACAAGTAATTTGCAGATCTCCTCGAAATTGAGTTTAACTTTCAAAACTTCTATACTCGTAGATACAATACTAACAATGTTAAATGAACATATAATATGTAATATTGTGTGTTTCGGAATATTGTGCATTCTTGTGTGTTTGGCAAATTATTGGGAACACAATTTCGCCTTTCTTCGGCGTCGCTCGTCGATGTTGGACTCTTTATCGAGTGTGTGCTGAGAATTCTCGAATGAATAGATTTTTGTATTTGGCATAGATATAAATCAATAACAAAAACATTTGCCATTCATATGAATACACAACAATACTATACTTCTGTGCCTTGAATTGTCCTGGAATTGTAATGCCAATGCCTCTAACTAGAGATGAGAAATCTGTATAAGTTTCTTCGCTGTTTAGGGTTAAGTAAGGCAATCGTGGAAAATTGACTTTTGTTAACAAAATTGTTTGCGTTTCTTTGAGTCGTACGGTCCTTAAATAAGTCTTAGTATACTGAAGCTTATAATTTCTTCGAAAATCCGTGTCTCCAAAAGAGCCGAAGTATTGGTTTCCATGCGCTCTACGTGACTCAGCCATCTTAGTCGTTGGATCTTACCTTTCTGGCTAAGTCTACGTCGCTGTACAGCCCGTACAGCTCGTCGTTTCATCTTCTCCCTCACTCCCCTTCTATGCATAGAGGACCGTAGATCCCACGAAGAACTTTTCTCTCGAAACGACCCAAGGTGCTCTCATCCCCTTTTGTCATAGTCCATGCTTCTGCACCGTATAGCAGGACGGGGATGATGAGGGTCTTATATAGCCACACTTTGGTCCCTCAAGAGAGGACTTTGCTACTCAATTGCTTTCTTAACCCAAAGAAACAGCGGTTAGCGTATATCATAGCCTTTCCTAGGTAAACGAAGTTGTTAACTACCTCAAAGTTACGTTTGTCTATGGTGACTTTTTGAGCGAGACGTCGGTGTTGTGAGTCCTTTCTTGAGGACAGCATGTACTTTGTTTTGCCCTCATTAACCGTTAAACCCATTTTTGACGCCTCTGCCCAAATACTCACAAAAGCCCCATTGACATCACTCTGAGCTCTTCCGATTATGTCAATGTCATCAGCATATGCTAGGAATTGTACAGATTTGTGAAAGATGGTGCCTCTAATGTTGAGATTTGCTTTCAAGTACGATGTTAAAAAAATCGCATGACAGCGCATTACCTTGTCGTAAACCTTTTTGATATCGAAAGGTTCCGTTAAGTTGTTTTCAAAATATATGCACAAACGGACGAGTTTGGCAGGGATGTGAAAACTGGACATGGCTCTATACAGTTCGTCCCTGTAGATGCTGTCATATGCGGCCTTGAAATCGATGAAAATATGGTGGGTGTCGATTTGGTGTTCTTGGGTTTTTTTCAGGATCTGCCGTAATGTGAATATTTGATCGCCTGTGGACTTTCCTCATCTAAAACCATACTGATAAGGACCTATCAGTTTGTTGACTATGGGCTTTAGACGTTCACATATTACGGCAGAGAAGATTTTGTAAGCGATGTTAAGTAAACTAATGCCTCTATAGTTGGTGCAGTTTAGAGGGTCTCCTTTTTTCAGTATCGGACAAACAATACTGAGGTTCCACTCAGTGGGCATGCTTTCTTCCGACCATATCTTACAGATAAGTTGGTGCATGCTCTATACCAAATTATCTCCAGCTGCTTTGAAGGGCTCGGCATTCAAGCCATTTGCTCCAGCGGCTTTGTTAGAATTCAGCTAAGATATGGCAATCTTTACTTCGTCTTAGTCGGGAAGACGGGATTGGTGGCTTTCGTTGTCTATGTTAAATGGATCTTCCTGCGTGACAGCCAAATTCAGTTCGTCGTTGATGCTATACCGTCTGCAGAAGTGGTCCTTCCATATTCTCAGCATTGACTGCGATTTCACTATGATGTTTCCACTTTCATCTTTGCAGTCTTCGATTCGAGGTTTATGTACTTGTGAATTTCGTTTAACCTGCTCATAAGAGTTGATACGGTTATAATAATCTGGTGACCTAAGAGCCTTACTTGGCATGCTCGCATACGCACGGCTAGGTGACGTCGGATTGGGGAGTGGTTCTTGCTCCTAGGTAGCCAGCCGCACCAAGGGAAAACTTTCTTCATGCCAAGGTTTACGAAAACTTCATGACTGCGGACGGACATCTTCTTTTACCTTACCAATTTACCAGGCGACAGGTGTTGGAGTCGCTCAAGGTCTCTGTCTCCCTCCCTACCTGCTTTCGCAGACGCCTTGACAGCTCATGTACCTTTGTGAAATTCTATTGAACTGTCCCTCAACTTGCTCCTAGATTGCTCTACACAACTCTTAATTTGGCACCATAATTTCCCTCACTCACCCACATAATCTCTTTAATTTAAAACATTATGATTTAAAGCACACCAATTTTATTCAATATTTAAAAATTTTGTAGGTTTTTATGAACATTCTAATCTCATAGATGAACGTGAGTGCATGTATATATAGTATGGTAGATTTTTGCAAAATTTCGTAGTTCAATTTTTGTTTTAGGTAGACTTAGCATAATATGTAGTTTTAGGTAGGTAGTTCAAATTTAAATTAATTATTTTGAAAGTAGTTTACGTTAAATAGCAAAATAAATCAATGTAAATACTAAATAATATATAAAGATAATCTGTCAAAAATATATAGTGGTAGTTTGGCCTGTGGAAAAGAGAAAATCACTGTTTTATAGGTCGGAGACTTACCGCTTATGGGGATACTGTGCACAGATTCCAATGGGTTCCAATAGAGAGAAGATTTCAAGTGGGTAAATTCCAGCTCACCGCCAAACCACAACTATCACAATCACTTTCCTTTTAGATTATTTTAACTTTTTTTTTTTGTATTGGAAATTTTAAATTAAAAAAAATACTAATAAAAAAAAATTATATCTTTTTATAAAACTCAATTATTTAGCTTACTTTTTCTTTGTTGTACTTATTATGCACTCACTCTCTATTCTTATTTTTTTTCTTATTCTAACCTTTATACTTTTTTTAAATTATTTTTTTTTTCCTTATCTCAATTTTGATTAAATTTTGTTTGGGTTTTTTTTGAATTCCCTTTTATTCCCTTCGGGTTATATAAATTAGACGCTTTGCGCGAGACCAGGTGGGATTGCAACCCCCTCCTTTCCACCGCACTTCACCGCACCACGCCGCCGTAGCTCGATCGGGGCTTCAGCCAGCCGATTGGTTTCGCGACTTTCACTTAACTGAGCTGTAGAATGGATCTTAGCTTTCTTGTTCGGGTGTCTATGCCTTCGATTGAGTGATTTGTTCCGGGAAGGAAGCCGTTACTGAGCTAGAAGTTGAGAGGAAAACGGCAAGTGCTCCAGTTATTAGATTTAAAGCGAAGAGCTTGGCCTTGGCCTTGAACTTGAAATTGATTTATTGTTCGCTTTCTCTTCTACGATTCGTTTTTGCACTTGATAAAAAAAAATGACCACGAGACGGGTGCCCGTGGTGCAAACGTCAAAAGGCCGATAATTCGGTGTTCTGCACAGAGGCGTCCTACTAATCAAAAATAATTCGTGTTTTAGCCCTTTTGGTTTTCTTCAGAGATCATTTATTATAAATATGTTTGGTTTTAAACTAAAGATATGATTTATAATAATTTAACTCGTGAGGTTCACAGTCTCGATTTGGTTGTGATAAGCAATAGTAAAGGCGTCTTACGGCTTAAAGATATTTTCCTTTTTTGTATGACCAGTTAATTTTATATTTTTCTTTAAAAGATTTAAAGTACTCCACAATTCTATTAGAACTTATTCTGAGGAGGAGATCCTACTCGCTTGGTGGTCAAAATGAAAAGACCTATACTCAGAATTTTGGCGGGAAGCTACCTTATTCAATGCGGTTGGTACCCACTGTTTCCTGAGTGAACTGAGCAACTTAAGCGCGCTAGTTCGAACTTCGAATTCCATAGGTGATTTCCAGAAAACAGGGTGCAACAAAATATTTCTTTTTTGGAGTTTAGGAAGATAGTATAGATTCGTAACAGAGTTTCAAACTTCATTTCTGCTTTTGAACCTCTCAACATCTTCAACCGCACGCTTCTCATGCTTTCTCTTTTTCCTTCTGAGAAGTCTGTGTTCCTCTTGCCTTTTCTGCACGGAAAGCTCGTGAGCAGCTTTCGTTCTTCTATGCAGCGCCGCTTTGCGTGCCTTTTTTTTGGCTGCATTTGCCTGCAGACATTCCTCATCAAACCAGTGGTTCCTTATTGGTGGCTGCTTGAGAACCCAGCACGTCAGAGGCGGCTTCTCTGATTGCATCTTGGCAATGTTGCCACTGGATCTCGATACATTGTGTTGGCGGCAGAGAACGTCGAGAGAGGTTGCTTATAACTCGGTCAGAGAAGGATTTGCAATCTCTTCCGATTGTAGCCGTTTGACGTTGTATCTTCTTCCAGCATCTCCCTGTTTTGCCTTAGGTCGGGAAGCCCGAAGTGCTACCTTGGCTACAACGAGGTAGTAGTCCGAGTCGATGTTAGCTCCTCGGAAAGTTCGAAACATCCATGATGCTGGAAGCAATATGGTCAATCTGGTTGACGGCAGATTGATCTGGAGAACTCCAAGTTCTTTTGTGTTTTTGTGTTCTTCTGTGGGATCTTGGTAAAAATATGGAAAAATCTTCTAACTAACTCGCAAGCTGATTTTTTAAAGAATTATTCAGCTTCAGATCAGATATTTACACTCCCATCAATTTTCAAAGCGTTCCAAGCCCGGGATAAAAAGGTTAATTTGTTATTTGTTGATTCAAAGTGACATTAATGCACTTTTCTTTAAATTTTTACAACTTGGAATATATTAAAAACTCACAAAGGTGATCAAAGCAATGCACAAGTAGTTTGGAATGGTTCATCATATTCAGATTGGTCTGAAACAGATACAGAATTGAAACAGGGCTGCCTACTAAACGATGAGTAGATGATATTCCAAAGCGAGTAAGAATTTCTTATACCACAATGAATTTATTGCTTTATGCCCATGATCTCGTTATTCTTTCTGCAACTCCGGAAATCTTATGATCAATCGTTTAACATGTTATTGTAGTAGATTGGGGCTGACAATCAATACGAATACACCAAGAAAAACAATGGAACTTTAACGGCCATCCTCTGGAAACAGTTAAAGAGGTTGAATATTTGGAAGATATTGTAAATAAAACACTGAACTTCAGTCAATAACTTCAAAAATCAAAAAGCTCTCTGTTTTCTAACAAGAGAGTCCTTCTTTCTGCAAAGTATAACATTTTAACGCAGTTGTTAAATCAACTTCTTGTTATGGCTTTAAGGTTTCGAGGAGTAAAAAGTATGAAGACATTGAGACGTTTTAAATTAATTTTTTTAAAGAACTCTTAAATCTTCACACTTTAGTCGCAGAATAATTACAAAATTAAGATTCTTAGTCATTACGATGGCTCAAGACTTGCTAAAAACTATTTTTGTACAAGTTAAGGAATGGAGATTGGTGGTATACTAGGTGGAAACACATTGGTATTTGAAAAATCAACTATGCCACATTATCCAAGCTGACGAAAACAACACCCGAAATGCGTTCATAAATAAAGCTCAAGAGTCAGAAAGCAGGACTATTGCATAGTCAACTAAATTATGATTTTAACCAAAGAAACTATTTTCATGACTCACTATGTTATGATGAATTATCTTTGATATTCAAAGCAAGATGCGAGGTCTTATCTTTACAAGGCAACTCTTAAACACTTTCCAACCTACACTCCAAAGAAGACTGCTTTTATATAATAAGTATATGCAAAATATTTAGACAATAAAGGATGTCGGAAAACCTTAATATTATTTAATGAAGGTGAATGAAAAATTCTCAGTAATTTTATAAAAACAATCTACAAATATGGAATGCAATTAATTTCAGAGTACGCTTAAAACTTTGCATATATTTATTAACTTTGATTTGGAAAATTATTTTATTTTTATACAAACGTATAAGTTCTTAAAATTCCTAACCAGGCAGCTTATGTAAGCATTTTATCAACGTTAAATCTTCTTTTCATTAAATCTCTAATATAGTTTTGAGGTTGTACTTTTTTACCTTTATAAGATGAGATATCTGTGATTCTTTGAGCAACTATAGGACCCATGCTCCTATTGGATCCATTATAACTAGGTCTTGCTTTTTAATCCCAGTTCGGTGGCAAAAACAAGTTGTAGTTTGTCTTCTGTTGGTCAACCCAATGAAAAGTTAATAATGCAGATATGTCACTCTATCCTAGTGGAGTTTTTTCGGTATAACACCTTCAGCAAGGCTTATCTTTTTTCGGCTTCTAAATCTTTCTTGTCTTGATGGAAGCACAGTTAAAACAGTTGACCGAATGAAGTTTGCACATCTAATTTCTTTGATACAGAATTTGCAGTTTTTGAGATTAAACAGAATTTGTGGTTTAGTCTGTTATATTTAGTTAGTAGGAAGTACACTGTCCTGAGGTTTGTTAAGGTTATAAAAGAGCCTCAGTAACAATTTAGCTGCAAAACCATGAGCTACTCTTCTACTTGTTTTGCCAAATTTTCTTTCTGGGTAAAAGTGCAGAATCAGATATTTAGTGTAAAGATGGTTTGACCGCCTATTACGACGTTTTTCTAGACGACTAGCGTATTTAAATGTTTTGTTTTCCTTGGCATTTGATGACAATCAAACGTCACTATTCCGCATTTAAAAGCATCCCGCTGAGTGTTGAGTAAGAGTCCGTGAGGTCAAGGAAGTTTTTAACGACAAGCAGGAGCTATGGCATGCAATTTGATGCCTTCGTGAAAGACAATAGGAATTGACAGATGTTTAGTAAATTCTGTCTATTTTAAATATTATCGGGTAAAGCGAATCACCTAATTTAATACCACTCTGACTTGATCCGATCTGAGATCGAATGTTCATCTTGGTTTTAGACTTTCCATGGAGAGTCTTGATGTATGTAAAGAGACAGAAGGGGCACCATATAGTTGTCTAGAGACCCTAATATCTTTCGGTGCAATACTGTTAAAGGCTTGTTGTCGGTTCAGAAGCCAGGATGTTGTGAAGTTGTCTAAATATCATTGAACACTATATACTCCTGAACTCTCCAAGTTCTCGTGATCCCATTTTTTTAAATAAAGGCGGACATCGCCCGCATTAGAGACGAATTTTAAGAAACCGGCAGTTTGTGTTCATTGTGTTTTGATAGATGAGTTATTCTTGCTTCTTGCTCTAAAATATTCTCCCATTCAGTGACGGATTTAGGCTTGCTGCCGCCCTAGGCCCCATTCGATGCGCCGCTCTTATTGATACATTTCATTTGATAAATTTTGATCCAATATTTTTTTTTCAAAATAACTTTGTTTTATTGAAGTATAATTTAAAAATATAATTCATTAACATGAAAGATAAATAAATTATAATCCTTAGATAGACAAATAAGAAACATTTGTTTTTATATTAATGAATTCAAAAATTTTTTCTCCTGGCTTTCGTCCGCACAAAAACGTCGATTATATCGTCATAATTAATATCTTGAACTAGTTGTGCTTCAATAGATAGTAATGCGAGAGCATTAAGTCTCTCTTTTTAGAGTGGAAAAAGATCTTTCTCCTGAACAATTTGTAGCCGAAATACTCAAAAAAATTCGGAGAGCAATGTCCACATTCGAATAAACATCTTGAAGACTATTTACCCCGTGAATCATCTGGCTCAATTTTTCTGTTTTTTTTTGCGATGAGTATCATAAAGATAATAATCCTGAACTACGGACAGTGCTTTAGCTTTTTCTTTATATTCAGAAAATTGTCTGTCTCTCATGCCTTGAAAAAATAAAGCCAGAGAAATATAGATCTGCACAACGGATGATAAATCAGTTTGAGATTCTTGAAGCTTCTTACTAGCAGCATTGAAACGACCTAAAATTATATTCCAGACAATGACTAGGATTGCTGTTTCTAAATGTTGTAATTTTCGCTGCAATCCCATAGCTTCTCATCTCTGCTTTCGGCAATAAATTCCAGTGCATCAATTATTGCAGACCACTCTTTTTCTAATTCGAGCAGACCAACGAGTTTAAGAAAGACTCTTAATTCTTAAATTTGTATGCTGCACCAAGATTTCCCAACGATGAGTAGATATAGTAAAGAAATTGTATAGTTCTTGTAAAGTAGAAAAAAAGTCAACAACTTCTGTTACCGATTCAACTGCACATATGACCCTATCAAATTTAAAGAATGGGCAGTATAAGGAACATAATCTGCTAAAGGATTTATTTTTTTAATTCGTGTCTGAAGGCCTGAACATATATGTACCTGACATATTGCTCGCATTGTCATACGATTGACCACGACAGTTCATTATATCAAAACCATTATTTTCTAGAGATTTTAACAATGAATTTTAGCTTTGTGGCCGATATTTGGTAGAAATTCTAGAAACCTTTCAACAATTTCACCATTATCACGTACATATCTTATAATTATAGTAAGCTGATCGACATGTTCTATATCAGGCGTAGAATCTACAATTGTAAAATACTTAGCAGATTGCACTTCACTAGAAATTTGCTGTAGTACTTTGTTTAGAATCAACAGTATAATTTCTTCATAGATTGTTTTACAATTTTAAATGTTCAGATAAAAATGGATCAAACTCAGCAAGGAGCTCTACCGTTCCTAAAAAATTCCCATTATGAGGATCTCCTCTTCGTTCTAAATTTCCTCAAAATGGCAGGCCTCTTATTGCTATAGTGGTATACAATTTTTTTCCAATACATTATTTCCTCATCGAGTTGTTTTTTTAGATTTTGATCAACACGCCCGTGAACTACTGCTCGAGCTTTAAAATGACTAACGTTAGTTTAGTGACAGTCAGAATTTTCATGAGCTTAGATGCGTGCTTTTGAGTTTTTCCAGTCACGGAATCCTTCGTCAGTAAAAGCATTCATTTCACCACTTCTACCAAATATTAAGCATGCAATACAAAATACAGAGCCTTTAGTTTCTGAACAAATCAACCAGTCACGGCGGCGGCGTTGAATCTCTCCATTTTTTAAAGTACGTTGAAATAAACTTTTGGGACAATACCTCGTTTTATCACTATAAACATTACTAGAATTTTTAAAGTCTGCATTATCATTTCGTGGTACACCTTTTATAGATATACATAGATATGAAATCCCGTGTTTCTTCATTCAAGTTCCATAAAAAGGGATCAGTATTAAATTTAAAAATATCAGCTGTTGACTGGATTTCTTCAGTATATTGTGATGAAGGAAAATTTGACGGTGCCTCGTTCGTACCTTTTGATAGGGAAGAGTGTACTTTTTCGCTATCTTGTTCTGAAGTCTCTTCTTCTAACTCCAGCTGCAAAGACAAAATCAATGCCAATAAGAAAATTATTACCAATCAAAACAAGATACTTACAACAGATGAACATGATGCTTGTTGGTCATTGTTAGAAGATTCAGTTGAGCTTGTCATAAAATTAGATATTTTTGGAATTTTTTTAAGTAAATTATCTAACTTCGTAGATTCTGTTTCTTTTACTTTACGATACTCAGCACCGTTTAATTTTTTTGGATAGCCACTCATATTTAATTAAAAAAATAAAATCAAAAACAAAGAGATGAGGTGAGATTTTTCTATTCTTACAGTTCTCTTTCGTTTGTTCAAGTGTTAAGCATTTTATAAATTTTTCCGCCCTTCAAATTATGCCGCCCTAGGCCTGGCCTCACGGGCCTAGGCGTAAATCCATCACTGCTCCCATTAGTGCACGTGGCATGATGGATAGTGCGTTGGACTGTCATGCCAGAGGTCTTGGGTTCGATCCCTGCCTGTGCTATATAAAGTTTTTTCACGGGTACTACCTCTTGCGAGGAATTGACAAATTTTATATTTATATTTCACTATAAATAAAGTATGACAAGTTGCTAGTGAGTTGTGGCTCCGCATTTTATTCAAATTATTCAAGTTTAAGTAAAGTTTAATTGTAAAAAAAAATTTGTTCTCTATTCTAAAGAAGTTAAGCGTCAAGTTTCCATATCATTCTTGCTCAATCAAATTAATTTAATTTAAAAAATTGATAAAATAAAAGTATTTGCAATGTCTAATTCTAACCTCACAAATGGTAAGAGAAATCTTCGATCACACACGAATGATAGACTTGTTGGCTCTCCGATGAACTCTTCGTCAAGTCCTTCATCAACAAAAATTTGGGATAAGATTGAAATTCGTTTGGATAAATTAACATCGACATTAACTGACACTATTTTATCTATCTTGAGAAAAGAACTGAGTGAAATCACACTAACTTTTAATTCTCGATTGAATGAGATTGAAGCTAATTTTGACTTAAAAATTAAAAAACTTGAAGACGCGTTTGTATACAAGTGTAATGATGATATGAACAATATGGTTTTGGAATGTGAAACAAAATTTGCACAGAAAATGGAATTGGAACACAATAATATTGAACTACTGAAAACACAAATTGATGTCATAACTAGGAAAAACATTGCAGGTGATCTTGTACTGCATGGAATACCAGTAAACCGAAACGAAAATCTGCATGAGATCTTTAACAAGTTTTGCACAACAATTAATGTTTCTCTGTCACATCCACATTATATAATTCGAACTAAACAAAAAAATAAGTCTTCTGTTAGCCCGATCATAATAAGACTTCAGAATGAAAATGAAAAAAATCTTGTTTTGAAGAAGACGAGTGAATATTATCAAACAAAGTCTCGCTCAGTCACACTTGATGATCTTGGCTTCCAAAACAACAACAGATTTGTAAGGGTATATGAGTGCCTTACGAAGCATAATCATGCTGTCTTTTGCAAAGCTAATGACCTACGTAGGAGAAAACAGGTGCACTCGGTTTATTCAAGATATGGACGAGTTTTTATCAAAGTGCATGTTGAAAAGAGACCCATATGTATTACTAGTGTAAATCAATTGTATGCGGTGGTTTCGAATGTCCATTCGATTGAAAAAAAATCTATGCTTGGAGCTCATGTTGATGTTGGTGCTTTAAATGTTGCCGCAGCCCAAGTCGTTGCTGGTGTCGGTGTTGCTGATGGTGATAATGTTGCAGACAATGTGAATGTTGCTGATGGTGTTTTTGATGCGAACGAGAGTTTAAATTTTTTGTAGTAATCTCTCTCTATTCAATTTTCTGTTTTTATTATTATGATGAATCTAAATTTGTTTATTTGCGTGTAGCCTACAATTATATGAATCTTGATTAACTTATTATTTTTCTGTCTCATTTTCATTAAATTCATTTATTTATTATTTATTTTATTTATTTATAATTTTATTCTTCATTAGTGAGTTTCTTTTTCTAATAGTTGGTGGGTTTTCAGTCTCTTTTTTTTTCTTTTTTTTTTTCTCTTCTTTCGTCTTTAATGTTATATTCTTCTCCGGATATTGTGAGATCGGTGTGCAATGTACTGTGTAACGTGAGTAAAGGTTTAAATGTCTGTCACTTAAATGTGGGAAGCATTCGCTCTAAATACACTATCCTCCTTCAAATGTTATGTAATTCGAATATGGATATCTTAATGATTTCTGAATCATGGCTGAATGAAAGTATTTCTTCAAATTTGCTGTGTTTTCCTGGTTATGAATTATACAGAAATGATCGTTGTACTCGAGAGGTGGTGTCTGTATGTATGTGAGAAATCATATTCCTGCAAAAGTTATATATGCTTCTACTGGGTGTATCGAATTCTTGTGCGTAGAAATAAAAAATAATCATAGTGAAAAATGTCTTCTAGTGGTGGTGTACTCACCACCTGGTTTGTTTAAAGAGAATAATTTGTATGAATTTGAAAGCACTCTTTTTCTTTTAAACACTAAGTATTCAGATGTGCTTATTGCTGGAGATTTCAACGTTAACTTACTAGTGAGCAACGTAAATTCCCGTCTATTTCATTACTTTTGTAATAAATTAAGTTTGTTCATTATTAATAAACAGTGGCCAACTTGCTTTCAGTCTTTAACCAATCCTTCACTCATTGACATTTTCTTAACAACTTCACTCCCAAAAATTTTGCGCAATGACCAGATAAGATTGACATCTGAATTTATACATGAATTGATTTTCTGTTCTTTTCAGTTTAATGTTCAAAGTGCTAATTCTGTAGAGACTTTTAATTTTCGATCTTATCGCAATTTTAATTCTGATGAAATTGTAAGCCGCACTCGAACTGATTTTTGGAATGAAATTTATTACACTAATGATGTAAGCACTAAGGTCTTAATTTTTAATAGGCTCCTGGAAAACTTATTTAATGAATTTGTTCCCTTAGTTACAAAACGAGTTAAAAAACCTGCATCAAGTTCTTGTCCATGGTATAGTAATGATATAGAAATTCAAATTAGAGATAGAGAACGTTTCTTCAGAAAGTTCAAACGTAATCCTACGGTTTATAACAGAAATCAGTATATTTTTGCAAGAAATAAAGTCACTTCTCTCATTCGTTCATGTAAAAAAGATTATTTTTCTGCTAAGCTTAACATATCCTTGGGCTCTAAGGTTCTTTGGAAAAATCTTAAAAAAATTGGTATCTACTCTAACAAATCGTCATCTGGATGTTCATTGGATCCTGAGCAGATGAGGGCAGTTTATGCGTCATCCCTGAATAGCTCTAGGTCGGTTATAGTTGTTCCGGATAATAATGTTGAACTGTTTTCATTTAACTGCGTCGATGAGTATGAAATCGTAAATGCTATTCGAACTGTAAAATCAAATGCAATCGGATCTGACAACATCTCGCCAAAGTTCATTAGATTAATTGTACCAGCCATTTTGCAACCCTTAAAACATATTTTAAATATTTGTTTCTACAGTTGTAAATTTCCTGAGCCATGGAAGTGCGGTGTAATAGTTCCAATTCCAAAAAGCTGCAAGTCACTAGAGCCGTCTGAATTTAGACCTATTAGTTTGTTGCCATTCTTTAGTAAGGTTTTTGAACGGCTTTTGGCTAATCAAATGATTAGCTATATTCAAATCAATCAAAAACTCTCGAAGTGGCAGTCTGGTTTTCGGTCTAAACATAGCTGTGAATCTGCTGTCATTAAGGTAACTACTGACTTTCGATTCGCCCTTGATAAAGATCATCTTGGAATCATGGTACTGCTAGATCTTTCCAAAGCTTTTGACTGTGTAGACCATCAAATTCTAATATCAAAGCTAAGTGATAAGTTTAATTTTTCTACATCGTCACTTAAGCTTTTGAAAGACTACCTTTGTAACAGAAGTCAAATAATAAGAACCGAGCAAGGAACTTCAGCTCCTTTTATTGCTCACTGTGGTGTTCCCCAAGGCTCTGTCCTCGGACCACTTCTATTTTCACTGTTTATCAATGATCTACCAAATGTTATTAAAAATTGCTCAATTCACTTGTATGCAGACGATGTTTTGATGTATATATTTTGCAAACTAGGTATGATGGAAGATGCTGTAGCGCGAATAAATGAGGATTTAGTTCATGTTCAGGAATGGGTTCAGACGAATATGTTACGTCTTAATCCTTCGAAGACGTTGAGTATGGTGTGTTCAAAAAATGATGTTGTTCTTGAAGATGTCCCTAAAGTTATTTTGAATTCCCGAACAGTTGAGTTTGTCGATAAAGTAAAGTACTTAGGCTATCAAATTAACAATAAACTCACTTGCTGCGATGCCATCTCGGATGCTGTAAGACGTATTTACTTTGGTCTACGCTCTCTAAGGACCTCGTCACAATTTCTGAATGAAGATATCAAAAAACATTTAGTCAAAAGCTTGCTTCTTCCTTTCTTTGCTTTTAATTGCTCTGTATACCCTTGTCTTGACTTTGAGTGTAAACGAAAACTTAACGTAGCATTTAATGATTGCTTGCGTTTCATATACAATATACCTAGGTGTGAAAGTGTGTCTAGTGTTCAGTCTACGTTATTGGGGATAAGTTTGAATAATCATTTATTGTTTCGTAATATATTACTTTTGCATAACATTATTAATGGAAGATCTCCAGGGTATTTAGGGGAAATGCTTCAATTCGCTCAATCCCATAGAGGGTTACGACTTATTTTGCCACGTTTTCTTCATTGCATTGCTGATCGATCTCACCTCGTCTTTTCAATAAGGATTTGGAATAGCCTTCCCTTTGAACTTCAAAGAATCACTTCACCAACCATTTTTAAGAAAAAGTTACTTGCTTATATTGTGACAAATATCAATTAATCGTCTTCTACTGTTAATGTTATACCCACTCATTTGTTATTTATTAATTTATTGTATCAATGTAATCCATTTATTATCATACTTCTTTCTATTATATTCTTTTTTTTTTTCATTATATTACTATTATTTATAACTAATTATGTAATGTATCTTGTCAAATGTATAATTAACTTGTTGAATATTTAGATGCAATTAAAAGATCCTGTAATCTTGATGTATCATGTAAATGCTTATAAATACAAATACAAATACAAATACAAATACAAATACTAAATACAAATAAAAAGTTAAGAGTGTAGACGTTACGACGGTGTTCAAATCATTCATCTTAAAATATCACACATACTAAGAATTTCGAGATCTAATATTTCCTTAATGCAAGTGCCAAGCTTTAGAACTTAGTTTGATTTCAAATCTAATTTTGTTAACGAGATTTTTAGTCGAAAACAAATTTTTAACAATTTTAGTAGCATTTTTTAAAAGTTTTTATTTCTTATATAAACAAATATAAATTGGATGAATGAAATTAATTTGAGAGATATCGAAAACCGAACATCAATTTTTACCAAATTTGCGTACTATTTTTTGTAGATTTTATTTTTTTATGAAAAAAAAAACACTGTTGGATTATTATACAAATATTACTGAATGTCGAAAACAATAGTTTCTGTGAGATAAAATAAGTTTGAAACCAATATTTTTAAATTTTGAAAAGACATTTGAGTCGAAATTCAATGTTTTCCAACTTTTAATAATGCTTTATTTAAGTTTTTATTTTTTGTAAAAAAAACTGTCAATTCGATTTTACCAGATGTTAAAAACGATATTCTTCGTGCATAAAATTGTTTTGGAGATTAAATCATTTTTTTTTCGTAAAATTTTCGAGGTGGCAAATATTTTTTTTTCAGTTGTTTTGATTTATAAAAAAAACATTAATTGGAATTTTTTCCAAACATATAAATGTTTAGTATCACATTACAATATACCTATCTCTAATACATATATAAAATTCTCCTGTCACAGTGTTTGTTGCCATACTCCTCCGCTTAACCAATTTCAATGAAATTTTGCATATATGTATATTCTATAGGTGTGCAATATAAAAAAAAACAATCATCCATGGCCACAATGCTAAAAAAGTCTAAAATTATCATCTGGGATGAATGCACTATGGCACACAAACATTTGCTTGAGGCGTTGAACATTCAAAAATATAAAAAACAAGGACAGATTATTTGGCGGCACTCTGTTTCTCCTTTCAGGTGATTCGAGACAAAGTCTTCCCGCCATTACGCGTTCAACGTACGCTGATGAGATCAATGCGTGCTTAAAATCATCACCACTGCGGCGTAATGTTGAAAAAGTACAAGATCCATCCGCTGAAACATTTTTAAAACAACTGTTAAATATAAAACACGGAAAAGTTACTACAGATCAGGGTTGTTGCGGATGTAAAAATTTTGACATCCGCGGATGCAAATGCGGATTTTTTGAGACTCACATCCGTGGATGCGAATGCGGATGCGGATTTTAGAATTTATTAAATAAAAACAATAATTTTAAGTCCGTAAATAAAGGAAAATTTTATTGATTATCTTTGCGTTTAATAATTAAATTTAAAAATGGGTGAGTTATATTTAATAAAAAAGCAAGATTGCAGCCTTCTCAGACTGCAATCTGTTTCTTAGTGGATCTTATATTAACAAGCTATTTCAGAATTTAATGTTTATAAATAAATATCATACCTGCATCTTCTTTCTTTTTTTTAAAAAGATTTTCATTATTCGCACTCTCAAATAAACCAAACTCCTATGGGTGCTTTGACTTCAGGTGGTTTTTCAATGAAGAAGTCGTGCGTCCTTTTCTTGAATATGTTTTTTACACTCGGACTTGTCAGGATCATTTTTGTTTAAATTAAAATAAATCCAGATGATGCTTTTTGTTGGTGGCGGCATTTATGTTCTGTATCTGTATCACTTTTTCACTAAATATATAAAAATAAACTGTGTCCTCTGGCCACTTAGCTAGCAAGAGCTTTTATATATATCCTCCAATCTGTGACCATTGCATATCACTTGTTGTTGCTTTTGTCGTCGCCCACTTGGGACCGAGATTTTTGAATTTAATAGTTTTACTAAGGCTGAAAGGGTCGTTTTTGTTGATCATAATATAGTATGCCGTGCTGTTGCTATTTTTCGATTGCAACTACAAATTAAAAAAAAAGCGTTTCAAAACATCCGCATCCGCAACAAACTCCGCATCAATTTATGCGGATGCGGATGTTGGAATTATTGCGAATAATACGCAATTGCGGATGCGGATGCGAATATTCGCAACATCCCTACTACAGATGAAACTGGATGCATAAAATTACGGTCGATTTCTGCACGATTATTGATTCATAAGATGCTCTCATTGACCAGATATTTCCCGATGTACACAGACAATATACAAATGATGAGTGTCCGGCAGAAACAGCAATTTTAGCAGAAAAAAGGTGGATGTCAACGAATTAAATCTCAAGATACAACATTTGTTACCAGGAGAATTGGTGTCATACAAATCTATTGATACAGTTTGTGATGCTACCGAAGCTGTAAATTATTAAAATGAGTTTTTGAACTCATTAAATATATGTACTTGTATCAGGCATACCAACGCATAATTTCCAACTGAAGGTTGATTCGTAATTTGAACACACCACGGTTGGCAACGGCCCGCGATTAGTAATTGAAAAATTAATGAAAAATGCTATCGAAGCCATAATTATTCTAAATGGCAAATTCCGAAGTGAAAATATATTATTACCGCGAATCCCTATTAAACCCACAGATGTGCCAATTCAATTCAAACGCATTCAATTTCTAATTGGCATTTGCAATGACTATCAATAAGTCTCAAGGCCAAACGATGCCTGTCTGCGGCTTAGATTTGAGCACTTCATGTTTTTCACACGGACAATTTAGGTGGCGTGCTCTCGAGTCGGCAAATCATCCAGTTTGTTTGTATTGGGGAAAGATGAGATCACAAAAAATATTGTACACTCTGTTGCATTAAGGGAATGATATTGGTTTTATGTAGTATTGTCATAATTAGAGATATGTTTATAATTTTAAAGAATTAATTTTAATAAATTAAAAAAATTTGTGTGGTGATTTGTTATTTTAATATTTTGTCACCGTTTATAGTGCTCTATATCTTTCCCACTTATATACCACATCCTTACAATAAGTTAGGTATTTATTTCTAGCAAAATATTCTCTAAAAATTATTTATATGACAAAACAACGTTTGTCGGGTCAGCTAGTATAATATAAAATTTAATTCAAGTCTCTAGCGTTATTGGTTCGTGAGATATTTAGGTTTGGCCAAAATGTTCACCTTTTTTAACTTCCCATAGGAAGTTATTGAAAATTTTGACAGTTTCAAGGTCCCTAGAGTCGAAATAATAGATTTTTTGGAAATATGTCTGTGCGTGCGTGTGTACGTACGTTCGTACGTTCGTACGCCCGTACGTCCGTACGTCTGTACGTTCGCGACGTTCTTTTCGTCGTCCATAGCTCAAGAACCAGAAGAGATATCGACTTCAAATAAACTTTGTTATACAGATAATAAGGCAGAAAGATGCAGAAAGGGCTCTCAAGAAAATTGCGTGGGTGGTTATTTTTACCATAGCAGTTTAAAAATGTTGGTTAAACCTAAATATCTCATGAACCAATGACGCTAGAGACTTGAATTAAATTTTATATTATATATTGTAACGTGATACAAAACAATTACATCTTTGGAAAAAAATCCAATTAACGGTTTTTTTTATAAAACAAAAAACCTGAAAAAAAAATTTGGCACCTCGAAAATTTGACGACAAAAATATGATTTCATGTCCAAAACAATTTTGTGCAACGAAGAAAAATCTAATTGACAGTTTTTTTTTATAAAAAATAAAATCCTAAAAAAAACATTAATACTCATAGTTGGTAAAAATTGAATTTCGACTCAAATATCTTTTCAAAAATTTGAGATAATGACTTCTAACTAATTTTAACTTATAAGAAATACTGTTTTCAACATTCGATAAATTTTGAGATAAATCGAATTGACAGTTTTTTTTAGAAAAAAAAAACCTAAAAAAAAAACAATACTAAAACTTGGTAAAAATTTACTTTCGACTCAAATATTGTTTTCGATGTTCATATATCATTCGATATAAAAATCCAACAGTCCGTTTTTTCATAAAAAAATAAAATCTACAAAAAATAGTACGCAAATTTGGTAAAAATTGATACATATAGACAAAATTTTAAGCAAGACAAATCGACAGACGGGATGGGAAGTTATCAGTGTGGGTTGCATCCCAGGCTCTTTTTTCAAATTCCTATGGTAAAAAACCCACCAACTCAGTTTTCTTGAGAGCCCTTTCTGCAGCTTTCTGCATTATTATCTGTATAAAAAAAAATATTTGAAGTGGATATCTTTACTGGTTCCTGAACTATGGACGACGAAAAAACTTCGCGAACGTACTGACGTACGTACGCACGCACGCACAGACATCTTTCTAAAAATCTTTTATTTCGACTCTAAGGACCTTGAAACGTCGAGAAATGACAAAATTTTCAATTCCACAAATCAGACCGATTACAATAACTTCCTATGGGAAGTTAATAAATGAACAGTTTTGAAAATGAAGAAATCAATTATAGTTAACAAGACTATTTTGTTTTTAAAGCCATCGACATTGTAGCCATCCTTTAATGGAATTTGATCGTTTCAAAAAAATGATTGGTTTTGAAGAATATTTTGAAAACGAGGAAGTTAGTAAAAGTGACCAATAAGAATTAACTTCGATATCGAAAATGATTTTTCGACAAAAGAGAGCATTCGATTAACGAAAAGTACCATCGAATTTGTGTTTCATAAAATTTGAAATTAACTTCAATTCAATAGCTAAAGGAATTATGTGTTTAATTCTCTTGCCACAACTTTTGTGTTTTTTTTTCCAAATTCATTTTTCTTAATTCAATCTTAAATCTATCTTAAATCTAGACAAAAATTCATAAAACTAGCCTAATTAACCATAACTTACAACTAACTTACTGGTCCCATACGGACACTCTAAGTTAAATAATAATACTTAATGCTAATGCCTTTCGGCCCTAAGATCTATTTAACTTTAATTCATTTTATTTATTTTTGTAATCATTAGAAAATTTCAAAAAAACTAATATCAAACAACTTTTGTGTATACTACATTGAATGGGAATGGAGCCCAATGTTGGGCAGGTTCAGACAACATAAGAGACTTCATTTGCAGTCAACTTCATTCTTTGAACGTATATTTTGACCAAGGCAACTATTGTTAATTTGTACTTTGTATAAAGCTACTCTCAGTAATTTATTCGAAACTACATTAATCTCAGTTCACTTTTCGATTCAAGTTTTCTTTAATTTGTAAAATATAATTAGTCTTTTCTTTCTTTAAACTTCAAACAGTAAAGTACTTCTTTTATAATAAATATTGGTCTTTTTCTTTTCTCTGGATCTCCGAACATTCTGAGGTTATGGGCCCAGGATTCGATTGAAGAAAAATTAATTTTTGAATCTTTCTAGAAGAAATTATTTTTCACTGCATTTCCGAGATCGTTTTTGATTTGAGACGAAGAAAAAAATAATAGCAAAATGGCTGATCATTCGGTTTCTAAGCTTCCATTATTTGATGCTACGAATTTCAGCAACTGGAAATATCGTGTGGGTATTTTGTTGGACGAGAAGGTTCTACGAAAATACATTGAGGAAGATTTAGAAGAAATTCTTGCGAAGATTGAGCCTGCTAACCAAGACAGTGTGAAGTTCGAAGAAAAGAAGTGTATTTCAATTTTGGTCCAGATTATTCATGATGGACAATTGGAATATGTGAAGGAGAAGAGGACTGTCAAGGAGATGTTCGACACATTGTGTGGTATTTTTGAACGAAAAAGCATTTCGAGCCAGTTACTACTCCGTAAACAGCTTCTGATGATGAAGTACAATGAGTGTGAAGACATCATTGAACATTTTCTTCGATTCGATACGAAGGTTCGTCAGCTGAAATCAACCGGAGCTAAGATGGAAGAGCTTGATGTTGCTGTCCATTTGTTGCTTACTTTGCCAGCAAGCTATGACAATTTAGTAACTGCACTAGAGACCATGAATCAAAGTGACTTGAAGTTAGAATTTGTCAAGACTCGGTTGATGGACGAATACAACAAGAGGAATGGTTGTGCATCGGTAAGGTCTAGTGAGCCCGGTGCAATGAGTGTCAAGCCTAAGAAGAAGATTGTATGTTATGGATGTGGTAAGCCTGGACATATCAAATCCAAATGTTTTTCCAAGCAGAAGGAAAAGAAGGACTCAGAGGGTTCAAGCAAAGCTTTCAGAAAGAAGGATTCGACAATGTGTGCAGTTGTTGACAAAGCAAGTGCAAAAGAGCATGCAGCGCAAACTGTACAACCGATGAATGATAAAGTGAAGTTTGTTTTGGAGTCTGGTGCTACCCAGCACATGGTCAACAACAAAGATTATTTCAACGTTTTGGAGAACATCGAAGAAATTTAAATTTCAGTTGCCAAGAAAAACGAAAGCATATCAGAATCTGAAATTGGTGACATTTCTGTTAAAACGTTCCATAATGGTGATTCCGCACCAAAGACTATTAAGAACGTTTTATTTGTGAAGGATCTGAAATGCAACTTGATGTCTATCCGAAGTCTGACAGAAAGGGGTTACCGTATATTTTTTGAAGGCGACAAGGCATATGCATCGATCGATGGAACACCTATGTTTGAAGCAAGTACCAGAGGCAAGCTGTACGAAGTAGATTTGCATGTTGAAAAAAATAAATTCGCTGGCATCTCAGGTGAGAAAAATGATTCACAATCTTTGTGGCATTACAGATTAGCACATTTGAATGCATATGATTTGAAGAAGATGGCCAGTCATCAGATGGCTAAAGGTTTGGAAGAAGTGAATGTTGACACACTGAATTAACATTCTGCGAATCTTGTGTTTTTGGAAAACAAACACGTTCATCGTTTCCAAGGAACAAAAATACTTGATCCAATCGCATTTTGGAACTAATTCATAGTGATGTCTGTGGTCCTATGCCAACGTCGGCATATGATGGAAGCAGATATTTTGTGTCATTCACTGACGACTATTCCAGAGCTTCAATGATATTCTGCATTCAACGAAAAAGTGAAGTCCTTAGCAAGTTCAAAGAATTCGTAGCCATAGCTGAAGCACTACATTGCAAGAAAGTTGCGAAACTGAGAGCTGATAACGGTGGAGAATATACTTCAAATGAGTTTAGACAGTTCTGTAAGTCAAAGGGTATTCAAATGATGCTTACTGTTCCCTACAATCTAGAGATGAACTCCGTGTCTGAGCGATTGAATAGAACACTTCAAGAAAAAGCTACAACTATGCTGGTGGCAAGTGGTTTGGATCATAAATTCTGGAACGAAGCGATTCTTGCAGCAAATTATATTAAGAATCGATCGCCAACGAGTGCTGTTGGGAAGCAATTTATGAAGCAGACACCGGCAGAGATTTGGTTCGGAAGAAAACCAGATCTGTCCCATTTAAGAATTTTCGGTTCAGAATGCTTCAATTTCGTACCAAAAGATAAGCGATCGAAATTTGAAGGTAATTCGAACAAATGTCTGATGCTTGGGTATGCTTCATCGATTGGTTCATACCGGCTGTGGGACATGAAAGAGAATAGGTTAAATATTGGTCTTTTTCTTTTCTCTCGATCTCCGAACATTCTGAGGTTATGACCAATAACGTTCAATGAAGATTCCGTGTTGAGAAGGCCGAAGATAACAGAAATATCGACTTCAGAGGCGGAACGATTTGGTGAGAACAAAAATGATGAAACTCTGGAAAATCTACCTGTTGACGGCGCGGCCGCAATGGAATAGTCCACAGCTCTAATTTGGATTGGGCTGGTAACCGCATTGAAAGAATCCACGATGTCGAAGAAAACGGCATCGGTAACAACAGTACCAGCGGAAGCGAAAATAGTGTTGAAGACCTCGAATCAAATGTTCAACGAAGAAGCGAACGTACGCGAAGACAACCTGAGCGACTTGGTTTTTGCACTTATTCAGTTGAATCAGACAACTTTGCTCTTAGTGCCGAAGAGTACGTCGAAGATGATCCAAGAACCATTACTGAGGCAAAAGCAAGAGAAAATTGGCCAGAATGGGAAAATGCCATAAAAATTTGCCAAAGAATCGAAAAGCCATAACCAGCAAATGGGTATTTCGATTGAAACGCAAAGCAGATGGGCAAATTGAAAAATACAAAGCTCGTTTGGTGGCGCGGGGGTTTACCCAAAAACCTGGTTTCGATTACACCGAAACGTATGCGCCAGTTGCAAAGTTGGTCACATAAAAAATATTGCTTGCAATTGCAAATGAGAAGGGCATGTATGTATATTCACCAGATGGATGTCAAAAGTGCGTTTTTGAATGGTGAACTGTCTGAAGACATTTATATGGAGTTACCGGAAGGTATTGAATTTGGAAATAAAATCTGCAAGCTCAATAAGGCTTTGTATGGGTTGAGCAAGCGTCCCGAGCCTGGAATGAGAAGTTCAACAGTTTCATGAATAGAATTGGATTCAGGCGATGTGAGTCAGATCAATGCGTGTACGTCAAGGACCAATACGGAAGCAATTTTTACGTCCTACTGTATGTCGATGACATATTGCTGTTTTGTCAAAATATTCAAATGATTATCATCATAAAGCAGCTGTTGTCAAACGAATTTGACATGACTGACATGGTTAGAGCCAGTACCTTTCTGGGAATGCACATCCAGCAAAACATCGAAGATGGAACTATTGAACTAAGTCAACGGCAATACTTGGAGAAAGTGTTGCATAAATTCGAAATGAAAGACTGCAAGCCAAAAGCTACTCCCATGGAAAAGGGTCTGCACATCGATGAGGATGACAAGGAAAGATGTACAAATCACCCCTACCGCGAATTGATTGGTTGCTTAATATACGCAACTGTGACCACAAGACCGGACTTATGTGCTGCAACTGGATACATGAGTCGATTCCAAAGTTGTTTTGATGAACGCCACTACAACTATGCAAAACATATTTTACGCTACATTCGTGGAACAATCGACTTGAGAATGATTTACCGAAAAGAAGATACTGCCGAGACCCTGGTGTGTTTCTGTGACGCTGACTGGGGAGGAGATAAAAATGACCGGAAACCTACTTCAGGATACGTGTTCAAGTTATTTGGAAATACCGTGAGCTGCGCCTCAAAGAAGCAATCAACAGTAAGTTTGTCATCAACAGAAGCTGAGTTGATTGCCCTAACTGAAGCAGTATGTCAACTCAAATGGATTCGTAAGATGCTGAATGAACTCAATGTAGAATGCACGATTCCAATAATCATATATGAAGATAATAATTCCTGTATTAAAATTGCTGAAGATTCCAAGGAAAGCAAACGAATGAAGCATTTAGACGTCAAATACCATTTTATTCGAAATGAAATTTCAAAGGGCGTTATTCGACTAGAACAAAAACCAACTGAAGATCAACTAGCTGACGTCATGACGAAAGCATTAGGAAGAAATTTGTTCATAAAACATCGTAGAGGTTTAAATTTAGTTTAGTTTTTTTTTTTGATTTTGTTCGATTAATGTACCTACTTATGATTTAACTTGAATTTATAGTTTCTATTAAATTAAGAGGCGGTGTTAATTTGTACTTTGTATAAAGCTACTCTCAGTAATTTATTCGAAACTACATTAATCTCAGTTCACTTTTCGATTCAAGTTTTCTTTAATTTGTAAAATATAATTAGTCTTTCTTTAAACTTCAAACAGTAAAGTACTTCTTTTATAATAAATATTGGTCTTTTTCTTTTCTCTGGATCTCCGAACATTCTGAACTATTTAGTTTTTCAAGTGTCATGAATTTCAAATTCAGAACTTTACTACACAAACCTCTACTTCAAGTTCATAGTACAAAAACTACCAAAATCCTTACTGTCTACAAAACAGTCCTCAGGCAAGCTACAAGTCCATCACGATTTGCATGTTGTAGTGTAAACAAATACTCATTTCTTTTGTCAAATTTACAAGGAATCTTTTTAAAGAAAGCATTAAATGAAGTTGTGCAGGAAATAAATAAATCATAGAGTAATAAAGTTCAGCTTTTAGTTGAATGAAAAAGCATGATCAATTGTTATTTTGGCATAAGTTGACTTGATTTGATAGTAAGGGAGATTTTTCTTGACTAACTTTCCAGTCAACTTTCCAATAAAGTTGCCTTAATTCGAAGGCAGTTTTTTGGCAGCTTTCCAATCAGATGCTAGAAACTTGCCTTACTTGCCTTAAGTTGTCTGAACCTGCCCGTTGTATCTTAAATAAAATAAAAATAATAGGTGGCGCAACAGTCCATGAAGAACCAGGGCCTAGTGACTTACAACTCTCAAACATTCCTGTGTGCGAGTAATGTTGTCAGAGATGGAAGGGACCTACAGTTTATATGCCGAACTCGAACGGCTAATTTGAGAAAGCACTTTTCATGACAAGAATTACTCTTGGAAGATTTGTCAATTCCTCGCAAGAGGCAGTACTCGTGAAAAAAGTTAGATGGCACAGGCAGGGATTGAACCCAAGACCCCTTGCATGACAGTCGAATGCACTAACCATCACGCTACGGGTACTATTCACGGAATAATCATAGCGCAACCGTCTGCAGAGTAGGTCATTGAATGTCTTATATTATCATTGATACATTTCTCTCTAACACCATTTGCTGGGCACAAAGTTGTACAAGCATAGCCTCGACAAATTGTTCCCAAAGAGATTATTGACGTTACTCTATCTTAATAACCACAATCTAAGATTTATTTAGCAACTTTTCAAAATACGAATTGATTGCAAAATTGTTTTTTTTAAATTGGTGAAACAGTTTTACTTTTCAGTTTTGAAATAATGTCTGAAAAATTGAAAAGTGAAACGTTTTTTCACCTTGCAAAATTTTACGAAACAGGATATATTGTTTTGCAAAGTTGCATAGTGAAAAGTATTTGGTGGAATAGGCCCCTGATGTCGCCTTATCATTTGCTCTAAAAATTCACCATTTCCAAGCTTTAAACTTCCTGTTTATACATCGTATGTGCTTACTAGAAATACGAATAGAAAGGTTTGGATGTTTCAAAGTACGCTTGTGATAGTTTTAAAACTAGTTTCGAGTTGAATGCTTTTATTCTTAAAAGCTTTTCATATAATTTCTTTTTTAGTGTACTCCAAAGAAATACAAAATTAAATTAGTCACTTCATTTCTAAGATCTGACGGCCTATTTCATTCCTACCTTCCTAGAATACAAAATCAAATATACTTTGCTTCGAATCTAGATACACGAATATACAAAGGCTTTTCTAGAAAATGTGGACTTCTCATGTCAACAACACAAAGAAGGATTCTTTTATAAAAACCGTTATTTATTGATATCCCAATATCAGTTCACAGCAAGTCGATGAAACAATGCTAGATACTCATTTAGCTAACTTGGACTCGCGAGTTGCACCCGAGCCGAGTATCATCGAAGGGAAGGAACTCAAAGAACTCGTTCCTTTTTCCTCCAACTTTTTCTATGCTACTCAGTCTGTATGATTGCACACAAAGTACCTACATAGGTATGACTTGTTTTCCAGGATAAAAAGAAGGAAAAATAATATACATATAATACAAAAGTATATACATACGAATCGATTGTATTCTATGTGACACAGGAATAAAAGGATTCATCGCATAACATAGCAGTCCTTCTTTTCGATCGGAAATAAATACCTTAGCTTGACTTCCTCGGTTCATCTTCGTTCGAGCGCACTGCTGTGTTTGTGTCAAAGTTGTTCGTGCACCCTGCAGGCTCAAGCATCGCGTCCTGTGTCGTCAGCCGGCAGAAGCTGAAGATTCAGCTGCTATAGAAGGGGGTAGGATATGGGATATAGGAAGGAAAAAAAGGTTAAAGGCTTTGCCACTGAGATTGATTGATTCTGTTCACACTTGCATATACGTATATATTTTCCGACTTGGATAATGTGTCTTCATACGAATATTCGAGAAAAGAAAAACATATGGCTGGATGGTTGCTTCATGTTGATGCTTCAACAGTTGTTGCTGGCTGTTTGCGCTGATTGATAATCATTTTGTGAATGATTCTGTCAATTTGGCTGAAAAGTGACGTTTGCATTAAAGGAAAATGTTGCGAAGAAGAAAGAGTTTCTTCTGAAAGAAGATTGAATCAGTCAAACATGGTTCCATAATATTATTTGTATTATAATGAAATGCTCCTTAAAAGATGTTTATCTATTAGATTCTATTTTCAAATAGAAATGATTAATGTGTAGTACTTTAAAGAAACCTATCTTAACAGCTTGTATGTGGGATCTGTCCTTAGAGACATTAATTTATAAATCTTATTGTACAAAAAAAGAAGTGATTAGAAATTAAATTGTATGATTTTTTAAATTAAAGTTATGACTACATCACTCTTTTGAAATCATATAATTTATTCATTTAAATTCCATTAAAAAGAAGTATTGAAAATATAGGTTCCGCCATCTAACGTTTTTTTTTCAACTATTGCTTATTTCGTGAATGGTAACACTTAGATCATGTCTGATTTGACAGATAAATTAGTTTTATCCTTCCGCTGAACAAATTTGGTTGTGTATACAATTGAACAACGCTGAAACAACGCTTAGAGAAGATGCCGATTTTGCCAAAAACATCATCTTTTCAGATGAAGCTCATTTTGATCTTGGCGGGTATGTAAACAAGCAAAATTGTCGCATTTTGGGCACAGAAAACCCGCACGCATACATTGAAAAGCCGATACACCCAAAACGAGTCACTGTTTGGTGCGGATTATGACCCAGAGGCATAATTGGGTCATTTTTCTTCGAAATCGCGATCGTTATGGGCCCATTTTGAATGAATTTTTGTTCGCAAAAGGAGGACGATGATATTGGCAACATTTGGTTTCAACAAGAAGACGCCACGTGCCACGCAGCCGAAGCCACACTCGATGTTTTGCGCCCATTTTCAAAAAAAAAGTTATTTGGCGGACCCTTTATTAGGTTGGAACTTCATTGCAGAAAATTTTTAGCAAGACAACAGAGTTCAAGCCGACTTAACTGACTAGTAAAATCAGCTCTCGATATAATAAGAGATAAGATCAATCTTCAGGGCTATTGTATGTTTTATATCGTAGATTATATTGACACTAACAGTTTCCAGCTTCAAATCTGGATATGGATCGCTTTAAACTTGAACAACATATGGAAATTTCGAAAATTCTTTATCTAATTGAGTGGCCAAAAGTTCTTCGCCGTCTTAGAACATTACACACAAACGAAATTAAGACTGCTGTAGATGATAGTGTGAGACCGAATGACCGAATATGAACTCGCCATCGATTTTAACATATCCCAAACTAGCTTGAGAAGAATTCAGCTCAATGATTTAAGACTATTTGCTCATAAGATCCAATCAACTCAACTATTAAAGGTGGAAGGCTATCCGCTTCGTTGGAGCCTTTTCCATTTAGGCCTTAGAGTAGCTTGAATTAGACAAACAATTTGGGTGAATAATCATTATTTCTGACGGAGAGAATTTTAATCTTAGCTGATTCATCAAAAAAATTACCACCTCTGCGTCTCGGAAAAGCCGGCCCGTACGTTAATGTCGAAGAAACAATTTATTCATAGTGACAGTTTGGTGTCGAAAATAAGGAGAGGAAAGCGTTTCAATTTAAGTTGAGAAACTGAAAAAATGGACTTGGACAACCACTTGTAACGAACGTCCCCAGCCTAAATCATACGTTTTGCCGAAAGCTGGTTTCGTCAACCTCTCAATCACACTTATTCGCCCTTCTGACCTAAGTCACAGGACCCTTAGGCCGAACCGGGCAACCTGACAAGAGGGTGTCTAGGCACATGCAGCTCAGGCTTAATCCATTTCCCGCTAGCTCCACGGATGGTGAGGGTTCTTGCTACCTGCACTACACATGGGTTACATTTTTTTTTTAAAAAGCCTGAATACGTCTAACCTAAACTCAAATCTTCCTCTACGGCCCGAATTTTGCTTCACAGTCCTTTCTAAACTCTACTGACACAAATATTTAGTGAGAGGATTTACTAGCTGGCATTTCCCTCTCTGAGCTTTCCCTTCCCTTACAACCTACGCCACTGCTACGCTCGGATTAAACAATGACTCCTTTACCAAACGCGTGCGATCGCTTATTCACATACGCGCAAGTATATTCAATCCCTACTATTCTCTTCTAACCCTATCCATCCCTCAACTGCCTCCTAACAGGAAATCATAGCAACAGAAAATGAAAAGAAATCTCACACGGCATGCTCCTCGAGAACAACAAACATGAACTTCAGGGGAGAGTAAATATTTCTTTTCGTCAGTAAAACAATCGTATTAAAGTATTTACATATGAATTTTAAAAATTAGTATGAAACCAGCGAATTATAATTATAAATAATATTAGAAAATAGTTTGAAACCAGCGATAAATAATTTTCGACCAAAATGACCAAAAACAACTAAAACTCCATTTCAAAAATATACCATTTTCTTGTAACATTCGACTTACCCATTATGGGATACTGTACCGGGTATATCTTCAGCCACTTTACATTCGGGGCTTTTCCAAGAAGGGGAAGATGAGGTGCACCGCATTCTTTCCTTGTGGTGTTGAGTTGTTCTAAACTAATTATTAAAAGAAAAGAGAATGACTTTAATTGAAATGGGTTTACAAGTGGCGTTGGTTAGGTCGTCTACTAATTTCATTTATTTAAAAAAAAAATTGTCAAGAACTACATAAATGGCACTAGATACTTAGATAATGAGGAAATAGATCCAACGACGATCGTTGAGGAGATAGGCAACAGCGCGATGAACGGTAGCAATTCATTGAAGTAGAAGTTGTACTACGTAGATGATGTTGGACTTATGTGGTACTTCGATTGCAGGCAATCGGATATTCACAGCCCGATGATTGATTTCTGTCGATGGTACGAAGACACTTTGGTGTTTTGCGGACGACGACACGGCGACGGCAACGGCAACGATTTGGTGGTGGTTTTGGTGTGGAACTTTGGTGCCAGCGAACACTGTGGTGCACGTGGTACCATGCTTTGTGGAACTTCGATTGGCAAGCAATCGGATCTTCACAGCGCTTGGTCCTAGGTATAGTGAAAGTTATGTGATCTGTTTTAGTGCGACAGACGATGTCTAGCAGTGGAACCTCGACGGACAGGCAGTCGAATCTTCACAACCAGTGGAAAACGCAACTTGTGCGGACGAAGGCAACGATTTGGTGGTGGTTTTGTGTGGCAGCAAATTTGTGCGAACGACGGCAATTATTTGATGGTGGTTTTGGTGGCCGCGAACACTGTGGTGCACGTGGTACCAGGCTTGTGGAACTTCGATTGCAGGCAATCGGATCTTCACAGCCCGTCGCAAAATTAATTGCACGGATCGATTTGCTTGCTGACCTCGCTCGCCGAGATTCACAAACGTTCTGTCTATCGAATTTTCTGGATCTTTTCTTCTCTTTTGATTTCCGTTCTATTTTTCGCTCCACTCGTTTCGCTACCATCGCACATCGCTGTTGCTATAATATCTGACTAGGCATGTTCGTTTGTACTATGTCTGAGTTGTTCTGAGTTCTGAGATTACATGTAGAGTGTGAAAATGAGAATTTTTATGAAACTTAGGAAAATTAAGCAAACTGGTGAAGTACTACAATATTTTTGAGACACATGATTTAAATAGTGCATTCTCTCTGTAGCTGGTAAAAAAAAATGTTATACTATGTTTCACCGGCAACAAACATATTTATATTGACATTTGGTCAGCGACATTTTACAATTTGAGGTTTCTACACACTGGGATGCTGCTTCATATGATCCTTCAGAAATCAATCTTTTGCGCACCAAATTCCCAAATCATGGTGTCGTCTTGGTGATGTCAATTTGCTTATGGTTTGATCAATTTAAACATGGAAAGGACCGATGTAATGCAAGGTTGAGATTTACATTCGCTAACCCTGTTTCTTCGGGCTAAAAAATTATTTGATTATTAGAGCCTTCTCCCAACCAACCTAACAGTCGCTAAGACCCTTATCATTCCTACTATCTAATATGGTCTAGAAGTACCTTTTGTTGTTTCGATAGAATTCTTCGTGTGATCTACAGTTCCGTTTTCATAGTCGATGAGTTGAAGAGAAGTTAAAACGATTTTCTGTATGCCATAAGAGAAAAGGAGTCCGGTTTCCGTCGGGGACGCCCCAGTTCACATATTACTTAAGCTTAAAGTGCTAAAAGTGCCTTTCAAAATTAGTACTGTTTATATTGGGCATAAGACTTTGAAAGTACAATCGGTTTTCATAATAAGACGTACATCACAGAAATTGTTGAAAGAAGTAATAGTTTAAGACCCAGAAAAATAATCCAGTCATTTGCAAAACTTTCTAAGGCATTGTTAAAGATAAGCTCAGATAAGTCAAGTCATTTAGACAAAATGTATTCTTTCCACGTAGTGAAAAGAAGTAATTGACCCAAGTCCGGCTATCAATTTACCGCCATTCTAATAATACAGAATAAGACAGAGGAATATTGATTCACAAACCCTTGGACAATAGTTTTCACAGTTTTGAAAAAATTTGGATAGAAAAATTATATTACGGAAAATAATACGCTTATTTCTTATACAAATGTCGAAGCAAATAAATTGTGCTTTTAAAAGATATGTATGTTTATGTATAACTATGTGAAATTGACATTAAGCTCACTTTTAATGAGAGATAATTTTCGGGCATTATAATTTCAATATAATTTTTTCCATATGACCCCCACGGGTGGTTGGAACATAGTCTAATCGGGAGATTCAATTTTCGATGACATTTTTCAACATTTGTGGCCGTATATCTTCAATAGTTTGGCTAATTTTGTCCTCCAGGCTTATCGGCGTAGACTTCCGGTTCCGAATTCACATAATCCTCAAAAAAAAATTCAAGCTGTGGCGTAAGAGCACGATCTTGGAAAATAAATCACAAATCCGCAACGTAAAACAGTTATCAAACGTCCCCTTCAAATCAATGGTGGCAGGATTTGTTAACATGTTGTGTCTTCTCGTTGAAACCACAACAACCACTTGTTGACGCGTCAATATATTCATGTTGAAATAAAACACAGAATTAAAATAAATCACTTAACAGCTGCCAAAATGTCCACCAGTTAAAATAGTATTGTCAACTTAAAGTTCTACACTTCTTAAAAAACACCCGTTAGTTTTGTAAAACAATTGATAGGGTTCGGTTTTCATGACTCCCTCGTTCATTGGATTAGTAATTTCTTTGCGATCGTTCAATACAAGTAGTATTGGATGGATTCAAGTCTGAAAGGCACAAAGTAAATGCTGGTGTTCCCCAGGGATTTGTTCTATCTCCAACACTCTTTCTCATTTTTATGAATGATTTCCTGTTTGTAACTTCTAATCCTCTAAGCCTCTCGGACAGTATTGAGCGTAAAGTGTGGTAACAATATCATCGTTGTTTCATTTAAACCGCTTGAACCTCGTCCTAAAGTTTCTTCTCCTACCCTTTTCACCGTTATTTTAACGGTTTGTGCTCCAGAGAAATATTCATCTGCATTTCTCTCTTTAAACAGTTCAACTGTCGCTTCGGTCGTACTCTCAAGTACAGAGATTCGTTCCTAAGCCGTACTACGCGAATGTGGAATTCCTTACCATACCTGCCTTTCTCATCATTGCAATATTCAGGATTTCAAAACCAATATGCACCGACACATCTGACAAAACGGCCGCCACGTAAAATAGTGTTATCAACTTCAATTTTTACACTTCTTAAAGAAACACCAGTTAGTTCATAATATTGAAAGACAATATTGGAAGAATCTCGAAGTTTAAAGGTGTTCTGAAGAAAGGACGCGAATGTAAAATGCCTTACTCTGTCTTTACCAGTCATTTCAATATTGAGAAATTCAGAACGAACGTGCACCGGCACCTCCTTTAGACCCTCTCTCCCTTTCCTAATGCTCATACTGTCTCTCTGCTTAATAAGGGGATTATATATATATATAATATTGGTAAAAACTTAGTGCATCTCCAAGTTCAACGAATCTTTTGAATAAAAGTCCAAAAATGAATTACACCCTTTCCTATTCATTTAAGTTTAAAATAACCAAGAAATTTGTTCATATTTTTGAATATCATTAGAAAGCATTCAATTCAACAAAGAATACTTTCGAATTTCATCCGAAAAGATAGACCCTTAAAAATGTGGAAAACCCGTATTTTAATTTTTTATTATTACTCCACCAAACTTAATTTTTAGCTAGAATTGTAGTTGAAAATTTAAAAGAAATTATAGAAAGCGTTCTCTACTATTATGATATTATTTATTAATGTGTCTTACAACTCGCTCTTTTGTTTAGAAGCATATTCATATACCTACCTATAACCTATGCTATCTGTACTGTACTTCACTACAAAGATTGTAAGTCATCTAATTTCAAAAAAAAAAAAAAAAAAATATTAAATAAAATAAAAATCAATAAAACCTAACTCATCACAACAAGTCGAAAGCAATTTTCCTCGCAAATCGTTCAAATAAATTAAATTGCGTCTGTCGCATGCATCAATATCAATCAATCAAAAACGGGTGCGCCAGCCGTCAGCCCTCATCCATTGCCGCCAATTGAACCACCCTATACATATAGTGAAGGATATACGAGTATAGAAATATCATTATCCTTGCAACGCAACGTAGCTTCTAGTTATATTTGAAATAATAAAACAAAAATCCAATTTCCTAGAAAAACTTCAACGTTCTACAAAAGTTGTTGCCCGACTGACCGACCATTCCACCAGTAGCCAATATGAGTGTACAAGATTGAAGCCCCGGCCGGCACGGCCGGCCATTTTAAATCAGATAAAAGAAAATGATGAATGGCAATTAAATTGTTAGCTGACGCGGCGCTGCGCTGCGCTGCAATCGGGCGCTGAATTTAAAGGGTGTTTTTTTATTACCCTGCACTCGGTTAGATGTTTCAGGACCGTAGAGTGTAGGTAGATGCCATGTTCGATTGCTTTTGCTCTATCATGTGTTCGTGATTTTTTCCCATCAATATGCGACTCGAACTACAGGTGTGACCCTATCAGCCATATCAAGCAAACAACTTGGCATTTGGCTGTGTACTGAAGCTCATATACAAGGATAATGGTAATGGGATGTGGTGATGGCTTTTGCCTGTGGATTTGTCATAATTTTTGGTTTTTAAGGAGTTTCTGGAGTTTTGTTTTTTCTGTAAAACAAAAGTGTCCAGTATTTTGCTATTTGCACGAATTTACAAAGTTATTTTGTAATTAGACGCCATTTTTGTGTAACAATATAATGATGGTTGATTGGAATCTTTTGTTTGAGGTGTCATTTGCTTAAAACTGAAATGCATAGTTATGGGGCTTATTGACACTCAAATTGGTTTGGTTTTTTATATATGACTGTTTTTGAAAAACAGATTTCTGTTAGTAGGTAAATGAAAAGTGCAAATATTGACATTTAAATGATAAATGTAGAGTATTGCCCCATTGGCAACACTTAATTATTGTAGTATAAAGATGTACTAAAAGAAGAATGTAAAATGAAACATGAAATAAAGACACCTGTCAATTAGCCTTATTAGAATACACACGTGTTTCATTTTCGTCTTACGAATACATCACAATAAACTATGACACTTTGTATTTGAGAATGATTTTATAAAATTTGATGGACTAAACTGGAGACACTGTTTGTTTTTGTTAAATTTTTTGTATTTTTTTAACTTAAATTAGGTGTTAACAATTTTAACGGTCTTGATAGGAAATTTTGTACAATAGAGCACGAGTAGGTATTTGTAATTGCTAATTCTCTTACAGTTAATTTCTGCAGGGGTCTAAGGTAGACGTGTAAAGTATGTAAGTCTATTGGTTTGGTATAGTAATTTCAACATAAGGACAGGCTTTTCCAAAAAGAGGTTTTCTAAACTAGCACCACGGCTAGGGTTTCAGCTTTCAGCGGCATATGTTTCGCATGAAAGTTTTCTCTGACCAATTCGCATATTTGTGGTTTTATGAGGGGTCGAATCGATCGTAGTGCATTGTCAAAGAGCTTATTAACTTCACATAGGAAGTTATTGTAATCGGTCGAATTGAAAATTTTGACATTTTTCGACGTTTCAAGGCCCTAGAGTCAAATAAAAAATTTTTAGAGAGCTGTCCGTGCGTGCGTGTGTACGTACGTTCGCGACGATTTTTTTCGTCGTCCATAGCTCAAGAACCAGTAAAGGTATCGACTTCAAATAAATTTTGTTATACAGATAAAAATGCAGAAAGATGCAGACAGGAACTTCCAAAAAATTGGGTTTGTTGTTTTTTTACCATAGAAATTTAAAAAAATGTGAACATTTTGGTTTAGCCAATGTATCTCACGAACCAATAACGCTAGCGAGTTGAATTAAATTTTATATTATATATTATGACGTGGTAGGTACTAGTTTATTTTTGGAAAAAATTCCAACTAACGTTTTTTTTTTATAAATCAAAAAACTAAAAAAAAAATATTTGTCACCTCGAAAATTTTACGAACAAAAAATGATTTAATCTCCAAAATAATTTTGTGCAACGAAAAATAACGTCGCTCGATCACCGAAATCAAGCATCAGTTAGTAGTCAGATGGGGGACCGTCTCGAAACCTACCGCGTGCTGTTGGCATGTGTTCTTTCTGTCTGTTCTTTCTCTTCTGTCCTTCTGTCTTGTATTAATCTTGTGTTGTTATTAACTTATATCCGGGTTTCCTAAAGTGTGCTCCGCGGAAATATTTGAAAAAGTATAAAAATTCCAAGAAGGACTAGTAACCAGTTAATTCTGGGCTTCTGATCTTGCAATTTTGATCACAGCAGTCGAATTGAAATTCATATTTTGAAAAAAATCAGCGTAGCTAGGTAACTACAAACAAATTTCAAATAATTTTTTTGTTTTTTCAACGGCAGCTATAGTAAGCCTGCAGGCAATCACAATCAGTCGAATACCGAGAAAAGACAAAAAAGAAGTATAATTTTGTAGTTGTAAGGAACACTTTTTCATCCACTTGAAACTGTAAATTCAAACAAATTCTATTTTTATTCTATCTCACAAGTATAAATTTTCATACAATACCACGAAGACTAGTGAGAGTGACGATTTAAATAGAAACAGTTTTTGTTCAATTCATGCCAACTTTTAAACGTAGTACGGTGAAGTTAATTTGCAGTTGCTTTTAGTGCGTGTGTTTTACTTTATTTTGTTTTTATACATATAATTTTCGAATGGATCGCTGGCTTAAGTCTGGATCTTTGAAAAAAGCAATGTGAATGTTCCGCAAAAGCACCTGAAGCTGCCGAAGAATCACCAACTGACGGGTATGTCCAACCAAAATCATAATTTACTTAAAATAGTAATCGTTGGTTAATAACTTCTGCTTTTTAAGCATTTAACCGCACAAAATGATTTCAATTATTTTATTTTGAGACGTCACTTTGCAGGGATTCATCCGGATAGCAAAATCAAACCGACTGACTTCTTCAAAAGAAAGTATGCTAAACTTACTAAATCTCAAACCATTATTACTTATCACTCAAAGACAGTGAACGGAAATGCGTTGATGGCGTCCTACAAGGTAAGTTTCCGAATAGCGCAAACTGGCGAAGCCCATACCATTGCTGAAAACTTAATAAAGCCATATGCTAAAGACATTGTTGAATGTTTGTTGGGTGAAAAGGCCAACAAATTAGTTGACACAATTCCTTCGTCAATTAACACAATATCATGACGAATCGGAGACTTAGAATGTGATAGCTACATTACTTTTACGAATAAAAATCACAAAATTTGCGCTGCAAATGGATGAATCAACGGATGTTGCAGGGTTGTGCGCTACCAATAGGTATCTACAATCCTTTCAAGAAGATCTGCTTTTCTGCTAGCCGTTGCCAAATACTACAACTGGTACTGAAATTTTTAATTTGATTGACAATTTTGTTATTGTAAATGACATACCATGGGTTAACTGCGTGATGGATGTATGCACGTACTGGAAAAACGTCCAGTGCCGTCGTCGTAAGAATAAAACAAATTGTTAAAGGATGCACCAATAGCCATAACGTTCTACACCGCCATGCCCTAGTAATGAAAAAAATGCCGGTCTCTCTTAAAGAGGTGTTGGACGAAAGCGTGAAAATAATTAACTTTATTAAATCACGGCCAAACAATACAAGGCTTTTTAAAGTATTGTGTGATGACATGGGTAGTCTACATACGTTTTTACTTCTTGGCGCAGAAGTAAGGTGGATTTCTCGCGGAAAAATACTCACGCGGCTTTTCGAAATGAGAGCTGAAGTTAGAACCTTCCTCATTGACGACAACTTTGTATTTGGGGACATGTTGTGTAATGACTAATGAGCGTTGGTTATTGAAATTAGCGTATCTGTCAGATATATTTAAAAAAATAAATGATTTGAGTGTATAATTTCAGGGAAAGGCCATAGATAACTGTTTTCGATGCCAGTGACAAAATAGAAGCATTTAAAAATAAAATCCAGTTTTGGGCTGAATGTATACAAAATCGAAACCTAGACAGCTTCCCAATGCTCAAAGAATTAAAGAAGAAATAGATTTGGACATTCCCGATGATATTTTAAATGAATTTTATATCCACCTAGTAGGTTTGCTGTATAGCTTCCTCCACTATTTTCCAGACGAATTCCACCTGAACATTAACGTATGGGTAATAAACCCGTACTCTGCCGAGTTGGAAAACCCACCTTCCCTGACATCGCTGCAGTTTGAGTGCTTGATTGACCTGACATCAGATTCTTCGATAAAAGAACTTTTTGCAACAAAGAAGTCTTTATCAGAATTCTGGTGAAAGACGAGTTCAATTTACTGTCAGAGAAAGCTAAAATAATTCTTCTGCCGTTTGCAACAACATACAATTGCGAATCAGGGTTCTCTGCATATATTGGAACCAAAACATAATATAGTTACCGTCTCGATGCAAAGCCTGATATACGGTTATCCCAAATTCAACCAGATATTTCAGCTTTATGCAAAAATAAGCAAAAACATTATTCCCAATAAAAAGAAACTCCATATAATTACAATGCATTTAATATAATTATGTAATTCCTTATTAAGTTAAGTTAACACTGTTCTTGTGTTTTTCGTTGTAGAAACTGTTTCCTGAATTCAATAAAAAAGACGAAATAAAAAAAACGTATTTGATTTGCTACATGTAACTGCGAAAAATGGCATATGCGCAACGAAGTGCTCCGCGTGAAATTTCTCACGCAAAATGTACTCCGCGACTAAAAAAGATTGGGAACCCCTGCCTTATATAGTCTTACTCGCTCAAGGTGCTGTGTTCTCTACTCTGTACATTTATGTGCTGAGTAGTGTGAAATGTAATGTAATGTAATAACGTTTTTCACATCTGGTAAAATTTTGAGAAAAATCGAATTGACAGTTTTTTTTTTTTTGAAAAATAAAAACCTAAAAAAAAACTTTACTACAAGTTGGTAAAAATTGATTTTCGACTCAAATATCTTTTCAAACATTTCAGATAATGGCTTCAAACTAATTGTATCTTATAAGAAATATTGTTTTCAACATTCCTTAACGCTTTGAGAAAAATCGAATTAACAGTTTTTTAAAGATATAATACAAACCTAAAAAAATTACTAAAAGTTTGTAAAAATTGATTTTCTACTCAAATATCAAAAAAATTGAAATATTAGCTTTAAATTATTTTTTTATAAAAAAAATATTGTTTTTAACATTCAGTACAATTTTGACAAAAATCGAATTGCTAGTTTTTTTTTTTAATAAAAAAAAAAAAACAATACTAAAACTTAGTACAAATTTACTTTCGACTCAAATATCTTTTCAAAAATTAAAAAAAGTGGCTTCAAACTATGCTTTCTCACAGAAAATATTGTTTTTGACATTCAGAACCTTTTTTATAAAAATCCAACAGTCCCTTTTTTCATAAAAAAATTAAAAACTCCAAAAAATAGTACGCAAATTTGGTGAAAATTGATGTTCGGTACTCGGTATCTCGTGAACAATAGAAAATATTGACTTCAAATTAATATCGATCATTCAATCTGTATTTGTTTATATAAGAAGTAAAAATTTTTAAGAAATGCTACTTAATTGGTAAAAATTGGTTTTCGACTAAAAATCTCGTTAGCAAAAATAGATTTTGAAATCAAACTATTTCATCAAATGCAAAAAATTGTTGGCAATTTTTAAATCTTTTAGAATAATTCAACCGACAACTTTTTTAACAAAACACAAAAACCTACAAACCTTTTAAGCTAGACAAATCGACATACGGTATGGGAAGTTATAAGTATGGGTCGCATCCCAGGCTCTTTTTTTTAAGAAATTGTAAGAAATGTTTTCAAAAATTGCATTTATAACCAAATGTTGAATCCTTTTGTTTTCAAAGTCAAAAATGAAAATATTTGCATACCTACAAAACATATATCAAAAAAACTTCCTATGGGAAACTAATAATAATATAGAAAATTATGGTTCCATGGGAAGTTACGATATGAAAATCATTTCCTTAGCAACGAAAACCCCGTAAATTCAAGTCCTTATAAACAATAATTAGCTAATTTGTTTTAGAAAAAGCAAAATTTAGTCATTTGAGAGATAAATGAGAAATGCACAATAACCAATTCGAATAACGAATTCAAATTTTGGTATTTTTATTTTATTGCAAACATTTTATGAGTCCTTAATGATTCACACATCCACTTTGCAAACAATATTCCTGATATCTCTAAATTGCTTATGATTGTTGTTTTTGCTCAAATAGCGATCAGCAAGTTCTAGGATAATTTTGGTGCTATTAGAAGTGTTCTCCGTTGGTCTTGTTATCGTCACATTTCCCAGCATATATGCAACTCTCACAAAGCTTGTACACCTTAATGCCTTATACTTATGTGATTCCTCAGGGTTACACTGGCAGAATTGAAGCCTTCCTCGTCAGGTTATCATGCTCTCATCTACTGTTCGCACCTCACCCGGAATTTTAGAACTGATAAAATTCTTTTCGAGCATTTTCAGCAATTGTCATATTTTTACTAAACGGTTACCTTTGATTTTTTTGATATCAACAAAGTGGATATATTTTAGTAATATCTCAAAATTACATTAAGAACAAAATTATGTTTTATAAAATTGATTTGTTTTCCAATAAACTGAAATTTCTGGATACCTTATTATTCACATGTAAATAACAAGACCAAGGAACTTCTTTATTTCTGATATATTTACATCGTCCCATTTTCGTAAACGAGACATTTTCGTTTTTGTGGACCTTGCTAGGAATTGATTTTTCATTCAAATAAGTTTGGAATCATCGGTAATTATCATCGGTTAAAGAAGCCAAATCACTACATTCCGACATGCTTGGCACATAATCGCAGGAATTGAACCATTCAAAATCAGAATTTTCATCCCTTTCACAAACTTTATTTCTTTTTATTTTCCCTCATAAAAATCATTTCATTCAATGGTTCCTTAAAAGATAACGTTGATTAAAAAAAGGCTTCCAGAAAATTTTTAACTTGACTAATTTTCTTCCTTTTCTTTGTTAACATTAACAAACAAACTTTTCAATAGTTAAATATGAAGCTTAAATTAATCAAGGTTCTCTAGAATCATACTTTACATTATAGTAGATTCCTAGGGATACTTTTGGATGTTCAAATGGTAGATATGTGCATTCAAGAGGACACAGCGTCAACAGGTTTCTCTCCCGCTGTGAACATCGGGTGCCTAGTACCACAACTGGAGATTGGGTTCTAACCCCAGTGGAAAGTTGTTGGAGGCAGCAAACGAGAGAGGGGGGAGAGGTCTTTTCACTAAGGCACTTCTCATTATCCAGAATGCAGCGGACGAATTCCCGAGATGGAATCAACGATGGCGTCTACAGTTCCAGTAAGGTTGAACTACTAAGTGAACCCCGTATAGGGCTTCTACGACACATGTATTCGGAGCCCAGGTCTACAAGGAATCGTCCATGGAATTATACTAAGGATCTGGCCCTCCAGGTTGCGGGTTGTACGATTTCCTGACCACGTAAGAAATACCTTAGTTGCGAAGCACCAACAAGCCTCGTATACGGACGGATTTATTGTTGACAACCCACGCAAGCGAAATAAGGACAACGAACTTCGGATCTGTACGTGGAATGTTAGGTCTCTTAACAGACCACGTGCAGCCGAATAATTAGCGGAAACCCTAAACTGCTGCAAGGCAGATATTACCGCCATCCAAGAAGTGCGATGGGATGGACCGGCAAAACGCAAACTAAAAGACTGCGATGTATACTACGGCGACTGCTGCCGAGAACAAAGACAGCGTCTATTTGGACTTGGATTTGATGTTGGAACTAGACTCAGGAAAAAAGTCTTGAGTTCCATTCAAATTGTCTTAGGAGATCTTAACGCCAAGCTAGGAATAGAAGACATCTTTGGTGGTACAATCGAGAGATACAGCCTGCACGACACCACCTCCGACAACGGATTCAAGCTGATCGATTTCGCTGCGGGACGAGACGTTCTGGTAGCTAGTACGCAGTTCACACATCTCAATGTCCACAAGGGGACATGGAAATCTCCTGATCAATCAACCGTCAACCAGATTGACCACATTGCGATCGACGCACGACACTTCTCCAGTATACAAGATGTCCGAACATTCCGAGGAGCCAAGATTGACTCGGACCACTACTTCGTTGTAGCCAAGGTACGGCTACGGATATCCCGATCCAAGCCAAAACAAGGAAGTACTGTGAGAAGGTTCGATGTTAGACGGCTACAATCGAAAGAGACTGCCATGTCCTTTTCCGATCGAGTCTCTAATAACCTCTTAAGGAGTCCTATGCTGCCTGCATTAAGCATTGAAAACCAGTGGCAACATTGCCTTGCAGCCATCAGAGATGCCGCCTCTGAAGTGCTAGGTTTCACACGGCCACTACAGCGAAACCCTTGGTTTGACGACGAATGCCGGCAAGCACACGCAGCAAAACAACAGGCATACAAAACGGCGCTGCAGAGGAGGACCAGAGCTGCTCGCGAGCTCTACGAGAAGAAGAGGAGAGAGGAACAATGGATTCTTAGATGGAAAAAAAGAGAGCATGAGAAGCGTGCGATCGAGGAGATAGAGGAATGTCACAACAGGAATGAGGTTCGTAAATTTTACCAAAAGGTAAAAAAAACCTCCCAAGGGTACAAGCCACGAACCGAAGTCTGTAAGGACGATCAGGGGAACATCGTTGTAGAACCACAGTCTATGTTGAGAATATGGAAAGACCACTTCTCGAAATTATATAACGGCGGTGACGAACGGAATTCCGCTGTAAGGGAGATAGAACCACTCAACCTAGGCAATGCAGATCAACAATTCCGCCTACCCAACCTCGACGAAGTGAAGATACCTATATCTAAACTGAAGTCAAACAAAGCTGCTGGAGCTGACAACATCGCTGCCGAACTATTCAAAGCAGCAGGCGATGACTTGGTAGGGAGCATGCATCAACTCATCTGCAAAATATGGTCGGAAGAAAGCATGAGTGGAATCTCAGCATAGTTTGCCCAATACCTAAGAAAGGAGACCCTTTAAATTGGGCCAACTACAGAGTCATTAGTCTACTTCAGCCGTTCGTCAATAACCTGATATGTCCTTATCAGTGTGGCTTCAGGGCTGGAAAGTCTACCATCAAAATATTTACACTACGGCAGATCTTGGAAAAAAACCACCAACTTCAAATCGATACCCACCATCTCTTCATCGATTATAAAGCCGCGTATGACAGCATCTATAGGGAAGAGCTCTACAGAGCAATGTCTAGTTTTGGCATCCCTGTCAAACTTATCCGTTTGTGCAGAATGGGGATGGAGAATGCACGCTGCTCTATCAAGGTCGGAAAAGATCTCACCGATACATTTGATGTCAATAAAGGTTTTAGACAAGGCGATGCACTGTCATGCGACTTCTTCGACATCGTTCTGGAAAGAATTGTGCAAAACTCAACCGTCAACACTAGAGGCACAATCTTCCAAAGGTCCATCCAATTACTCGGATACGCAGATGATATTGACATAATTGCAAGATCAAAGCGTGATGTCAGTGGAGCGTTTTTGAGCATTGCGACGGAAGCGAAGAAGATGGGTTTAGTGGTCAATTAGGGCAAGACCAAGTATGTGCTGTCATCAAAAAAAGGACATTGAACAACGACGTCTTGGACAAAACTTCACTATGGACAGCTATAACTTTGAGGTAGTTCAGGACTTTGTCTACCTAGGCACCGCTATAAACACACACAACGAGACACCAGCGCTAAAATCAAACGAAGAATAACACTTGCAAATCGCTGTTTCTTTGGTCTTAGAAGGCAATTGAGTATTACAGTCCTCTCTCGAGCATCTAAAATCACCATTTATAAGACACTCATCACCTCGGTTCTCGTTTATGGTGCTGAGGCCTGGACCCTGTCAAAGAAAGATGAAAACGTCTTAGGATGCTTCGAGAGAAATTCTTCGGGTGCTTTTTGGTCCTGTACGCATAAATGGAAAATGGAGGAGAAGATATAACGACGAACTGTACGGGCTATACAGCGACAATGACCTAGTTAACAGAATTAAAGTCCTACGACTTAGGTGGCTGGGCCATGTAGAGCGAATGGACATCAACGCTCCAGCCCGTAAGGTCTTCAAATCCAATCCCGAGAAACGGTGCGTGGCGCAGTAGATTAGAGCTGGCTAGAGACGCATGTTGGTTGAGGCCCAGGTCCGCCCGGACTGTAGCGCCACCTTAAGTAAGTAAGTAAGTAAGTAAGGGATACTTTTGAAACAATTCATCTTTCTTAATTTTGTAAGTTAAAACTTAAATTAAAATGTATTCAAGATAGCCTCAAAAAGTAACTTTTTAATCAGATAAAATCAAAAGTAATCAAAGTTGTAATTTTTTGACTTTAAAAGTTAATATTTGTTTACTATCAATATATCGATTCAAGGTCATCATGCAACTTTTTACTAGTAGGTAAGGTATATCATGTGCCTTAAAAAATATTGAGCGAAAAATAAATAAGTAAAACACATTATTTTACCTCTTGTTTCCTTAAAGTAAGTAAAACAAAGAATCTACCAAATCTAAATCAAAGTAATTGCTACCTCCGAGTATAATGTATGAACCTTTACATGAAATAGAAGTAACATAACTTTTACCTACAAAAAAGTTCCAAAAACTTAAAACACAGAAAAAGTTACTCCCATCTCTCAAAAAACAAAAGAAAAAAGAACATCAACCTCATATAAAATTTATATTATAATGTTCTAAGGTGCCACTAACCCAACCGAACAACCAACCAACCAACCCAACCGACCAAACGGACCAACGAACGTACCAAATGTTTCTGGCCCAAAACTCAATGCATTAACTTTAACACACTTGTTATGTGGCTTGTTGAGAATACCACTAAAATGTTGTAAGGTATTGGACTGAGTGGACATCACCATTAATGGATGTTTCCGGTGCCAACCCCTTATATGGGTATAACCAACAACCTTCATACTCCATACACAGAACACACAAGTGATATGTAACTACTTCTATGCGATGCCAGCGCCATCATGATGGTTTGTATTATGTGTTTCAAGGTACCTCTCTCGCCCTAGACCTACATTACTTGAGAATTGAGGGAAGCCCATTGGCATTATGGCAATTTTATTGACATATGAAAACAGTAAAGTAAGATAGGGAAAGGAATTTCTTATATATGTATGTAGGGATTGGACTTCTACCTATCCCACTATCCACAACACAGCTTGAAGCTTGAAGTATACCTCTCACATAGTTGTTAACATTAATCTTTGACACAAGTACGATACGGAATGGTTGAAGATCGTCATCAAAGTAGATATAACGATTAAATTTAGGTTTATGATGGTTGAAACAAAATACGACCAGGTTAGGTTGCTACTGTGAAATTAATGTTAAAATTTAGTTGTGAAACTCTTGAATCTGTGTTTAAATCGATGTGCTCTTAAGTGACTCTTATTATACCTCACGTAATAATTATCAAGAGTCTTTAGGTCTTGAGTTCGGGAGTTTTAGTAGACCTGGACAAAATATACTAGAAATGACGATTCACTATACAAGACATCATGAAACAGAAAAAGCAAACTTGCATCTTACCAATGGAACATGGTAAAATTAAAGTGGTGACTAAAGTAATTAGCTTTCTTGATTACATTTAATTAGAAATATGTATGTAAATATTAGTCGCACTTAATTTTTAAAAACCGTCTTACTTGGAATGCCTTAAATGATATGCTGGCCATTTAAAAACTGCTTACGATTAATCCTGCCATGAACTCAGAATTTCTTTTTCAATACATAGATTAAGTAAATGGTTTTCCAATAGGGAATCCCGACCTTTGACAGCTATTGTATATTTAAAGAAAACAAATAACTATTACACAAACTAAAACTAAGGCCCTTATTGCGAGTGTCGTTCAACTTTCGATGCGACAATAGTCGGAAGTATCGATAAATTTTGTTTTTGGTATTGTGTATCTCAATCGACAGAGATATCCCTTACTGTGAATAGCGAATGTGCCTATTGTGAATAAGTCCTATATTTTGACATCTGGTATCGTGTCAGTGATGATACATGTAGGGAAAAATTTCTTAGCTTAGGGATCAAACTGAATAGGTAAATATTCATATATTAATATAAAACGAAAACCTATAAACAAAAAAGAGGCTGGGATGCGACCCACACTGATAACTTCCCATCCCGTCTATCGATTTGTCTTGCTTAAAAGTTTGTCTAAATGTATCAATTCTTGCCAAATTTGCGTTCTATTTTTTGTAGATTTTATTTTTTTTATAAAAAAACGGACTGTTGGATTTTTATAAAAAAATTACAGAATATAAAAAACAATATTTTCTGTGAAATAAAATAAGTTTGAAGCCAATATTTTTAATTTTTGAAAAGCAATTTGAGCCGAAAATCAATTTTTACCAACTTTTATTAATTTTTTTGTTTAGGTTTTTATTTTTTGTAAAAAAACTGTCAATTCGATTTTTCTCAAAATTTGTCCTAATGTTGAAAACAATATTTCTTATAAGTTAAAATTAGTTAGAAGCCATAATCTCAAATTTTTGAAAAGATATTTAAGTCGAAAATCAATTTTTACCAACTTTTGTTAATTTTTTTTTCGGTTTTTAATTTTTGGTAAAAAAACTGTCAATTCTATTTTTTTCAAAATTTTAATGAATGTTGAAAACAACATTTTTTGAAAGATAAAAGTAGTTTAAAGCCAATATCTCAAAGTCTTGAAAAGATATTTGAGTCAAAACTCAATTTTTACCAACTTTTTTTTTATTTTTTTTAGGTTATTATTTTTTGTAAAAAAACTGTCAATTCGATTTTTCTCAAAATTTTATCAGATGTCAAAAACATTATTCTTCATTGCACAAAATTGTTTTGGAAATGAAATCATATTTTAGTCGTAAAATTTTCAAAGTGACAAATTTTTTTTTTCAGTTTTTTTGATTTATAAAAAAAACCGTTAATTGAATTTTTTTCCAAAAATATAATTGTTTTGTATCACGTTACAATATATAATATAAAATTTAATTCAAGTCTCTAGCGTCATTGGTTCATGAGATATTTAGGGTTAACCAAAATTTTCACCTTTTTTTTTAAACTGCTATGGTAAAAAAACCACCCACGCAATTTTCTTGAGAGCCCTTTCTGCATCTTTCTGCCTTATTATCTGTATAACAAAATTTATTTGAAGTCGATATCTCTTCTGGTTCTTGAGCTATGGACGACGAAAAAAACGTCGCGAACGTACGGACGTACGGACGTACGTACACACGCACGCACAGACATCTTTCTAAAAAATCTTTTATTTCGACTCTAGGGACCTTGAAACGTCGAGAAATGTCAAAATTTTCAATTTGACAAATCGGACCCATTACAATAACTTCCTATGGGAAGTTAATAAATAAACCAGTTATTAGGAATCTGAAATACTGTGACCCCTAAAATTTAAAAAAGAAATTGACAAATCAAAACAAAATTATGAAATTAATTGCATTATATCGTTGAAAATACATCAGGCGTGTTTTATTGGTAGTTTTAAAATAAAATAAAAGCGCTTTTATCATTTCAATGATTAAACTATTTTACCATTTACTATTGCAATCTTAAGTCATTTTATGTGTAGGTTATGAGTCCAACCCAAAATTAGTATGGTTACAAATGTTAATTAATTCATAAAATTTACGAATGCTTCAAGTTAGTTTGGGGGCTTTATGTACTTTTAAGTCAGCAGGGAAATTTTAAGGATTTTTCCTCGTATACATTGGTATTTTTTAGTTTGGCATATGACCATCATTGGCAAATGTTTTGATTTTTGTGTTACGAAAAAAATTTTTCAATAAATAGAATGTAAATACAAATTTAATGTTATTGTGTAAAAAAATATAATACAAACAGTGAAATAAATATAAAATGATATCCTCAGAGTTTTTTTTTTGAAGATACCGAAGATGAAACCAACGAGGACATGATTATGGTTGCCAGAAATAGAAGGCTACTAAGGGATTCTTCCAATCCTCTGGAGCTTCAAAATAATTTGTTGGTGAATGAGTTAAAATACATTTCCTTTGTTTATCTTTAAATCTTTTACAGATTTTTGAAACACTTCCGATTATCAAAATCAGCATTTGTTCAGTTGTTGGCGGACATCGAAGATCGACTGAAGCCAACTAAAATATGTACGGCAATACCGAACGTAGTTAAACTGGCAGCTACATTAAGATTCTATGCCCATGGATCATACCAATTTAGCGTTGGGAATGAGTACTTTCTCGGCTTTGCGCAGTCCACTGTGTCCCTTGTACTTAAGGAAGTACTTAATGTCATGGAAAATCAAATTTGTCCAAAATGGATACAATTTAATTACTCTGAAGTAGAAAAAAGCCGTGCCAAATTATTTTTTTTCGAAAGAAGCCATATACCAGGTGTGATAGGTTGCGTTGATGGTGCGCATATCAAAATTGCATCTCCAATAAAGGAGTTACAGCATGCGTACTACAACCGTAAAGGATTTTATAGCATAAATGCGATGATCGTAAAAGAAAAATTACTTTTTCTTAATATCAATTCAAAGATTTCATTTCAGGTTTGTGACGATACAATGAAAATACGATTCATTAATGCAAAATATCCTGGGTCAATACACGATTCAAACGTTTTTAACATGTCCAGTTTGAGGACACTTTTAGAAAGAGAACATCAAAGAGGGCAAAGAAACACTTGGCTGCTTGGTAACATTTTTAATAAATAAGTAATTATACATAATTGATATACATATTAATCTTTAAGGTGACGCAGGATATCCTTTGAAGCCATATTTAATGACCCCATTTCTAAATACTGAGTCAGGTTCGTTGGAAAGCGCATTTAACGAAAAACATGCACAGGGAAGAAACATCATAGAACGTACAATTGGTGTGCTGAAAAATAGATTCAGATGTTTGCTGAGGGCAAGACAGTTGCATTATTCTCCAAAGAAAGCAACACAGATTACGAACGTGTGTGCAGCTTTGCATAATATTTGTTTTTTCCATAATACTCCCATATTGGAAGACTTCATAGATGAACCTGAAGGTGACGATTCGGCAAACTTGGAAAACACGATTGAAAACGTTCGAAACGAGCAAGCTGTTTCAATACGAAACCAAATTGCAATGTTTGAAACTTAAATAAAAAAAAACAGAAGCTTTTTTGTAATTAAAACTCTTTGTATTAGGAATACGTATTTAAACAGGAACAAAAATAACACAGAAAGAAACATAAATACTATAAAGTTCAACAAAAAACAAAATACTTAATTCAACAAAAAAAAAATACTTCAGTTCAACAGAAAAGGAACACTTACGAACCAAAAACCATACCAAAAAAAGAGGCTGGGATGCGACCCACACTGATAACTTCCCATCACGTCTGTCGATTTGTTTTGCTCAAAATTTTATAGGGTTTCGTGTTTTGCTTCTTAAAAATTATTTTGCATATAACGAAATACATAGTTTGATTTCAAAATCAAAATTAGATTTTTCTCAAAATTTTATCAGATGTCAAAAACTTTATTCTTCGTTGCACAAAATTTTTGAGATGACAAATTTTTTTTTCAGTTTTTTTTGATTTATAAAAAAAACCGTTATTTGGATTTTTTTCAAGAAATATATTTGTTTTGTATCATGTTACAATATATAATATAAAATTTAATTCAAGTCTCTAGCGTCATTGGTTCATGAGATATTTAGGTTTAACCAAAATGCTCACCTTTTTTTTAAACTGCTATGGTAAAAAAAAACACCCAAGCAATTTTCTTTAGAGCCCTTTCTGCCTTATTATCTGTATAACAAAATTTATTTGAAGTCAATATCTCTTCTGGTTCTTGAGCTATGGACGACGAAAAAAACGTCGCGAACGTACGGACGTACGGACATTCAGACGTACGAACGTACGGACACACACACGCAGAGACATCTTTCTAAAAAATCTTTTATTTCGACTCTAGGGACCTTGAAACGTCGAGAAATGTCAAAATTTTCAATTTGACAAATCGGACCCATTACAATAACTTCCTATGGGAAGTTAAAAAAGAGGATTTAGATCTTTGACAACTTCAAATGCAAATCGATTTCAGATTTGTTTAGTTCCAATTTTTATTGCAACAGTTTTAGCTTCGCTGCCCTATTTTTTTGTTTGCAATTCAATTCATCTTTATAAAGTTGGAGTTTTTCCCTTTTTTTTGATAATAAATCTTCTTGGAATACTCTTCGAAGCTTCCAATTTTTCTTTTCAGATCTTTCATTGTAGCTTTGACTTCGTTATAAAAATCATCTTGAGCATCTGTTTGCTTCATCAAAAGTGCTATTCTTTCGTCTTCTTTTTTTTTTTTTTGTTCTTTCTTTCTCTGAACTTCTAACGCGAATTGAATTCTCCGACGAAAAATTTTCGGACAAATCAATATGAATCAAATCTGGGTCTTCTTCGACTTCCATATTGTCCTTGTTAATGTCGTTCTCACTATTCTTCATGCCGTCTGGAATTTCGAGCCCAATCTCCAGGCCAGGTGGATCAATGGAGACATCCATAGAAAGTAATCCCATTACACTTTCCTCCAAGTTACTGAACTGGTGCAAAGCGTTGGGTCCACCACCAGTCGCCTGGATCTCGGTTTTATTTTCAGTCTTTTTTTTTTTATTTTAAATTTTAGATCTGCCGAAACCTATCGCAAAAAGCTTTAATATTTGTTTGGTTTACAAATGATGCAAAAACTACCTTAATCCATTCATCAAAGGTGCGCATTGGAGGCCCAAGACTGTTTAGCTCGGCAGTAAACTTTTCCCACCTTTTTTTTGCTAGGGCCTTTCCGCAAATTCCTTTAGCGATGTCCGGATTCGCTTCCATTAATGAAACCAGCTTTTCTAATTGTTTTTTACTGCTCACAACTTTTGCCCTGTGATTAAAACAATATTATTTTGGAAATAAAGTCAACAAATTAAAAAAACCTTACATTTTTGTCCAAAAAATTATACGCGTTGTACGCAGTCGAACAGAAAAATGCAGACGACAACGATCGAAAGCCTAGACGAAAATTTTCATTCACAATAGAGTTTCGCATTACCAAAATGTATTTTCGATGTTTGACTATCGATAAAAGTCGTTTATCGATAGAAAAACGACACTCGCAATAAGGGCCTAAGATGTTTATTAAATGAAATCAAAAAATCGAATAATAATAATTAATGATAAATTGAATAATGTCAAAGAAGTATAGAATCGAATATAAAACAATTATTTACAAAGTAGAATAATAACAAGTAGCTAGATAGAACAAACACCACAGTCTCCCCCACTTAGTAAAGGATATTTAGGAAAGAACACTATCCTCAAACGGACTGGACTGGAGGGTGTCTTTCTCTGGTTGATCTTCTAACGTCTTGTTTGAACTGGAGGTTTATGACTGATTAATGCTGAAGAATTAGCAGGAATTTCTTGAGCTGGATTATCTTGAGAATGAACGGGGATAATGGAACCAAGATTAGGATTGCTTGGTATTGGAATGTTGAAACTTTGACTTGGACCACATAAAACGGATTTCTTTTCGACCAAAGTTGTTAGAAGTTGGTTGATATGTCGTTTGATTGTGCGAACAGAGTCAAGAGTAACGAGGTAATGACGCTTTCCCAATTTAGTTTTGATTTCTCCAAATTGCCATTTATTAAGATTTTGACTTGAACTTTCTCCCCCACTTGCAATGAACGGGATTGTTTGCATTCCAATTTGGAAGGTTTTGGATAATATGGTAAAATAGCATCAATTCGTATTCTTATTTTTCTGCTCAGGTAGAGTTCAGCTGGTGATTTTCCACAGGCGAGGGGTGTAGCATGGTATCGTAAAAGTATGTTCTGTATTTTTGTATGTATTGGTGTTCGATCATTTGAGAGAGCTTTTAATCGGTGTTTTAGCGTTTGAAAATTTCTTTCGGCAAGTCCATTTGTTGCAGGATGTTCAGGAGCAATAAACTTTTGGAAAATACCGTGGTTTGAACAAAATGAATGAAATTTATCGCTTTGAAAAATTGAAGCATTGTCGGTTACCATAACTTGAGGATATCCATGAGTTGCGAAAATATGTTGAAGTAATTGTATGGTACTTGAGCTAGTTGGAACATCTTTGATTACTCCGATTTCTGAAATAGAAATTTTGGAAAGGTCCAGCGTAATCGATGTGCACTCGTTCCCAATTTTCTTGAGGTGTATCCCAACGATGCACTGGAGCTTTCGGTGGATTAGATCTGTTGATTGCACAATTTTCGCAGTTTCTTATCAACCGCTCGATGTCTTTGTCAATATTGTTCTAATATATGTACATATCGTCGGGCAAGTTGTTTCATCTTAGTTATACCCAAGTGCGTTTCGTGAAGTTCTGTCCGAATTTTTGAGCGTAAAGAACATGGAATTAGAATTCTATCTTTCCGAAAAATGATACCATCTTTGAGTGTAAACTCGTGATCGGTTGAATTGGTTTTCAGGTCGATGATCATTTTCGTAAAGATCAGAATACTCTTTAGTCTTTTCTTTGATGATTTGAGCAGTAACTTCTTTGCTTGAAATCTGTAAAATTGTTTCATTGTATAACACATCGACTTCTTCACCAATTGATTGATCAGATGTGAGTTTAAGTTATTGTACTGGTGCTCGAGACAAGCAATCGTCATTCTAGTTACTTTCGCCTCTTTTGAATTGAACAAAATAATTAAATCCGGATAGAAATGAAGCGTATCTGAGAAGTCGAGCTGAAGTCATCTGAGGCAATGCTTTATGTGGATGAAGAATTCTCGACAAGGGCTGATTGTCTGTCACAAGTAGGAAATGTCTGTCGAAAAGATATTTGCTTCGCGGTCCAGCTGGCTATAATTTTGTTCGGATTTCGTCAGAGAACGTGAAGCGTAAGCTATGGGTTTTTCAATTCCATTAAAAGTATGACTTAATACGGCAGCTAATCTAAGAGGACTGGCATCAGTTGTTAGAACGACAGGCAAGGTAGGATCAAAAGGCATGAGGACTCGGTCGCTACATAGTTCGGTTTTTAGTTTGATGAACGCTGACTCGCATTTTGAAGACCAGTACCATTTTTTCCTTATTGGAGAAGACATCGCAGAGGATGTGACATAGTTGAGAAATCTGGGATAAATCGAGAGTAAAATATGTAACAAGGCCAAGAAACTTTTTTACATCATCAGGATTCGAAGGAGAATGCATGTCTTGTATAGCACGTACTTTTTCTGGAGATTTACTTATTTTGTTGAATTCAATTACATGTCCCAAATAACTTATCTTTTGTTTAAAGAATCAACATTTTTTCATATTGATATGGAGGTCGTATTTAGTGAGCTTGTGTAGACATGCAACGAGGTTTTAAAGACATTCGTTTCGTGATGGACCGTGGACAATTATGTCATCGAAATAAGCTTCAACTCCTTGAAGTCCTTTGAGAATTTGACATAGTATTCGGTTGAAATCTGAAGGTGCGGTCTTGATTCCAAAACTAAGACGATTCATGCGGTAATTGCCTCGATGTGTTGATATGGTTTGAATTTTTCTACTTTGTTCGTCGACTTCCAAATGTAGGTAAGCTTTGTACAGGTCTAACTTGCAAAAATATTGAGATTTCCGTAGGCTGTGTAGAACGTCATCAACTCGTCGAATCGGATGGTTAGCTTGTACTAGTCGTTCATTAACGCCACACTTGTAGTCCACACAAAGACGTACTCCACCATCAGGTTTCGGTATCATCACCAGAGGAGAACCCCCGTCACTTGCAGAAACTAACGTAATAATTCCATCTTCTTCAAGTGAATTAAGTTCTTTGTCGACTCGTTCTTGTAGAGCATAGGGCGCTTTTCTTTCTCTAGTAAAAATTGGTTTGGCACCATCTTTGAGTTGAAGAGAAACTTGAAAATCTGGAACACAACCGACTTTTTCTTCAAATATTGCAGAAAATGGTTTGAGAATGTCATCGATTGAGTTGTTTAGTTGAATTTGAAACACGGTTGACGGGTTTAACATATTTGAATCAATTGCCTTGAGTTCGATACCTAGACCTCTAATCCATTGTCTTCCTAGAAGAGCATCATGACCATCTGGAAAAATATGTAAGATGTAACTCACCAATCATCTCTTTTCCTCCGTAAGCAACATTAAGCGAAAGATTTCCTAATGGTTTAATAATATTTCCTGAGTATGATCGAAAAGCAGCATGGGATTTGGTCAAAGGTAGGTTTAAATTTAGATGACGAAAATCATTTTCGGCTAGAAGTGAGTATTTTGCACCAGAATCTACTTCGAATTTTTGAGTCTTATCGTTGAGAGTCACATCAATAAGGTATTTGTCGCAATTGTTGATTTCGAATAAATCCACTATTTCGTCTTCAATTAATTCTAACTTGTAGAGTCCATAATGCTCAGCTGAATCGTCGGCAGAATCTTGGACATTAACGGCGTTCGAAGAATGTTTGCTGGAATTTTTGTTTTTAGATAAAAGTGTTGAAAGACATACCTTTGAAACATGACCCTCTCTTTTGCAAGAGTTACACTTGAGTTGTGATTTGTTGATCTGGCATGAGGAAACTTTGTGATTGTTTCGTCCACATCTTAAGTAGCAGTTTTCTATACCCAGGTTCTTGTAGTTGATAAATTGATGTTTTGAACTGGATTGACCGCTGTTGTTTGAAGAAGACATAGAATTCGAATGACTCTTTGCAGTTGTCTTGCTTCTTGAGTTTGAAATTGATGTCTGAGAGTGAGCTGGAAATTCTTGAAATTTGTCGCAGTTCCTTGCTTTCGATTTTTGAAGCTTCAAGAGCCGTTGCTTTGAGTAGAATTTCATCGAATGTATAATGATATTTTCGAATAAATTGAGCACGTAGAAAAATTTCAGACACGGAAACAGATTTTTGGCGTTCACATGTCACGTTGAATTCACATTCAAGAATGTTTTTTTGTAGCGAGGATACAAAATCAGTGATATTTTGATTGTCCTTTTGAAAAACATTAAGAAAATAATGTTGAGAAACCTTCATATTCTTCTTTAGAATTATCATCTTTTTGAAGTTTTCGATTAGGTCCTTAAGATTTAGGTTCTTTACAGGTTTTTAGGTCCTAGAAATGCAGCTAGGTTATTGTAATGTTGTGAACCAATAGAAACGCATAGAAGTTGTGCTTTTTTAGCTTATTCGTCTGCAACATTTTTCATGCTGCAATAATTTTCGAAACGTTCTAGATAATTTGAAAATTTTTCTTTTTCGGCGTCGTAATTATCAAAAGATTGAATATTTGAATGACCTGAAGGTATTTGCAATTGTACAACAAGGTCAGTTATTACCTTGTGTTGATCCTGAAAAGCTTGTAAAATTTAATGCAATTGCTTGGAATCCATTTTTCCTGTCGTCGGCAAATTATTGTATATTTAAAGAAAACAAATAACTATTGAACAAACTAAAACTAAGATGTTTATTAAATGAAATCAAAAAGTCGAATAATAATAATTAATGAAAAATTGAATAATGTCAAAGAAGTGTAGAATCGAATATAAAACAATTATCAACATCTTCTGTCCCAATCAAAGCAAAAGCAACTTCACCATCATCAATAGAGGCATTACCCGCAAATGCAAACCCATCATCATCAACGTTAGCAAACTCATTGTTATTTTCATCTCTTTTAAACAAAACTCATCTAAACTCACCTATCTCATGTGGATTGAAAGTAGTAGAAGGCCATCGAACTTTATTTTTATCTAAACTTGACCCTTCAACAAACGCCCTTGATATTAAAAACTTTATTTCGAACAAGACTGATACGTCGCTATTAAAAGTTGAGAAAATAATTAATCGAAACCACTCGAAATATGCATCTTTTAAGATAAGAGTTCCAGACTCAATCTTCCACCTTCTAAACTCAACATCGCTTTGGCCAAAGGGGATCATAATACACGAATTCGAGAATAAACAAAATAATCATATAAAGTCGTCATCCTCTAACCCTTTTCAAGAGACCCGGACAATGCATTATTATCGAAGAGGCAGATTCAACAAGTTTTGATTTATTACCAAAACGTCAATGGCCTAAGGACAAAGATCAATACGATCTATAAAAATATTAACAATCTACAACATGACATAATTACTCTTACAGAAACATGGCTAAATAATTAATTCATAGATACCGAACTCTTTGACTCAACTTACCTAGTTTTTAGACGAGATAAGCTACAATCGAGCGACTCGGAGACAGTTGGTGGTGGAATACTATTCGCGGTAAAAAACTACCTTATATGCACTTTGGTTGATTTGATCTTTCTGACGTCGAAATGCTATGTATTAAAATCAAATTGGAAACAGGTTATCTCTTTATCATCTCAGTATACATACCTCCAAGATCTACCAGTTTTGTCTATGAAAATTGCATACATTTAACTGAGAAGATCCACGACCAAATGGAACCTAATGATGAACTGCTAATCGTAGGTGTTTTCAATCTTCCAAACCTCAACTGGACAAAATCATCAGATTTCAACTATTTTACACCTATTAGTCCAACGAGCACCAATGAATTCACAATTATTGATGGTTTAGCTTCTTGTGAACTTGTTCAATTTAATGGGGTTGCCAATCAATACAACAAATATTTGGACCTAATATTTTTCTCCGACACGATAAATACTGTCGTAGCTGTATCTCCAGCCGATGTTAAACTAGTAGAAGAAGACCGTCACCATCCAGCTTTAAATATATCACTGAATATAAACGTGTGCAATATCCCTAATACATCAAATGAAAAACTTGAATTCAATTTTAAAAAAAGTAACTTTAATGAACTAACTTATTGTGTAATGTTGACTGGAATCAACTGCTCCTAAATAGTAATATTGATGACATGTGTCTAAATTTGTATAGTATTCTTTTTAACTGTTTTTATGAAACTACACCATTACGGAAATCTCGCTATAAATCTAAAACTCCACCATGGTTTGACACTCAATTAAAAAACTTAAAAAATAAAAGAAATAAGACATGGCTAAAATTTAGTAAAACTAGAGCAGAAGAAGACTTCAGGATTTACTCCGAACTTAAAAATATTTTCATTGACTACTCCAATATTCTATACTCTGACTATATTATAAAAATTGAAAATGAATTGAAACAGACCCCAAAAAACTTCTAGGATTTTGTGAAAAGTAAAAGAAAAACTGACGGTTACCCAAACTCTATGTCTTTTAATAACACAACAAGTCATGACTCCCAAATAATTTCAAATATGTTTGCTAATTTCTTCAAAGATGCTTTCGACGTGCCTCCTTCTTTTCAAATTCCCGATTCGTTCTTTCCAGCCCAAAATTATCCACACCTTAACTCACTTGACTTGACAATATTGTTCGTTGTGTCTCAGAACTTGATTACTGTTTTCACCCTGGCCCTGATGGAGTACCATTATGTGTTTTAAAAAAAAGTATGTTTCATTTATCGTACCCTCTGTTTGTTTTGTTCAATGAATCTCTTAGAAGCTCAATTTTCCCACTATTATGAAAAAGTGCATTTATAACTCCGATTCATAAAAATGGGTCTAAAAATGAAATAACGAATTACCTGCCGATAGCCAAACTTTCCGTTATTCCCAAACTATTTGAGTCCATTATCTTATTATGTTATCCTTTAATTGTAAATCAATTGTATGTGAAAATCAACATGGTTTCGTCCAGAATAAATCAACAATTACAAACCTACTTCACTCCACTTCTTTCTGCCTTGACTCCTTCGATGATCGTAAGCAAGTAGATTGCGTATTCACAGATTTCAGTAAAGCCTTTTTGAGAAAAGTCTTGAACATAAAGAATATACACTGCCAGCATTTCTTGATATCGAAGGTGCGTTTAATAACGTTAAAACGGAATCGATCAAGACTGCCTTAGTTGAAGTTATAGTTGAATCTGTCATTGTCGATTGGATTTTCACCATGTTAAATGGCAGAATTATCAACTCTCAAATAGGAGTTAGCACTATCGAGAAAACAGTTACTAGAGGCACACCACAGGGAGGAGTCATCTCACCCCTACTCTGGATCCTCGTAGTCAACAAAATTCTCACAAAGTTCAAAGATCAGGGCATTAAAATAGTAGCATATGCAGATGACATAGTGGTTTTGGTATCAGGCAAGTTTCTTACCATCATCGAAAACATTATGGAAAATGCATTAAAGGATATATCTTCTTGGGCAACTCACGAAGAAACGGAAACTGGAAGGCTTCAACCCTCCCAAACTAAATGCCATTCCTCTAAAACCTTCTAAGGAAGCTAAATTTCTAGAAGTAATCCTTGACTCCAAGCTTACATGGAAGCGTAATACGGAGGAAAGAATGAAAAAAGCATTATGTGCATTCTACACATGCAAAAAGACCTTCGGTGTACGTTGGGGTATGCGACCGCAAGTCATCCAATGGATGTACACAGCGATTGTCAGACCCATTCTTACCTATGGCTCTATTGTATGGTGGAAGGCGGTGGAAAAATCAAGCTATCTCAAGAACCTGAATAAGGTAGAGACTAGCCTGTATAGGAATAACAGGGGCTCAAAGATCCACACCACAAGCTGGATTGGAAATGATCTTGGACCTCCCGGCTCTGGATGAGTTCATAAAGTGCACGGCAGCCAAAACTGCAATAATTCGTTTAAGAGAACTGTGTTTTTGGAGGCATAGCACTTATGGCCACGGGTCAATCTTACAAAGATATGACACGATCCCAGGACTGAGAGAGACCACCGATTACATCCTCCCTTTACTAGATTTCGACAGGAAATATTCTATTTTCATACCAGAAAGACAGGGTTGGGATCCTAATTCACTTATAAGTAAACAGGGTATCCCTTTCTACACTGACGGTTCAAAAATGGAATCAGGAACAGGTGCTGGAGTGTTTTGCCAATCTCTCAACATCAGAGCGTCGTATAAACTCCCAGCTGACTGTAGTGTCTTTCAGGCCAAGATCTTTGCCATTGAAAAAGCAGCTGAATTGGCACATCACGAAAAGTTAAGCTCTTTGGAGATTACTTTTTTCGTGGACAGACAGGCTGCTATCAAAGCCTTAGCCAGTGAGACCATAAGATCAAAAGCAGTTTTAAACTGTAGGAAGGAATTAAACAAAATCTGCCACACTAACCAGGTAAAGCTCTGCTGGGTTCCCGGACATAGCAATATAGAAGGGAATGATATAGTAGATGAACTAGCCAGGAAAGGGTCAGAAGCAGACACCAGTAGTAGCGACCATTCAGTCAGGGGACCACTCGTCCCGATTGGGGTACTCAAGAGCAAGATATACCTTAAACTAAAAGAGAAAATCAATATCTCCTGGAAATCCAGGGACGATTGTGTAATCTCTAGAAGTTTATGGCCTAACACAAATGAAAAGGAAACTCGGTATATCTATCGCTGAGTAAAAAGAACATTAAAATCCTGATAGGCGTACTAACAGGTCATTGCGCCATTGGCACAATGGCTAACAGAATAGGGGCATTTGCACCCGATTTTTGTAGGAGCTGTCAGGATGAGGAAGAAATGGAAACCATTAAACACCTGCTCTGCGACTGTCCGAACCTCCAAACCAGCCGACTCCGTCATTTCGGAAACAGGTTTGTTGGAGAACTGGGTGATCTAGCACAGGTCTCAATGGCAAGCATGAGGAAATTTATAGATAGCACAGGCTGGTTCGTCAACGAGCCAGTCTACGCTAATCGACAGAATTGAGGAACATCGTTGCTAAATTTTTACTTTTACAGGGGATCACAATGGACCAGTAGGCCCCCGTGTACGCAACAGCTTCATGCTGTGCACACCCCTTGCAACCTAACCTAACCTAAGCCTTTGACAAATTGTGTCACAAGACTTTAGTCCATAAACTTAAGGCCTTAGGGTTTAACGACAAATTCTTGACGTGGATCTCGTGTTATCTTAAGAACAGAAGTCATAGCGTTATATTCAGAAATGAACTCTCCGACCAATTTTACGTCAACTCTGGTGTTCCACAGGGTAGCCATTTAGGTCCTTTATTATTTATCTTATATATAAATGACATAACATCCGTTATAAAAAAACTCCTCCGTTTTAATATACGCTGATGACATTAAAATTTCAAATCTATTAGTTCAATTAATGACTGCTCACAGCTTCAAGAAGATCTTCATAGTTTTAGGGAATGGTGCAATACAAACCGACTTTTATTGAATATTGACAAATGTTTTTTTGTTTTACACGCAAAAAATAATTATAGATTATAACTATTTATTAGATTCTTCCTCCCTTTGTAAGCTTTCCGTTTTCTCTGATTTAGGTGTTATTCTTGACAGTAAATTAACGTTCTGTGACCATTATAACTTTATAGTTAAAAAAGCTAACAAGATTCTAGGTTTTATTAAACGTTTTTCTTGTGACTTTCGTGACCCCTACGTCTTAAAACTTCTTTATGTATCATTTGTCAGGCCAATACTTGAATACGGCTGTATTATATGGGCACCATACTATTCAGTCCATATAGACAGACTTGAAAGTATCCAAAAAAGATGTATGCGTTTTTGTCTTCGTTTTCTTCCGTTTTCCCAAATATGCACACCACCTCCTTATTCTCAGAGACTTTTGCTAATAAACCTCCCTACACTTTCACAACATAGACAATATCTCCAATTTTGTTTTATTTTAAAATTAATTAATGGTTCTATTATATCCGCAACAGCTCTGAATCGTCTAAATTTTAGCTATAGTCAAACTAGCATAAGAAGACAGATACCTTTATGTCCGATCTTTAGCAGAACTAACTATGGTATGAATAGCCCCTTAAATCAATTGATTTCAGTCTTCAATAAATTTTATAATTTAATTTCTTAATGACAATGTTAAAAGTAAACAATTTAAAGAAAGCCTTTTTAATATGTTATAGTATTTATTTATCTCTATGTTAATTAAAATTTTTAATTAAAAATTATGTAAATAGCTATAAGTTTATATTAACGTTAGATAATTAACGGATTAAATAAATAAAGTCTCAAATTATTAACAAAGTAAAATAATAACAAGTAGCTAGATAGAACAAACACCACAACAGCCCATTTTGATAAAGCTACATCTGAGTTATTTACTCTGTTCATCCAAGCCACCATTAACGATAAGTACAAATGATACAATTTTGGTATAAAAATAGAAGACTTTTTGGGGGACGTTCCGTGATAGGATAAATTTAAGTTCACAGAAACCAATCAACACATAAAACAATTGCTGGTTCGTTTAGAAGAAAATAAGATCTGCTGCAATTACTAACGATTTCGATGAAATTCTGCAGAAGAATCAGAGATAGTGGATTTAGTGTCACTCAAAAGGTCACAAGGACTCGAACTTTTGCAGGCCATATATCAGCGAATGTATCTACATATATGGACAAATTCAAATGATCCAGAATGTATTATGCTTGCTTCCACTGATGCCTCTGCAACTAACTTAATCATAATGCAGTTTAATATTAAAAGATTAATAATTCGAATAAAGTCTCGTGAGCACAGAGTAGCAGATATTGTACAAGAAATTAATGTTTAACTAGCATTACGTTTTGTTTTAAAGAGAAGTACAGCTAATATTATCAGAGAAATGGCATCCTGTTCATAATGTTAAGTAAATGAAACTCAAACCTTGCAACAAAAAGTCCTAGCTTCTTACATGGGTAGGTAGGTAGAAAAGGCGATCTCAAGGCAACCTAGCCTGAGATCCAATTAGCGCTGTAGTGCGCCGTTTTGATACCAAAACTCGTTTGACCTGTGATAGAAAGGAAAAGATTTATAGAGAAGCTTCATAGCGATTATGTTAGAGTCATTTTGTCGCATTGAGAAAAAAGATTAGGTCTCTAATCTTTGTCTCAGATAACTCATCCAGTTCGTGAAAGAATGCTTTCCCAAAGCATTTCATTCTAGTGCTTGCCAAAGCAGGACATTTGCAGAGGAAATTGATTATCGTTTCACTTTCTCTTTGGTCACTACAACTACGGCAAAAGGTGTTGTAAGAGATACCCAACTTCTCTGCATGAACTCCTATAGGCCAATGTCCGGTACAAACCGCAACAATCCTGGCTATGTCTTGTCTTGGCCTGCATAGAAGATCGTTTGTACGGGTTTTATTATAGGTGGGCCATATCTTCCTAGATATAATGCAGTTGGGTAAATTGCTCCACCTTCGGTTTGATTCAGTTTGGTAGATAGAAAAGATTTTACCCTTCATAGCACCAAGAGGAATGTTAACAATTTCCGCAAATGAGCTAGAAGGGCCGATCCTTGCCTGGTTAGCTCGTCAGCCCGTTCATTTCCCACGATACCACTATGGCCCGGAACCCAGATCAGGGTGACACCGAGGTTAATATTCAGGCTCGCAAGCTCATCGCGACATTGCTGGACCAATTTAGATGAGGATGTGGCCGAGTTAATGGCTTTGACAGCTGCCTGACTGTCTGTAAAGATAGCCGCATTTCGGTTTGGGGTTGGGCTTTGTTTAAGTACATATCTTACACGCCTCCCTTATTGCCAGTAGTTCAGCCTGAAAAACGCTAAAGTCAGGAAGCCTAAAGGATTTAGCTACATTTAGGGACTCAGAAAAGATCCCAGAACCAACTCCCCACTCCATCTTTGAGCCGTCAATAAAGATGGTTGTGTCGAAACCTATCGACTCGATGTCATCCTCCCAATCTTCTCTGGATGGGAAAATAACCTTAAAACCCTTACTAAGGCTCAAAGTAGGAGTGCAGTAGTCAGTGTCTACCGAGATAATATCTGAGTGAATCAATTTCGTTGTGTTGCTGTGACCATAAGGTTTTGACAACCAGCTGTTTGATTCCTTCAGCCTAATAGCGCTGCAGGAAACTATGTGTTTAATAAAAAGGTCGATTGGTAGAAGATCCAAAATAACGTTTAAGGCGCCCGTTGGGCAAGTACACATGGTCCCTTTGGTGCCCACGCCAGCTGTTCTCTGAACCTTCTTTAGCTTATCAATATTATAGGCTTTGCTTTTGCCCCACTTTTTGCCGAAAGTTTTGCTGCAGGCGTAGAAGGCAACACAGGCCTTCTTAACCCGCACTTCAATATTTCTTTTCCAGTTTAATTTAGGGTCGAGTGTAACTCCCAAATATTTTGCACTGGAAGACAATGATAGGATTTGACCGTTGAGCCGAGGTAGCATGAAGGGCGGTACTTTAGTTTTGGTGGTAAAGAGCATCAGTTCAGTTTTACTTTGGTTAACTCCTAGTCCACAATTCGTGGCCCAGCTGCTAAATTTCTTCAAAGCTGACTTCGTGATTTCACTAATCACAGAGGTGTACTTTCCTGACACCAATAGCACCAAATCATCCGCATAGGCTACCGCCTTCACCCTACATCTCTCTAATTTAACGAGAACTGTATCCATGACCAGAAGCCATAGAAAAGGCGAAAGGACACCACCCTGGGGTGTTCCCCTACTCACGTGTTTTGTTGCGATTGTATTGCCTAGAGTGGCTCGAATCTTCCTACCACTGAGCATGGAAATAATCCAGTCTCGAATGAAGTCTCCTACACCGAACTTAACGAGCGATTCTTCTATGGATTCGGTAAGGACGTTGTTAAAAGCACCTTCTATTCTTTATAATGGATTGTTTTTTCTACAGTACGCACTACCTCATGGGGGGCAGTCTCCGTAGATTTGCCCTTAAGATAAGCATGCTGAGGGCTTTCGAGAGGTCGTCCAACTAGGATTTCTCTAATATGGTAATCAAGAATGCGCTCCAAGGTTTTAAGCACAAAAGATGTTAAGCTTATTGGCCTGAAATCCTTCGCGGATTCGTGACCACGCCTACCCACTTTCGGGATAAAAACTACTTTGACCTGTCTCCACGACATCGGCACATGTTTGAGAAGGAGGCATCCTTTGAAAATTTGTTCCAGCCATGGAGCTGCCACATCATGCAACTTTTGAAGCATAACTGGCAGTATGCCATCCATGCCTGGGGATTTATATGGAGAGAAAGTATTGATGGCCCACAAAATATTTTCTCTGGTTATAACGGAATTGACCTGCTCCACATGAGCTACGTTTAGCTCTGTGGTTTCAAGCGGTTCGGGGTTATCACTCTCGCAACCCGGAAAGCTGTCCAGGTTCCATCAGGCTTTTTTAGAAATGAAGGATTACAATGTTCCTTCAATAAAACTTTGCTGAGCCTTGTGGAGTCCTTTATGTCTTCGATTGATTGGCAGTATTCTCTCCAACATTGTCTTTTGGCTGATGACAGGGCTTGCTTGTAAATTTTAAGGGAGTCTTTATACGGTTGGTAAAACTTATGTTTGCAGATATTAAAAATTGTCCTCGTCATTTTCCTAAGACTGGTTCTTCATTCCACCAAGAAGAAAGGGTTTTACGGCTATATTTAACTGGGCAAGAGACTCTAAAAGCTTTACTTATAGAAGTTTCAAAGGTTTTCACCTTTGATTCAAGGTCTACTATCGATTCTGTGAGATTCGGTAAGTTGGAATTAGCAATTTGACTGAATTTCTTTCAGTCAGTTCTTTTGGGATTTCTATAAGGCGGAGGGTTTTTCGACTCGAAATTAATTTGAAAAAGAATCCAATTGTGATCCGAAAACGAATTCAAAGGGGAAACTCTCCATTTCTCCACTAATAAATTACGGTTGTTTACTAAAGTAACATCAAGCACATCCTCCCATCCATCATAATTTTCCGAGCTCGGAAAGACGAAAGTGGGAGTATTGCCTCTGTTACAAATGATCATATTATGTTCAACAATAAAATCAAAAAGTGACTCACCTCGTTCGTTGATCTCAGAACTTCCCCAAAGGGTATGCCGAGCATTTGCGTCGCCTCCGATCAGAAGGATTGCCTTTTTGATTTTAGCTTCGGTTATGATTTTGCACACCTCCTCCGGAGGTGATGATGCATTATGGGCAGAGTAAAAAGAGGCCAACAGCAAACCCTGTGTATTCTTATCTTCAAATCTGACAACCGTCAGATCGGGAGTGCTAAAATTTGGACATAAAAAACCTTTTAAATGTTTCTTAGCTAAAATACAAGTTCTGGGATTACCTTGGTCTTGATCTGCGGTTTTATAAAAGAGGTCGTATTGGTTGTCTTGGAGGCCTCGCACCTTGAAGCCGTTTATCCACGGTTCTTGGATAACGCCAATGTCGAAGTTTTCCTCCCTAAGGAAAACTCTCAGATCAGTCTAAGTGTGCTTCAGATTAATCTGGATGACCTTCAGCGCGTTTTTAATTATTTTTTACATAGATACAAAGAACACATTTTCATCTTGGGCCGTAAAATTTGTCCGCCTTATAATGCCTTATCAAATTCGAAAGCTACTGGCTTCCCTTTTGATATATGTATTATGTATAACAGAGATTGGTGAAGAAGTTGCTTTACAATCAACATTAGAAAATTTGATAAAACTATTGTAAAGGTGTGATGGTAGTATTTTTAAAGGGCATAGAACTCTACAGTTGTCATTATTTTGTCATAAGGCATTTAGTTATTGATAAAATTTATAAACTCGAAAGATAATTACAGACCTGGTCCCGATAGTGTCCCATCAATTTTACCAAAATAAAAATGTGTCCATTTCACATCTAATCTCGCTAATCTTTTTCTTTTAACCCTCTCGTAGTGAATATTTCCCAATTACTGGAAAGATCCATTTATTTTTACAATCTATAAAAATGGTCCCAAAAGTGTAATCGAAAAAAGAGGCTGGGATGCGACCTACGCCCTACATTGATAACTTCCCATTTCGTCTGACGATTAGTCTTGCTTAAAAGGTTTGTAGGTTTTTTCGTTTTGTTAAAAAAGTTGTCAATTGAATTATTCTCAAAAATTTAAAAATTACCACCAATATTTTGCATATATGGTGAAATAGTTTGATTTCAAAATCTATTTTTGTTAACGAGATTTTTACCCAAAAACCAATTTTTACCAATTTTCGTAGTTTTTGCGTACTATTTTTTGTAGATTTTATTTTTGTATGAAAAAAACTGACTGTTGGATTTTCATAAAAAAAATGACTTGATGTTGAAAATAATGTTTTCTGTGAAATGAAATTAGTTTGAAGCCAATATTTTTAATTTAAAAAAAAAAATTTGAGTCGGAAATCAATTTTACCAACTTTTAGTATCGGTACTTTTTTTTGTGTACAAAAACTGTCAATTCGATTTTTTTCAACATTGTACTGAATGTTGAAAACAGTATTTTTTATAAGACAACATTAGTTTAAAGCCATAATCTCAAATTTTTGAAAAGATATTTGAGCCGAAAATCAATTTTTACCAACTTTTTTTGCATTTTTTTATTTTTTTTTTGTAAAAAAAAAACTGTCAATTCGATTTTTCTCAAAATGTTAACAAATATTGAAAACAATATTTCTTATAAGACAAAACAAGTTTGAAGCCATAATCTAAAATTTTTAAGAAGAGATTTGAGTTGAAAATCAATTTTTACCAACTTTTAGTAATGTTTTTTTAGGTTTTTATTTAAAAAAAAAAACTGTCAATACGATTTTTCTCAAAATTTTACCAGATATCAAAAACGTTATTCTTTATTGCACAAAATTATTTTAGGGATAAAATCATTTTTTGTTCGTAAAATTTTTGAGGTGACAAATATTTTTTTTTTTTTAGTTTTTTTGATTTATACAAAAAACCGTTAGTTGGAATTTTTTCCAAAAATATAATAGTTTGGTATCACGTCATAATATATGTATAATATAAAATTTAATTCAACTCGCTAGCGGTATTGGTTCGTGAGATATTTTGGGTAAATCAAAATGTTCACTTTTTTTTTAAAATTGCTATGGTAAAAAAAAACACCCACTAATTTTTTTTGAGAGTCATTTCTGCATCTTTTTGCATTATTATCTGTATAACAAAATTTATTTGAAGTCGATATCTCTTCTGGTTCTTGAGCTATGGACGACGAAAAAAACGTCGCGAACTTCCGGACGTACGAACGTACGTACACACGCACGCACAGACATCTTTCCAAAAATCTTTTATTTCGGGTCTAGGGTCCTTGAAACGTCAAAATTTTCAATTCGACCAATCAGACCCATTACAATAACTTCCTATGGGAAGTTAAAAATAAATAGTTTTAAAATAAATAACATTCTCGAAATATGTAAGTGTTTTGAAAATGTTTCTTTAAATTGTAGGCCAATTAACGATTCAAAATCACGGCACGGACGACGTATTACGGAGACCCAATTGAGAATCGTCATCACTTTCACGTTCACTTGAAAATATATAACGTTTAGCGTTTTAGGTCTTTTTCCTGTCAACACTTGACAGTAACTGTCATAAAAGGATTTTCAGCACAAATTTGTTTGAAAATTCCTGACTATTGTGACAAAATACTTGACAATTCATTGTCATGACAATATCATAGGATATTTTTCAGCAATTGTACAAAATTATCAAATTGTTTATAAAACAGATCTAAACAATTGTCAAGTTTTAAATTAACAAATTCTCAACAGTCGCAACTGTCAATGTTTGTGAAACCGGCCCTAGGTTTAGCACCTAGTAATCTATATCTGTAAGAACTTTATTTTATCAAATAGAGATCTAATTCCTTAAAACGTTAAAGAAACGATGAACATTTAAATTGAATTTTAAGAAATAATTGTAAGTCGAAAAATGCTGGGGTTATAAATATTTTTTAAAACTAAGTTTAAAAAAAAACGATAATTTCTAGATTCAGGTTTAAATGGTTTTAAAACTTTGTCTTAAAATTGTCCAGTAAACTTTTTTATTTTGGGTCACCTCGAAGATAAAGTCTATTCCAAAACTAAACAGCTGATTTCAAGAAAGTTCAATGGTCTCTAGAACATAAGACTTTTTCTTGTTTGATTTCCTGAAGTCGAATTGTTTATTTAAATAAGCCAAATATGCCATTTAAACGAGTTCAAAATTTTGATGACTTATCATTCCAGTCTATTTACGGAACTCTTTAATCCCGTTTTTAATGCTAATGCTTTTCAAAAAAAAAAAAAAAAAAAAGTTTGCTTATAACTTTATTGCTTGCTATGTAGGTTAGGTTAGGATATAGTGGCTGTCCAAGATGGAAACGAACACACTTAGGCCAGTTTAATGGCCCATTGTGATATCACATGAATCTTGAGGTTTTCTTCCTAAGCTCAATGGAACCAGTTTGAGTCTCTTACGAAACGTGAGAGGCTGATTATGCTGATATGATTTAGATCGCTTAGATCGTTAAAGAAGAATTATTCTCCTATGTAATTCTTGCGTTTTCGAGCCAGAGCAGGGCATGTGCAGAGAAGATGAAGAACTGTTTCTTCCTCTTCCTCGTCCATGCAGCTTCTGCAAAAATCATTTGAGAATACGCCTAATCTCGTGGCGTGCTTTCCTATAAGACAGTGTCCGGTTATGACACCTATTATCGAGCTTATATGCGATCTGCTTAGAGGGAGCAAGCACCTTGAAAGTTTTAAATCCAGTGTTGGCCAGATGTTTTTTGTGACTTGAAACGTGGTGATGTTGTTCCACCTGGTGCCTGCCCTCCTCACAGCGTCTTGCATTAGCAACAGTTTACAAGAAGTAGCGATTGGTATGCCAGTACGTGCCAAACGTGGTAGAATGGGCTGTACTGTACCGTTCCTGGCGAGTTCATCTGCCTTACAGTAACCAGGAATGTCTCTATGGCCTGGCACCCAGCAAAGGTGAATATTAAACTGTTGTGCCATCTCCATTAGAGATGATCGATAGTTATGGACTGTTATAGAGTTTGTAGAGACAGAGTCCAGAGATTTGATAGCAGCCTGACTATCTGAGAAAACGGATATCAGATGTTGATATCACGTTTTCTTTAAGCCAGGACTAAAAATAAAAAATTTTCGGAGTAATTATTGAAATTCTTTTATGGTAAATATGAAAACTTTACATTTTACTGATTTAAAATTGAAAGCGATTTTTTTTTTGTTTTTTTTTTAATTTACCATTAAATTTCTCAAAAGAAGATATTTTTGTTTTAAATTTCGTTTGCTTTTATTACACAATTTAATTAATGCATTTCAAAGTGCATACAAATCCAACTGCAAATGAATATGAATAGGATAGATTTTTCCAACTCGAACTTCCTTCCAGAGTTGTTTGGATCCTTTGAAAAATCACCAAAAATAAAGAAAAGCAACAACACACAAAACAACAAAACAAACAGCACCAACAACAACATCAATATTAATATTCAAAACCAGAAAAAAAGAATTATATCCAAATGGATCAAGCTTTTCCTGCAATGACCCAAATATATTTTTTCAACACTTCTTCATCTTTCTATCATCATCACCATCAGCATCACCATCGCCATCACCATCACCATCTCCATCATCATCACGCGGTCATTACTTATCCAAACTCTATATTCGGACTTGCTAAGCGAAAATAAAGTTTTGCCATTTGCCTAAATGAATAATCCTTTTTACTCAGGACTTGCACTGAAAATCTGGGTCAGTTAAAAAAGATTTTTCAGAAACACAAAAACAAAAATAATAATATGAAGGGAATGAAAAGTTTCGCTCAAAAAATTATAAGTAAGTAGAAATTCGTAACGAGTCTGGATTCTGGATTCAGGACTCTAGCTGGACTATGGACAACAGGATATAAAGTGATTTCCTTTGTATTAGGGCTGAGCCGATGCTTAAACTCAAAAAACTCCGTCGTAACCATTGTCCTTCGGCATAAGTCGTGTTTTAACTGAATAAATGCTTTGCCTTTGGGAAGTGTTTTTCTTCTCCCGGTTTTTATTCGTTTTGTGGCGATTTTTGTGTGCGAGTGTTTTTGTTTTTGTTTCTGTTGGATTGGATTATTGCAAAAGATAAACTCGATGTGGTGGGGGGGGGGGAGCGGCTATCGTGTCGGTCGTAAGCTTATTACTATGAAATCAGATGTTCAAAAGTGAGGATAAAACACATTTTATTTTTATTTGTGTTCTTTTTGTAAATTTGAATACTAACAATTTAATAAGGAACATTTTATAAAATTTAATTTAAATTGTTTCAATTTTCACATGTTTTGTTTTTTTTTTTTAATTTACGTTTATTGAATACGATTAGTGAATAGAAGTCGATGTGAGTTCACGCAAAAAATTGTTATCAAAGTATTGTAACATTTGTTAAAAACTCAATAAATTATTTTAAAAAAAGTACGTTACGCCCGTGTGACCCATTATGGTATCGGCATCTTTTTGGTGAATTCTTTATTATTTTAAATTAAATTTATTTATCCATTTGAGTAAAAACTTTCAAATAAAATATTTTCTGACATTATTAAGGCTAAAAATTAAAATATAACTCAATTTAAATGTAAGCCATTGGAAAACTGTTTAACCAAAAAAATACTTAAATTTGAAATTTTTCTTTAAGCACATCAAAAAATTGTTTTCAATACTTAACTCATTCGTTTTACTGATTTTGAATTCCATAACATTCAAATATTAATATAGGGCTTTAAGCTTTTAAATATATTGCAAATATAAAGCCCCAAAATCACAAATTTGTTTAACCTCTATTTTATTAATGTTGGCTTATGCCACTTAAGAGAAAAAATAATGATAATCTTACTCAGAAAATAATTTCAAAGAATACAAAGAAAACGATTTTGTCGTTTATTCAAATCTTCAATCGCTAGTTCTATGAATTTCAGCTTACAACACTTCTGCTCTCAAGAACTCATTATATCATTCGGCTAGGTTCTGCATTTCACTTTACTCGAAAGAAAATTGAAATAGATTCAAAATTGGATGAAAAATCATTATTTCTTGATTTTTTTTTAAAAGTCGAAAATTTAGAGACAAATTTATGATAAAAAAGTAATTTTTTTTTTAAATTATTTTTTGATAAAAAGGTAGTGAAAATTGGAAAAATTTGTTTTTCACATAGAGTAGCATTTCATATACCTTTGTAGGGAAATCACTTTGGTCAAACAAAATTATATTTAATATTAATATAAAAATAGGATAAAATATATCCTACAATAAACAATACTACTGTCTAATAATGTCAATACTAACACTGTCAATATTCGAAATTTAGTAAAAGCGATGGAAAAGCAATTTTTGTATGTACAACGAATTAAATAAATGTAATGAATAGTGATACCGCAGCGGAACGTCAGGAAACGGACTTCTGCAGTGCAGGTAAATCGTACGTTTTACACGGAATTCTAAGCTTTCATAATTTTTTATGAAACAAGAATTAAGGAAAGGACCAGCGCGATTAGGTTTAGTTGGCGCATAATTCTTGAACGAGAAGGACGTAAGCTCGAAAAGTCCTAAAGTTAGTATTTTTTTTTTATATTTTATACTGTGGCTCGAGTGCAAAGATAAAATTAGGTACAGTCAAACTTTAATTTTATAGTGGTATCGTCTGATTTTTACTTCAATAATTATTAGATCTTTAACACGTTTTGTCACAAGATCAAACAAATAAATTGAGAAATATTTCTTCCAGCTACACGAAAGAACAATAGATAGATAGATAGATAGATAAATTCGTTATTTTTTCTTATTAAAGTTTAACAATAATTCTTACTTAAGAATAAGGACTTGGCAATTCTGCCGTCTGCCTGATTTGACATTTCACAATAAGAGAAAAATAATAAAAGTAAAATAATTGAACTAAATAATTAATTTATAATTTAAAAAATGTTAAAAGTTTGAAAAAAGCAATAAAAATAATACAACAATTTGGTAGGATTCGTATACTAAAATAAATTAGGTAAGCAATAGAAAAAAAAAATTGATAAGCAATCATTAACAATTTTGATATGATTTGAAACACAAAAAAGATATCAATTTTAATATGATTTGAAACATAAAAAGTTTACAATTTTAAAGTGATTTGAAACACAAAATTAAAATATTTTAAATAATGGTAGTTAACATTAACAATTTTGGTATAATTTGAAACACAAAAATAATATCAATTTTAATATGATTAGAAACATAAAAAAGATCAATTTTAAAGTGATTTGAAACACAAAATTAAAAAGTTATAAATAATGTTAAGTGGCCGAATGATTAGACTTTACGTTGGGAAACTATTTCGGAAATGTAGGGCGTGCTTACAGAAATTATATAGGGTGGACCATCCTAGCGAACCATTTAATATCTCATGAAGTCTGTTTACAGTGAGATGGCTTTCATTTAAATGTAATCGACGAATTTCCTGTAATATTGGGCAAACCGCAATAAAATTATGTATATCTTCAATTTCTCTTCTGTTACATACATTACAAATTTGTGGAAGATCAGCTCGATGAGGCACATAGTTAAGATTTAAAATTTCAACTCGTGCTCTAAGAACAATATTTTGATAAATTCAATCTATATATAAAAATCTAAAGTCTAGAGAAAGTGTGCCTAAGCTATACGATATTATTAAAAGTTTAACTGGTGGGTTAATATTTTAATATCATCTCAATCTAAAATAAAAAACTAAATACATTGAAAATCTAGGTGCCAGAATTAAACCGCGTGACGCTATAGTCCGGTTCACATTTAATTAAAGCTGGTGAAATTCCACTTTAGTTAAGACTCTTACGTTTTATTTTTGGTATAGGTACGTGTTTTTTATTCATCCTTTTGTACTCTCTGTGAATTGTTATCAGATAACAGCAAGAGGCGCCAGTTGAACTTATTTGGTTTGACACACAAAGCGCCAACGAGAAGAGCCACGCGGGTGGGAAGAATTATATCAAACCTATCTAACCTATGTACAAGTAACTATTTGGTTCGATTAATAGCCGCTTCACATAAGTTCGGAACAAAACGAAACGCAAGAGAATCCCACACACCGACTTAATTGTAGAAGCCGCAACAACAAATATGAAGAGCAATTTTTAACTAAAACAAAGAATAAACACCCCAAAAACATCAATTCTCCTCTCCTGAATTCCAGTCACTTTCCAATATTATGACCCCCTCTCCCACCAAAAATCTAAAGAGAAGAACATCTGTGAAAAGAAATAACAAAAATTCAAGCTAAGTATTATTCCAATAAATCGGAATTGAGAGTGCAAATATAATCAAATATAATTTTTAAATTTGATAGAAAATTAAAATCTACCGAATCCAGTAAAAACCGTGCACAGTTTTCACCAGGAGTCGCAGCCGTAAGTTCAATAAAGGAACAAAGAAAGTAAATATAAAACTACTTTATAAAAAAAAATCATATTTTATTATATTTGTAACCAGTGAAGTTTACAGAAGTTATATTTTTAAAAACATATCTCATCTCTTTAAAATTTTGTTTCTTATCCGTATCCTAATCAGTTCATGAAACAACGTCTTTCCCTTAACGCCTAAGAGTAATTAAAGAAGAATTATATTGTATATTGTAAAAATCTACCTTACTATAAACTTATTAAATTGAAGTTTTTGTTTATGAAATTTTCATGCAGTATGAAACTTTTTTATGGCAGTTTTTGGTTTCTAAAGACCATACAATTATCGATGTTCCAGGTTTAGTAAGTTTGAATTGTTTTGTCTGATAAATATTTGGTATAGATTATACTAATATGAAGAGACTTTCAGTAACAAAAATAAGGATGGAGATCAAAAGAAGGTGATTGAGACTTTCGACGGGATAATGTAAGTAAGCAAGTTTTAATTCATTTAAGGGGTTATTGTCGTATAAGGAGTCCTGGCAATAACCATAGGTACGTCTCAATACGAATTCTTTTTTTTTATTGATGACGTGAGGGGAGGGTATAAGGCTCAAAGAACACTACCACCTATGTTGTCAACTAGTATGACGATCTTTTCTTTGAGTAATCAAAATTCGGGTTCCACAGCTCTTAATATGACATCTTCGAATATTAAGGCCTGAAACAAAAACGTAACACCGTCCATTTTCGGCAACAAGATCCCATCCCGTCGACGAGCTAGGACGAGCGTGTGCTAGCAGGCTTACCCGTTGCTAAAGGAAGTGGACAACCTTTTCATTACCGTTCTTGAATGGTCTGAATGACCTGTAGCGGTTGGATTCAAAACAAGTTCAGGTTTGAAAGGGAACATATGCCAGAGTAAATCGAATCATAGAAAGGTGTTTGTAGTTATTTTGTTTTTAATTTCTATTCAACAACGCGACTGGTATCCATGCAGAAATGGAAAATTCGATACTTTATAAAAAGGTTTACTCGGGCGTATACTTGTTATTTTCATAGAAGGAATAGAATGGATATTAATCTAATAGAAAACATGAAATTAAAGTATAAAGTATAATTAGTTCGTTACACCTTGAATAGGTTTCTAAAACATAAAACAGTGATTCTGAAATGCAGAAAGTTTCAAAAAATGCTGATAACTACATATTAACAGACCCATCGTAATCGTTATCTTCATTCATCTTCTTATCTTGTACGACCGCATTTTCAGCTAAAACCTTACGCACATAATCTTGAATAGTTGCCTAATCGATTAAGCAAACAAAAAACGACTTTTTAAGATATTCTACTTAAGTTGATGCTTTGTATTGGACAAGATGAAATTCCAATGATATAAAATTAAGCTTAATCTTAACAACTTTATATATTACATTTGAATTGTAAAAAGTTGCAGTTCCAACGGAATAACACGAGCCCCCAAATTCAACATCGCTAGACCAAAGAATCCCACGACCCGCCAACAATTCAGGGACCACCAGTCTCACGAAATAAGAACAATCAGCAGCAAAGTACATGACGACATCGAATACTATTAAAATGCTGTGAATAATGTTTTCATTTCAGGTGCTGAAAGAATAGTCGGTCGGAAAGAAGAAGGCAGAAGAAGAATCTTGGGCAAGGATCAACGAACGCAAACAGTTAAGGATTTGAAAAATTGTTGCACAACGATCGTCAAGCTCCCAAAATAGGGAGATCTTACAAAGTGCGAAAACTGGAGAGGGATTTGCGTTCTACCTGCGGTGCCAAAATAGTAGCATAAGGAGGAGGAGAGGCATCCCAGAAAAACTAATTGCTATTATGAAAGCAGCATATTATGATGGATCCAAGTGTCACGTACTGCACAATTGTTGGTTTTCAGATGATTTTGAAATCCGTAGCAGAGGCAGACAAGGCTTTATTCTGTCGCCAATATTGTTTTTGCTGGTAATATGCTTTGTACTGCACACAGCTCTGTCAGGTAGCGGAGGGATCCAAGGGACTTTGACATCCTTTTTAAAGCACTTGGATTACGCGAACAATGTTTACTTACTCTCTCATAGGATAATGGATCTCCATAAAATGACAACAAGTGTGGAGAGGGAAGCAGAAGTTGTAGGGCTGAAAATTAATTCCGGCAAAACAAAAATGACCAGCCTCGGAATCCAACCATCTTCTCAAATAAATATTTCCTCGGAACCGATGGAAAAAGTGGAGAACTTTCAATACCTTGGAAGTATCGTCTCCATCCAAGGCGGAACCGAACAAGACGTCATCTGCTGCATCAGCTAAGTAAAAGCAGCGTTCTGTACTTCTTTATGGGTACAGCACCTGGAATGTTACTTCAGCCATTACAAGAAAGCTGCAATAAACCTTCGTGAATAAATGTCTTCGCAACATCCTAAGGATTTTCTGGCCAAACCGAATATCCAATGAGGTCCTTCATAGAAAGACGTAAGTAGCATTAAATTGGACATACGCTACGAAAATGTAACGACTGCATTGCTTACCAAGCAATGCAGTGGAATCCGCTTACACAAGAAGGAAAAAGAGCTAGACGACCGAGAAGCATATGGCGCAGGACAGTCGAGGAGGAATCAGCGTCACCAGACAAGAGTAGGAAGGAGCTAAAACATATGTATCTCCGGAAACCACACACGATTGCGGGTAGGCCTAGTAGAGGCCCTATATGGTCCTTAAGGGGTCCCAACGGACTTAACAGGTCTAAAGACCTAAGTAAGTAAAGTATCTCCTTTAATTTCACGTAAAGTGATTTTGAGAAAAATTCAAAGTTATGTATGAAATCGAAATCAAAAGATAAACTTAGGACTGAAAACAATTTCAACCAATTTTCAATTTTAATTTAGATTTCATTTCACTCATTTTCGGGAACCTAGCTGACCTTACCTTTGATAATTGTAAGGAAATACTGCCGTTTTAATCTTGTTGTCAGACAATAATAATAATTTCGACTAAGAAAATAGTTTAAGTTTTGAATCTTGAGAAAACACAAGGCGGTCCAAAACCATAGGCTTCATTTCAAATCAAAAAAAAAAACAAGGCTGGGATGCGACCCATACTGATAACTTCTCATCCCGTCTGTCAATTTGTCTTGCTTAAAAGTTTGTAGGTTTTCGTGTTTTGTTAAAAAAGTTCTCAGATGAATTATTCTTAAAAATTTAAAAACTACCAACAATATTTTGCATATAATGAAATAGTTTGATTTCGAAATTATTTTTTTGCTAACGAGATATTTAGTCGAAAACCAATTTTAGTAGCATTTCTTTAAAAAAAATGATTTCTTATATAAACAAATACAAATTGGATGAATGAAATTAATTTGAAGTCAATATCTTCTTCGAAAACCGAACATCAATTTTTACCAATTTTGTTTACTATTTTTTGTAGATTTTAATTTTTTATGAAAAACCTGACTGTTGGATTTTTATAAAAATCTACTGAACGTCGAAAAAAATATTTTCTGTGAGATAAAATAAGTTTGAAGCCAATATTTTTCATTTTTGAAAAGATAATTGAGTCGAAAGTAAATTTTTACTAAGTTTTAGTAGGTATTGTTTTTTTTTAGGTTTTTATTTTTTATAAAAAAACTGTCAATTGTCTTGAAAAGATATTTCAGTCGAAAATCAATTCTTACCAACTTTTATTAATTTTTGTTTAGTTTTTATTTTTTTGTAAAAAAACTGTCAATTCGATTTTTCTCAAAATCTTACTGAATGTTGACAACGATGTTTTTTAAAAGATAAAATTAGTTTAAAGCATATATCCTAAAGTCCTGAAAAGATATTTGAGTTAAAATTCAATTTTTACCAACTTTAAGTAATGTTTTTTAGGTTTTTATTTTTGCGTAAAAAACTGTCAATTCGATTTTTCTCAAAATTTTACTAAATGTTGAAAACGTTATTTTTCGTTGCACAAAATTGTTTGGAGATAAAATCGTGTTTTGTTCGTAAATTTTTCGAGGTAAATAATATTTTTTTTCAGTTTTTTTGATTTATAAAAAAACCGTTAATTGTATTTTTTTCCAAAAATATATTTGTTTGGTATCACGTTACAATATATAATATAAAATTTAATTCAAGTCTCAAGCGTCATTGATTCATGAGATATTTAGGGTTAACCAAAATTTTCACCTTTTTTTTAAACTGCTATGGTAAAAAAACCACCCACGCAATTTTCTTGAGATCCCTTTCTGCATCTTTCTGCCTTATTATCTGTATAACAAAATTTATTTGAAGTCGATATCTCTTCTAGTTGTTGAGCTATGTACGACGAAAAAAACGTCGCGAACGTACGGACGTACGGAAGTACGGACGTACGGACGTACGAACATACGTACACACGCACGCACAGACATCTTTCTAAAAATCTTTTATTTCGACTCTAGGGACCTTGAAACGTCGAGAAATGTCAAAATTTTCAATTTGACAAATTGGACCCATTACAATAACTTCCTATGGGAAGTTAAAAATTCAATTTTAGGAAGTAATGACAAAAAGTGGTATTTGTAAAGCATTTAAAAAACCTTATACCACAGATAAGAAACTATCTATTTATAGTTTCTTATCTGTGCTTATAGTTTAGTATTTTACTAGTTTTCGTTAAAAGCTATTAAAAAATGTTTGTGAACGTTGTTTTGAGTGTCTTTCAATACAAATTCAAAATATTAAAAATTTGGTGTCTTTTTTTCAATTTTTTACTATAAAAACTAATTTTCCATTTTTTTATAATTCCACAATTTTATAATTCGAATCTTGATAATTCAGTATTTTTTATTTTGGATTCAGAATTTTTGGGATTTTCAGAATACTTAGGTTCTGACTTAAAATTATTTTAAATTTGCAAAATTTTCTTTTTAAATTCGTAATTTACTAAAATGACTTAAGTATTTTATTAAATCTTTTGAAACTTGATTGAAATTTTTCTCTTTTCTTGCGATTTTCGCTTTTAACTCTTTTTTTAAAATTGTATCTTTAGGCCATTTTGTCTTGAAGATTTTCTCTCTTAAGGTTTTGTTTGTTTTTGGGAAAAGATATAAAATATTTCACTCTTGAAGATTTTTTTATCAAATCCATCTGCAGTGCCAAAGTTATTTGAAAAGTTGGTTACTCAGCGACTATGTTTTTCCGTCAAGGAATCTAAATCGCGACTTATTTGTGAATATGTTCTCAATTTTGTTTAAAATCTATGGAAAATAGAAAGCAAGTAGATGTACTTTGCACAGACTACGTTAAGGCCTTGTGACACAGACTATTGCTCCAAAAACATCAAAAACTGTGTGTGAACGCTAATTTTTTATATAATTGAGTTAATTATATTTAAACCGGAAATATGTCGTTCAGATTAAGGTTTTCATCAAACTTTATTCAGGTTGATTCTGGGGTGGAATCGGCTAAGGTGATATGTGACTATCACATTTTTGATAGTCAAATTGACTATCACCAAGCTTTTCGTCTGTGAAAGATGATTTAACGCAATTCAATTCGATTGAAGTATTCAAAAGTATCATATTGGCTGTTTTTGAATAACATTCTTGCTTTTCTTGTTTTTTTTTCGAATGTCTTGAGCTTTGTCGGCCACAAAATGTTTGTTTTAAGGAAGAAAGGTATCTGAGAAAATGTTCCAGTCATTTATGTAAACAAATAGTAGCTCTAGCGACAACATAATTGTTGGAAAATGACTTCCACATTTTTGTTTTGTTCCATAGCTATCACCTTACACAGTAGATCAAATTCGTTCATACATTTTCATACATTAAAAATCACTTGGAGGCTAGATCTTTTCTGGCAGGATAGATGACTTTAAAACCTTTACTGAGGTTTAAGGTAGGGGTGTAGTAGTCGGTGTCTGTTACAAAAATATCCGCTTAAGTTCGTTAGTGTTGCCATGCCTATAGAGTCTGGAAAACCAATAGTTTGATTCTTTAAACCTTAGCGCGCTGCACGATACTAAATATTAAATGTGTAGGTCTACTGGTTGTAGGTGACATTTGTTGAGCGTATTCGAACGGACTTGTATTGCCGACACTGGCTATTCTTTGAACCTTCCTTAGTTTCTACATATTGTATATCTTGATAAGCGAAGGCCGCCAAACAATCTATTCATAAAACAAAGTCATCTTTGATTAAAGACTATATTTTTTAACAAAAGTTTTTGTACAGGCGTAAAAGGCAATGCATTTTTTTTAAACTGTTCGTAAACGTTTGCTTCCCAATTTCGAATGACTTCTAAATATTTCGTTCCGCAGGATTTGACCGTTCAGTCGGGGTAGGGTGATGGCAAAACTAAGAGGTCGTTAAGAGCATCAATTAAGTTTTGCTCTGATTAACACCTAGTCCACTGCTCGTGGCCCAGTTCTAACTTTCGTCAGAGCCGTTTCCGTTGTCATAGCATTACTGGCATTACTGGTAGTATGTCATGCAAACCTGGAGATTTAAAAGGAGAGAAAGCCCAGGATTTGCTTTCTACTATAATAATAGAATTAATTTGTTCTACATGAACTAGATTGGTGTTTGGATTTCTATGCATTTTGGGGTTGCAATTCTCGCAGTACTTGCAAGGACTCAGCTCTTATGAATACTTTCAATTTCCTTTTAAAAAAAGTATACCATCAATATTTTAAGAAAACTCAAGCTATAGGGGTAAGAAGAGTCTAAAAATCAATATTGTACCTACTGAATATAAAAAGGATATTGGTTTAAAATCTTGAGAATTTGGACCTTAATTACAGCCCAAATTAGCAACCAGAAGTCTGTCGCGATTGTAGATTAAGTAGAATTAAGATTAATGAAATAAAAACTGTTAAAAACCAAATAAAAATTTTATCGTACAATATACATTTTAGGAAATAAAACTTTGTATCCAAAATTTTTCACATATGTATGCAGCTTTGAAATATTCTTTCTTTATGAAACATTCTTGATAGATAATTTTGATAGGTTCTCAAAATTGTTCAAGGGGTATAAATTGCTATGGATTCCTGCAGTTAAAACGTCCAGATTTGGAAGAGCAAGTGGAGGGGCAGTTTATGGAATACGTTCAAATTCATCTTTTTTGAAGGCCAACTTTATAAAATTAATGGACAAGGATTTAGTGCAAATAATTACAGGAAAAGAATCTGTGCATATCTTGCCATTGTATGTAAACTTTAACAGATGGGAAGAAGACTTCCGCTCTTTTGGTAGATGTCTTGAAGATGGCTACATTACGAACTGCATTGCCTCAGGGTATTTCAACGCCAGAGTAGGAGAAAACCAAAAATCTCACATGAAATCGCTGCACTTAACAGCCAGTTGTCAATAGAAAGGAAATCAAAGGACAAGGTAACAAACAGCAAAGGACGAAGGCTATTAGAAATTTGTGAGGATTTCGGTATGGTTATTCTGAACGGACGTATCCAGGATGATGCGGATGGAAATTTTACCTACATTGACTCAAATGGCTCTTCAACAATTGATCTTTGTATTGCAAATTATAATATGCTACCGCATATACAAAGTTTTAAGGTGGAGGCTCAGATAAACTCGGATCATATGCCAATCGAACTTGTTTTGGAGCAGGACTACAATAGGGAACAAGTTGCAGAGCTCAAGTTACTACCCAAACTTATATGGAATGATCAGTCCGAGGATTTATACAAGGAAAAGTTTCATGAGGCCATATCTGCATTACAAGACCGAGAGGAGTGGACTGCTAAAAACATCATTGATGTCATAAAATCACACACAGAAAGAGTAGAAGGTAGGAAGAAATGGTTTAATGAAAAGTGCGAAAAAGCAAGAAAAAAGTCCTTCTATTGGTGGTAAAAAAAACTGAGGAAAAATGCATCACAAAGTATTAAAGAAATCTATCTTCGAACAAATAAAGCTTACAAGAATCTTTGTAAAAACACAAAAATAAAATACTACAAATCTATTGGCGCAAAACTGAAAGAGGTGAAGACGTCTAAGGACTGGTGGAGTGTAGCAAAAGAGCTGAAAACAACTGTATTTGTGAAAGGAAATGCTTTGACTAGTGCAGACTTTAAAGAATATTTCTTGGTGCTACTCAACCCACGCATGCCTCCAGTGCATATCGAAAGCATGCCTCAAAATCTTGCTGTTCCTCTTCTCGACAACCCCATCACGGTCAACGAATTTAATGAATTTTTTCAAAATACAAAAAGGAATAAAGCGCCAGGACAAGACCGAGTGCCATAGGAGTTCCTTACCAAAGCCCCACAATCAGCAATAAATATATTAGCTAAACTTTTCAATCGAATGCTTGAATGTGGAAAAGTGGAATCAGATTTCAAAAAAACTACTATTTTCCCAATTTACAAAAAAGGTGATCAGAACATCGTCCAAAACTATAGAGGGATATCGTTTATGGACACTATTGCAAAAAGCTTTGCCGGAGTTCTATTAACAAGACTACAGCAATGGAAAAAGGAATATAGTATCCTAAATGAGTTCCAAGCTGGATTTCGAGAAGGCTATAGCACTGCTGATAATCTGTTTAACCTCTTCAATATCATAAAACTTCAAATGAATGACAACAAGAAAGTTTACTGTTTCTTCATTGACTTTAAAGCGGCGTTTGACTATATCGACCGAAGAGCACTTTTATACAAACTGCAAATCTTAGGGATTTCTGAGAAACTCATCCGAATTATAAGAGATCTGTATGATAAAACAACATCTGCGGTATGGGATGGGGAACAATTGTCAGACTGGTTTGAAACAACGATGGGTGTTAAACAAGGTTGCTTGCTGAGTCCACTATTTTTCGCGCTCTATATAAATGATATCCATGAGTTCATAGGAGGGGGTATTTCGCTGAATGGAATGCAAATTCGATTGCTAATGTATGCGGATGACATTGTGCTAATAGCTGATAAGCCAGAAATACTACAAAGCATGATAAATAAGATGGCAGAATACTGTCAACGGTGGAATCTTGTTATAAACCTGGAGAAATTGAAAGTGATGGTATTTAGAAAAAGAGGTGGTAGACTTAGCCAACAAGAAAATTGGAAGCTCAACGGAGCAACCATCGAAGTTGTTAGCAAATACAAGTACCTTGGTATATGGCTAACTTCCGGACTAAGCCTAACGGAGCACTTCAAAGAACGATCTAAACAAGCTAGACAGAGCTTAAATTTTACGTGGAATCGGTTTATCACTAATAAAGATGTCAAATTAACTTCGAAGATCGATATCTTCAACGCGGTTACCAGGGCTATTCTCGATTACGGAGCACAAGTATGGGGGGACTTACAACATGATGAAGTGGAAAAGATGCAAAGATACTTCTACAAAAAAGTACTGGGTCTGCTAAAGGTGACGCCTAAACATGTCTTGAACCTTGAATGCCGGTTGAAACCTGTCTTAGAGTACACGATGAGATGTCATATGTACTATGTGGGAAGAGTTCTCAGTGCTTACGCAAATAACAGGTTACCAAAATTTTTAGCCAAGCTGATAATTGAAAAGAAGATTTTCTGGTTTAGGAGTTGGGAAAGTAGCCTCAATCGGGAAGATATAGAACAGTTGGATGAGATCGTGACCAACAAAACTCTGTTTAAGCTGGTTGTGGATGGCGTGGCAGTTAAAATAATCGAGCGCGAGCACTTATAGTCTCTGCAAAGAGCAAAACAAACGAGAACACACAGCTTATACCATTTGCTTGATTACACTGCTGGTGAAGTTTACGTCTCGGATGACTGGGATGTCTCCAAAATTCGCTGGATACTGAAAGCAAGAGCAGGGCTCATTATGCTCAATGGAACACGAAGGACAGAAACTGAAAATCTAAACTGTACTCTCTGCAATTCAAACGAAGAAGAGACCCTTGCACATTTTGTAGGAACTTGCCCAATTTTAAGAAGTATTCGCCGAGAGACATTAGGAAGTGGTTCACTTGATATGAACAATATAATAGATTTCTTAAATAGAATAAAGGATTGAAACTGCATCATCAAATACTTACAAATAGCACTGAATTATCGCCAACAACTCATAAATAAATTTAACAAAGAAATTGAAACGTATCTTAATTATATTTTTGCCTTAAAAATAATTATAAATCTAGGGAAGTTTTTAGAAAAAATTGTATTGATTGCGACAGACGACAAAAGTCATTTTTGAACCTTTTTGTTTAAAGAAATAATAACATTTGTTAAATTTTTACTAATTCTATAAGAACTGAATCAAATCATAAAAATATAAGAAACAATTTAATGTATGGATAAAGTGAAATAAACAACATTACTTACTACTTACTTACTTACTATTGGTTTAAAATGTACGAGAAAATGTATAAGAACCCAAAGTTTAAAAATAAATAAAATTAACGTCAATCAATCTATTTTTGGTTATGATTTCTTGGCACTTAGCACCACAGTGCGGCTGCTGTTGAAAATATATGAACTCCCTAACAAAATTCCAAAGACAGACACAAAGTGAAATAAGATTTACTAAAAGAAAAACTTAAAAAAAATAAAAATAAAAGTTGAGAGCTTTTTATAAGAAGGAATTAAAAATGTAAATGATTATGGTTGTGATGGGGGGTTTGGTGCTGCTGTACATAATAAGTAATGGCCAGCCACAAGATATTACAAAATAAGAACCAACGTAATTTACACAAGTTAACTGACTTCATAATAACGAAAGTCAGACAATCACACTTTTTCTTGTAGAAAATTAAAAAGTTAAAAACAAAGCCACGTGTTTATTGATTTTAATGTCTATTTTTATCTCAGGAGTGTGATCATAGCAGACGAGACGCTCTGTTTGTCACTTTTGTTTCACTTGAAAATTGTATGGGTGATGGCTATTTAAGTGACTTCACATTTTATTGCCCTACAGTAATTATTTTTTAATGTTGATAAAGTCTTAAGGAATTAAAACAAGTTGTCAAATGTTTTAGGTTAATTGGCGATTATTTTGTAATAAAATCAATAAGAAATTACGTGGGTAGATGGGCCTTAATTGTTCTTAGAAGAAGTCATATAGTACTAATTGAGAACCAACAACTGGGATAGCAAGCAACTAGGTTTTACCTTTTATTGGGGATTTTGCTAGTAAATACTCATAAGAAATACGAATTCGGTTTATTTGGCTTCTTAATTTAGGACCATTTCTAGACTTTGATTCTTACATGTGTAGTTTTTCTTGTTCAATTTTTACTTCATTACTTTTAGTACTCGTGGCGTGACTGTTAGTGCGAAGGACTGTCACGCCATAGGTCTTGCCATCTCTCACGGATACTGCCTCTTGCGAGGCATTGACAAATACATACTTCAAGAGTAGTTCTTGTTATGAAAAGCTTTCTCAAATTAACCGACTGGATTCGGTATATAAACTGTAGGTTCGTTCTATCACTGACACGTCTGGCACACAGGAATGATTAAAAGTTGTAGGCCCTGGTTCTCTATAGACTGTTGTGCCTTCTAATTTATTTATTTTTTACTGGATTATTATAGGTATCAGTACCCGGTATTTTACTTACAACTTTAAATTTTTCAAAAATAAAAATAAAAAAACAATTAGAAAATACTTAAAGGTTTGACTATTTGAGAATTTTTGGACCTCAAAATGTTTTTCCTAAATATTACGTCTAGGAAAAATATTTAAGTACACGGTTTTAGAGTTTTAGTATAAAAGGCATTATTAACTTCCCATAGGAAGTTATTGTAATGGGTCCGATTTGTAAAATTGAAAATTTTGACATTTCTCGACGTTTCAAGGTCCCTAGAGTCGAAATAAAAGATTTTTAGAAAGATGTCTGTGCGTGCGTGTGTACGTATGTCCGTACGTCCGTACGTTCGCGACGTTTTTTTCGTCGTCCATAGCTCAAGAACCAGAAGAGATATCGACTTCAAATAAATTTTGTTATACAGATAATAAGGCAGAAAGATGCAGAAAGGGTTCTCAAGAAAATTGCGTGGGTGTTTTTTTTACTATAGCAGTTTAAAAAATAGGGTGAAAATTTCGGTTAACCCTAAATATCTCATGAACCGATGACGCTAGAGACTTGAATTAATTTTTTTATATTAAATATTGTAACGTGATACAAATTAAGTACCTACATTTTTGGAAAAAAATCCAACTGAAAAAAAAAATTTGTCACCTCGAAAATTTTACGAATAAAAAATGATTTCATCTCGAAAACAATTTTGTGCAACGAAAAATAACGTTTTTGACATCTGATAAAATTTTGAGAAAAATCTAAGTGACAGTTTTTTTTATAAAAAATAAAAACCTAAAAAAAGCATCACTCAAAGTTGGTAAAAGTTGAATTTCGACTCAAATATCTTTTCAAAAACTTTAGATTATGGCTTAAAACTTTCTTAAAACTTTCTTTCAAAAAATATTGTTGTCAACATTCAGTAAAATTTTGAAAAACATCAAATTGACAGTTTTTGTACAAAAAATTAAAAACCTAAAAAAAAATTTAACAAAAGTTGGTACCTAAACATTGATTTTCGAATCAAATATCTTTTCAAAAATTTGAGATAATGGCTTCTAACTAATCTATATATATAAAAATCAATGCCACTTTTCGTTGTAATGTTATAACTCAACAATGCCTTTACCGATTTGGCTAATTTTGGTATTGAATTATTCGTGGAAGTCCAGAGAAAGTTTGTACGTAGAGAAAATTAAAAAATATCTTGAAAAAGTATAAAATCAACATCTTTCTATACTCCCATATACAAACAATTTAAAAGCCAATTTGAACCTTTGACAAAACAATCGAAGTTCTGTCAAACAAATTTCATGTCATCATATGTAATTTCATTTTATCAGCGATAATTATTGCTTTGTTGTGTTTATATTTTCCAAAATATTGTTGAGCTATTGCTTTGTGTTTATATTTTCCAAAATATTGTTGAGTTGTTGAGTGAAAGTAAAATGCCACGAGCAAGACGACCAAACATAGGCCGGCGAACGCGTAATGCAAATCAAGTGGCATTATTAAGACGATCTCAGACTACAGATGAACGCGCACAAGCTAATGCATCGCAGCGTGAACGTACTGCACAGAATAGATCTGTTGACCCTGTACCTGTACTTAATCACGAATACGTCGTGCTGTTTTGGATGAAATGCTGCGTGCTGCTTTTAATTACAATAGTCAGATGATTATAGTGTGTACGGATACATTGGAATGATGGACGCAATATGTCCACATTGTGATGCGGCTAACTTTCCAGATGAAACGCCCGGAATGTAATGTGCTAATGGCAAAATGAGATTGCCAACATTAGAAACTCCAACCGAACCATTGTATTCATTTATTTTTGGTACATCTCAAACGTCGAAGCAGTTTTTGAGTAATATTCAATAATACAATTCTACATTTCAGATGACTTCTCTTGGTGCTACTAAAGTTATTAGAGATAATTTTATGCCGACTTTTTAGGTAAATACCTCAACAGGACTGTCCCATGTTTATATCAATCTGAATCATAAGGTCTTACAAATTCTGATTCAACATCTACCTAAAATTGCATACATGTTACAGATTCAGGGCCAGATTTATCATCAAGCTGGTTCATTGGTGATGGCAAAATACCAATCGACAGTACCAACGGATTGATCACTTTACCGAACAATTTTTGTACAATTGCGCAATCTATAGATGAGTTGATTGAATGTATTTTTCCGAATTTTCTTCAGAATTACAGAAATCATGATTGGTTGAGAGAACGCGCCATTTTACCACCGAAGAACATTCATATCAATGCCATTAATTTTCAAATTCAAGCGAAACTGCCAGGTGTAGTCACGACCGCGACATATAAATCAATTGACAGTGTTATGACTCAAGATGAGGCAATGAATTATCCAATTGAATTTGTAAATTCATTGAAACCGGCTGGTATACCACCGCATTGCTTGAATCTGAAAATTGGTTCTTTGATTATATCATTGCGAAGTATTAATCCACCAAAACTGTGTAATGGCACCAGATTGGCAGTGAAAAAGTTATTGCCAAATTTGATTGAACTACAATCCTAACTGGTAAATCAAATGGAGAAGTGTGTTTGATACCGCGTATTCGTATGATTCCAACTGCCATTTGAATTCAAAAGATTACAATATCCTGTGCGTTTATCATTTGCGATTTCCATAAATAAGGCCCAAGGGCAAACACTTCACGTTTGTCAATTGGTGTCAATTTGGAGGAACCATGTTTTTCACATGGCCAACTTTATGTTGCCTGTTCCAGAGTCGGTACCCCCAACTGTTTACTTATTCATGCTCAAAATGGAAAAACAAGAAATATTGTTTATCCAACTGTTTTAGACTAACCAGACCCACCATAGTAGGAGTACCCAATTCTTTTTTATTTTTTAGTTTTTACTCTTTGCTGATAAATTATAAGATAAACAATATATCATTTGGGTCATTTGGACTTTTAAATAGCTAGCAATTTAAAATATTTTTTCGTTTGAATAAATGAGCTTTATAATCATTTTTTTTTATTACTATGCCTTATACGTAGCGAAGCACGTACCGGGCCGCTAGTTTTAACTTATAAGAAATATTGTTTTCAACATAAGAACAAATTTTGAGAAAAACCTATGAAGTGTTTGCCCTTGGGCCTTATTTATGGACATCGCAAATGATAAACGCACAGGATATTGTAATCTTTTGAATTCAAATGGCATATCAGTTGGAATCATAGGGATACGCGGTATCAAACACACTTCTCCTTTTGATTTACCAGTTAGGATTGTAGTTCAATCAAATTTGGCAATAACTTTTTCACTGCCAATCTGGTGCCATTACACAGTTTTGGTGGATTAATACTTCGCAATGATATAATCAAAGAACCAATTTTCAGATTCAAGCAATGCGGTGGTATACCAGCCGGTTTCAATGAATTTACAAATTCAATTGGATAATTCATTGCCTCATCTTGAGTCATAACACTGTCAATTGATTTATATGTCGCGGTCGTGACTACACCTGGCAGTTTCGCTTGAATTTGAAAATTAATGGCATTGATATGAATGTTCTTCGGTGGTAAAATGGCGCGTTCTCTCAACCAATCATGATTTCTGTAATTCTGAAGAATATTCGGAAAAATACATTCAATCAACTCATCTATGGATTGCGCAATTGTACAAAAATTGTTCGGTGAAGTGATCAATGCGTTGGTACTGTCGATTGGTATTTTTAGCATCAATTTCTAACAATTGTTTTGAAAACTCATGGGCAGTTGCATCATTATGTAGGTGAATACGCATATTAATGTTCAGTGTCAATTTTCGTACATATTTCCAAAGAACTGATGACTTCAAACAGGCGTATATTTCATCAGCAGCAGTTGATGGAGGAATGACAGGCAATGTTTGACGAAAGCCCCCTGACAGCAATATCAGAGCACCACCAAAAAGCTGTTGATTACCGGGTAAATCTTGCATTGTTCGATTAAATGCTTCTATTAATTTTGTATTCGCCATTGTGCACTCATCCCATAAAATAATTGACGTTAATTGCAGAACTTTTGCCATAGCAGAATTTCTCGAAATATTGAAAGTTGGAGTTTCAATCACCTGTACATTCAATGGCAATTTCAATGCAGAGTGTGCGGTCCGACCACCTTTTAATAATGTAGCAACAATTCCCGAAGATGCAAGTGCCAATGCAATTTTCTGTTCCGATCGAAAAGTCGCTAAAAGCAATGATACAACAAAAGTTTTGCCTGTACCACCAGGTGCATCCAAGAAATATAATCCACCTGCATTATTGGAAACGGCTTGCATGATTGTGTCGTACACATGTTTTTGTTGAATAATCAATTTGGTGCTACTACAATTTTGTGATTATCAGATGGCATACGATCAAGAGCTATTTTGAACAATTGAACTAATGCGTTATGCTGATGAAAAACCTTTGTAGCTCACAAATAATTTCTCGTCTTGTATTTGAAACAATTGCACAACGTTGATCCAATTCACGAATTTAATGACCAATAAAATAAATTTGCAAAAATTGATGATCAGCGTTGGGGTATGGCAATAACGAACCAGCTTGATGATAAATCTGGCCCTGAATCTGTAACATGTAAGCAATTTTAGGTAGATGTTGAATCAGAATTTTTAAGACTTTATGATTCAGATTGATATAAACATGGGACACTCCTGTTGAGGTATTTACCTAAAAAGTCGGCATAAAATTATCTCTAATAATTTAAGTAGCACCAAAAGAAGTCATCTGAAATGCCGAATTGTATTCTTGAATATTACTCAAAAATTGCTTCGACGTTTGAGATGTACCAAAAATAAATGAATACAATGGTTCGGGTGGAGTTTCTTATGTTGGCAATCTCACTTTGCCATTAGCACAACACATTCCGGGCGTTTCACCTGGAAAGTTTGGAAAGTTAGCCGCATCACAATGTGGACATATTGCATCCATCATTCCAATCAACTTTAGGCCTATTTCAATTCTACCAGTGATAGAAAAGTGTATGGAAGGTGTTATAGCTAACAGACTACATGGATTCATTGAAAAAGAAGCGTTGATACATAAGAGTCAATACGGATACCAAAAAAACAAAAATGCTGGACAATTACTAGGGGAATTTGCTAATTGTGTGAACGAGAGTTTGGATAGATGTCATCAGGTGTTAGTTATATATATGGACTTTAGCGAAGCCTTTGACACGCTAAGTCATTCGCATCTCATAGACGCATTAAGAAGAATAGGAATTCGTGGGATAATGGCTGATTGGCTTACTGACTACCTGAAAAACAGAACTTTTTGTGTGAAAATTAATGACGATATAAGTGACAAAAAGATAATGAAATATGGAGTTCCCCAGGGTTCGAAACTAGGACCAATATTATTTATTTTATACACCAACGAACTCCTTAGAATATTTAAGCAAAGTACACCCTTCGCCTTTGCGGACGATACTGCTATTATTGTGAGTCATCGCTCTTTAGACACAGCACTTAGTATAATGCAAGAAGAATTTAATTTAGCAGTGAGGTGGTGTCATGACAATGGATTGGTTATAAACGCCTCCAAAACTAAAATGATGCATATCCGAAGTCCACAATTTAAGCAAACAGACCAAAGGATCTACTTCAAAAATGACGCTTGTCCAAAAACTGAAGACAAATGCATCGAATTAGTTGATCAGTACAAATATCTGGGAGTAATAATTGACAGCCATTTTCTGTGGGAAAAGCATATAAACAAATTAAGAAACGATTTAAAGAGAGCATTATTTGCAATCTCACATTTAAAATACTATGCTCCAGAGGACGTCTTAAGGCAAGTTTATTATGCCCTTATGGAGTCCAAAATAAGGTACGGGATACTTGCTTGGGGGAGTGCAGCAAAAACTCACATCGAAAAAATTCTGAGACTACAAAACGCAGCTGTTAAAGTAATTAACTGCAATAACAGTCAAAGGATGGACACAAATTTTAAACTAATGCACGTTGAACATATTTTTAAAATGACGACCATTATGGAATATTTTGAGGACAACCGATTCACGAAACCAATTCAACACCAAATCAACACCAGAAGAAGGGCCCAAGGAATGCTGCATACACCACGAAACTCAAACAATTATGGTAGACGCAAACTTGAATATTCTGTTCCAAGTACAATAAACGAACTCCCTAGAGAAATAATCAATATTCATAATTTTAAAAAAAGAAAAAAAGAACTAAAGAAGTATTTTCTCAATAGTATTAATTAAAATTGTAAATTCTTTATTAAACCTGAATAGATTAAAAAAAAAAAAAAGTGTATCCGGACATAATATAATCAATCTGACTATTGCAATTAAAAGCAGCACGCCGCATTTCATCCAAAACAGCACGACGTATTCGTGATCGCCGTGCAAAATTAAGTACAGGTACAGGGTCAACAGATCTATTCTGTGCAGTACGTTCACGCTGCGATGCATTAGCTTGTGCGCGTTCATCTGTAGTCTGAGATCGTCTTAATAATGCCACTTGATTTGCATTACGCGTTCGCCGGCCTATGTTTGGTCGTCTTGCTCGTGGCATTTTACCTTCACTCAACAACTCAACAATATTTTGAAAAATATAAACACAAAGCAATAACTCAACAATATTTTGGAAAATATAAACACAACAAAGCAATTACTATCGCTGATAATATGAAATGACATTACATTTGTTTGACAGAACTAACGTCACTTTTTTTGTCTTTGATTGTTTTTCCAAAGGTTCAAATTGGCTTTTAAGTATTATTACCAATTGTTTGTATATCGGAGTATAGAAAGATGTTGATTTTACACTTTTTCAAGATATTTTTTTAAATTATTTTTACGTACAAACCTTCTCTGGACTTCCAAGACCAAAATTAGCCAAATCGGTAAAGGCATTGTTGAGTTATAACATTACAGCGAAAAGTGGCATTGGTTTTTATATAATATAGATAATTAGAACTATATGATGCTTCTACATACTCGTACATACATACTTCCATTGCATGTGTAAAAGTACCTTTTTTTTTGAAATTCGTCTATAACATTAGTCCTTTCAAAACGATTACTTGCTTTCATATAAACATTAAACATACCGTAAACATCCTTTCTTTTGCCTGCACAAAAAAGGATATCCATTCCTGAATGTTCAATATGTGAAAAGAGCTAAGGACTGTTAGCGAAGTGTTATCATTCATGGTCACTCAAGGGTGAGAGCTAAACGAACCTTGTGTATCTATAAAAGGATTATTGTACACCAGGATATTGTCATAAATGAATGAGTTAATAAATTGCTTTTGGATCAGTTACATAATCCTAACGTACAAACTCAGACAGACGTTCGTTGTGCCAGCGTCGTCGTCGTCGTCATCGTCTTCGTCCTCAGACACTGAGGACGTTCTAGGAAATTAAGCCCAAGAAAGAAATAAAAGGACCAAAGTGGATGTGATATAACTTGAAAGAAAAAAGTCTCGGTTTTGATCTGAAATTGAAGGATATGTTTTTGTTGTTTTAGTCCTTTCGTAAAACAAATTGAATAGATTTTTGTTTTGATTTTTTCGGTAAGACAGAAATAAAATTTTCTACGAAATACATAGATAGAAGAGTGAGCAAGAGCGAGAGAGATAGAGATAGCCCAGAAATATACAATCAATGTCAGCTAACCATTAAAGTTTGTGATTCAATTAGGGTTTGCAATGGGGTGGGTGGGAGTTCGGCCTGGCAGTCCCTGATCCTGATGGGACATTTTAATTTATGTGTGTAGAAAATTTATTGAACTCGTTTATTTAAAAGGCAATAACTCGATTTGTATGGGATTCTATTAGTGCGTTAATGAACGTTTTAATGGGAAATTTAATTCTCTCTGGCATCATTAGGCAATTAATTGAGTGATGACATGTTTATAAGAGTTGATTTTGTTTTTGTGTTTGTTGTTGTTGTTGTTTTATTTCTGGAATTTGTTCGCGTCTGACGTTGCGTGCGTCGTCGCGTTGAGAGTCTTAATTGCTACTCGATGTTGATATTAACGACTAATCGAAAAATGATGAAAACAAACATACAAATTATTGTAGCATTTGATTAAGGTAATAGACGAATTGATGATGGTCAGGTCAGGTAACAAATGTTTTCGATGATGATGCGTTGCCAATGAGAACTCTCATACAGACTTTTTTTTGTAAACTCATTATAGCCCACTTTATGAAATTGAAGGTAATTATTGGAAATTTGGAAAATAATTATTCTTCATTTTATAATATATTTATTTTTTATCATGAATTTTGTTTTTGTGATATTAAAGGGATTCAAAAATTCAATCAGCAACAACTGTGGAAAATAAGCTTTATTAACATGCAAATAACAACAATATAAACAGAAATACGCATGCAGTTAAATAAAAATTAATTTTTGATAATCTGTGTTTGGTTGAAAATGAGTTCATTAAGATTAGCTCTTTTAATGACAATGTTTTTTTTTTTGTTTATAATGTTGCAATTTTAATATCGTGAATCTATAATTCTGGGTGTACTTATGAACATTTACAATTATATGATAATAATTATTGTTAAGCTTTTGATAGAGCATTATGATGGCCAACATAAAATCGATAATGATACTAAGTTAATTCATAGCAAAAGTATGATGGGCTATTCACAGTAGATGTAGGTTTTTTTAATATTTTCAGAAATATTAAAATCATTATTATTTGATAATAATCTTTATACATTACCATGTTTTGTTGGAAAATCTATCCATAGTATAGTAGGATTTTACATGAATAACAAAAACAATATCCATTTTATGAATACTACCGATAAAAGTTAGAGTAGAATCTTAGTATGGACATCCAACTAATTTTATCTTATAAGAAATATTGTTTTCAATATTCGGAAACATTTTGAGAAAAATCGAATTGACAGTTCTTTTACAAAAAAAAAAACCTAAACAAAAAGAGGCTGGGATGCGATCCACACTGATAACTTCCCATCCCGTCTGTCTATTTGTCTTGCTTAAAACTTTGTCTATATGTATCAATTTTTACCAAATTTTCGTACTATTTTTTGTAGATTTTATTTTTTTATGAAAAAACGGACTGTTGGATTTTTATATCGAATGATATATGAATATCGTAAACAATATTTTCTGTGAAATAAAATAAGTTTGAAGACAATATTTTTAATTTTTGAAAAGCTATTTGAGTCGAAAGCAAATTTTTACCAAGTTTTAGTATTGTTTTTTTTTTAGGTTTTTATTTTTTGTAAAAATAACTGTCAATTCGATTTCTCTCAAAATTTTATAGAATGTTGAAAACAATATTTCTTATAAGATAAAATTAGTTAGAAGCCATTATCTCAAGTTTTTGAAAAGATATTTGAGTCGAAATTCAATTTTTACCAACTATAAGTAATGTTTTTTTTAGGATTTTATTTTTTATAAAAAAACTGTCAATTAGATTTTTCTCAAAATTTTATCAGATGTTAAAAACATTATTCTTCGTTGCACAAAATTGTTTTGGAGATGAAATCATATTTTGGTCGTAAAATTTTCGAGGTGACAAATTTTTGTTTCAGTTTTTTTAATTTATAAAAAAAAACATTAATTGGAATTTTTTTCCAAAAATATAATTGTTTTGTATCACGTTACAATATATAGTATAAAATTTAATTCAAGTCTTTACCATCATTAGTTCATGAGATTTTTAGGTTTAACCAAAAGTTTCACCTTTTTTTTAAACTGCTATGGTAAAAAAACCACCCACGCAATTTTCCCGAGAGCCCTTTCTGCATCTTATTTATTTATTTATTTATTTATTCTTCTCTACGACATACATTAACAGATTTGATAATAAAATATAACAATGTATACACATATAACATATATAAAAGTTTTTAAGTTGTATTAAATTTGGTTGTTAAATATGCTAATAATAATTTTTTAAAACAATCCCTTAGCAAACTTATATCTAGAACATAGTAAGCATTATTAAATAATTTACAGCTATGACAAAGGTTCACGCAATCCATAATTAGTTCTATGTGAAACTTCGAATAATAAGGGCCTCAATCTTAATGATCTTGAAGGAGCATAAATGTTAATATTAAAAAGCAAGCTAGAGCAATCAATGTAGTTACACAAAACATCCCGAACAAACATTATACTATACATTTCTCTACGCGATTCAAGAGATTGCATTCCTAATAAAAGACATTTTGAACGATAAGAAAAATGAACAATATCAACATTTCCAAAAAAATTTCTCAAAGCAAAACTCAAGAAGTTTTTCTGTACTCTTTCAATCTTAGTTATATCAGATTGAGTTGTTGGATTCCACACAACGCACGCATATTCCAAAGAAGGTCTAACAATACTAGAATAGAGAGATTTTAAAGTATATGGATCAGAAAATTCTAAAGAATTTCTTTTCATGAATCCCAACAAAGAATTTGCTTTTGAAATTATAGAATTTATGTGAAGTTGAAACGTAAGTTTTTCATCAAATATTACACCAAGATAGTTATATTCATGAATAATTTTCAACGTAACATTGTCTAGTGAGTACAATGGAACGATATGATATAAACAACGGTTATAAGACGTACAAGTGCATTTTTGAAGATTTAATTTTAAGTCATTTAGTTTGCACCACCCTACAAATGTATTAAGATCATTTTGCATAAGCAAACGATCAGCAGAATTAGAAATAATTGCAAAAAACTTAATGTCATCAGCAAAGATGAGACATCTGCAAAATTTTAAAATGGTAGGCATATCATTTACAAGAAGTAAGAACATAGGGGGTCCCAAATGACTCCCTTCAGGAACACCAGAGATTACAATTATTTCCTTAGAACAAATGTCATCTACAACTACCATTTGCTTACGACCATACATGTAAGATTTAAACCAACCAAGCAAAGGTTCAGAAATTCCACAGCGCTCAAGTTTCTTCAAAAGAATTTTCAAGTTTACTCTGCTAAATGCTTTAGAAAAATCTGTGTAAACTACATGAATTTGTTTATTTTTCTCCAAAGCATTTATCGAAAAATTTGTAAATTCAACCAAATTTGATACAGTGGAACGTCCTTTCCAACATCCATGTTGAAAATCACTTACATGTCCTCTTAATAAATCGACAAAAATTTCCTTAACCAGACAATCTAATATCTTTGGAATTATATAGATAGTTTGGTTATAGGTCTATAATTGTCAATATTATCTTTCTTCCCTGATTTAAAAATGGGATTTATAATCGAGATTTTCTACTCATCAAGAAATGTACCCGTAGATAAGGACTGATTAAACATTTCTGTTAATGGTACAGAGAGAACGTCAGCACAATGCCTTAAAACAATGGGGAAAAATCCCAACATGTTGGGCTGTTTTATAGGCTCAAGTCCATTTAACAACTTCAGTACATCAACATTTTTAATTATGAAATTATAGGAATCAAATATCGAAGGAAGCGATTCAAAATAATATTTATCTAACGTAACTGCACTGGTTGAATTATAAATAGATTCAAAGTGGTCAGCGAACATATTTGCTATTTCTTCAGGGTCTGAAGACGATTTCTGATCGAAATGCATCGTTGATGGAAATCCAACACTTCTGCGCTTTGTGTTGATATAATTCCAAAATTGTTTTGGATTTGATTTCAAGTTCGATTCCATTAATTGTACGTAATTGCAATGCAAAAATTTAGACAAGAAAACAAACTCTTTCCACAGCCGACAAAAAAGTGTATAGTCAACCATAAAATTTGACTGCTTAAAACGTTTATGCACAGAATTCTTTGCGTTCTTTAACTTCTTAAGCCTGCTATTATACCACTTAGGACTAAAGTTTGACTTTTTTCGGATTAAAGGCACAAAATTAAGAATATTTTTTAATTTACCAAAATTTTCAGATAAATTAGAATTTTTGAACTCAGATAACCAATTTATATTACTAAGATGAGATTTAGTTAAATTCAAATTATTTGCATTAAATTTACGATAATATGACTGTGAGTTATTAAATTTACTGAAATTATCATAATTATAAGTAGATATACAAACATTTATTGCAGTATGATGAACAGAATTATTGAGTAATGGAAGGGTTTCAGAAATATTAATATTTAAATCATCAGAAGCAAAAACTAAACTGCCTTATTATCTGTATAACAAAATTTATTTGAAGTCGATATCTCTTCTAATTCTTAAGCTATGGACGACGAAAAAACGTCGCGAACGTACAGACGTACGAACGTACGTACACACGCACGCACAGACATCTTTCTAAAAATCTTTTATTTCGACTCTAGGGGCCTTGAAACGTCGAGAAATGTCTAAATTTTCAATTTGACAAATCGGACCCATTACAATAACTTCCTATGGGAAATTAAACATTAATAAAAAACTTTAAGATATTGGCTTTAAAATAATTTTATCTTTTAAAAAATATTGTTGTCAATATTCAGTAAAATTTTGAAAAAAATCGAATTGGCAGTTTTTTAACAAAAAATAAAAACCCAAAAATAAAAGCAATACTAAAACTTGGTAAAAATTTACTTTCGACTCAAATATCTCTTTTTTAAAAATTAAAAATAGTGGCTTCAAACTTATTTTACTCACAGAAAATATTGTTTTCGATATTCAATAATTTTGTATAAAAATCCAACAGTCCGTTTTTTCATACAAAAATAAAATCTACAAAAAATCGAATACACAAATTTCGTAAAAATTGATGTTCGGTTCTCGATATCTCGTGAATAATAGAAAGCATTGACTTCAAATTAATTTTATTCATCCAATTTGTATTTGTTTTTATTAAAGATACAAATTTTTAAGAAATGCTACTAAAATTAGTAAAAATTGGTTTTCGACTAAAAATCTAGTTAACAAAAATAGATTTCGAAATTAAAATATTTAATCATATGCAAAATATTGTTTTTAATTTTTAAATTTTTAAGAATAATTCAACTGATAACTGTTTTAACAAAACACGAAAACCTACAAACTTTTAAGCAAGACAAATCGATAGACGGGATGGGAATTTATCAGTGTGGGTCGCATCCCAGCCTCTTTTTAATTTTGAATTTGGGTCTAATGACACTGCTTGGGTTTTTATCCCCTCCCCTACATATTACACTGTTTATGCTGTATAATGCTGAGTGAGTGCTAGCACTGTGAGCAAGCACACCATTTCGTTTTATTTTACTTTGAAAGTTGGACTTTTTTCACTTTCTAAAAGTGAAATAAAGCCTCTTGACGTTCTAAATTTTTGAGCACTCTGACATTTTTTTCGATTAATGTTTGCTCTTGGTCGATTAAATTTAAAACTCAAAAATTAACTCAAATTTTTTCCAGAGCATCCATTAACTACGAAAGAAACACTTAAAAGTGGCACGAGCTACGAGCAGAGATTGAACCTAGAACTCTAGCATAAGCGTCATCCGCACTTACCATCACGCAACTAACCATTTCTTTTCCCTTTTTATTTTGAGTTTATCTGATATGGTGTTGAGCTGAAATCCTCTTGAATCTACAAATTAAATGACAAAATGATTTTGTCTCATTTGGGGGATTCTTGAGGTTTTAAACGTCTGGAATCGACGCATTTTCAATCAAGGTTAGGTTAGGTTAAAGTGGCTGTCCAAGATGGAAACGGACACACTTAGGCCAGTTTAATGGCCCATTGTGATACCACATGAATCTTGAGACTTCCTTCCTTCAATGGAACCAGTTTGAGTCCCTTACGAAACTTGAGAGGCTGACTATGCTAATATGATTTAGATCGTTTAGATCGTTAAAGAATAATTCTCCTAGGTAATTCTAGCGTTTTCGAGCCAGAGCAGAGAAGATGAAGAATTGTTTCCTCCTCTTCCTCGTCCATACAGCTTCTGCAAAAGTCATTTGAGAACACGCCTTACCGCGTGGCGTGCTTTCCTATTAGACAGTGTTCGGTGACACCTATTATCGAGCTTATATGCGATCTGCTTAGAGATAGCAAGCACCTTGAACGCCTGCCCTCCTCACATCGTCTTGCATTAGCAACAGTTTAGGATGGGCTGCACTGTACCGTTCCTGACGAGTTCATCTACCTTACAGTTACCTAGAATGTGTCTATGGCCCGGCACCCAGCAAAGGTGAATATTAAACTGTTGTGCCATCTTCATTAGAGATGATCGACAATTATGGACTGTTATAGAGTTTGTAGATACAGAGTCCAGAGATTTGATAGCGGCCTGACTATCTGAGAAAATACGGATATCAGATGTTGATATCACGTTTTCTTTAAGCCAGGACAAGACTTCTTTTATCGCCAAAAGTTCCGCCTGGAACACGCTACAATGATTGGGAAGGCAAATTAGGGTATCTGTATATTTGTGAAGGCGGAATGAGAGACTTAATTTCAGTCGTTCAGAGTACACACCTCCACCAACACAGCTGTTGAGAGCCCATTGTAGCTTGTCCCTTGTGATCAGACCTTGTGGATATGTTGTATTGGAACTCTAAAGTATATGATTGTTGCAAGTTTCGGTAAGAGAACTACCAGGAAAGTGAGTATCCAGTAGTAAATTCAGCGATTCATTATTTGAATTTGTCCAGGAGCCAGGAGTCTGCATATTTCAAGCAGCTTTGCTAGTCAAGCCCAGTAAGAGGCTAGTCTAGCGGCTTTGGTTCGGTTGAAAAGTTTCCTGCATTCATTCCTGAGCGAGTCAAGCTCTGAGGCCCACCATTGTGGTTTCCTCTTTCCTCTTATGTGTATAAGTGGACAAACCATTCCTAGCGATCTGTTCATAGCTGAGGTAAGGTCATTGACTTTGTTGTCAAGTTCATTAGCGTTAGAGGAAGGACTAGATAGTCCAGGTTTTAGTAAACTTTGTAATAAGTTCCTGTATGAAGCCCTGTCAGTTTTCCGATAATTTCGAAATGTCAATGGACTAGGGTTTTCATCCACATTGATATTGAACTGGATATATCTGTGATCAGAGAACGACTGCTCTTTGGATACTTTCCAGTCCAAGATCATATGGTGTATGGTATCGGAGACAAGAGTTATGTTTAGAGCTTCTTGCCGAGTTTTAGTGATGAAAGTTGGTTCGTTTCCAACATTTCTTACTAAGAGGTTAGTACCAAGAATATAATCAAAAAGAGACTCACCTCTGTCGCTGATATTGGTACTTCCCCATACCGTATGATGAGCGTTAACATCGCTCCCAATAATTAGGCGGATCCTTCGCCGTTCGTTTATTGGTCCTTGTTGCAGCAAGAACACTGTTAGTCCATTCGACGCAGGCAGTTTGCTGTGGTGTCCTTTCAGCACCCAATGATGCACCAGAGGCCTTTAGGATTTTCGCAGCTTGCCTCCTTTGTCTATATTATGCTTTTTGAGAGTTTCCGCTTTCCATTTGTGGATGTACTCTTATTAGTAGTGGTAGGGCCATTATTCACAACCCTGCCACTACTGGAATTAGGTATCGCTACCTGCCTACTCTCGTTGCTACCAACAGCAGAGGCGGGTCCATGGATTGCCACTACTCCCTTCTCTGTGTTGGCCGCAGGAGATACGGCAACAGGCTTTGACGCCAAACTGCCGCCCGGTCTTGAAGAGATACCGGTCTCATCATTCTTTTCTTTTTGTTTTTATTTATCTTTGGTCCCACGAGTTACGAAGAAAAGAGGTCCTTCTGTACAGAGATTCGCATATACAGATAAGGCTAGTTAATCCCGAAAGTCGCCAGGTATCCAAATACTCCGTTAGAGACTGGGCTATTTTTGAATTGGGCCCCCAGCCAGGCTGATCATCGGCACGGTTCGTTTTACACCTTACATCCAGCCCAATAAAGATGAGTGGTGGTCGGAGAGGAAGAGATAGGGTAAGGATTCAGTTGATGTTAAGAACATCATTCTGATATGTAAGGAAATGATTAGGATCGGTAACAGCAATTGAGCTAGGTTACCTAGGGTGTGAAGGAGCACCGGAGAGAGGGAGGTGGGATGGGAGTTGGTGACATAAATGTTGGCTTGTATGCCTTGTTTTTGTGGGAAGGGGTGATGATGATGGGAAGGTAGAGGGATAAGAACGTCCTTTAGTTTCAGGACTCATCTGGAGAAAATTCTCGAGAATAGTTGACCTTACTCAGCTTCTACAACTCGACAAGTTCAACGTTCAGAGTAGAAGAAACTCAATCAAGGAGTTTTTCCTAATTTTCTCCGAACGAAAAACTAATTTTTGTATTTGTTTTTTTTTTTCAAAATTAGTGGCACTTAAATATCAACTTAATGAAACAAAGCCTTGAGACAGCAAAATTTGGTATCCAGAACTTGTGATTTAAAGATCAATAAAAGCATACAGCGTCCTTCAAAAACAAGAAGTAAAATATGCCAATCAAATTTTTCCAAATGACCCCACCAAAATTACGTTATCTATGTATGTAATATTTGAATAGAAATAACTCGTAGTTTCAAAATTCATATAATTTAATACTTTTTTGATAAAAAGATTGATTAATAATTCACGAGAGTTAAAAACCTTACCTACCTACCAAATATAAAAATAAAATTGTCCCCTTAGTTTTCCATATAAACTATTTTACTCTACATAGAACAGCCTGTCATCAAAACTAGCAAACCTTTCAACTTTTCAATAGACCACTATTTATATCTAGGTATATCTATACGATAAGAGTACAGCTATTTTTCGAGGTTAACCATTACCTTTTTCGGCTTTTCTGGCGTGGATATAACATTTAAAACCACAATCTCTCTACAGTTTGCTACATCAACCGCAGAATCACAAACACTCGAATTTTGAATATCACTTCAACTTCAACTTCAACCCCTAGAAATAGAAGAGCCGAACAAATATACCTACAAATCTACCTCTGTTATATTTACGAGTATGTATGGTAGTTCAGAGCTTCAGAGCCATTCCAAACAAAAACTCAACTCAACTCGACTCGACTCACCATCATCATCCAATCCATTCCTTTAGATGATTCTTTTTTTTGTATTTATCTTATACAGAGAACCTTCTGAGACTCATATTCACAGCAGACTTTAGCAAATTTACGCTTCTATTAGGTTAACTATTTATCACTGTTTGTGCAAAATCCTTCTTCGTGGCTTAGTGTGCCATGTTCCTTCCTTCATGCTGTGGTTTATGGTGTTTCTCTATTCAGGAGCAGATGATGATTTACATTTTGTTTAAATGAATCGCTATTCTGCTTCTATGATAGTTAGTGCTTTTGCCTTCTCTATTTTTCCTCTGCCATTGCCTCCGCTGTGCCTCTGCTGCCTCCAATTCCAATTCCGATGCTGAAGCTGAAGCCGACCGACGACGAGCTACTGAAGCTGGGTAACGTAAGCCGCACAGTTGCCATTCTGCCATCACTTTTGTGCCAGAAGTATTTTAATGGTGGGCTCTTAAGAAAGACTGCAACATTTTGGTGGCCAGAGGTAGTGTAGAAATAGAAATGGATACCTTTAACTTAATCTGCCCTTAATCTATGTTTTAAGCCTTAATTATCCATAGATTGTACCTGAATTAAGAGATATTTGATGCTTAGTGATCATATATGTCGAGTAACTAAAACATAAGTCACCGTAAAGTACAAATCAACCAAATTTAAAAAAAAAATGAAAAAAAAAATAGTACGTATACGCCCAAATGAACCATTCATTTTTTTAAATAGTATAAATAGATATAATTGAACTGCGACTTTTGTTATTATTTTTGGTGTATATTATTGACATTGAATTAAAATATATGAAGCTGTTCACACTCACCATAACCAATAACCAGAAGATGGCAATAGCGACAAGGATGATATGATGATGGTTTCCTTTAAAATCGAGTCGCATATTATCTTAACCTTTCGAGACAACACACAATGGTTACAGACTTAAAGGTATACCTCCTACCTACCAAACCTACAAAACCTACCTTCTTTACTTTTAGAAAGCTGATTGTGAAGATACAGCTCTCGCAATGAAAGAGGTTTTTGCGTTCTTCACTTTGGTTATTTTTGTCGCTATTGTATTGTTTTCTTGTTGTTTTTGTTTTTGTTTTTGTTATTGTTGTTTGTGCTTTAAGTTATTGTTGTAAATGACACTCGAGAGAAATTACCATTTAATGGAAGATTTGACAAGGGTACTTATTTTGCGTTGGTTATTTTGAACCCAAACACAAACCTAATATTTAAGGTTGCGCTGAAACAATGTTACATTTTATATATAACAATATGTATGCTATGTACCTATAGTTAAAGTGATTTTGAAAGAAGGCAATCGGGAGATATGTGTGCGAATAATGTTAGCCGTTGCTATTTATCATGTAATATAAAAGACAAAAGGGGCAACATTTTGTCAATTGTTCTACTCATTCTCTTCTCTTCTCCATTCTATATCCGATCGTCGAAATAAGGACGAAAAGGATGCTCTTGAAGTTTAATGCTGAATTTTGTGTTTAATATTATGGAATTGTATTTTATATAAAGAGTAGCTTGACGATGATAAAAGCGACGCGTCTTTTGCTAATACATACATAATAATTATTATATTTTAAGTGGAATTAAAGGACTAGCAAAGTTCTTACTTATAATTTGGTAATTATTAAAATGAGCTATTGAATTAGAGGACTTAATAGAAAATCCCATAATTAGATTGTTGTCAAATTTGGGTACATAAACAATTGGGTGGGTTGTCCTTAGTTCTTAAAAGAAACTATCAATTTTTGGCGAGTTTTAATCCACAAAGCACAACAACAAATTAATGTTGTCTTGGCTGGGATGCCAAAACTAGACATGGCTCTATACAGCTCGTCCCTGTAGATGCTGTCATATGCGGCCTTGAAATCGATGAAAAGATGGTGGTCGTCGATTTGGTGTTCTTGTCTTTTTTTCAGGATCTGCCGTAATGTGAATATTTGGTCAACTGTGGACTTTCCTGGTCTTAAACCACACTGATAAGGACCTATCAGGTTGTTGACGATTGGCTTTAGATGTTCACATATTACGGCAGAGAAGATTTTGTAGGCGATGTTAAGTACCCAAGCAACAATTTTTGGTAAAAAATCGGCTTACAAACCGATTTATAACACGAGGTTATTTACCGAAAAGTAATGAAATCGGTAAAAATCACGGCTGGGGAAACGTTCCAGAACCATTACCATTACCCGAAATGTTTAGTAACTTTTGAACATGGGTTTTTTCTCGGTAACAAAAAACCGATTTCAAAGAGTTAAATAATAACTTCTTCTAAACCTGGGTTTTTGTGTGGTAACAAAATTCCAGCTTTAAACGGTAAAATAATAACTGCTTATTGGAGATTAAATGTAACCGATAAGAAACGGTTAATATCTTACGTTCCGTTGACGTTATTATGAAGCGTTATGGTGACGTATATTATTTACCAGTTATTACAGTACGTTTTTATGTATGCGGATCCCTCCGCATCGCTTAAGTTAGGGAACCTCTTCCTGACTGCCTCCACCATCAATCCAAAAATTTGCTTAAACACATCCAACCGTTTTTTGGTGACCGTCCCGAACCACGAGTATTCTAGGAGCAAAGTGTTTTCAAACATGCACCTGGACATTGTGCGAACAGTTTTATTCGCGCTTACTCCTCCAAATGTGCTGAGTTTCCTAATCTATTTAAAAGAAAAACAGAACGAAACGAAAATTTTAGTTATAATATAACACATAGAGAAAAATAATATTAGTAAAAATACATTAGTAAAAATACATTAGCAAGAAACATTATAAGAAATACATTAGTAAAAATACAAAAGAATTTACGCATACCAAGGCTCGGTTAAAAACTGGATCAGCCCCAATTTTTGCTTCCAGCTCATCTATCTGGGCGTGATCTTTGGTAAGCAACAAGCTGTCGGGAATTTCAGCTGTATCCGTCCTCGCAACTCCAAGGCACAGTTTCTTGATAATAAGGTTCCAGCTAACCTCCGTCTTAGCCATTAACTTTTCGAGGAGTTGCTTATTTTCGACGGAATCCACTTTTAATGCCCCAGCAACATTTCGAGGGACTGGACTTGCCCTTTGTTCAGCACGCACATTTAGAATTGTTTGTAAGGCAATTTGCTGTTGAGAAGTGTTGGAATCTGAAATGTTCAATAAGAAATATTTAACAACTTATTTTTAAATTGAAACATTAAACAAAAAGAATAACATTTTGTATGGAATGATAAGAGTTATATACTTTTGGGCTATGACATCTGCTGCTAAGTACTTCTGGAAAATGCATAGTTTCGAATTAAGACGACAAGTATTTAAGCTTTTTAGGTTTTAGAAAATTTAAATTAAATTAATAAATCGAAAGAACTTACCGATATTATCAAAAATAAATAGTTAAATAGGAGAGATTTTTTTACCTATTCTTTATATTAAGAGGTGAAATGAGGAAAAAAATTAAAAACGTTTTATCCAATAAAAATAATTAAATTTAATATATTCCAAAATGACTTACTAAATATCCTTTTGGACACAATAATCCTATTGACTCCAACTCCTTTGATAAACAATCCTTTTGTTTTCGATAAATTACTTTTTTTTTAATTTACACAACTCACTAATTAGCACTTAGCAAACTTTACGACTTCAGGCCACGCACAACCAAAATCAACTGACGAAAACATAGTCTGATACTGATTGGAAAATAGTTTGTGTGGTTGAGTGAGTTTGGTTGTGCAGAGAATACAAATGAGTTAGACTATTACTGAGGCTCTAGATAGGTAATATTTAGACTAAAAAAAGTATTTTTTTTAACTTTTATTAAAAAAGGTTATATTTCAACTCAAAATTAAGTTTTTTTTAAACCAAATTTACAATTCAAATAAAATTAGTAAAATATAAACCAATAAAACAAATTATTTAAAAATCAATTTGACTTAACTACCAATAAAATAAGTTTTTCTATAACCAGTTTTACATTTTTAGTAAAACTGGTAAGATTATAGCCAATAAAATAATTACCAAATTCAAAAGTGTTTTTTTTTTAACCTAAAAAATCAGTTATTTTAAAGCTGGTTTTAAACTTGATAGCTAGAACTGGTAATAAATTAACCAGAAAATTGAAAAAAAGTAAATAATTGGTAACTACAAACCTGATTTATGACCCAGGTTTCAAATAGGATTTTTTAAAGCCAATTTTAAACCTGGGTTATTAAAATATCTAAAAAAAGGATGCAAAATAATCTGAAACTAACTTTGGGTTTATTTCAGGGTTTGTTTTTACCGAAAATTTCCCTCAATTAAAAGATAACCTATTTCCAGGTAAAATTAATAACCACGGTAATTTTGCTACTGAGGTTACAAATTGTTGCTTGGGTAGACTGATTCCTCTATAATTGGTGCAGTTTAAAGGGTCTCCTTTTTTCAGGATCGGGCAAACAATACTGAGGTTCCATTCATCGGGCATGCTTTCTTCCGACCATATCTTACAGATAAGTTGGTGCATGCTCCTAACCAACTTATCTCCAGCTGCTTTAAAGAGCTCGGCATTCAAGCCATCCGCTCCAGCGGCTTTATTAGACTTCAGCTTAGATATGGCAATCTTTACTTCGTCTAAGTCGGGAGGACGGGATTGTTGGCTCTCGTCGTCTATGTAGAATGGATCATCCTGCCTGACAGCGGAATTCGGTTCGTCGTCGCCGTTATACAGTCTGCAGAAGTGGTCCTTCCATATCCTCAGCATTGACTTCGGTTCCTCTATGATGTTTCCATTTTCGTCTTTGCAGTCTTCGATTCGAGGTTTATTTACTTGTGAATTTCGTTTTACCTGTTCATAAAACTTTCGAACTTCATTCCTGCTTTTAAACCTCTCAACATCTTCGACCGCACGCTTCTCATGCCCTCTTTTTTTCTCCTAAGAAGTCGGTATTCCTCTCACCTCTTCTGCTCATAGAGGTCATGAGCAGCTCTCGTCCTTTTATGCAGCGCCGCTTTGCGTGACTGTTGTTTGGCTGCATTTGCCTGCCGACATTCCTCATCAAACCAGGGGTTTCTTGTTGGTGGCTTCTTGAAACTCAGCACGTCAGAGGCGGCATCTCTGATGGCATCTTGGCAATGTTGCCACTGGTTTTCGATACATTGTGTTGGCGGCAGAGAACTTCAAGAGAGGTTACTTATAACTCGGTCGGAAAAGGATTTGGCGATCGCCTGCGATTGTAGCCGTTCGACGTTGTACCTTCTCCCAGCATCTTCCTGTTTTGCCTTGGGTCTGGAAACCCGAAGTGCTACTTTGGCTACAACGAGGTAGTGGTCCGATTCGATGTTAGCTCCTCAAAAATGAGGCTAGGACACTGCTCATATGTTTTGTCAAAGATCTCGAAGAACATATCTTTGGTGTTGTCATCCTTTTCTTCTGTGGGGGCGTGCGCGCATATCAGGCTAATATAGCCGAATTTAGCCTTGATGCGGATGGTCATTAGGCGCTCGTTGATGCACCTATAGCTCAAGACTTCTTGCCTTAGTCTGGCTCAAATGACAAAGCCGCATCCAAATAAGCGTTGTTGGTTTTCTCGGTAGCAGTCACCATAGTAAATATCACAGTTTTTCATCCTCTTTTTGCCCGGCCCATCCCATCGTATTTCCTGGACGGCGGTGATGTCTGCTTTATAGCAGTCTAGGGCCTCCGCTAATTCTTCGGCCGCACGTGCTCTGTTAAGGGACCTAACATTCCACGTGCATATCCGAAGTTCGTTGTCCTTAATTCGTTTGCGTAGGTTTTCAACAGTAAATCCGTCCGTATCCGAGGCTTGTTGGTGCTTCGCAACTATGACATCTTTACGTGGCCCCGACGGCACACGGCACAACCCCCAACCTGGAGGGCCAGGTCCTTAGTAACTCCAAGGACGGGGAGCCGCATAAACCGCTCCTTATAGGCCTGGGCTCCGAATAAGTCGTAGAAGCCCTATAAGGTGTTCACTAAGTAGATCAACCTTACTGGAACTGTAGACGCCACCGTTGATTAAATCTCGAGAATTCGTCCGCTGCTGTCTGGATAAGGAGAGGTGCCTTAGTGTAAAAACATGTCCCCCCTTTCACGGTTGCTGCCTCCAACAACTTTCCACTGGGGTTGGAACCCAATCTCCAGTTGAGGTACTAGGCACCCGATGTTCACCACGGGGAGGTGGGAGTAGGAGTTGATAGACAGAGGTGGGTTTTGAGAAAAACCTGTGGACACTAGTGTCCTCTTGAATGCACAATGCATATGTCTACCATTTGAACATCGGGGACCTCATTTTTGTTAAAGTGAAATTTATTTCGATCGAAAAATATATTCCAAAGGAAACTATACATTCCAAGGAAAAATTTAATTCTTCAAGAGCTTTCAGAAAACACATGTGAATGGAATGAAATCACAAGAAGTTAACAAGTATTTTTAATTTAATAGAACTAGGAAAAAGTGTTCGGAGGGCGGATTGCCCTAATAAGGCGCATTGCATCCGCTGATCAGGTTCATAAATACGGTAGTATTTGCTGTCGAAGAGCTCGATGCAGAGAGAGTAAATCCTGTGGCCAGTATGATATGCTTGGACGAGAAGTGGTCACGTCTTTAAAATACTGTCATTAGTTCCATCCAACTCGATCTTTGGCAACAGTCACAGAGTTAGGAATGACTGAACGTAAGAATGTTGCATACCGAGCAATGCAATAATTTCATAGAACGCTCAAGCTTAACGCTGTTAAGTCCGTTGGGAACCCCTTGAGAAGCATAGGGCCTCTACTACGCCAACGCGCCATCGTGTACGGTTTCCAAAGATGTGTTTCAGCTCCCTCCATTTCTTGCCTAGTGACGCTGATTCCGCCTCGACTGTCCTGCGCTATGTGCTTCTTGGTCGTCCAGCTCTTCTTCCTTCTTGTGTGAGCGGATTCCACTGCATTGCTTGGCCTGCAATGCAGTCGTTACCTTTTCGAAGCGTATGTCCAATGCATTGCTACTTACGCGTTCGTATTATAAAGGCTATAGGTTCCTGACCTGTCCTTCTATGAAGAACATCATTTTATATACGGTTTGGCCAGAAAATCCTTAGGATTTTACAAAGGCATCTATTCACGAAGGTTTGCAGCTTTCTTGTAATGGCTGAAGTTACCTTTCAAGTGCTGTACCCATAAAGAAGCACAGATTCGAAATTGGTGCAAAACAGTCGTAGCTTTGTTTTTAAGCTGATAGAGTTTTTCCTCCAAATTTTCGACAGCATACCGAACGCCGCTTTTGCTTTGCCGATGGGGCAGATGACTTCTTGTTCGGTTCCGCCTTCGATGGAGACGATACTTCCAAGGCATTAAAAGCTATGATATGAGAGAGTAAGCAAACATCGCTTATCACCAACAAAAACAATATTGGCGACAGAATACAGCCCTGTCTGGCTCCGCTTCGGATTTCAAAATCATCTGACAACCTACCATCGATCGTGCAGAACGTGACACTTGGATCCATCATATGTTGCTTTAATAATAGCAATTAGTTTTTCTGGTATGCCTTTCCTCCGCAAAGCTAACCAGATGTACTTCCTGTTAACGCTATCAAAGGCTTTCTCGAAGTCAATGTCCGCAGGGTGTTGATATGATCAATATAGGAGGATCCAGCGCGGAATCCTGCTTGTTAAGCATCGAGTGTGGCCTCAAAGGTGCTCTCTGATGCTTTCCAGTATGACTTTTGCTACTATTTTGGCAACGGCAGGTAGAACGCAAATTCCTCTCCAGTTTTCGCACTTCGTTAGATCTTCTTTTTTTTGGAAGCTTGACGATAATTCTCTTCTTCCACTCATCGGGGAAGCTTTCGGTGGTCCAGTCTTCTTTTATGAGCGGATGAAGCAGTTCCTTTGATGACGTTGGCGCTGCTTGTAAAAGCTCTGCGGGAATTCCATCAAGTCCTACCGATTTGAGCTTTACATCAAGCAATTCATTAAATTATAGTGCATGTATGGGATCATGAAAAAATGCCAGAAGACTAGTAAAAAGGTTTTGTATATCACATACATAAGAAAGGAGATTTTACAACGTGCATCAATTATAGAGACATCACGTTGTTGAGTACCGCCTATAAGATCCCCTCATCTATCCTAAAAGAACGGATAGCCCCATATCCTAAAACTATCATCATTCAATATCAGTGAGGCTTGATTCCCGGAAAATCAAGAACTAATTAGATTTTACCCTTAGACAGACGATGGAAAAATGACTATAAAATTTAATATTTCAACTTACCATCTGTTTAAAGACTTTAAGACCACCTACGACCGGAAATCCAGGGCACAACTATTCGGAGCCATAATCAACATCTAAAATGCACTACGACAAGACTAGTTTGGCCTGCCTCTTCTTCAACCTGGCGTTGGAGAAAGTAATCTGTAACTCTAGCATTTAAATTATAGGGACTATCGTCACTCGGTCCAGCCAGATAATGGTTTTCGAATGAAGACATCAAGATCTTCGGGAGAACCATTCAAGATGTAAAGGTTTCCTTCATCTAGATCTAAAATCTGGGACTGCACATAAGTGAAGGAAAAACAAAGTACATAGTGGCGTCGACTGCGAGAAGAACAGTTGGTCACACAATTAAGGTAGCGAAGCATGATTTTAAAGAAGTGTAATCTTTCAAATACCTTGGGTCAATAGTACGAGCCGATAACAACATTGAAGAAGAAATACGAGGGTAATTACTCAAAGCCAACAGAGCCAACTTTAGTCTCTCATAGCTTTTAAATCCAGAAACCTTGCCATAACTTCTAAGCTGCTTTATAGAACTGGACTATGGTTCTGCTATTACTCACATATGGAATCGAGACCTGCTTAGTAAATGACACTCCGGCCTTCTAGACAGGTTTGAGAGGAAAATCTTGCAGGGAATTCTTGGCCCCTTATATGAGCAAGGACGATTCCGAAGACACTAAAATTATGAACGGTATAAAATCTACCTCGAAGCTGATATTGTGACAGGCGTCCTGACTAGGACAACTGGATGAATGGATGGCATCGGCTCGCGATCGGGATAAATGGAGAACAACAAAAAATGCTAATTGATTTTATAAAATGCTCAAATTAACTAAATTTTTGTAACGTTTTGTTAACTAAGATAATTTTTCTCTATTTAGTCAGTGATTTATTTAATTTTGTTCTCACATCCGGACACATGCATTACGATCGTCACTGTCCGCCTAAGGGAGCTTTTACCGTAATCAGTTTCAGTTTCAATTTCAGATTTTTGTTTAATGAGAATTTTAATTAATTTATTAAATCTGATTTCTTCTGTGTTATGGTTCCTTTTCGTCCGAAGAAAAATATTGTGTTTAAGCATAATAAAATTGACATTGATTGATTTTCCATTATTCTTATTTCATTTAACTTGTTTTTTCTTTTGTTCACGTGTAACATAATATGTACTATCTAAAGGTGAAAAAGGGCTTCCGTTGAATTGACTCTGAATTCATTGGAAATTACTTTCAAAAATGTACATACCTCCGTGTATCCTACCTACGAAACTACATACCATATACGTATATAAGCTTCTATACATATTAATCTGCTTTTGTCACCTATAAAATACTCTCATGTACTGTACAGTGTAAATATGTTATTTTTCGTAAACAATATAATTGAATATCGCTTTAATCGTTTATATCAGTGATTAACTTATTATATATACAATATTCGTATTTATCAACCCTCAAAGCATAATTCGTAGCTTCAATTTCAGAAACCATTCATAACTTTTAAGAGAATGAACATGAATGCTTCACACTTTTTAACATTCATTATTGTCAGATTGAGGTCCTGCTTATTTTAAATTTATCACTTAAATGAAAATGTAAACAGAAATTTATAGTTAGTAAAGGACGATTTTGGGGAATTTTTGACAGAAGCAGCTTTAAGTAACAAAATTTGGTTGACATGTGAATTTAATTAATTTTTTGATTATGACATCGGTTTTCAAATGGTAGACATGTGCACAAGAGTCTACAGGTTTTTCTAAAAACCCACTTCTGTCTACAAACTCATACTCTCACCTCCCAGCGATCAGTATCGATTGTCTAGTACCTCAACTGGAGATTGGGTTTTATCCAGACAGCAGCGGAAAAATTCCCAAGATGGAATCAACGGTGGCTTTAACAGTTCCAGTTAGTTTAAACTATTAAGTAAACACATTAAAAGGCATCTACGACATGTTCGGAGCCCAGGCCTGTAAGAAATGGCTTATCCAGCTCCCCGTTCTTGGAACTATACTTGGATCTGGCCGTCCGGATCAAGGTGAATTCCCGATCACGTACAAATATTTAGTTGGAAAGGACCAACAAGCTTTGGATACGGCCGGCATAACTAATCATTAACCAAGTAAACGAAATAAGGATAACGAATTTCACACCTGTACGTTAGGTCCCTTAATGGTTTTGGCATCCATGTCAAACATTTTCATTTCATTTCATTTATTAATTGTTTAATTATACTCTGTAAGATACAATATCTTATAAGCTAGAGCAAATCTCAGTATTATAATACTATTTTTACAAAAATTGTGCTTTGAATTCAAAATTCAAACTTGTTCGTTTATACAGAATGACGATGAAGACTGCACTCTGCTCCATAAAATTTGGAATAGATTTTACCGGTGATTTTGATGTCAAAAAAAAAAATGAAGTATCCTAAGATACTTACTTACTTACTTACTTAAGGTGGCGCTACAGTCCGGGGCGGACCTGGGCCTCAACCAACATGCGTCTCCAGCCAGCTCGGTCCCTAGCTAACTGTCTCCAGTTTCGCACGCCAAGTTGGTTGAGGTCTTCACCCACCGAGTGCGCCACCTGAGGTCTTCCTCTACTGCGCCTTCCCTCGGGATTAGATTCGAAGACCTTCCGGGCTGGAGCGTTGATGTCCATTCGTCACTTCACATGACCCAGCCATCTAAGCCGTTGAACTTTAATTCTGCTAACTAAGTCAGTGTCGCTGTACAGCCCGTACAGTTCGTCATTATATCTTCTTCCCCATTCTCCATCTATGCATACGGGACCAAAAATCACCCGAAGAATTTTTCTCTCGAAGCATCCTAAGACGTTCTCATCTTTTTTTGACAGGGTCCAGGCCTCAGCGCCATAAATGAGAAACGGGATGATAATTTTAGATGCTCGAGAGAGGACTTTACTACTTAATTGCCTTCAAAGTCCAAAGAAGCAGCGATTTGCAAGAGTTATTCTTCATTTGATTTCAGCGCTGATGTCGTTGTCTGTATTTATAGCGGTGCCTAGGTAAACAAAGTCCTGAACTACCTCAAAGTTATAGCTGTCCATGGTGAAGTTTTGTCCAAGACGTCGTTGTTCAATGTCCTTTTTTTTATGATAGCACATACTTGGTCTTGCCCTAATTGAACACTAAACCCATCTTCTTCGCTTCCGTCGCAATGCTCAAAAACGCTCCACTGACATCACGCTTTGATCTTCCAATTATGTCAATATCATCTGCGTATCCGAGTAATTGGATGGATCTTTGGAAGATTGTGCCTCTAGTGTTGACGGTTGAGTTTTGCACAATTCTTTCCAGAACGATGTTGAAGAAGTCGCATGACAGTGCATCGCCTTGTCTAAAACCTTTTTTGACATCAAATGCATCAGTGAGATCTTTTCCGACCTTGATGGAGCAGCGTGCATTCTCCATCGTCATTCTGCACAAACGGATAAGTTTGACAAGGATGCCAAAACTAGACATTGCTCTGTAGAGCTCTTCCCTATTGATGCTGTCATACGCGGCTTTAAAATCGATAAAGAGATGGTGGGTATCGATTTGAAGTTCGTGGGTTTTTTCCAAGATCTGCCGTAGTGTGAATTTTTCGATGGTGGACTTTCCTGGTCTGAAGCCACACTGATAAGGACCTATCAGGTTATTGACGAACGGCTTCAGACGTTCACATAATACGGCAGAGAGGATCTTATATACAATGTTAAGGAGACTGATGCCTCTGTAGTTGGCACAATTTAGAAGATCTCCTTTCTTGTGTATTGTGCAAACTATGCTGAGATTCCACTCATCGGGCATGCATTTTTCCGACCATATTTTGCAGATGAGTTGGTGCATGCTCCCTACCAAGTCATCGCCTGCTGCTTTAAATAGTTCGGCAGCGATGCCGTCAGCTCCAGCAGCTTTGTTTGACTTCAGTTTAGATATAGCTATCTTCACTTCGTCGAGGTCGGGTAGGCGGAATTGTTAATCTGTGTCGCCTAGGTTAAGTGGTCCTATCTCCCTTACAGCGGACTTTTGTTCGTCATCGCCGTTATATAATTTGGAGAAGTGGTCTTTTTATATTCTCAACATGGACTGATCGTCCTTACAGGCTTCCGTTCGTGGTTGGTAACCTTGGGAGGTTTTTTTTCCTTTTGGTAAAATTTACGAACCTCATTCCTGTTGTGACATCCCTCTATCTCCTCTCGATCGCGCGCTTCTCATGCTCTCTTTTTTTCATCTAAGAAGGCGGTGTTTGCGAGCAGTTTTGGTCCTTTTGTGCAGCGCCGCGCCGTTTTGTATACCCGTTGCATAGCTGCGTGCGCTTGCCGGCATTCGTTGTCAAACCAGGGGTTTTGCTGTGGTGGCCGTGTGAAACCTAGCACTTCAGAGGCCGCATCTCTGATGGCTGCAAGGCAATGTTGCCACTGGTTTTTAATGCTTAATGAAGGCAGTATAGGACTCCTTAAGAGGTTATTAGAGACTCGATCGGAAAAGGACATGGCAGTCTCTTGCGATTGTAGCCGTCTAACGTCGAAACTTCTCACAGTACTTCCTTGTTTTGGCTAGGATCGGGATATCCGTAGCCGTACCTTGGCTATAACGAGGTAGTTGTCCGAGTCAATGTTGGCCCCTCGGAATGTTCGGACATCCTGTATACTGATTTTGCCACCAAAGATGTCTTCTCTTCCTAGTTTGGCGTTAAAATCTCCTAAAACAATTTTAATGTCATAGCCATGACACTGCTCATATGTCTTGCCCAAGAGCTCGCAGAATATGTCTTTGGTGTCTTCATCTTTCTCCTCTGTTGGGGCATGCGCGCATATTAGGCTTATATTTGCGAATTTAGCCTTGATGCGGATTGTCGTGCACTCGCTCACACTGTTGAAACTCAAGACTTTTTGCCTGAGTCTAGTTCCAACAACAAATCCAAACCCAAATAGACGCTGTCTTTGTTCTCGGTAGCAGTCGCTGTAGTATTCATCGCAGTCTTTTAGTTTGCGTTTCCCCGGTCCATCCCATCGCACTTCTTGGATGGCAGTAATATCTGCCTTGAAGCAGTTTAGAGCTTCCGCTAATTGTTCGGCTGCACGTGGTCTGTTAAGGGGCCTAACATTCCACGTACAGATCCGAAGTTCGTTGTCCTTATTTCGTTTGCTTGGGTTATCAACAGTAAATCCTTCCGTATCCGAGGCTTGTTGGTGCTTCGGAACTAAGGTATTTTTTACGTGGTCAGGAAGTCACCCCGATGGTACAACCCCAAACCTGGAGGGTCAGATCCTTAGTATAACTCCAAGGACGGGGAGTCGGATAAACCGCTCCTTATAGGCCTGGGCTCCGAATATGTCGTAGAAGCCCTATAATGTGTTCACTAATTATTTCAACCTTACTGGAACTGTAGACGCCACCGTTGAGTCTATCTCGGGAATTCGTCCGCTGCCGTCTGGATAAGGAGAGGTGCCTTAGTGGAAACACCTCTACCCCCTCTCTCGTTTGGTGCCCTCAACAACTTTTCACTGGTGTTAAAACCCAATTTCTAGTTCTAGGTCCTAGGCACCCGATGGTCGAAAAAATATTTCAGTTGAAATTATATGAAAGAAAATGTTTATAAATTGATTTATTTTTATCAGGAGGTTTAAAATTAATTTGATTCCAGAATTAACCTATAATTTACTTCATACCTAAATCCTGCTTAAGTGTAGTGGATTTAGAGGAAACATAACCATAACCAATCCAAAAATAATTGTATTCCTTTTTTCTATAAAATTCAATTCCTCCAACAAAAATACAAATATTTAGTTTGAATGAAAAAAGGACAACAAAATATTCGTCCCAAATACCTCAATTTAACAAAACACTAATGGACCACAAAAATCTTCATTATTTTCTTTTTCCTTTCTATTTTTCATTGTTTAGTCAATGACTGACTCAAAGTGCAATTTCAATATCTATTCATTCTTTCTGTGTTCTTTAAAAAACACAACGCAACTTCAGATATAATAAATGGTATGTATTAAAAAAAAAAAAAAAAACAAGGATAATGGAGGACAACAATTGAAGGTCCTTAAACATTGATATTGTTATCCAAAAGAAGTGTATATGTAAATTATCCACTAAGGAGTGAATACAAGAATATGAATGGACAATTTCAAATTGAAAAAGCAAAAATGAAAATAAAATACTGAAATAAAAATAAAAATAAAATATAATACAAAACAGATGAAAACGCTAAAATCCACTTCCGAACTTAGCTATCTAAGTGTATCCCACTTTAATCTCTCTCTCTCTCACTCTCCTGATGTTCTACATAACATAACGACAAGGAACAGCCCCGGCCAGAGCCATCTGATGGTGAAGATGATGATGCTTAAAATGAAGTTTTCCATTGGGAATGACTTCTGAATGATTGTTTAAACAAAACCAACAGATATAAAATAAAAGAAAGAACAAGCTAAATGTTCAAACATATATAAGAGTATTTTTTAAAAAGGACTCACAGCACAGCCATCGTTGTCGTTGTCGTTGATTTCGTGTCCTGCATAAAGGACACTTTTTTTAAAAATTTGAATACAAAAATAATAATGAAATACTGATGGTTGGTGAGTGAATGGTGAGGGTTTCGGAAATGGAAATGGAAACAAAATGGATACACCCATCCGTATCGCTCGTCTCCCATCTCCGAACTTGATGGCTTGGGCTGGTATACCATATCCATCGAAAGGATTATATCATTGTGTAGTTACTAAACATTTTAGTTTAATTTATTTCAAGCCTGCTTCCTCAATAATAGGAAGGAAGCATACCAACAAAAAGAAAAAATAATACATCTGTTTTCGAAGCATCTTCTTTTTCTATAAAAGTTGAATGTATATATAACTTTTCAAAGGGAAGAGAAACCAGGTTAGTGAATTGTATGTTCTATGGCATAATATTGGGTTTTCTTCAAGAAGCAAGAAGCTTTTATTCGTATCCTACATTAGCATACAAAAGGATGGACATTGGCTGAATACAGAAATACACATTCCGATGGTCATTCACCATCCGGAAGAAAGGGATCCTTCTTCTTCCTTTTCTCTTATACCACCGACTCCGAATCTGACTGGTAGCAGCATATTTCTCTATTATTTTGGACAAAGAAGGACTTTCTCAAAATAAATAGATACTTATTTCCTCTATATATAGATATATACACCCACCCTTTATACATATATGTATGTAATACACAAAATCAGGACTTGTACATTGATTTCGATTGAAGTGGAACTAAGGCACTGATTGCTGTTTACTGAAACATAAGTTTCCATTCTAAGGATCCTAAGTGAATTGCTCCTCTTGTGTGTTTGATAAATATATAAAAGAAATTATTTAAGCATATCATAGTCCTTCTGTTATTACATTCTGTATACATAGATCCAGAGGTTTATATTTGAGGATAATACTCGTACTATCTAACTGAAGCCAAAGCTAAAATTATAATTATCTATGTGTTATTATTTGAATTAATTTGTATACTCATCATAACTCATATAATATTATTTTCGAATAATATACATAAGTCTTATTCAAAATCCAAATGGAGATCAATGCGGAACACACGGGAAACGATATTTTAAAATATACATAATTTAAAATCAAAATCATTGAAATCTATATACATATGTATGTAGAATAGGAAATTTATACAAATATTTGTAATTGGCATCATCGGTTGATGGTTTTGTGTGTGTTTGTTTAATGAACAAATAATGTATTGGATTACTTTAGAAAGTTATCATCATAGAAGCATGTTTGAGTGAACCATGTTTGAGTGAACCTATAGGGAACCTTTTCAAAAGAATATTAGATATACAGAATGTGTATATTGATTAACGTCCAGTGAATTAGGATTTCAATACGTGGTACCATTAAAACTGGAAGTTAACAAAATTATAATAGAAATAGATAAGGAATTCTTCTAGCTTAAATTAAAGATAGAAAAATGAGTCTGCTAAGCTAAAACAGTGTTTTTTTTTTCTGAAAAGTTTATACCCAAGTTGTTGCGTTATAAATAAACGCAACAAGTTTTTTTCATTTAATTTGAATTTTTAATAAAAACGATGCCTATTGCATCCACTTGTTACTTTTGTTTTGTTTATTTTATTCTATTTGACAAATGTCACTACCTTTTTACACGAGGATGAGAGAGAGCGGGACGGCCATAGTCCTTCTGACCATGGTTCTCTCTATCATTTTCGTGAGAAAAAAATACCAAGTCTCGTTTCAGGTTTCAAGGAAGATTGGTTTCCATTTAAGTGAAACCAAACCAGATGAACGGTCTGGTCAATGCATAAGTTGCGTGAGAAGTTACTCCAAATGGAGAATGGCCTACGGCCCAACATAAAGTTTTACAAAATTGTAAATTAAAATTTAAAAAAAAATGTAAATAGTCATAAAGTTTTTTAAATTGTAAATTCATATGTTTTGGTAATTCTTTTGTTCATATTATTAACTTTTTTATCATTAAGTATATTCATTTTGAAAAGATTGTAATACTTGGAACAGATTTCATAGACTTATGGACGGTTAAGTTTCGGGTAACTTAGTTCGGTGTTAAGTAAATAACTATTTTTCCTTTCCTTTCGCGCGATTGTAAGATTAAAATTAAGTTAAGCTGAAGTCAAATTAAAGATTTTTCTCAAATTTAAATTTCTTAGTCCTTGTTCGATACCAAAGTAGAAAGTGGGGGCGGCTGAATGCAGCTCCTGGAATCGTCGTGACCTGGAAGTGAATCCAGCGGGCGGCGAATTCCAGGATGACTTGCATTTAGCTGTGAGAGAAGAGCGAGTAAGCGGGATCGCGAGAATTTCATCACAAGTTGAGATCAACAAGCCGATCTCCGATTGGCTGTTGATAATGTGATTGAAATCCGCCACTCCATATTGGCTGAAAGCTAAAATGGCGGGAGATGGAAAAAGAAGAGACAGGACAGATCTTGAGATCTGGCCGTCAATTCTTTCAGAGCATTAAAAGTGATAAGACAGAAAGTGGTTATTTTTGAACAAAGGCTAAAAACAAAAAAAAGTTTGAGAAAATTAGAAAAGTGAGTTGGTCGTTGAGGAAATAAAAGAGAATTAAAGGATTAAAAGGAGAGGAAAGGAAAAAATAAATATTCGGAGATTTGGCAGGAAAGAAAAAAGATAAGTACATTTTTTGGTTCTGGTTTTGTGTAAAATCGTTTTTTTAATTGTCTTTACCCCAATTTTTTTTATGGGAACTAAGACCTTAACGGTCCATAGTCTATGAAATCTTTCATTTTTAATTTCGAAAAGATCCTGAGTTTTTATCCTGCTTTTGCAAGGTTTCTCAGGCATTTTTACATTAATAAAATTTCTCATAAAAGATATCCATTTTGTGTTCTATTTTCTTGTACAGTGGTTTTATTGTTTCGCTTCGGTTTCTTTTCTTTGTCCTTTTTATTTAAGGTTTGCAATTTCCTTTTTTTATTTCAGAAAAAAATTGCTGGCGCCCTCTTCCTTACGAAACGTAAGAACGCCCCTGTGGCAATTATCATATAATTAATGATTTTGATATCAACGTGATATCAAAATCATCCGAAACTTAAATTAATCGAATTGTTGATTACATTTATAATTGCTGAACCCACCCCTTTCTGAGCTAGTTGTGGTGGCAGCACTTAAGTTGCTCCTTGTTGCAATTTGTGTTTCGTTCGCCTCTTCGCCGCTGTCATTTGACAGATCGGCACATTCTCATTTCATATATTTCGCGTGCTTAAATTGGTCAAGTGTTTTCTTTTTGTTTATTTTAATTCCGATTTGATTTTGTTGATTACAAAAATAATTACCGCGAGAAAAATTGCAACAAAGTTTTTTGCAAAAAGTTTATTAGACTGGTATAAAACACTTAAAGGCCTCGTTATTGCACGGTACATACAAACTACAGACTCAGTTTAGGAATATCAACTCGCCACTGATCTAAACATACAGTGCACTATTTTGAGGAGATTTCTAAACAAAATATCTCGTATTATTTGCTTGCATGTTCCAACTACGTTTAAGTAGTTAAAGTCCTTTTAAAAAGAAGCAATAATAAATTGTAAATGACGTAAAAGCCACACAATTCTATAAAGCCAAATTCTGTTTTCTCTTTTTTTTCACTCATGTAGGTAAAATATTTTAATAATTTAACAAAGCCCTTTTAGAAAGATAAATAGGAATTAGTTCAAAATATTTTTGTTTGCTTAATCTAAAATGGTATTATTACATTACATTACATTTCACATTACTCTGCACATAAATGTACAGAGTAGAGAACACGCACCTTGAGCGACTAGACTATGTAAGGTGATAACAACACAAGACATTAATACAAGACAGAAGGACAGAAGAGAAAGAACAAACAGAAAGAACACATGACAACAGCATGCGGTAGGTTTCGAGACGGTGTCGTCCCCCATCTTTCTACTAACCATGCTCACTGATGCTTGATTTCGGTGATCGATGGGAACCGATGCTTTATCAGTTAACGAAAATCTTCTCTTCAGGCTGCTCTGACCAGGGCCAGAGGAGCCTTCGCTCTGACGAAACGGCTGTTTTTTAGCAGTCGGCTTGACCCCAGAGTGAAGGTAATTTGCTACATGGACCTCATACGGCCGATGATCGTTTATGATTGTCCTGTGTGGTTTAACGTTGCCCCTTCCCGGATAGAGAAGTTTCGGGTGTTCGAGCGGCAGTGTTTACGACGCTGTACCGGCTTATATCGAACAGCCGAATCTTCTTACGTGCATTACTATTCCAACGAGGTCCTATACAACGGGTCTCGAATCAACAGAATTGACAATTTCGTGATAAAACTCGTTCGAGGTCACATTGCAAGAGCTATGTCTTCGACCAACAATTTAATTTTCGGGGCGTTCTATCCGAACGACGAGTATTTTGAAAGTGCACGCTTGAGCGGCTTCATTCCACCAGAAGCATTCCTTTTCTTAGATAAATGCGGTCTGATACAGGATAGATTGGCAGTTCCGCTAATCTACCACGTCAGATGACGAACCGTGGATAGGTGACTCCTGTACAATCGGGACGTCATGGCACAAGACGGAGCAGAGCTCCTTCGGTTCAGTAGGGCTATGTCCGAACGGGACCGAATTGATAGGGTAAAACAGGAGAACCATTTTTGGTGACTTCAATTGGCACTTCGGGATAAGGTTTTAAGCCTTGGCCGGCTTACATACTTGTTTTATAGTTTTAGGGTTTAGATTTAAGTAGAATAGGCATGGTAAAAAAAAATATACAAAAAAAAATACACAAAAAAAAACACAAACAAATTTTTTTTTTTTTTTTTAATTTCATTATTCTTATCTTATTTTTGTGCTTATATAATAATATAACAAATTCAAAAATATAGAAAGAATAACTAGTGACATTTGTATTTGAAAATAAAATAGTGTTAATGTCACATCATTAAAAATTACCTTCAAAATGTGGGGTGTACAACAATTTATTACCAATTTAAAATACAAAATTAAATGAAAGGCAAAGAATTTTATTAATGAGCAGAAGGCTTAGAACAAAAAAGGAAAAAAATATTAAAGCTATACTTAATAATGTGCATAAGAATATACATAAATGAAAAACTATAATTAAGTGATATACAGCAGCAGTGTTGTGATTTCATGGTGATTGAAATCTAAAAGCCAACTTTTTATTCTATTTAAGAAAATAGTAATAGAGATCTAATAAACCGAAAGTTCCTAGGTAGACGATTGAACAATTTAAATGATACAACGGAGAAAAAGTTTCTGAAATGTGTAGTTCGAAATGATTGTGTAAGAACAGAATTAACCGAACTGCTACGCAAATACCTAGTGTCAGAAATTGGACTCTGCATATAACAACCTCTCAAGAAAAATATTTTTAAGACTTTGAAATAATATAAGTGTTTTAGTGGCAGAATTCTAAATGTCCTAAACAGAACCATAGAATGAGCCAAACAATTTGCTCTGAGTACTTTTCTTAGAGCGCACTTTTGTAAAACAAGGATTGGTTGGAGAATTGTATCGTAAGCACCCCCCCAACAACTCAATCCATACTGCAATCTTGATTGAAATATTCCACAATAAACCATTCTAAGTGTTTTACTGTCACAGAAATTTCTGAGTCGAAAAAAACTACGAATACAATAACGTAAATATTTTTTTAGATTTGAAACATGTTCGAGCCATCTCATATTATTATCAATAGTTATACCCAAGTATTTAAACTCTGATACTATTTCAATTTTAAAGCAGTTAATGTCACAAGTTGCATGTTCATTGAACATTTTATCAGGTGTATCAGAAGTACACAAACAACTCAACAAGTGTTGCCTGATACAGTTGTTGGCATGAAAATAAATTTCGCCACCAGAGCTTTCCGGACTACTATGGCTGAAGAACATTAGTTTTGTTTTCCTGCTCACAAATAATTTGTGTTCAGAAAACCAAATTCGAAGAAGATGAACATCGTGATTGATCTCAGCACTAAGGTTTAAAGCACTATCTGAACGGTAAGCAATCCCAAGATCATCAGCAAAGGCTGTAACCTTACCTTTAAACAGTTGATTAAAAAGAGAGTTAATGTAAATTAGGAACAATATAGGCCCCAGGACTGAACCTTGGGGCACACCTTGATTTATAATCTTTGAGTTACTAAGTATATCTCCGACTTTAACTTTTTGATTTCTATCCTTTAGGTAAGACTTAAACCAATCATAAATAAAACCCCGGAAACCTACGCAATATAATTTTTCTAATAGGACACTATGGTTTACCATGTCAAACGCCTTGGTTATGTCCACAAAGAGGCCAGCACAGCGTTTTTTGTCATCCAACGCCTTATATATGAAAGAACAGAATTCCAAAAGGGCATCTTCACTAGAAAGCCCCTCTCTAAACCCAAACTGAGCTGGACTTAAAAACTTTATTTTTGTTAGGTAGCCCATTACCCTACACTTAATTGCTTTTTCAAAAATTTTAGAAATTGAAGACAATAGCGAAATAGGTCTATAATTATTCTTGTCAGATTTACTACCCTTTTTGAAAAGAGGTATTACATAAGCACACTTTAATTTGTCAGGAAAATTACCAGTGAGAATACTCAAGATAAAAATGTGTGCTAGTATATCTACAATATTTAATGCTATTTTTTTAAGTGTAAGATTTGAGATACCATCACAACCGCAGGAATAGGAATTATCCAACGAATTTATAATTTTATAAAGTTCAAGGCCAGAAATCTGTTCAAAGAAGAAACTTACATTACTCATACTGTCTGCCATTAGTTGAGTCCTTGTACAATGCCTACAATGTTTGAGATACTCATTCTCATGGGATATTTGACCAACCGTAGAAAAGAAATCATTGAATACATTCGATATAATTGTAGGATCATCAATAACAACACTTTCATTTGTAAGAATTATAGATTTAGGAGAACTTTGAGACTTGCCATCAATGATACTACTTATTGCTTTCCATTCTTTTCTAGGATCACCGAGAGCTCCGTGTACTTTGGAGTAATAGTATCTTTCTCTAGCCAACCTTATATCTTTATTAACTGTTTTACTTAATATTTTGAAACATCTTTTAAGTTGATGATTAAGTCGATGTTTACTACATTTTTTTCCTAATTGATTTTTTAATCTAATTTTCTTTAGTAAATTGCGATCAATCCATGGCTTGAGCCTTACTTCAGACTTTGTCAGTACAGAATTATGGCTAAACTTTCGTATGTGCTTAAGTAATAATGACAAAAATAGATCATACGCTATAGAAGCATTATCTTCTTCATAGATTTCTTTCCAATTTTCAAAACGTAATGCATTGTTAAGTAAATCAAATCTAATTATAGTAACACAAGGTGACAAATTATGCTTCCCAGTGTTTTGGGTTATTAGTTTTTCGATCAAGATACCTGTCATGCAATGATCGGTTATGTCGAGATTAAGGTTAATTCCAGCACACTGGTCTAAAGAAATTTTTGTAAAACGACCAAGAACATGGTCTAGACAGGAGTTGGAGATTGGTCTTGTGATTCCATTTACGAATGAATTAAGACCATGCTCAGCTGTTAAGGCAAGATAACAGTCAGATGCAGTTCCTGGATTCATAATGTCGATACTAATGTCACCCAATATTATTAAATTACCCGCTTTTTCATTTCTTAAGAACATTGAGAATTCATCCAAAAACACTTGAATATCATGAGCGTGTAGTCTATAAACACACACAAATTTAAAATTTTCATTGCGTATTTTGCAAAACAATTCAATTACCTACATCTGCACTCACAAAATTTACACAATTTATTTTATAATCATAATTCAAAGAATCACAAACAAAAACTCCCACTCCACCTGCAGCATATGTTTCATTTGTGTTGGCACACAAATTGTAACCAGGAATATAATAATCATCTTTTCACATTCAAAAATCCAAATCTCAGACAAAAAAAATAAAATAAAAAAACTTGGAATAAGAAATAAAAAGGACAACAAAATATGAAAACAAAAAATGTTTGATAGTTAGATTTGCTGCTGTGGTTGTTCTAGTTTTAAGTAGTTTATAGGTAGAATAGGTAGTTTAAGTTAGTTTTAAGTTTTATTTAAGGACCTAATTTTAAGTAGTTTTTTAAGTAAAAATAAAAAAGGATATTGATATTAGTTTTTTAAATTTTCTAATGAATACAAAAATAAATAAAATTGAATTGAAGTTAAAATAGATCTTAGGGCCGAAAGGCATTAGTAGTAAGTGTTATAGTTTAACTTAGAGTGTCCGTATGGGACCAGTAAGTTAGTTGTAAGTTATGGTTAATTAGGCTAGTTTTATGAATTTTTGTCTAGCTTTAAGATTGGTTTAAGATTGAATTAATAAAAATGAATTAAAAAAAAAAATGCTTTATCAGTGACTAGGCCGTTGCCGCAAAAAAAAATGTTATTATTTTGACACTAACTTGTAAAGTGTGTTCTAAGATTAATGACAAATTAAAAAAGCAATAATAAATAAATAAATTAGGTGGCGCAACAGTCCGTAGAGAACCAGGGCCTAGTGACTTACAACTCTCAACCATTCCTGTGTGCGAGTAATGTTGTCAGGGATGGAGGGGACCAACAAATTATATGCCGAATCCGAACGGCTAATTTGAGAAAGCACTTTTTCATGACAAGAATTACTCTTGGAGAATTTGTCAATTCCTCGCAAGAGGCAGTACCCGTGAAAAAAAGGTAAACTACTCAAAAAAAAAAATAGAGACCACCCAAGATTTATTTTGTATTTTGCCTAAAAAAATACTTAATTGGTGAAAATTGTAGAAGCCCAGCATTTTTTTGTAAAGTTTTCATGTGTATAATTCCATATCAATGCTTTGAACATAAATTTTACCGTTACCTCCAAGTGAATAGCCAAAAAAAACCTATCGCTCGAAAAAACAATCAATGCAAAAATTATTGCATATGTTTTCTCAGTCCAATTCTAGCGTTGTTACTTAGTGTTTCTTTATTTAATTGTTGTTCTTTAGTTCTTCGTGATTAAACGTGATAACAATGCCCAGTTCTAGACGCCATAAGGATACTGAAAACACAATTAGAGCGGTAAATATGCTGGAGGAAGAAAGGGCTGTTGCAAATGGAATTGGTGTGTCCCGACGAGCTATCCGAAACGTGTGAGAACGCTTCCAGGAAACCGGAAGTGAAGCAAGGAGACCACAATCAATAAGAATTCGAGCCACAACACAGCAAGAAGACCGGTGCGTTCGAATAACTGCCGATCGGGAGCGTACTCTAACTACCTGGGCTGTACAAACTCAACTGGCTTAAATAAGTCACTGGAGCACCAGCTCAGAGATGAGAGTTATATTCAAGTTTCGGACGTACATATATAGGTTTTGTAGATTGTATAGCCAGATCAGACGGAGAGAAAAATTTCTTGCAACGTCCCAAAAAACCTAGACATCTTGCGGCATTTTTGGCGACATCGCGTATGTAATCACTCCACAAAAGGTGGTTGCTGATGCACATTCCGAGGATGTCGAGATATTCAGTTTCGTTGATGCAAGTGCCACCCATAGATAGTGGCAAAGAGGGTTTATCTCGCTTTAACGATACAAGACAGAATTGCGTTTCGAAGCATTAAATTCCACACGATTTTTTATTCCCCATTGTACAATGCTGTGTAGGTCGGAATTTAATGAGCTAATCATATTTTCCAGTTCCACATCCGAAGAGGAGGGTTGTGAGTCTGGAAACGAATATGAAAAGCTAAGAGTTCTATCGTCAGCGAAACAATGTATTGGATTAGAAGTAGCAGACAAGAGATCATTTATAAAAATAAGGAAGAGGGTCGGAGACAGACTGGGGCACACCAGCATTTATTTTATGGGTTTCAGACTTGAATGCCTCCAAAACAACTTGTATTGAACGGTTCGAAAGAAAATTTCTAATCCAACGAAGAAGAGATTCGTCGATACCGAAAGCACGCATTTTCGATAAGAGAGCAAGATGCCAGACTTTATCAAATGCCTTTGAAATATCAAGTGCAATAATCTTACTTTCTCCAAAACGATGTAAAGATTTGTTCCACTGTTCGGTGAGATGAACCATGAGATCACCAGTGGACCTATTGCTACGAAAGCCGTATTGCCGGTCATTAAGAAGCTTTCGTTCCTCAAGATATTTCTTAAGCTGATAATTAATCAGCGTTTCCATGACCTTAGAAAGAAGGGACGTTAGTGCTATCGGTCGGTAATTTGTGGGAGAAGAAGATTCGCCTTTTTTGGGATTGGCTGAACAAATGCAGTTTTCCAACTACTCGGAACGAGCCCAGAAGAATAGGATAGATGGAAAAGCTTACGCAGTGATTTTGCTAGAGTGGACGAACACCTCTTCAGAATAATAGCGGGGATACCATATTACCATCTGGTCCAGCGGATTTATGAATGTTGAGATCTTTAAGAACTCTCGCCACAGTTTGAGTACGAAAAAATATTGGTCCCATAAAATCATTTACGCGTTCAAGAACTGGGGGAGTCATGACACTATCTGGTAAGGTGGAATTTTCGGCGAACTTCCTTGCAAATAAGTTGGCTTTATCAATAGAGCTAACCTAAGGAGTGTCATTGACAACAAGCGTAGGAAACGAGGAAGAGGAAGAATTCCTTATGTTTTTTACGAATGACCAAAAATTCTTACTGTCTTTGGGACATTGCAGTATTTTTCGCCGTAATTTTTGGTCATGTAAAAATTTGGTCCTTCGAATATAGGCGTTGCAGGCCTTCCTGGCTTGTTTAAACCTTTTCCGGTTTTCCTTACATTTTTGACAAAATAGCAATTTTTGGGCCCAGTATGTACAGCCATGGTAGTACCCGTGGCATGATAGTTAGTGCGTTGGACTGTCATGCCAGAGGTTTTGGGTTCAATCTCTGCCTGTGCCATTTAAAGATCTTTTCACGGGTAATGCCTCTTGAGAGGAATGGACAAATCCTCCAAGAGTAATTCTTGTCATAAAAAGTGCTTTCTCAAAATTAGCCGTTCGGATTCGGCTTAAAAAAACTGTAGGTCCCCTCCATCCATCCAATGGTTGAGAGTTTTAAGTCACTAGACCCTACGCCCTAGTTCTCAACGGACTGTTGTGCCACCTAGTTTATTTATTTTGTATGTACAGCCATGAGATTGGTATTGAATAAAAGCTGATGTTTTCTTAGTATACGTTGTTAATATTTAATATTTATATATTTAATATTAATATATTTAATATTATTATTAATATTTAATATTTATAAGAAAATCGTTGCTTTCTGCCATATCAGATTATAACATTCGACTAATAAACTTTATTAAAACGCTATTGATACCAAATGAAAGATCATAAAAATATCTTCTAGATGTTGTAAATTCAATACAATATGACAATCAGACTTTGCTGAAAAAGAAATAATTCAGATATTTTTAACATACAAGTAATTGGTGATGACCTTATAACCTTTATATTGATATCTATTATTTCCTTAGCTAATTGCCCGGACTCACAAAAAACCTATTCTAAAAATGCTTAATTGTGCTATGAGACAGAATTAAGTATGTTCCATAAGAAAAGAAAGTTAGTCTAACGATCGAACAATTTTAGTAAGTTATTTTTAAAAAGAGGGTGGAATGCGACCCACACTGACAACTTCCATCACGACTATCGATTAGTCTTGGTTAAAAGGTTGGTAGATTTTTGTGTTTTGATGAAAAAGTTGTCAGTTGAATTATTCTCAAAAATTAACTAAAAATTGTCAACAATATTTTGGCAATGATGAAACAGTTTGAATTTAAAATCAAGTTTTTCTAACGAGATTTTTGTTCGAAAATTAATTTTTAACAAATTTAGTAGCATTTCTTGAATATTTTTATTTGTAAAGATTGAATTTTTCTTAGAACAATATCTTACGTTAACAACAAAATTTAACGCAGAATAAAATCATTTTGAAGTCAATACCTTCAGTAATTGACGAGATATCGAGAATCGAAAATCTAATTTTAACAATTTTTCGTACTATTTTTTGTAGTTTTATAAAAAAAACTGACAGTTGGATTTTTATAAAATTGTATAAATGTTGAACACAATATTTTTTGTGAGATGAAAAAGCCAATATTTCTAATTTTTGAAAAGATATTTAATTCATGAATCAATTTTTATTTAGTTTCAGCAATATTTTTTCGATCGTAAAGTCAATTCGATTTTTCTCAAAATACCACATGTCAAAAACGTTTTTCTTCGTTGCACAAAATTATTTTGAAGATAAAATCATTTTTTTGCTCGTCAAATATTTTTTTTTTCAGTTTTTTTTTATTCATAAAAAAACTGTTATTTGATTTTTTTTTTCAAAATTATATTACGTCACGTACGGACTCTAAAAAGTAGTTTTAAAAATTTCAAAAACAAAAAAAAGAGGCTGTGATGCGACCCACACTGATAACTTCACATCCCGTCTGTCGATTTGTCTTGCTTAAAAGTTTGTCTATATGTATCAATTTTCACCAAATTTGCGTACTATTTTTTGTAGATTTTATTTTTTTATGAAAAAAACGGACTGTTGGATTTTTATAAAAAAAATATTGAATATCGAAAACAATATTTTCTGTGAAATAAAATAAGTTTGAAGCCTATAATTTTAATATTTGAAAAGCTATTTGAGTCGAAAGTAAATTTTTACAAGTTTTAGTATTGTTTTTTTTTAGGTTTTTATTTTTTGTAAGAAAAACTGTCAATTCGATTTTTCTCTAAATGTTTCCTATTGTTGAAAACGATATTTCTTATAAGTTAAAATTAGTTATAAGTCATTATCTCAAATTTTTGAAAAGATATTTGAGTCAAAAATCAATTTTTAACAATTTTTGTTAAATTTTTTTTTCGGTTTTTAATTTTTTGTAAAAAAAACTGTCAATTCGATTTTTCTCAACATTTTTCAGAATGTTGAAAACAATATTTCTTATAAGATAAAAAAGTTTGAAGCCTTAATCTCAAGTTTTTGAAAAGATATTTGAGTCGAAATTCAATTTTTACCAACTTTGAGTGATGTTTTTTTTAGGTTTTTATTTTTGATAAAAAAAACTGTCAATTAGATTTTTCTCAAAGTTTTATCAGATGTCAAAAACAATTTTCTTCGTTGCACAAAATTGTTTTGGAGATGAAATCATATTTTAGTCGTAAAATTTTCAAGGTGACAAATTTTTTTGTCCAGTTTTTTTTTTATTTATAAAACAAACCGTTAATTGGATTTTTTTCCAAAAATATACTTGTTTTGTATCACGTTACAATATATAAAATAAAATTTAATTCAAGTCTCTGGCGTCATTGGTTCATGAGATATTTGGGTTTGACCAACTTTTTTTTAAACTGCTATGGTAAAAAAACCACCCATGCAATTTTCTTGAGAGCCCTTTCTGCATCTTTCTGCCTTATTATCTGTATAACAAAATTTATTTGATGTCGATATCTCTTCTGGTTCTTGAGCTATGGACGACGAAAAAAACGTCGCGAACGTACGAACGTACGTACACACATACGCACAGGCATCTTTTTAAAAGTCTTTTATTTCGACTCTAGGGACCTTGAAACGTCGAGAAATGTCAAAATTTTCAATTTGACAAATTGAACCCATTACAATAACTTCCTATGGGAAGTTAAAAACACAGAAAATATTCGTCTGCAGCTAAAAAAACACCCTGTACATTACATATCTGTTTTTGTCCATAAGAAAATAGTATTACTTTACGTATATATGTATGTACATATTAAAGCAATATCGGAAATGAACGTTTGACGCCAAGAATTTCCTGAAAATAAAATGTTCGCAATTATTGATTGGATGGAAGGTAGATGTGTACGAGTATATGTACTGTGATCCTTTCCATATTAAAACACAATCGATATGTAATTATTATTTTCTGCCTCCGGATGAGCTGTGTAATTATTCATTATTGATTTCTGGCGTTTATTTTGTTTTAAATGCAGAATTTCAACTGATATCCACTTTAAACAGAATCCATAAGTAAGTACCTATCTCGCATTATCGACTCATTTAAATTATTTAAGATTTGTTGTTAATGTGCCACCAATGAGCATGAGCTGGACATAAAAGTAAATACTCATATATATATAATATATTTAAAACTGTACAATGTACATTTGTACCTTTCCAATTTAAATAATGAGGCACATTTTGTATTTTTTGTTTTTTGAATTAAATCGAGTTTAACCTTTTTTTTCCAGATAATTGAAATTAATAGCTTAATATAGCTCACGAATTAATCCCCAACAATTGACATCATAAGGGTAGTTGTATGAAACGTCCTTATTTATATGGACATTTAAAGGTTGTTATATTCAAAAGGTAGGTAAGGTATATACTGTACATATATAAATAATAATTAATTAAGAGAAAAAAAACATCAAACAAACTTCTCGTATTTTCATTTTGAAAAGCTATTAATCGTTTCCGCCTTTAGTAGGTATAGTGGTACCTTTTCTACTTACCGGTGGTGGTGGAAGTGGTGGTGCAAAAAGCAAAAAATTATAATCCTTTGCTTTAACATCGCAGGAGGCTTAGAATAAATTCGAGGCTAGATCCTTTTGATTTTTTTAAATAAAGCAGCAGCAAAAATAGAATATCTTTCAATTTTCTTCGGATTAAGCAGCAAAAAGCGGTGGCGGCGCGGCGGCGTTGAATTGAAACCGTTTTTTAGTATAGTGCACTAAATTACACCACCCACTGACTCGACGAGGACTGCTCTTTCATACTTGGTATATATGTATGTATGTACAAAGGACATGGCATTTTCTTCTTTTTGTTTTAAGCACACCGCTTAATGAAAGCCCCCTGAACCTCTGATCTCCCTCTGGATATCCCCCTGATCCATGATAACGTTTCTGGGTTGTATTTTACCCAAACAGCATCATAGAAATGCATCGTTTGTATGTTTATTTATGGTAAGTCTTAGTCAGAAGCTGCTGAAGCAATATGAAAACATTTCGTTATCCTTTGGTCTAGTTTATGTTTTATTTTTCGTTTTGTTCGTTTTAGTTTCGCTTAAACTGGCACAAAGGCTCAGGGTATGACCAAATCGTACAACCCTACTCTATATATCTACAGCATCAGATGCAGATCCACCAGATACATTTGGAGTTAGAAGTATCTGGCTCTCTAGTGAGCTTTTGTTTATTTCGCCACACAAATGAATACATTAAAATTCAAAAATGAAACGTTTAAGCCAACCATGAGTTGTGATGCTTTACTATTGCTGTTACTGGAAGCGTAGTCAGTTGACGTTTTGCATCAAAAACGATTGGCCGTTTAGGTGAATTTCAGCTAATGGTCATACGAATAGATTCAAATTGAAAGTAGGAGCATTTATGTTTTTGTGACATAAGACTCTTGCTTATAACTAGCAACAGTGTAGGTCTAAACTTATGAAACTATAGAAAAAATAAAAAAAAAGAGGCTGGGATGCGACCCACACTGATAACATCCCATCCCGTCTGTCGATTTGTCTTGCTTAAAAGGTTTGTTGGTTTTCGTGATTTGTTATATTAAAAGTTATTCTTAAAAAACATTTTAAATTACCAACAATATTTTGCATATTAGTTAACGAGATTTTTAGTCGAAACCCAATTTTTACCAATTTTAGTAGCATTTATTAAAAGTTTTTATTTCTTACATATATTAACAAATACAAATTGGATGAATGAAATTTATTTGAAGTCAATATCTTCTATTATTCACGAAATATCGAAATATTTTTTTCAATTTTTACCAATTTTGCGTACTATTTTTGTAGATTCCACGGACTGTTGGATTTTTATAAAAAAAATTACTGAATGTCAAAATATATATATATATATATAATATATATAAAATATATTCTGTGAGATAAAAATAGTTTGAAGCTTATAATTTCAAATTTTGAAAAGATATTTGTAAAAAAAAACTACCAATTCGATTTTTCTCAAAATTTTACTGAATGTTGGCAATAATATTTTTTCAAAGATAAAATTAGTTTAAAGCCAATATCTCAAAGTTTTGAAAACATATTATTTGAGTCGAATATTACTTAAGTCTTACCAACTTTTAATAATGTTTTGTTTAGCTTCTTATTTTTTGTAAAAAAACTATCAATTTAATAAAATAAATAAAATTGAATTATAGTAAAATAGATCTTAGGGCCAAAAGGCATTAGAATTAGGTATTATTGTTTAACTTACTTTACCAGTAAATTAGTTGTAAGTTATGGTTAATTAGGCTAGTTTTATGAATTTTTGTCTAGATTTTGTCTGACTCACATGCCAGACAGTGGCGTAGCTACCGTTGTATCAGCTGTATCCATGTAACAGGGCCCCCGAGATATAGGGGCCCCCAAAGATACAGAGTACAAGACGTGTGTAGAAAAATTCACTTAAATATTTAATAAAGTTTAATTACAAGAATGCTCCAATGATCATTTTTTACATGCGTCAAATATTTTTTTCCTGTGTATCTCGTTCTTTTTTTCATGTCCTAACAACCAACAATACTACAACTTCAACCTGAAAACACTTTTTTATTGGAGCTTTTAAATATCTAAGTGGAGCTCTGAAAAGAAAAAATAAAGAAAAAAAAGATAATGAGATAATGAGATCAAGAAAAAAATAAATCAAGGAGGAAAATAACGAAGCGCTTTTTTGATGAGTTGGCAAAAGATCATAGAATTTCTGATCCGCAAATTAACTTCAAAATCAATATTTACTATTCCTGCTTTAACATTTTGATTGGACAAACTCAGCAAAGATTTCAAAGCCTTCATAGTCTTAGTAGTATGTTTGAAGTGTTGGAACCGGATAAGCTTTTATCGTTCTCAAATGATGAGATAAATCAAGGATCAAAAAAGCTAGTGGAAAAGTACAATATAGACATATCTGGTGATTTCTGCAATCAAATAATTACTCTAAAAACATGCCTTAAATCCGAAATCCTCAAAATTCATTCCATAAAAGAACTTGCTAAATTATTAGTTATCGAATTTAATAGTATTGCTTCTAGTTTTTCCGCAAAAAAAAAATTGGATACAGGGCCCCCAAAGGTCTAGCTACGCCACTGATGCCAGAGGTCTGGGGTTCGATTCTTGCATATGCCATCTAAAGTTTTTTTTCACGGGTACTGCCTCTTGCAAGGAATTGACAAATTCTCCAAGAGTAATTCTTGTCATGAAAAGTGCTTTCTTAAATTAGCCGTTCAGATTCGGCTTAAAACTGTAGGTCCCCTTCATCCCTGACAACAGTACTCGCACACAGAAATGGTTGAGAGTTATAAGTCACTAGGCCCTAATTCTCAACGGACGGTTGCGCCAGTCAATTTAAATTAAGATAGTTTTAAGATTGAATTAATGAAAATGAATTTAAAAAAAAAATGCGTAGGACTGTCATATGAGATGTCTCGGGTTTAATCCCTGCCTGTGCCACCTAAAGTTTTTTTTCACGGATGCTGTCTCTTGCGAGGAATTGACAAATCCTTCCAGAGTAATTACTCACACGGAAGGTACTTTCTCAAATAACCCGTTCGGATACGGCATTAAAACTATAGATCCCGCCTCCATCCCTGACATGACGCGCACATGGTTGAGAGTTGTAAGTCACTAGGCCTTGATTCTGTTTCGCTTCCTTATTTATTTATTTTTATTCAAAAACCTTAGTTAAGTCAATGAAGTGTAAAGCTGTTAATAAATTGTCTTTGATGTTTTCATAAATTTTAATACAAAATTTCATCTTCAGTTGATCTGTGAGCTCGAAATCCGAATTGATCATCACTTAAGAAATTATTTTTATTTTCGAAATTCTATCTTTAATCGCCTTTTCAAACATTTTTGAACAACGGGTAGCAGAAATAGGACTGTAATTGTTCATAATGGAATTGCAATGGTTTAATGTTTTGTGAGAAGAAGAGAACTTGAAAAGACACCACCGTACACACTTTTATTAAAAAAAAAAAAAACATTCAAGAACATCCAAAATGTGGATAAGCAATTTGTTTTAGCATTTATCGTTGGTAACAGAAATAGCTTTTTAAAAAATCTTTCAGGCTGCTTAAGCTAGTCAGGGCAATCAATTCCAATTCAGCAAAAATGATGTACCAAAACGCAAATGTGGCTTACAAAAATCTCTGCAAGGAAAAACAAAAACAATATTCTCTTTCCCTCATGGTAAGGCTGAACGCAGTAAGAGATAGCAGCTCTTTTTGGAAATTAGCGCGTGAACTAAATGGGATACCTTTCGTTAGGAAAACCGAAATTAGAACGGACTATTAGCAAATCATTTTCAACGATTACTAGGAAGGCCAGAAAGACCTTTCCAAATACAGTTAGCTTATCCTTGGATCGAAAACGAAATTCTGGATCAAGCATTCACAATTCAAGAAGTAGCGACTGTACTTCACAGACGTAACAACAACAAAGCTCCAGGAGACGATCGCGTTCCTTATAAATTCTATAAATATGCTTCAGAAAACTTTTTAATAAAACTAACAGATGCATACAACTACATCTTCATGAGCGATGACTTTCCGGAAAGCTTCCGAAAGAATATCATTTTCCCAATTTTCAAAAAAGGCGACGTGAACGAACCAACAAACTATCGTGGCATATCTTTTATGAACTCTGTCATAAAAATCTTTACAGGTGTAATTTTAGACAGACTGGTTTCAGAAAAGAATACTCAACGGTGGACAATATATTTTCTTTGACGTGTATTGCCAGATCATTCCTAACGAAAGGAAAGAAGTTATACACTTTCTTCATTGACTTCAAGTCAGCTTTCGATTCAATTGATCGGAATGCATTGTTTTACAAGCCAAGCTGCTTAGGTATATCCATAAAAATGTTGAATACGCTGAAAGGAGTTTACGCGAGCAACCAAACAACGGTATGGAATGGAACAGAAAGATCTGAATGGTTCCACACGACATCAGTTGTTAAACAAGGCTGTCTTCTGAGCCCAGTTTCTCTTTTCCTAGATGATCTCACTACATTTTTACCTGGTGGAATTAGTTTTTCCGGTGCCACAATTAAAGCACTGTTATATACAGATGATGTTGTCATATTTGCAGAGACTCCAAATATGTTGCAAATAATGATAAACAAACTCCAATCATATTGTAACCTATGGAATCTGACTGTTAATACCAATAAATCGAAGGTAATGATATTTCGCAACGGAACAGGACGATATGCAAGAGAAGAAAAATGGAAATGGGAAAATGTAGATCTTGAGGTGGTAAGGGAGTATAAATATTTAGGGGTAATCATAACGCCATCACTATCTCTATAAAAACATTTAAAGGGAAGGCTAATCGAAGCAAAAAAAGCTATCAACTGCAACTGGAAAGGAGTCTTAAGTAAGAAGCATATTGCCCCAAGCACAAAGTTTAAACTATTTGAGGCCGTAATGCGATCGATATTATGCTATGCTGTCTAGGTATGGGGATTTAAGCAGTATGAGGAGGTAGAAAAACTTTTAAGATATTTTATTAAAAAAATGTTTTGGCTCCCAGAAAATACACCTACCTATATGTTGCACCTAGAAACAGGAGTTGCACCATTCTATATCTTCACATTGAAGATGCATCTGCAATATATATTTAAAGTTATATAGAGCTACCAAACCATCGGCTACCTAACATAATCGTTAGACATCTGCTTTCTAGGAAATTCCAGTTCTTTGAAGAGTGGACTCGACTTGGTCTTGAACATGACATCCAGTTGCTAGAATCAGGTATAAATAAAATAAATTGGGTGGCGCAACAGTCCATTGAGAACTAGGGCCTAGTGATTTACAACTCTCCACCATTCCTGTGTGCGAGTACTCTTGTCAGGGATGGAGGGGACCTACAGTTTTAAGCCGAATCCGAACGGCCAATTTGAGAAAGCACTTTTCATGACAAGAATTACTCTTGGAGAATTTGTCAATTCCTCGCAAGAGGCAATACCCGTGAAAAAACTTTAGATGACATAGGCAGGGATCGAACCCAAGACCTCTGTCATGACAGTCCAACGCACTAACCATCATGCCACGGGTACTACAGAGAATCAGGTATAGAGGATTGGAAAACTTTATGCCCACTATTGCTTGGAAAAATTGAAGCATCATTTTTTGCAAAATTTGGAGAGTCGGCTCAACAAAGTGAGTCCCGAATCCTATATGGACAATTAAATTACGACATGGGTGTGAACAATTATTTCGACGATCGATATCCTATCAGTACAATAGCCTTAATTTTCAAAACCAGAGGGAAATTGTTGCGTTTAAATTACCAACCACACGGCTCAAACGACAAAACTCGGTGCACATTATGTAATCTCCAAGAAACCGATAATGTAACGCATTTCCTAGGAAGATGCCCTATCCTTCAGACAATCCGACGCGCTTTCTGGGGAAAAAACGTCCTCAGCAATGATGATATCATTTTAATTTTCAATGGTGAAAACTGGACAGCATTGTCCAGTTTCGTCCGCACGGCGCTGAACTATAGAAAACAAATTATCAACCAAGCTTTTTAAAAATGATCGAATACCTCATTCAATTTTCTTTTTGACATTAAAACTATAATTATAATAATTAATATACTATAATTAGAATACATTTATGTCTTTGTATATACATTTTAACTCCTTTTTTCTGGCTGAATGACGGCAAAAGCCAATGCTATACTTTGTGAATTTTTAAAACAAATATTTAAATCAATTTTCTGCTTAATAAAATCACACATTTTACTACTACTACTTTACTACTACGATGAAAAGCAGTTCACGAGGCCATATAGGAGTATAAAAAGACTTTCTTTAAGAAAATTTTCACTAACGAAACGATCAGTAAGAAAACGGTCACCTCTGTTTTTAGCTATAGGATTAAAAAAATATTTAAAACGATTAGCTATTTCAGTCCAGTAGTTCTTATATTGTCATCTTCTATAACTAAAGGTTTATCAAATTGTGTCCCCCGATGCAGTCATCAGTGATAAAGATGATGTAGCCAATACATATCTTTGAGTTTTCAACGATTTCATCAAGCTTAACGCCAGCTGCTAGTCGCCTGCCTTTGAATCTTTCTCAGCAAAACTGTCTAACTTTTAAGAATCGGACACACATTTTTAATATAAAATCTTGAAATGTTTTAAATACCCAAGTAATAGGATTTTAACCAATTATAATATTTTTATCCACCCAAACCTAATGGTTTAATTTGAAAAATAAGATTCTTTTTCAAATAATTCAATATCTCGTTTAATTACTGTGTAAAATTCTTAACACTTTTTGCATTTTTAGCCAAGAAACCATCCACCTACAGTTTTATAAATCATTTTTAGCTCTTTAAATTTTTGTTTTCTGTAGAAAACTGCACAACCAAATTCAAAACCATTACACAAATTAAGCATAGAATTCCCCTCGAAGAAATTCAACTCAACTTCTAAGCAATTGGAAAACCAAAAGCCAACATTCAGATGCCAAACAATGACATAGAATTGTCATCGTCACCGACAAAAGCCCCGAGGGCAACTTCGTTACTGGGGATGCTGATGAAAAACGAAGCGTATATCCTTCTGCCTGCCTTGGTATAAGGATACGTCATATAAGTTACATATCAACTTTGTATATGTGCATTTATCAACCATGAATTTATTGAAGGAGACGAAGTTGTCGAGGATATTTCCGGTGTAATATGCGTCTGTCCTATTTTGCTGTTTCGTACACACTATATAAACAAACACATGTATATATGGTGTGTAACAAGCTTTCTTCAAGAACAAAGTCCTCGACTACCAATCTTCCATCTTATAGGTAGGTATGTGGGTAGTCATCGTCATCGTCCTCGTCGTCATCATCGTCATCATCATCAGAAGAAACATCATTCGTCTATGTACATTACTCTTGTGTATTTGATCAAAGAAAGGACACACAATGTTGCAGCAATTCAATCTGTTGCGGCATATAGTCGAGTCGTCCTCGGCAGTTCAGGACTCGCAATTCGAAATCTATATACATGATGATGTATGTACGAGTATATGATGATGTTTTCCGTACACGCACGCACGCTTACACATTATCAGGATGCGGGTGGATGACAAGGAAGAAGTTAAAGATGGAAAACCGTTCCTTTAGGATCTTAATAATAATAATAATAGCAACATACAGCAACCAGCAACAATGTCTATGGGCTGCAAGCTAGGCTGGCGCTGCTTGCTGGGTTGATGATGGGCTCTGGAGCGAGGTTCGGGGTATAAACAGAAGGCATAGGGACGTTGGGTATAAAAGCTTGTCAGATCCATGACTATGAGGGACGGACGTGCTGCCACACTCCATTAAATATATGTACAAGACATGGAACGAGATTACATTTTACAATAACTATGCCCGTGGTCACGTGGTGTGACTCTGTGACTATAGACTATATACACACTCTGCTGATGATAATGTGACGTGTGTGTCATAAAATATACTTATGGTATACAAAAATTATAGTTTCTTTCTTTGTTTAAGACTTTACCAAAAGTCTAGTTCTTAAATTCGTATAGAAGAGGACATTCTGTGGGTGTTGGCCATTCTTTGTTTTTGTACTATCCACTACTTTGACAAAAAGTATTTAGAAGATTTTTGTTTCAATATTTTCAAAAAAAAAAATGACAAAGTAGTGTCAATTTCGAACAAGGGTTAGTTTATCTTAGAATTGTTATGAATAACTTTATGATAATGTCACTGCCAACAAATTCATTTGGATCTTTTATCTTCTGGATGAACTCAAAGAATGACTTGGAATCTTCTGTAATGTCGAGCTCTTACACAAAATTATCGTAAGCGCCAAAACAAACAAATCAAAAGCTTAGTCCATATAACTACTTATGCCTTAAGTCACTATATAGGAAATTATTAATTTTGCTTAAGCTAAATATATGACAATAGCTATCAAGACAATTTTAATAATTAAGTTTTCTTTTTCTTGAAAAAATGCCGCTTACTGTAATATCGTTTCGAGGACACTGTGCTGAACCGATATTTCGTCAAGAGTCTTCTGCAAGAACTTTGTCATTTCTAGTATTTTTTTGAGACTAAGTTCGATTTTTCATAATATTTAGTCAGTCAATAAAAATCTTTTGTTCAGTAAACATCGAAGTATAAGTTGTTTTACTTCCAACAGGTTATGGGCCCAGGCGTTCTGAATTGGAAAATTCTAGAAAATTAATTGAAAAATTTGTATCTCTTTGTTTTAAATACATTTATTTCATTTAGTATGGCTGGATCGATGTTAAGCATTGAAAAGCTGGATGCAACCAATTACGCTAGCTGGAAGATTCAAATGAGAAGCATTTTAATTTTTCAAGAATTATGGCCGTATGTTTCTGGACAAAAGTTGGAGCCTGAAGATGAAGTTGAATCTGCAAAATGGATGAGTCAGGACGAAAAGGCTCTTTCTTTGATTTTTCTGAGCATGAAATCGACCGAACTGATTCATGTGAAAAATTGCAGGACTTCAAGGGAGGCGCGGATTTGTTTGTGCGAAATTTTTCAACCCTCAGGACCTTCAAGCAAAATAAGCCTTTTCAAGAAACTTTTAATGTGCAAGATGACTGGAACCATGTCGATGTCCGATTATCTGAAGGAGTTTTACAGCATTTCGGAAAGGTTAAGGGAAATCTAAGTCGATATTCCAGAGGACCTTTTGGCAATCATATTGCTTGTAGTTTGCCTGACCGTTTTGATAATTTTGTTGTTGCGATGGAAAGCAGAGATGAGATGCCATCGCTTTCGGTGCTCAAGGCAAAATTATTCCAAGAAGATTCAAGAAAGCTTGAAAAGGAATCAGAAAATTGTGATAACCACGTTTTATCAGCACAAAATAAAAGCAATTTCAAATCATCAAAAGGTAAGAAAGGTGTTAAATGTTTTTCATGCGGAAAAATTGGCCATTTTGCATCAAAATGCCCTGAAAAGCAAGATGAACGACACAGCAGAAATCGGCTTCTTCGTTTGGACTTTTCAATGTTAAAGTTGAGGATTGTCAATTTTGGAGAATGGTGCCTTGACAGTGGTGCAACATCGCATATGTGTTCTGAAAAAATATGTTTTCAGAGTTGAAGCAAGATATTACTCAGAAGATCTGTTTTGCCGACGACAAATTCCTTATGGCAAGTGGCATAGGAAATGTTCATCTGGAACTCGAGACCGGTAGTATAGATTTACTAAATGTAATCTATGTTCCAGAACTGAAAGGTAATTTCATATCTGTTACAAAAATTACTCGCAACCATCATACATGTGAGTTAGTTGGGACAAATGCTTTGATCAAGAACTCTAAAGGTAATGTAGTGAAGAAATCCATTCAGATTGGTGATGTTTATGTGGTGAAACCGAAAAATTTTGTATATGCGATGAAGTCAACACAGGATTCTTTAATCAAGTGGCACAGTCGTTTTGGCCATCTCAACATTTCAAGTCTGAAGGAGATGTATTGCCATAATATGGTGATGGGAATTGACAAAATTAGTGCCAGCAATCATTTCGAATGCATTATTTGTGCTAAGGGGAAGATAAAAACAAAACCGTTTCCAAAACAGGCAACAACAAGGAGTGTGAATATTTTGGATGTTATTCACAGTGACATATGTGGACCGATGCAAGTAACTTCATCTGGAAGAGCTAGATACTTCGTCACTTTCATCGATGACAAAAGCAGAATGATTTTCGTTTATTTTATGAGGAGTCGTGACGAAATTTTTGATGTCTTCAGAAAATTGAAGCAGATGGTAGAGTGCCAAACCTCGAAGAAGATCAAAGTCTTACGAAGTGACAATGGAAGTGAGTATCTAAGTGCCAAATTTTCATCCTTTTTAGAAGCCCATGGTATCCAGCGACAATTGACAGTCCAATACTCGCCACAGCAAAATGGAGTCGCTGAGAGGGCGAACCGTACCCTTGTTGAAATGGCCAGATGTTTAATTCTTAACTCAAAGCTTCCAGAAAATCTTTGGGGAGAAGCAATTAACACAGCTGCATACCTCAGGAACAGGTCCATTTCAAAAAGTCTACAAGATGTTACACAGTTTGAGAGCTGGTACGGAAGAAAACCCAACGTTTCGCATTTGAGAGTTTTTGGTTCTAAGGCTGTTGTTTTAAACAAAAGACCAGGTAAATCTAAATTTCAAGCAAAGGGCGTAGAAATGATCATGGTAGGTTATTCTGAAGAGTCTAAGGCTTATAGGTTGTTTGATTCAAAGACAAGAAAGGTGGTTAAGGATCGAAATGTTGTTTTTTATGAAGACACTAACGTTTCAGTTAAAGATAAAACCGAAGATGACTTCATTATTTTCAATTTTGAAAAGGAATCCTTCGCTGCCAAACCTAATTCGCGAATAAGCCAAGCATCAGAATCAGAGAACATCCCAGACGTCCCTCAAGAATCAAGAAACCCCCAATCAAACCCTAGAATTGGTCCAGGCCGTCCAAAACTGATCAGAACTGGAAGACCCGGGCGACCAAGGAAAGAGTACAATGTGATCGAAACTTTAAACTCAATCCAAGAAGAAATTCCCACCAACATCGCAGAAGCATTCAAGAGTCAAAACGTGGATAAATGGAAATCTACAATGAAGAAAGAATATGATGCGTTAGTTTTAAATGGTACCTGGGATTTGGTTGACCTTCCTAAGAACTGTAAGGCCATAGGCAATAGATGGATATTTAACACTAAGAAGAAATCAGACGGTACAATCGAAAGGTATTTATAAATCTAGACTAGTCGCTAAAGGTTGTTCACAGAAATACCAAGTAGATTATTTTGAAACTTATTCACCTGTTATAAGACATTCTAGCATTCGTTTAATCCTTGCACTCGCTGTTGAGTATAAGCTTTTGCTTCACCACGTGGATGTTACCACTGCATACCTTCATGATGTTTTGGAGGAGGAGGTTTATATGAAACAACCAAAAGGTTTCGAAGATGCCAAAGATTCAAACAAGGTCTGTAAGTTGAAGAAATCCATCTATGGTCTCAAACAATCTGGAAGAGAATGGAACAAAAGGCTGAATGAAGTACTTCTCAGGATTGGATTCCAAAGATGTGTTTCTGACAGTCGCATTTATGTGAAAACAAAAGAAGATGAAATCAACATCATAGGTGTGTATGTAGATGACATAATTTTGGCATGCAGTTCCAATAAATCCATGGAATCAATTAAAGGACAAATTGATTCAGAGTTTGATATCGTTGACAAAGGACCTTTGAAATATTATCTTGGTATAGAAATTGAAAGAGAAGGGGACAGTGCCTCGATAAGTATTTCTCAACAAAAATATATCAAGGATTTTTTAAGAGATTTGGAAATGGAAACTACTCGGAAATGCTATACACCGTTAGACCCTGGAATGAAACTGAAAAAGAGTACAGAAGTAAGCACCGAAAAAGTTGACCAAACACTCTATCAGTCACTCATTGGAACTCTGATGTACTTGTCCACCGCTACCAGACCTGACATAACCAACTCGGTGAGTAAATTAGCTCAATTTAACTCAAACCCAAATAGAGACCATTTAAGTGCCCTTAAACACCTGATTCGATATATTTCAACCACATTAACATACAAATTAAATTTTAAGAAGACTTTTAAGAATCTTATAGCTTATGTTGACGCTGATTGGGCAAACAATACAGATGACAGGAAGTCGTATACCGGATTTACGTTTATTCTTGCTGGAGGAGCAATATCTTGGCAATCGAAAAAACAAACGTCTATAGCATTGAGCAGCACCGAAGCATAATACATTGCGATTTCACAATGCAGTAGAGAAGCGCTCTACCTTAGAAGTTTAATGTCAGAACTTGGATTTGACGAACTAATCCAAGACTCAACAACAATTTTCAACGACAACTTGGGAGCGCAACAACTTGTCAAAAATCCAATTCATCATCCGAGGACAAAACACATTGACATTGCGTATCACTTCGTAAGAGGTCTGTTTGAAGATGGAGTAATTGATATTCAGTACAAGAATACCGAAGACATGACAGCAGACATCTTAACGAAGAATTTAGGGAAAACAAAACATTTGAAATTTGCAAATATGTTAGGTATCACTTTTGTTTAGATAAGTATTGATTTGAGGGGAGGTGTTAAATTAAATTATTTATAGAATACTATAAAAAACTACTTTGCTTAAATTCACTCAACTTCAAATATTGTTTTTAGTTTTAATCAAATCAAAGCTTATATATTTTTCATTGTATGTATGTAATTAAATAATAATATTTAGTCAGTCAATAAAAATCTTTTGTTCAGTAAACATCGAAGTATAAGTTGTTTTACTTCTAACACTTATCCAGGAATTTTGGAGGTAATATTCCGGTTAAAAGCTGGTAACAACTTAATAATAATTGTAAAAATTTTATTTTTTAAGTAATCAGCTTAGCAAATTTGGTGCAAATGTTCAAATCAATACACAAAACTCGGAAAACATGACAGTAGTGAAAATTATCACCCATATAATTCTTTGTTTTAGGGTTGTTCTGACAGGAAGTTGATATTCAGGAGCAGTCAATTTCTTCGTTCTTTTTTTCAAAAACAAACAACATTCTGTTTCGAAAATGATTAGGCTATCAGCAACATTACAATCTTTGGCAAGAAGAGGTGACTAAAACGAAATCAGTTTTGAAAAGTATGGGCTGAAAACTAAAGCGAGTTTTTTAAGAGGTAAACGGACATGAAAATAATTTTACTCTGGCTTGAAATGTAAGTATAATGTCTGGCATATAGCCGCCCCAGGTGGCTCAGGCTTAGTCTAATCTAGATGTTCAATTTTCGATCACTTTTTCCAATATTGTTGGTGAATCAGGCTTAGAATCGGCGTAGACTTGCAATTTCAGATGTCTTCAGGGAAAAAAAGTCAAGCGGACTTAAATCGTACGATCTTGGACCTCAATTCTAGGGTTCGTAACGCAAAACTATGTGGTTAACAAAGATTTAATTTAATAAATCAATTTTGGCAATAGGCGTGTGAAATGTTGTGCCGTCTTGTCTAAACCATAGCTCCCGCATATAATGGTTGTTTAATGGATGAATTATAAAGTCAGTAATCATGGCTCTGTAGCGGTCACCCGACTGTCGACTTTCCCGATCTGGTCAGCATCGTCTTGAAAGAAGGTCGCACCAATCATTTCACCGTCCAAACCAAACATTCAGTTTTTGTGGGGGTAATAGTGTTTCTTTTTGTGGTTCGTTAAAAAGTTGTTGCCCATCTTAATTTTTATTACCTATAAGAAAAATGTGCCGGGTTTTATTTCTTGTCGAAATTGTATCTTGATTTTATAACACTTCAGATAAGCTCTTTGGGTTAAAATGGTCGACAAATAATTTTGTCCTCTCTAAAGCGCTGTAGTCCAATTTAGTAAATCTTCCAAGTTTGTTTTCTAAGTACCCGAAAAAAGAAAGGAGTTAGTATTTTTGTACAATAGAATAAGGAATTCAGGAGATTGTAGACGGATTTTCATAAGGTTTCTATACACCTTCTCATTTATTTTGTTTCGTGTAATTGTGCACTTTTAAAATCCTTATAAATTTTCGTTTATATCCATCATTGCAAATTTAAGCAATTTATCCACCTTGATTTCAAAAACAGATTTTTGCTTATATGGGCCGTCATCGGTTCTCGATAAATTGGAATTATTTGTCATCATCTTTCCTTCGGTGTAGCTCTCAAAATCCGGCTAAACTTTTGTTTTGCTATTTTTAAGTCATGATGATTTGTAATTTGATCAGCATTTCAAATTGTGATGGCCTTGTTTTCAATATTTTTGTTGATTGTTCATTCACAAAAATTAAGATTAATGGTAAAAAATTGATTTAATTTGTTTTGTTTATTGTCGGTTTTCTTATAAACTTTCATAGTTTCGATTCTCTAAATTCAAACGATTTAACTTAAAAATGTAGGACTTGAATTTCAAATAAATCTTATTCTCGAAACATTTTTGCATAAATTTAATCTGTCAAAAAAAGTTATTTACGATTTAAGTGGAAAAAATCAAAGGACACGTGGCATAGTTTTAGATCGTAGCAAAAAGTGTTTCTGAGATACGACATTTCAAGGTTCCAGAAACCATAACCGGTTTTTTTTTCTTTGAACAAGCAAAAGAATACTTTTTTAAAGGATCAACATGTCCTTAATACGAATGTCGCCTTTAAATTTTTCCATGACATCAGGTTTTTAAAATATGTCATTTTTAACTTCCCATAGAAAGTTATTGTAATGGGTCCGATTTGTCGAATTGAAAATTTTGACATTTCTCGACGTTTCAAGGTCCCTAGAGTCGAAATAAAAGATTTTTAGAAAGATGTCCGTACGTCTGTATGTCCGTGTCGCGACGTTTTTTTCGTCGTCCATAGCTCAAGAACCAGAAGAGATATCGACTTCAAATAAATTTTGTTATACAGATAATAAGGTAGAAAGATGCAGAAAGGGCTCTCAAGAAAATTGCGTGGGTGGTTTTTTTACCATAGCGGTTTAAAAAAAGGTGAAAATTTTGGTTAACCCTAAATATCTCATGAATCAATGACGCTTGAGACTTGAATTAAATTTTATATTTTACATATATTGTAACGTGATACAAAACAATTATATTTTTGGAAAAAATCCAATTAACGGTTTTTTTATAAATAAAAAAAAAAGGAAAACAAATTTTTTTAACCTCGAAAATTTTACGAATAAAAAAACATTTTATCTCCAAAACAATTTTGTGCAAGGAAGAAAATTGTTTTTGACATCTTATAAAATTTTGAGAAAAATTTAATTGACAGTTTTTTTTTTAAAAATAAAAACCTAAAACAAAACATTACTCAAAGTTGGTAAAAATTGAATTTCGACTCAAATATCTTTTCAAAAACTTGAGATTAAGGCTTCAAACTTATTTTATCTTATAAGAAATATTGTGTTCAACATTCTGAAAAATTTTGAGAAAAATGGAATTGCCAGTTTTCTTACAAAAAATAAAAACCTAAAAAAAATTAATAAAAGGTGGTAAAAATAGATTTTCGACTCAAATATCTTTTTAAAAATTTGAGATAATGGCTTCTAACTACTTTTATCTTATAAGAAATATTGTTTTTAACATTAGGAAAAAATTTTAGAAAAATGGAATTGACAGTTTTTTTTACAAAAAATAAAAACTTAAAAAAAATGTATAAAAGGTGGTAAAAATTGATTTTCGGCTCAAATATCTTTTCAAAAATTTGAGATAATGGCTTCTTACTAATTTTAACTTATAAGAAATATTGTTTTCAACATTAAGAAAAATTACGAGAAAAATCAAATTGACAGTTTTTTTTACAAAAATTAAAAACCTAAAAAAAAATTTATAAAAGTTGGTAAAAATTGATTTTCGACTCAAATATATTTTCAAAACTTTGAGATAATGGCTTCTAACTAATTTTAACTTATAAGAAATATTGTTTTCAACATTTGATAACATTTTAAGAAAAATCAAATTGACAGTTTTTTAACAAAAAATAAAAACCGAAAATAAAAACAATACTAAAACTTGGTAAAAATTTACTTTCCACTCAAATAGCTTTTCAAAAATTAAAAATATTGGCTTCAAACTTATTTTATTTCACAAAAATATTGTTTTCGATATTCAGTAATCTTAAGAAATCCTACTAAAATTGGTAAAAATTGGTTTTCGACAAAAAATCTCGTTAACAAAAATAGATTTCGAAATTAAAATATTTCATTGTACGCAAAATATTGTTGGTAATTTTTAATTTTTTAAGAATAATTCAAGTGACAACTTTTTTAACAAAACACGAAAACATACAAACTTTTAAACAAGACAAATTGACAGACGGGATGGGAAGTTATCAGTGTGTCGCATCCCAGCCTCTTTTTAAAATGCTAAAAACAACCAAAAAAGGCGTTTTTTAAGCCTCAAAATACCTTTAAACAATAAATTGTATAATGATGAGAAAAATTACGGTCTTCAACATTGTTTTCAAAGGAAAAAATATTAAGCACATCATCATCAATTTCATATTTAGAAACACTCATTGAGTAATAAATACCTTTCTGTCGTAAATTGTTCCAAAGCGTTTTGGATTAAAGTATCGCATACAATTTGTATCCATACTTATTCCTTTTGGAGTTTCTAGTCACTACAGTGAATTGATTTCTTGAAGAGGTTGGTTTTTATTTAAAGATAAAATCCTGATGTGAAGGTTATAAACTCATCCACGTGGAAGGCATAGCTTGATAAAATTCGGTAGAGCGGTAAGGCTTGGTTTGTAATTTTTGTTGGGATTTTATTAAATGAGGTAACACTTTCGTTTACAAATCCTCCAAGAGTAATTCTTGTCATGTAAAGTGTTTTCTCAAATAACCCATCCTCCCTCCATCCTTGACAGAACTCGCACACAGGAATGGTTGACCTTGGTTCTTCTCTACAAGCTGCAGCCTGAAATTACACTAACATTTTTAACTTATTCAATTTTAGCCAGTAATCATTCAATAGAAACTTTATGTCATTATTAAAAAGCCGCTTCGATTAAACCTTTCGAAAAACAAAATATTATTAAACTTTCGCAAAATTTAGAACTTTTTATTAGTTTTCACGGAAGAGTTATTTCTCAGGTTTTTGATATACAGCAGAACATGGTCCCTCTATCAACATTGATGTTTTCAGTTTGATGGTTTTTACAGTTTAAACAGTTTTTCTCATTCGATGAAACAAATTTAAATTTTTCACATAACCTTTTATACAAATATTCCTATTTCCCTTGAATTTATACTCAAATAAAAGTTATTCATTTTTTTATTACATAAATATCCCAATTGACACGTATTAAACTTTTTGTGTGTTTATCTAATTTTATATTAAAATATTAAATTCAACATATTTTCACTTTGCTTTCTTTCTGCTTTTGAGGATCTACTAAAATATAATTTTATTTAAACACAAATATCGATAAAAGCTGAAATTTCGTCTATAAATATATGTAAATACATATGTAACGCCCCAAATTAAACTCCCGAAAATAGATAATCAACTTTATTGACGAAACACTTAATTTAACAGGCCCTTCATTCTCTGTTTTGACAGTCGAGGTCGTGGTCGTGGTCGACGGAATCAGAAACAAAATAAAATCGAATTATATTTATATTCAAGCCAAGCCAACAATACCGCGCCGCACAGTGGCCCGTTTATGCAAATATGCTTGCAATATTCATTTTTCGAGTGGGTCTATAATGCAAAACTTTTTAGTTCACTGGATTCACAAATATTTGAAGCTCCAGTAATCGAAAAAATTATTCAATTTGGGTTATTGGTGTGCCTTATAGAGCAGGCCAAAGTTGAAGATTTTTTATGATGATATTTTTTTTTTATTTTTTATATTTTTTCTTAACTTTGAATGTAATATTGTGTTCATAATATGCATTGCCATTATTTAGATCGATAATTTAAAAAAAAAATATTTTTTAATTGTTTAATTTAATGTTTTTGGAAACACTACTTTTTGCACACTTTTTCGACTTCAAATTGTATAGAAAAAAAAGATTCAACGAGCGGTGCTAAGATCTCAACTGATTCAGAATCCTTACATATTTCTTAACATAAATCTAAAAGATCAACTGCGTCATTTTGCATCGAACTGAGCTAGGGAGATTTGAATTGATAAAGTCAGTCATTTTTTTCCCCTCTTTTTTTTATGGGAAATTCTTTTTATGGATTTATTTGTTTTGTGTGTGGTGAATTTAAAAAGATGATTTTATTAAAAAAAAAATAAATCATTTTTATTTTTTGTTTATTACCTAAGATTTTCAAGAGTTTTAAAGCTAATTTTTTAAATCCTGTAATAAAATTTGAAATAATGCATTTGTTTTCGGGTACGATTGAATTATGATCAGATACTTTTATTGATAAGGATTAAGAATTTATTGATAAGATTTAAGGATAAAACAATTTTGGAATATGTTAATATAAAGGTAGACAGACAGGTAGTTTTATTGGGGTGTCTTTAAGTATAATTAATATAAAGATTAAAGAGTCTTGAGTGCAGGTATTTACTCTTAGGTATAAAAAGATGAAACATTAGACTAAAATAATCATTTAGAATTTAAACGAGCGTTCGAGCAGTTGCTTTTATTTTTCAAAACAATTTAAAATGGATATTCCGAATGAGGATTTGTTTGAACTTTTTGTCAATGCTAGCAGTTGTAATGAGTTTATATCTGCCGTGGAAAGTGAATACCAACTACCAGATGCAAATGCAGTCAAACAGATATTAAAACAATTCTATTACAACCTTGATAGAAAATGAATAGCAGCCAAAAGATCGAGAAATAACTTCAAAAAGAATGCAGAATGGCTTTCCTTATCTCTGCATATCAATACCGGACAAACAGAAGAAGCGGGTGATCTCCCAACTAAATCAAGAGGAAGACCAAGGAAGCCAGTCAATGAGTGCGCAACATTTACTAAAAAACAAAAACTAATCAAAGCTACAAAGGAGATATGTACAGAACATCTCTCTGAAGCTTTAAGTATAAGATACAATAAGGACCATGAAAAGTGGAAGAGTGATATAATTCAGGCAATATCTTCTGCAAGTCCACTTCGTGTCAAAAACGGTCAAGGAAAGCATTCACACTCCCCAACACAATCCCATAAAATACACCAGTGAGAACGCATTAGCTTTGTTTATGGATTTGGGACTCTCAAAAGAAAAATATAAAATCCTGAGAACTTCGTTAAGACATCACAACATAGATGTCTTGCCATCCTACAATATGATTACGGTTGCGAAAAAAGAAGCAGTTCCCGAAAACTGCGAAGTCACGGAAATATTAGCTAGAGTGAAACTTCAAAACATGATGGATCATACAGCAATGCGGCTAATAGAAAGCAAAACGGAGGATCAAATAATGGCACTTCCAAGAAGTCTAACGTTACAGAGTAAATGGGGCTGCGATGGATCATCTGGACAAAGTGCCTACAAGCAAAAAATAAATACAACAGATGGAGAAACAGACGCACACATGTTCATGGCATCAGTTGTCCCACTTCGACTCAATAGTACAAATGGGGAACATTGGAGGAACCCTCGCCCATCATCAGTTCATTTCTGTCGGCCATTATGTTCCAATATGTTAAAGAGACTAGTGACATCATAAATACCACAGTCAATAATATTAAAAGTCAAATAGCAGATATTCAACCAACAATATATAAAGTTAATGAAGAAACAATTATAACTGTGAATCACGAGTTCTTTTTAACTATGATAGACGGAAGAGTATTAAACGAATTAACGGAAACAAAGTCAACGCGGTCATGTCCGATATGCAAAAGGTAACAAAAGAACTTCAATAAAGATGAATCAATTGAGGACGAACATAATTACGAATATGGAATCTCTCCACTGCACGCTAGAATCAGATGCATGGAATTTATTTTGAAGCTAGCGTATACTCTTCGACAAGAAGGAGAAGGTACTGATGAATCGATTGGGACCAAGGAGGCGGAAAAAAGAAGAAAACAAGAAGATCCAAAGGCGTTTTCGCGATGAGCTTGGCCTTGATGTGGATAAACCAAAGCAAGGGTTTGGAAACACTAATGACGGAAACACTGCAAGAAGATTTTTTTAACATTCAGATGCAACCACTCGAATAACTGAAGTCAATGGAGAAGTTGTAATGAGGCTCAAAGTAATATTTGAACGTTTTGAATTGCAGAGAAGTAGTGAATGCAGTTAAATTTAGGGAGTATACTAAGAAAACGGCAGAGCTTTTAAAACAAAAGTATACTGAAAAACTACTCACACCTACTCTACACAAAATATTGGCTCATTGTCAAAATATCATTGAATATCAATCACTACCACTTGGAGAACTGTCAGAAGAAGCCCAGGAATGCAAAAATAAAGACTACAAGAAATATCGATATCAGAATACGTGTAAAGTTTCAAGGATTCGGCAGAATGAGGACCTATTTAACATGCTTGCAACCTCTTCGGATCCACTTACATATTTCTTCCTTAAGGCATGTGAGAAGCCAAAAACATCTGAAGGAACGATACTCTCCAGAAATGATGAGTTTATTACACATTTCCCCGAACTTAGATGATAGTTTTCAAGAAATTTAGTGTTTACATATTAATTTTTTTTGTCTTTATTTCTTTTTACACTGTTTACATTGACTTTTGATATATCACCAAAATACATTATGTATTCTTGAATACTGGAAAATAAAAAAAAAATTCCTTAAATTAAAAAAAAATACTTTTTTTCTTACTTTTTCACTCGAATTGGTCCTTTTTCTTTTTGCTCTACTGTTTCAATTCACTTAGATTACTTAAAAAATTGATTTTGACGATTGCATATTAAAATACCGCTATGTTTATCACCTTTGTTAAAACTTCTTATTTTAACACAAATTTCTGAAACACCCTGTAAACATTTTTTTTATTGAAAGTCACAATTTTCATAGCCTTGGAAATTTCCTTCAAGATAAAAAAAAATTAAAGCAATATCTTTATTCGTTTAGGAGATATGATTTTTGCAACCAAAAAAGTCAAAACGGACCACTGTGCGCCGGCCGCTATGATATGTTTATCTTAAATAGCCAATGAAATATGTATATTAAATCTGCACTTGCCGCAATCCTCGACACCAACGCCATCTCGTTTTCTCTTATTATGGCAGCGCGTTCCATTGTTGTCCATACAAGACCAGACCAGACCAGACCACGAGCCAGAGGCCATGTCCTTCTCAGCCCATTCAATTTCTTCCACTTGAAAAGTACGATATAAATTCATCAAGAGCAATCCTTTACAATAATATTTCTATTGCTGCGAAAACAAGAATTGATGAGGCAATAAAAAGTAATAAAAATCTCCAATACCCGCTCATAATAGACGTTCTCCACAAAATCCCGAGTGCGTCCAGCCATTTCAGCTATCCGGAACATCCAAACCAAGTCGAGTCAAGTCGAACCAGAAGCAGCCATCGCCATTAGCAACAGCAATTGGCGAATTGCTTTTAACATAGAATGAAAATGTCTTATTGCGTCGTTACCACGCAATCCCATGGAAGCCCTTCGAACTTTCAAACATCCTCCCTCTTGTCCTATTCCTGCTCGAATTGGAATCCTCATCTCAATACTTTGTACATAAAAACCAGAGGCAAACCTTCGTCGTCATCGTCATCGTCATAGTCGTGTCGTTGATTGTTCCACCAAACAGTCACAAAGTGGCCACAACGCACAAAAGGTCCAATTGGAAAAGTAGCTTCTTTTCATTCTATTCTATATCCTATCCTTTCCTATCCCATCCTGTGTCCTGTCTCGTCCTGAATCTGTGCATGTGCCTGTCCTTGCTCTTCAAGTCTAGTTCCAGTCTGCCTGCAATCGTACGTATTTATGGTATATACTTGCTCCAGATGAATGCTGAAATTTATTGGCACTTGGAGAACGGGTACATATAAACCGTCCTAAAATTCCTCAAATAATAAATCTGCTCTCATAAAAACAAGGAATGCTCACAAACCGACACGACGACGCGACGCACGCGGCATCCGGCAAGCGGGAATGTGGCACAACCAACAATCGCCAACCAAATAGAAACCAAGCAATGTAGCGCTAGCGCCCGCCATGGCGCGCCATTGCCTTGCCATATACTGCGTCATTCATTCTTTATTTTTCATTCCATATCGCCATTGGTATCGCGTCGAGTTTCGCGTTATCGCGTTCATTCAACAAACCAACGACGAACCATTCAGTAACAGTTATGACGGAAATGGCATGGCTGAACTGGAAGTGGAAGACCTTTAACGTGAGAATACAAATTTAAATTTTATTTTTAACTCAAAAGACAACAGGAAGGGATGGATGGAAGGACAACGGTAACGACATTAAAGCTGCTTACTCCTAAGTCTGATTTTTGTTGGTTGTTTTATGCACTTGTTGGGTTGTTGTTTCCTTTTTGTTTTATTTTCGTGATGATTTCTTTGTTCATGAAGGATTTAAAGTCCACAAATTACTAAGCTTTGAAAAACAGAAGAAAATATTCAAGGAGCTATCAACTTTACTTGGTACGAGTATTGGGTATGTTGTTTGAATTTAATGTGTTTAGCTTTAATTAAAAGTGACTTATATTTTTAAAGATGCTTATTTATTTTATTATCTCTGCACAAACCATTGAGACGATAAGATTGAAATCTCTTTTAAAAAGTAAATTGTTCAATAAAACTTAAACATATTTTTGGTGCACAGTTTTTTAAAAGAGGTTTTGGCATACAAAAACGAAATTGTTAAGCATAAAACTTTTATTTTTAGCAATTGCTTCCATTTCTTTTAAGAAGTCAAAAATAAAAAATATAAGATTAAAAGAGCTTATGGGAATTTGTTTGGGGAAAAGAGGTAGCATTTTTGTGTCTTTTTGAACTTGCCGAGCCTTTCTTAGAAAATTAGGAGTGATAAAGGTTAATCAACTTAAAAAAAAAACAAAGAAGTGAACAGGACATTATGTTTTCTAACTACTATAGTTCAGACTTACAAAAGAATGAAATCGTCTATGAATGGGATTTTTTATGTTTTCAAGTAAAAGAATGTATTTTGAGAATGTGAATTAACATTTTTGCAATCAGCAATTGTTTCACACCCAAAAAGACTTAAACGGAATGCGATAACCTGAAAGGAGTAAATAGAATGCATGAATTCTCAAATTATTCCTATCAAATAATTGATTAAATAAATAAATTAGTTGGCGCAACAGTCTTTTGAGAAATAGGGCCTAGTGATTTACAACTCTCAACCATTCCTGTGTGCGAGTAATGTTGTCATGGATGGAAGGGACCTTCAGTTTTAAGCAGATTTAGAACGGCTAGTTTGAGAAAGCACTTTTCATACAAGAATTACTCTTGGAGGATTTGTCAATTCCTCGCAAATGGCAGTACCCGTGAAAAAAAACTTAAGATTGCACAGGCAGGGATTAAACCCAAGACCTCTAGCATGATAGCCCGACGCCATGCACTAATTATCACGCCAGGGTACTACTCAAATAATTGATTAGAAAAGAACAAAATGTTTGCAATCTTTTTGTTGCGATTGTATAATTTGAAATCCTTGTCTTGATTTCTTGAAATGAATTTAACCATTGCACTTGAATTAATTTTCTTTTTAACTTTTGTAAAGATTGCATTCACAAAAGATTGAATTTTCTTTTGACCAGATTAATTTCCTAAGAAACAGTGTACCGCCTTCAATGAAATCCTTGTTAAATTCAAACCAAAAAAGAGGCTGGGATCAAATCTGTCGATTTGTCTTGCTTAAAAGTTTGTCTATATGTATCAATTTTTACCAAATTTGAGTACTATTTTTTGTAGATTTTATTTTTTTATGAAAAAACGGACTGTTGGATTTTTATATCGAATGATATATGAATATCGAAAACAATATTTTTCTGTGAAATAAAATAAGTTTGAAGCCAATATTTGTAATTTTTGAAAAGCTATTTGAGTCGAAAGTAAATTTTTACCAAGTTTTAGTATTGTTTTTTTTTAGGTTTTTATTTTTTGTAGAAACAACTGTCAATTCGATTTTTCTCAAAATTTTATCGAATGTTAAAAACAATATTTCTTATAAGTTAAAATTAGTTAGAAGCCATTATCTCAATTTTTTAAAAAAGATATTTGAGTCGAAAATCAATTTTTACCAACTTTTTGTAAATTTTTTTTTTAGGTTTTTCATTTTTTGTACAAAAGCTGTCAATTTGATTTTTTTTTTAAATTTTACTGAATGTTGACAACAATATTTTTTGAAAGATTAAAGTAGTTTAAAGCCAATATCTCCAAGTTTTGAAAAGATATTTGAGTCGAAAATCAATTTTTACCAACTTTTAAAATTTTTTTTTGGGTTTTTATTTTTTGTAAAAAAACTGTCAATTCGATTTTTCTCAACATTTTTCAGAATGTTGAAAACAATATTTCTTATAAAATAAAGAAGTTTGAAGCCTTAATATCAAGTTTTTGAAAAGATATTTGAGTCGAAATTCAATTTTTACCAACTTTGAGTAATGTTTTTTTTAGGATTCTATTTTGTATAAAAAAACTGTCAATTAGATTTTTCCCAAAATTTCATCAGATGTCAAACACATTATTCTTCGTTGCACACAATTGTTTTGGAGATGAAATCATATTTAAGTCGTAAAATTTTCGGTTTTTCAGTTTTTTTGATTTATAAAAAAACCGTTAATTAGATTTTTTTCCAAAAATATAATTGTTTTGTATCACGTTACAATCTATGATATTAAATTTAATTCAAGTCTCTAGCGTCATTGGTTCATGAGATATTTTGGTTTAACCAAAATGTTCACCTTTTTTTAAAACTGCTATGGTAAAAATTTTTTGCAGTCGATATATCTTCTGGTTCTTGAGCTATGGACGACGAAAAAAACGTCGCGAACGTACGGACGTACGAGGCCTAAAATCATCAAGGTGCAGAATTGGCTTTGCTAGCAATTTAATGTCTTAAATCTTAACTTAATTAGAACGGGAACGCGCCCTAATTTACAATCTTCAACAACAAGTATAAAAAATATAATTGAAAAATTTAAGGTATTTAACCCCGGTCATTACTCAATACACCGTATTTCTATTATTTATTTTTAACTATACAAATGCAAAAATAGTTTGTCCAATACCGCACAAGTCATTTCAGTGAACATATCGATAATCGATCAAAAATAATTTTAAGTAAATGCAGCCATTCGGTGTCAAACGTCAGTCGAGGAAGAGAACAATAACAAAGCCGGCTGTCAGAGTATTTTTCGTCAAATAAATTATATCTAAATGTTAAGTACCTTTCTATTCATTATTCGTAAAGCGTACATCAATAGTCTGTAAATTCGTGAACGTATTTATTACATTTAATTATTAATGAAATTCTTTTTTACGACTCGAAATAACAAAGAAACCTCAAACATGTTCCTATTGACAAAGTCAGATCGCATTTAAGATGGCCGCCGGCGCCGTATAATCAAAGGGAACTCTTATTTGAAATCGTCATTTCGGGAACGTTCCCGGACATGATTTGACGTAATTTCGTTGTAGAAGATTTTATATATATGTATATGTATGCTTGTATGCTTTTTTAATATAGATACACTAGCTGCCCCAACAAACGTTTTTTTGTCATACAAATCATTTCTAGAAAATATTTTGCTAGGAATAAATAACTTATTGTAAGTATGTAAGGATGTGGTATATAAGTGGGAGAGATATAGAGCACTGTAAACGGTAACAAAATATTAAAATAACAAATCACCAAACAAATTTTTTTTAATTTATTAAAATTAATTCTTTAAAATTATAAACATATCGCTAATTATGACAATACTACAAAAAAAAACAATATCAATCCCTTAATGCAACAGAGTGTACAATATTTGTTGTGATCTCATCTTTCCCCAATACAAACAAACTGGATGGTTTGCCCACTCGAGAGCAAGCCACGTATAATTGTCCGCGTGAAAAACATGAAGTGCTCAAATCTAAGCCGCAGACAGGCATCGTTTGGTCTTGAGACTTATTGATAGTCATTGCAAATGCCAATATAATTTGAAATTGAAGGCGTTTGAATAGAATTGGCACATCTGTGGGTTTAATAGGGATTCGCGGTAATAATATATTTTCACCTCGGAATTTGCCATTTAGAATTATGGCTTCGATAACATTTTTCATTAATTTTTTAATTACTAATCGCGTGCCGTTGCACAACCGTGGTGGGTTCAAATTACGAAGCAAAATTAACGGAGTTGTAAATTATGCGGTGGCATGCCTGGCAAATCTAATGATGAACTCATTTTAATAATTTACAGCTTCGGTAGCATCACAAACTGTATCAATAGATTTGTATGACACCAAGTCTCCTGGTAACAAATGTTGTATCTTGAAATTTAATTCGTTGACATCCACATTTGTTGCTGCTAAAATTGCTCTTTCTGCCGGCCACTCATCATTTGTATATTGTCTGTGTACATCGGGATCTTATGAATCAATAATCGTGCAGAAATCGACCGGTAATTTTATGCATCCAGTTTCATCTGTAGTAACTTTTCCGTGGCCTACTTATATTTAACAGTTGTTTTAAGAATGTTTCAGCGGATGGATCTTGTACTTTTTCAACATTACACCACAGTGGCGATGATGTTAAGCACGCGTTGATCTCGTCAACGTACGTTGAACGCGGAATGGCGGGAAGTCTTTGTCTGGAATCACCTGAAAGGAGTAACAGAGTGCCGCCAAATAATCTGTCGTTGTTTTTTATATTTTTCAATGTCCTGTTCAACGCCTCAAGCGAATGTGTGCCATCCCAGATGATAATTTTACACTGCTTCAGCACTGTGGCCATGGATGATTGTTTTCATATATTGCACACCGTGTCTGGGTTATTTTGAATATTTAGTGGCAGTTTAAATACTGAATGAGCTGTTCTGCTTCCAACCAATAAAGTTGCCGCATTGCCAGAAGATGCAACAGCCAATGCGAAACCATTATTTGATCGCATTTTAGCAAGAATTAGCGAAATAAGGAATGTTTTGCCAGTTCCACCTGGTGCATTAAAAAAAAAGAATCCACCTTGTACTGCCAAAACTGCGAGCATGATGTTGTCATAAATAGTTCATTGTTCTTCATTAGTTCATAAGTGGGACATTGCGAGCAACAATCGCTGCCATTTCTACAGTATTTTATTGTAGTTCACGATTCAATTCAGTGTCTATTAAATCAGATGCATTTCGATTTGGTGAATGCATACCGAAATGACTGAGTGGTAAGTTGGCAAAGATCCTCAATAGCAATCAATGCTTCATTCTACATAGCGTCACTGAATACTATCGTAAGATCGTTGTACCGTGTATGATGTTGATGCAATTAAACCATAGCACTTAGGAATATAAAAAATAAATAAAAACCTATTCGCAGACCTACCGAATATACATATATACAAAATTTCATTGAAATTGATAAAGCCGTTTCGGAGTAGTATGGCAACTAACACTGTGACAGGAAAATTGTATATATTACGTAGATATTGTACAATTTTGAGAAAAATCAAATTGACTGTTTTTTTATAAAAAATAAAAACCTGGGGTGGAATCGGCTAAGGTTGATTGTTGATAAATGACAGTCAAAATACTCGAATTCGATCTATGTAAGGTGATAGTCAAATTAATACCTAAAAATTGGTTTTGGACTAAAAATCTCTTTAACTAAAATATATTTCGAAATCAAACTATTTCATCATATGCAAAATATTGAACGCATCCCTTTTTTTGATAATTATATAAAACCATAAACAAATATTTATTAAGTTCACTGGGTCGTATACGTACTTTTTCATTATCTTGAAATATTCTTAAATTCAAATGAACAGTAATAATAAAGATTTAAGATTATTTTAATTGCATAACAATTTAGATACATATATGCATGGAAAAGTATTTTTTGAAGTAAAATTATTATTTTGTGCAAACTTATATTGGAGTTTTAAGAGCAAAGAAAATAATTTCGTTTCAAACGAAATTGTCGACCTCTCACATTAAACATTTTCTTTCAGACCTTTTTAAAATGTTAAGAAGGCTTACAAATCAAACGCCTCCATAACTCCAATATTACCTGATATTTTCAAAAATTATGTTCATCCCAATTAATTAAAAAAAACACAAGACTTTAAAAAACAACTCATTCAAAGAACTCTGTATTGCAATTAATTTCGAGTACTTTGTGCATTTAACTTAAAACTTACAACTTACAACTTAAACAAAATTAAAAAAAGCAACTTACTTTGTGCATTTCGTTTTTTTTTTGCTCTCAAAGACTTTAATTTTCAAAAGTTAATTTACAAAAAAAAAAGAAAAATTATAATTCTCGGTTTTCTCAAGCGGAATTTCCTTTCAATGTTACCTTAAAGCTTATACCAACTACGAGTATCAGACATACCTATTCGTACCTACTTATACACAATTATATGAAACTCACAAACGTAGAATAATTGAAATAATTATGTTCTGTAAAGCACTCTCCAAATGAGTTACGAGTATAGTACGTCTTCATTTTATGACATATCCTATATACGAACCTATCCTTGTAGTGGGTGCATATGTCGTATATCCATGGCGTATATTTATCCAAAACCATAATTCATTTTATATCTATGGAGTTAAAACGTTCCCATTGCAGTTATTAGCGCGGAGAAGCATCAAAGGATATTGTATAGGAGTATGCTATCCCAGCAACTCACTATTATTATCATTATCATCATCATCAGCATCAAAATATCACAGAAAGAGGAACAGCAACTTAAACGAAAAGGAGGTTATTTCAAAAACTTTCACCACCTCCTTGATATATCGCCATCGCCATGACGCCATCGTCATTGCAGTTTGCAGTAGGAAGAAGTATAAAGTACTATCATCGTCGTCATCATCATCATCATCATCTTCATATTCATCCTTATCCTCATCCTCATCATCCTTACAAACAACTTGAATGTGTGGTTCGGTCCAAGCGATGATAATCCTTGAAACTTAAACTTTTTCTTTACAGAAAATGAAACATTGAAGTGCTTATGTTACCCACAAGCTTTCGATTTCGCATTCAATTTCTACCAAATACGATAGTTAAAAGACCCTTGTAGTTCACTCTTCTTCTTTGGGATCGGGGGTTGGGATTGGGATTGGGATCGAAATCTGTGATGGGCGAAAGACCCCTGTCTTCTCAGTTTTCCTTTTTATTTTGCTTTTCTTTTTGTTGTATCTTTTTTCATCTGTGCTGTGCTATTACAACTTGAGAAGAGAACTTAGTCGAAACTCCAAGCGTGAGTTCATATCTTTGGGATAACCCTTTGGCTATTAAGGTGCATTTCGTGAGAACTTTACCGAGAGCCAAACAAAAGGATAACACATCGCTTTGCGAAAACATATAAGAGACCACAAAAAAGATCCTTATCTCCTGCTGTGCCAGCAGCATTCATCCTACGTATAGCATAGGAATGTATGTACTCCTGTACTCGTATGTGCTTCCATTTACCCGCCCGCGTCGCGTCGCGCCACACCACGTCCTGTTGTGTTTGATATGGGGTTTCGTAAGAAAATAACCATCAACGAGAATATACTCCTTTTGCATTCATAAATCCATTACTAGATACATCTTTTGCAATCAAGTGGAGTTCTTATTCTTTTGAATTATTCCATTGAAGAATGGGGAATTAAAAAAGGAAGAAAAGAACATGGATAATGTACCAGGCAGACTAAGCTGATGTAAGCTGAATTTCTACAGTTAGATGCGAAAAGGAAATAAATTGCCACATTATTTTATTCGTGTACTTATGAATTTAATTAGTTTGTAATAGAACATGGATTTTGTACTATGTACGTATGTACAGTAAATAAGTTAAAGCCTGGACATTGTCATATTTATCGCCACTAAGTTAGCATATTTGTTTTACAGTAAACACAACTTTTTTAACATGATAAATGATAACAATTTTAATATGTACTGAAATCTGTTCAAAACAAATACATAGTTGTTAAAACTATTAGATTTCGTTATCTGTTGTGTTTTTTTTTTATTTAGTACTCTATTTTGGCAGCTGTCATTTTTCAAGCTGTCACTTTTTGACATTTGACAAGTACAGAACATAAAATTCAAACTTTAAATACTTCAAAAACGCATTTAATTATCAAAATTATACCAATGCTGCAAAATCGTTTCAAGACTTTAAAGATGGATTTAGTTCATTGACAACTGTATTAAAAAACGGATCAAGCTATCAATGACATTAACTTACTTATATACATTACATACTTAAAGTGACACTACAGTTCGGGATGGACCTGGGCCATAACTAACATGCGTCTCCAGCCAGCTCGGTTCCTAGCTGAATGTCTCCAGTTTCACATGCCAAGTAGATTGAAGTCTTCTTCCACCTGTGTGCATCACCTGACCTGAGTCGCGGTCTTCATCTACTGCGCCTTTGTAAGTGATTGGTTTTGAATATCTTTGGGCTGTAGAATTGATGTACATTCACTCTACATGACCCAGCCTTCTAAGACGTTGGACTTTTATTCTTCTGACTTTATCTAAAGTGTAGCTGTATGTACAGCCCGTGCAGTTCGTAGTTTTGTACAAGTCGTCGTCGGTCAATCTACTTTCTTGTTGAGAGCCTATTCTTGGTTTTGCCCTCATTGACTGCTTCTTTCGCAATGCTCAAAAACAGGCCACTGACATTAAGCTTTGATCTTCCAATTATGTCAATGTCATCAGGGCGGGGCGTATCCGAGTTATAAAACAGACCTTTGGAATAGTGTTCCTGGATCCACCATTGTTAATGCAAGGAGGTGAACAATATTTGTATTCGATTCCTGAGGAGTATAAATGAAAAAACTTGACGGTTTTCAAACGTCACAATGCGACTTTCTAAATCCAACCTACAAATCGACATTGCGTGAGTCTGATTAAGGGATTATTGGGATTTATAGCAGGAAAACAATTTAACCTTCAAATTTTAAGAACATTGCCCATAATTTTTCTTATGACATTAGTACCTTTGAAAAGCTTAGGTACATTTAAATTTTGAAGCAAAATGATAGTTGAACAATTTTTAAAATGCAATTTAATACCGTCAACATCGTAGCTCGTTCACGAAATAATACATGACTAATATATAATTAGATAGAACATCTGTAACTAAGCTTTCAATCATGTTACAGAAATCGTCTTGCAATTTGATAGATTTCGTGTCTCCATGCAACAGAGTATACGTTGAAGACAACATAATTCAATATCAACTGCAATTAGTGATAGGAGTATAAATAAATAATACAACAAATGATCCCCACTATGCACTGCACATAAATGCTGATTTAAGAATGTACATTTTCCAGCCCCCAATTAAATGCCTACACAAAAATTCATTCAAGTCGATCAAGATATTTAGTTGAATGTATAGATAAATAACCTAGATACCAACTGCAGCGCCATCTACCGTGATGATTTGTGTGTCTAGACCATACAGGGTCACAATCAAACACAAACAAAAAAGAGGCTGGGATGCGATCCACACTGATAACTTCCCATCCCGTCTGTCGATTTGTCTTGCTCAAAATTTTTGTAGATTTTCGTGTTTTGTTGAAAAAGTTGTCAGTTAAATTATTCCTAAAAATTTAAAAATTACCAACAATATTTTGCATATAATGAAATAGTTTGATTTCGAGATCTATTTTTGTTAACCAGATTTTTTGTCGAAAACCGATTTTTACCAATTTTAGTAGCATTTCTTAAAAAAATGAATTTCAATACCTTCTATTGCTTACGAGATATGGAGAACCGAACAACGGTTTTTACCAAATTTGCGTAGGTACTATTTTTTGTAGATTTTATGTTTTTATGAAAAAAACTGACTGTTGGATTTTTATAAAAAATTTGCTGAATGTCAAAAACAATCTTTTTTTTGAGAAAAAATTAGTTTTAAGCGAATATTTATAATTTTTGAAAAGATGTTTGAGTCGAAAGTAAATTTTTACCAATTTTTAGTATTGTTTTTTTTTTAGGTTTTTAGTTCGATTCGATTTCTCTCGAAAATTTATCGAATATTGAAAACAATATTTGTTTTTAAATAAAATTAAATTGAAGCCTATATCTCAAATTTTTGAAAAGATATTTAAGTCGAAAATCAATTTTTACCAACTTTTATTATTGCTTTTTTTAGGTTTTTATTTTTTATAAACAAACTGTCAATTCGATTTTTCTCAAAACTTCACCAGATGTTAAAAACTTTATTCTTCGTTGCACAAAATTGTTTTGGAGATAAAATCATTTTTTTTTCATAAAATTTTGGAGGTAACAATTATTTTTTTTCACTTTTTTTGATTTATAAGAAAAACCGTTAATCGTAATTTTTCCAAAAATATATTTGTTCGGTATCGCGTTACAATTCTATCTATATATATAAAAATCAATGCCACTTTTCGTTGTAATGTTATAACTCAACAATGCCTTTACCGATTTGGCTAATTTTGGTCTTGAATTATTCGTGGAAGTCTAGAGAAGGTTTGTACGTAAAAATAATTTAAAAAAATATCTTGAAAAAGTGTAAAATCAACATCTTTCTATACTCCGATATACAAACATTTTGTACTAATACTTAAAAGCCAATTTGAACCTTTGGAAAAACAATCGAAGACAAAAAAAGTGACGTTAGTTCTGTCAAACAAATGTAATGTCATTTCATATTATCAGCGATAGTTATTGCTTTGTTGTGTTTATATTTTCCAAAATATTGTTGAGTTATTGCTTTGTGATTATATTTTCCAAAATATTGTTGAGTTGTTGAGTGAAAGTAAAATGCCACGAGCAAGACGACCAAATATAGGCCGGCGAACGCGTAATGCAAATCAAGTGGCATTATTAAGACCATCTCAGATTACAGATGAACGCGCACAAGCAAATGCATCGAAGCGTGAACGTACTGCACAGAATAGATCTGTTGACCCTGTACCTGTACTTAATCTTGCACGGCGATCACGAATACGTCGTGCTGTTTTGGATGAAATGCGGCGTGCTGCTTTTAATTGCAATAGTCAGATTGATTATAGTATGTACGGATACACTGGAATTATGGATGCATTATGTCCACATTGTGATGCGGCTAACTTTCCAGGTGAAAGCCCGGTATGTGTTGTGCTAATGGCAAAGTGAGATTGCCAACATTAGAAACTCCACCCGAACCATTGTATTCATTTATTTTTGGTACATCTTAAACGTCGAAGCAGTTTTTGAGTAATATTCAACAATACATTTTAAATGACTTCTTTTGGTGCTACTTAAATTATTAGAGATAATTTTATGCCGACTTTTAAGGTAAATACCTCAACAGGATTGTCCCATGTTTATATCAATCTGAATCATAAAGTCTTAAAAATTATGATTCAACATCTACCTAAAATTGCATACATGTTACATATTCAGGGCCAGATTTATCATCAAGCTGGTTCGTTATTGCCATACCCCGACGCTGATCATCAATTTTTGCAAATTTATTTTATTGGTAATGAAAATCATGAATTGGATCAACGTTGTGCAATTGTTTCAAATACAAGACGAGAAATTATTCGTGAGCTACAAAGGTTTTTCCATCAGCATAACGCATTAGTTCAATTGTTCAAAATTGCTCTTAATCGTATGCCATCTGATAATCACAAAATTGTAATAGCACCGAATTGAATATTCAACAAAAACATGTATATGACACAATCATGCAAGCCGTTTCCAATATGCAGGTGGATTATATTTCTTGGATGTACCTGGTGGTACAGGCAAAACTTTCGTTGTACCATTGATTTTAGCGACTATTCGATCGGAACAGAAAATTGCATTGGCACTTGCATCTTCGGGAATTGCTGCTACATTATTAGAAGGTGGTCGGACCGCACACTCTGCATTAAAATTGTCATTGCATGTACAGGTGATTGAAACTCCAACTTGCAATATTTCGAGAAATTTTGCTATGGCAAAAGTTATGCGATTAACGTCAATTATTTTATGGGATGAGTGCACAAAGGCAAATAAAAAATCAATAGAAGCATTTAATCGAACAATGCAAGATTTACCCGGTAATCAACAGCTGTTTGGTGGTGCTCTGATATTGCTGTCAGGGGGCTTTCGTCAAACATTGCCTGTCATTTCTCGATCAACTCCTGCGGATGAAATAAACGCCTGTTTGAAGTCATCAGTTCCTTGGAAATATGTACGAAAATTGACACTGAACATTAATATGCGTATTCACCCACATAATGATGCAACTGCCCATGAGTTTTCAAAACAATCGTTAGAAATTGGTAATGGAAAAATACCAATCGACAGTACCAACGGATTGATTACTTTACCGAACAATTTTTGTACAATTGCGCAATCTATAGATGAGTTGATTGAATGTGTTTTTCCGAATATTCTTCAGAATTACAGAAATCATGATTGGTTGAGAGAACGCGCCATTTTACCACCGAAGAACATTCATATCAATACCATTAATTTTCAAATTCAAGCGAAACTGCCAGGTGTAGTCACGACATATAAATCAATTGACAGTGTTATGAATCAAGATGAGGCAATGAATTATCCAATTGAATTTTTAAATTCATTGGAACCGGCTGGTTCAAGCATTGCTTGAATCTGAAAATTAGTTCTTTGATTATATTATTGCGAAATATTAATCCACCAAAACTGTGTAATGGCACCAGATTGACAGTGAAAAAGTTATTGCCAAACTTGATTGAAGCTACAATCTTAACTGGTAAATCAAATGGAGAAGTGTGTTTGAGACCGCGTATCCCTATGATTCCAACTGATATGCCATCTGAATTCAAAAGATTACAATATCCTGTGCGTTTATCATTTGCGATTTCCATAAATAAGGCCAAAGGGCAAACACTTCACGTTTGTGGTGTCAATTTGGAGGAATCATGTTTTTCACATGGCCAACTTTATGTTGCCCGTTCCAGAGTCGGTACACCCAATTGTTTACTTATTCATGCTCAAAATGGAAAAACAAAAAATATTGTTTATCCAACTGTTTTAGACTAACCCATATAGACCCACCATAGTAAGAGTACGTCCTAATTCTCTTTTATTTTTTAGTTTTTACTCTTTGCTGATAAATTATAAGATAAACAATATATCATTTGGGTCATTTTGACTTTTAAATAGCTAGCAATTTAAAATATTTTTTTGTTTGAATAAATAAACTTAAAAATCATTTTTTTTATTAGTATGCCTTATAGATAGATAGAGATAGATAGATAGATTTTTATTTACTTGCAATTATTTGTACAATTTCATTAACAATCTTTAAAGCATGGTTTTGCCGTCTGCCTGATTGACAAAGTTTTTACTGTAATAAAGTTTTGTAATTAATTAAGTTGCAGTTGTGTTAACTAAAAATTTTCATCTCTAATTCTGCTTCTATAAATAAGTGCTGTTTTGCAATATATAAGCATTTTAGACACGTCTACTTCATTTAAGAGAGCTAAAGTATAATTTTCTGATAAAAAGTCTCTACCAAGTACATTTCTTCTAGTTTCTCTCAGGACTGGACACCTTCCGACAAAATGAAAAATATCCTCTCGTTCAGCCATGTTGCAAATATCACAGAGCAGTGGAAGATCTTCGTGATGTGGAACGTAATTTATGTTTAGCAGTTCACCTCTTAGCCGAAACATGTTGGAGATTTGCTCTACAGTATTTATATCCTGGAAGTAGTTTCTTTCATTGAGATTATAATTCAGCCTGCTATAGATCATTCGATGAATTGATCTGGATGCCTGTTCTGTGAACACATTTCTAAAATGTTTATCCAGACGCCTAATTACCTGGTACAGGGACGATTTCCATGTACTCTGTTCACTGAGATTTAAAGTTACACCTGTATCTTCTGCTAGCCCAATCCACTCTTTAACCCATCCTGTTTTACTTTATATCGCTTGTAAAGCTGCTTTTTTTGGTAGGCGATTGTTGGGCATATTCAGTACTTTCACAACGTAATCGACTTGCAGCTTCAACGTTTTTATGAAGAGTTTTTCTAACATTATTATGTAGTTTGGGGTGCATGAAGGAAGGCGGAATGTTCGTTTTAAATAAAATCTCAGGAGGTTTTTCACAGTCTCAAATTTCTTTGCTCCCCACACTTGGGCTGCGTAAAACAGGATTGATTGGGATTACTTATATTTGGGATACTTTATATTTACTGCTATGCGCAATGTTTTTGTTGTTGAAACATTCTTTCCATGCCACGTTAATCGCGGTTTTAGCCTTAAGAAGTTTTTCGTTGAGGTGTTTTTCCATACTTAAGTTTTGGGTAAAATATACTCCTAAGTATTTGTATTCTTTCACTCTTTCTATGTTCTCATTGTTGAAGTACCATTGTTCACTTGAGCTTAACCTTCCTCCACCTTTCTTGATAACCATCACTTTCGACTTGTTCAGGTTCACTACCAAGCTCCATCGTCTACAGTATTCTGAAAGTCGATTTATCATAAGCTGTAAGGATTGCTGTGAGTTTTCCAGCAAGACTATATCATCTGCGAAGAGTAAGGCTTTAATGACCTCTCCAGCATATCTAACACCTCCTGGTAATGCGTCAGTGATGTCATTTATAAATAGTGCGAACAAGCTAGGACTGAGAGCACAGCCCTGTCTTACTCCCGACTGAGTCTGGAACCATTCAGATACCTGTTTTCCATTCCATACCGCTGCTCTCGTGTCTGCGTACAAGTTCTGTATAACTCGTCCAAACTTAAACGACATCCCGGATACAAACAACTAGAACATCAATGCGTTTCGATCAACTGAGTCAAATGCAGCTTTAAGATCCACAAAAAAAGTGTATAGCTTTTTATTTTTTTCCAAAAAAGACTCAGCAATGCTACTTAGAACGAATATATAATCGATGGTCGAGTAACCCGATCTGAATCCGGCTTGAGACTCACATAATAGATTATTCGAGTCTATCCACGTGTTTAGCCGCTTTAGTAGAATCGCAGTAAAGATTTTATAGGAAGCGTTCAAAAACGAGATTCCTCTATAGTTGGCTGGATCTTCGATGTTGCCTTTTTTGTGTATCGGAAAAATCAAAGCATCTTTAAACTGCTGAGGGATGATTCCAGTTTCAAAAATTTGATTATATGTATATGTTAGCCAGGTTCTTTTAACAGAGTTATATTAAAACGACTTGATTATAACGATAGTAAATGACAGAATAAATATTTTATTGAAAAATATTTTCTTTATACATAATAGTCAAAACTTGATTACTTAGATATTTTGATCGCAAGTATAAACTTAACAAGTTTTCCAACACCTCCACTCGAACAAAATTTACCTCAAACGTAAACCCATGTTATTAGAACAGAAAATATGTTTTTCGGTAGAAACTGGCTTAGTAAAATAATCTGCAACCATTGATTCAGTTCCAATTCCAATGAAAGAGAATAAAGTGATGTCTAACATCAATGTGTTTGGATCTTGATAAGTACTTGCTTGTCGACGCCAGATGAACTGCACTTTTGTTGTCGCAATATATATTCATGACCGAGTTGTTAAAATTATGGTTCAGTTCAGACTTGAGGCCACGAATCCACATTGCTTCTTGAGTTGAGGCCGAAAGTGCCATATATTCGGCTTCTGTTGTGGATAATGCAACAGTTGGCTGATGTTTTGTCGCCCAAGACACGGCACCTCCCTGTAAGATACATACGTATCCTGTGACAGATCTTCTTTCGTCACAATCGATTGCCCAATCTGAATCAGAATATATTTGAAATTCAGGATTTCCATTTCTTGAAAATTTCAGTTTGGCCGATTTTGTTCCTTTCAGATATCTAAAGAGTCTCTTGACAGCAGTCCAATGTTCTTTGCCAGGACAGTTGTTGAATTTGCTTAATTTGTTGACTGTAAAGCAAATATCCGGTCGAGTGCACTGTGCTGCGAATAATAAGCATCCAATTGCTTGCTGATAAGGAATCTTAGCCATTTCTTTTTCTTCTTCTGAAGATTTAGGTGACATCTCTTTTGACAGTTTTATGTTGATATCCATAGGAGTTGCTACAGGATTTGACTCATCCATGTTAAATTTCATCAGCATCTCAGATATATATTTTTCTTGATCTAGATAAATTCCATCTTTGTCACGTGAAATCTGAATTCCTAAACAATTCTTCGCGGTTCCCAAAAACTTCATTTTGAACTCTTTCATCAAATTTAGTTTCAGATTTTCATAAAATACTGTTTCGTTAGTGAAGATTAGGATATCATCAACATAGATTGCTAGAAACGTCATGGAATTATCCTTTCTATGGAAGTATATGCAAGGATCAACTTGCGAACGCTTCAATTCAAGTTTTTGTAGGACTCGATCCAATTTGGTGTTCCAAACTAAACTTGATTGCTTAAGTCCATAAACAGCTTTGTTCAGTTTCATCACTTGACCTTCTCTTCCCATCAAAAGCCCCTTCGGTTTCTCAACATAGATATCTTCAGTTAACTCACCTTAGAGAAAAGCAGTAATAGCATCCATCTGTTCAATTCGCAAATTATACTTTACTGACAATGCTATTAAATACCGGATAGAAGAGTATCTCACAACAGGTGAATAGGTTTCTTCATAGTCAATACCTTTCTTCTGTGTAAAACCTTTTACCACCAATCGAGCCTTGTATCGTACATTATCCATCTCATCTAGCTTCTTCTTGAATATCCATTTCGTCTTGATAATGTTGGATCGTAGTACCCGTGGCATGATGGTTAGTGCGTTGGACTGCCATGCCAGAGGTCTTGGGTTCGATCCCTGCCTATGCCATCTAAAAGTTTTTTCACGGGTACTGCCTCTTGCGAGGAATTGACAAATTCTCCAAGAGTAATTCTTGTCATGAAAAGTGCTTTCTCACATTGGCCGTTCGGATTCGGCTTAAAACTGTAGGTCCCCTCCATCCCTGACAACAGTACTCGCACACAGGAATGGTGGAGAGTTGTTAGTCACTAGGCCCTAGTTCTCAACGGGCTGTTGCGCCACCCAATTTATTTATTTTGTTTATAATGTTGGCTCCAGCAGGCTTGTCGACACATTTCCAGGTATCATTTTCCTCAAATGATTTCATCTCACTCTGCATCGCTTCTATCCATTTTTCTTTGTCATCTCTGGATAACATATCTTCCATGTCTTCGGGTTCTTCCAAGATGTTGACAGTCTCAGCATTGTAAACTACTCTTGGTAATTTTGAGATTCTTTCGCTTCGGCGTGAGAGAGCAGATTCTCCAGCTTCTGGTAGGTTTGGATTATCTTCATCTATCTGCTGACTACCAACATCAAATTGCACGCTCAACGTTGAAACAAGATCGTGAGTTTCTGATGACGACGTTGCCACTGATGGATCTTCTTCGTTATCCCCCTCTTCAAATTCTGGATTTGATGAACATGACTCGTAGTCGTTTTCTATGACAAGATTTTCTTGTTTCTCTATTGGATGTACCCCCACTACAGCTGTATACTTTGGAACTTCATTGGTGTTTTCATTTTGAATTTTGTAGTGAAAGTTATCCTCGTGAAATACAACATCACGGCTGATGAAAACATCTTTCTTTTGTAGGCTGTACAGACGGAAACCTTTGGAAGTATTCGAATATCCCACAAAAATACATTTTTCGGATTTTGAATCCAGCTTTCGTCGTTTTTGTTTGGGAATGTGAGACATCGCTGTGCAACCAAAAATTCGAAAAGAACTAACATCCGGTTTGCGATTGCTCCATAACTTTTCTGGAGTTTTTTTAAGCTTTCAATGCGGTGAACGGTTGACAATATAACTTGCACTGTTAACTGCTTCAGCCCAAACAAATTTAGGCATTTTAGCATCACACAACATAGCTCGAGCCTTCTCTATAAGAGTTCTGTTCTGGAGCATAGGGAACGGTTGTTTGATGAACAATCCCAGACTTCTTCAACTCTAGTTGCATAGCTTTGTTTATGAATTCTGTACCATTGTCCGTTCGTAAAATTTTAATTCTGGAATCTTGTTGGTTTTCGACTTCTGCTTTGAATTCACGAAAACAGTTCAACACAGCATCTTTCGTCTTCATAAAGTAAACAAATACCTTCCGATTGAAATCATCTATGAAAGTAACAAAATATATACTTCCCTTTATAGATTTCGCCTCCATTGGACCACACACGTCTGAATGGATTATCTGAAATACTTTTGATGACCTTGACCCTTCTGATGGAAAACTTGTCCGATGCTGCTTGCCTTCTGCACATGACAAACATGTCGACTGAGAATCTTGATTCAAAGCAATACCCTTAACTAAGCCTCGAGCAAGTAATTTCAAATTTTCTTGTCCCAAGTGACCAAACCTTCGATGCCAAACATTGTCCAGGTTACTTCTTGCAAAATTAGCATTCTTATATGGAGCAGTATCCAACTTGTAAAGACCGTTTTCAGATTTACCATTTGCAATGACTTCATTTGAAGAATTCATGACACGACATCCATCTTTGTCGAAGATGACAACAAACCTATGCGCCTGTCCAGACCAGAGTCTTGAAAAAGATTTTGCAAAGCTGTCCAAACTTCTTTGGAAGTTGTTGCATTCTTAACATGGACATAAAGACTCTTGTCGATAGCCAGAATCATCTTACAACGAGCAATCTAGTCCTTAGAAAGATCCAACTCAACGCCAGAAACATTCTCGATACATTTCCATGAATCTTCAAGTTCTAGTTGGGTTTTCATGGCAAAACTCCATATTGACCAATTTTCAGAACCAGTTAGCTTCTCCATTTGATGGATTCCCAAATTCTGTTGTACAGACATTTTTCTCCAGTATATGTATATATTCCTTGAATCTTGCTATTGTCCTGGGCCCATAACCTTTTAACAGAGTTATAATAAAACGACTTGATTATAACGATAGTAAATGACAGAATAATATTTTATTGAAAAATATTTTCTTTATACATAATAGTCAAAACTTGATTACTTAGAGATTTTGATCGCAAGTATAAACTTAACAAGTTTTCCAACAGGTTCTTATTCGGTTCGTCAGTGCCATATCTGTAGAATTCCGCTGGTATCCTGTCTGCACCTGCCTTATACGTAGCGAAGCACGCACCGGGCCGCTAGTATAATATAAAATTTAATTCAAGTATCTAGTGTTATTGGTTCGTGAGATATTTTGGGTTAACCATTGACCAAATTTTTTTGAGAGTCCTTTCTGCGTCTTTCTGCATTATTATCTATATAACAACATTTATTTGAAGTCGATATCTCTACTGGTTCTTGAGCTATGGACGACGAAAAAAACGTCGCGAACGTACGGACGTACGAACGTACGTACACACGTACGCACAGATATCTCTCTAAAAATCTTTTATTCCGACTCTAGGGTTCTTGAAACATCGAGAAATGTCAAAATTTTCAATTCGACAAATCGGACCGATTACAATAACTTCCTATTTGAAGTTAAAAATGCATTGGAAACTACATTTAATTGCTTAAATCCTTGTCATAAATATTATTCGTTTTATTGAATCGGCGGCGTTATCTTGTCAAACTTGTCAAATTCACCTTGAACACGCGGGTCATCATATTCTTATAGAAATCAGTAAAGAAAAAAATTAATAAAATCCTAGATACCTTAGATTATTGTTGTATAATATTTATTATGGCAAACTTCTCAACCTGAAGCAGATCCAGATTCAGAGAAACACAAATTGTTTACATTTCCTCGATAGATCCTTCTTGGTCAGGTCACCCATCGCCAGCGCCATTCGCCATCGCCTTCGCCATTGCCATCATACTGCTCCTGCTGCTCCTTCTGATTATTATGATGATGGCGATGATGATGATTATGATGATGTTGATGCTGATGCACTAAGATACATCCTGCCGTTAGATAACAACAGCAGGGATGATTCAAGATAATCCTGTATTTATTTATTTATTTATTTTTATATTTCTAAGGAAAATTGTTATTTTGGTTTATTCGTTCGGTGTTTACGAACAAAAGAACAGGCAACACATAAAATAAACTTCTATACTTCGTCGTCGGTCGTAGCTCGCTTGGTCTTCACTTCAAAACATGGACAGGCCATATACATATATAACATACAAATATTTATAACTCCCCGGCTGTATAAGGATTCTTGTGTGTCTCTCATGTCGTGATGCCTTCGAGGAGTTATCGAAGCCCTCCTCCTCTATGCCGTACGCTTTATTCACATCCCAGCAGCGCAACGCCAGCACGGGCGGCGGCGCGGCGTACAGAATCAGAGTTCAGAGCGTTCGTTGTTGGTTTGGTTCATATGTGGCATCAGAGAACAAATCTAAGTTGCGATCTGAAAAGGATTTCATGAGTTTGTGCCCGGGCATGTTTATGTTATCTGAAATTAAATCTCGACTGGAGAATAAAAATTCTCGTTATTATTGTATGAAAGTGTGACTCCATTCCTCATAATAATCATCGTCTTATCGTCCCCAGAGTCGAGTCGAATCGGGGGGGCTGGGTGTTAGCCTTTAGTATTTTTTTTTTTTTTTTCATCTCTCATCCTGAGAGTGAAGGATCTTAAATTCCAATCCTTAAAAACTTGTTGTTTGCCGTGAATGAGTTTGCACTAGTTTTTTTGTTATTTGATTTTTATTTCGTTTTCTGAAAATGACAGTTGGAGGGGTGAAAAAATAGAATAAAAAAGTATCTTCCTTTCTTCATATGTATCTGAGGTACCTATACCTTTAGTTAGATGAGTTGAGATTTTGTATACAAAAGTTGTCCTCAAAATAAGAAACCAGAAGGATATACATACATACATACATACATTTTCAAGAGGATTATGGCATTCAATTTGATGATTTATTGAAAAAGGATGTGACAGGGTTAATTTTTGTGCTTCTCGGGTACAATGCCTCGGGGAAGGTTGTTTTTCTTTTTCTTTTTGTATTTTCTTTAGAAGGAGAACAGTTTTTAATTTTTGATTTATTTTTTTTTTTTTTTTTGAAAGGGGTTTGGCAAAAGGGGAAATTAAAAGTCCTTCAGGACAACGAACTTGAAAATGTTGTTTTTTTCCCAAAAAAAGCAAATTAAAGGTGAATTTGGTTGTATTTAACTTGTGCTAATAAAAGGTCATAGGTTTCTTAAAGTCAAGGATAGGATTTACTTTACTGGTTTCCCCATTATCTTCTCCCATAAATTATACCGCAAAGGACTTCCCAGGTGGGTTCTTCTTCGCTAATGTGTGCTACGTACCCAGTTCACCGGAGAAATTCAGAAATCTTGAGTATAAGTCATTGTTATACCCCCACTGGAATTATCCTTTCTTACAAATTAAATAAAAAGTTAAGGTGTCCTTAACTTCGCCACTTTGAATTCGTCTTCGACTAACTTGATAGCTGTTGGGTATTAGATACCCTTCTAGCAAAAGTAACCACTATTTATTCGCTTATTTAAAATCAGCTAAGTAATAGCTTTACAGAGTTCGTTTGCATTTAAATTTGTCAAAAAAAAAGAGGCTGGGATGCGACCCACACTGATAACTTCCCATCCCGTCTGTCGATTTGTCTTGCTTAAAAGTTTGTCTATATGAATCAATTTTTACCAAATTTGCGTACTATTTTTTGTAGGTTTTATTTTTTTATGAAAAAACGGACCATTGGATTTTTACTAAAAAATTACTGAATATCGAAAATAATATTTTCTGTGAAATAAAATAAGTTTGAAGCCAATATTTTTAATTTTTGAAAATGTATTTGAGTCGAAAGTAAATTTTTACCAAGTTTTAGTATTGTTTTTTTGTTAGGCTTTTATTTTTTGTAAAAAAAACTGTCAATTCGATTTTTCTCAAAATTTTATCGAATGTTGAAAACAATATTTCTTATAAGATAAAATAATTTGAAGCCAATGTCTCAAATTTTTGAAAAGATATTTACGTCGAAAAACAATTTGTACCAACTTTTATAATTTTTTTTTTTTAGGTTTTTATTTTTTTGTAAAAAAACTGTCAATTCGATTTTTCTCAAAATTTTACTGGATGTTAAAAACAATATTTTTTGAAAGATAAAAGCAGTTTAAAGCCAACATCTCAAAGTTTTAAAAAAATATTTAAGTCGAAAATCAATTTTTACACACTTTTGTTAATTTTTTTTTCGGTTTTTAATTTTTTGTAAAAAAACTGTCAATTCGATTTTTCTCAACATTTTTCAAAATGTTGAAAACAACATTCCTTATAAGATAAAATAAGTTTGAAGCCTTAATCTCAAGTTTTTGAAAAGATATTTGAGTCGAAATTCAATTTTTACCAACTTTGAGTGATTTTTTTTTTAGGTTTTTATTTTTTATTAAAAAAACTGTCAAGTAGATTTTTCCCAAAATTATATCATATGTCAAAAACATTATTCTTCGTTGCACAAAATTGTTTTGGAGATGAAATCATATTTTAGTCGTAAAATTTTCGAGGTGACAAATTTTTTTTTCAGTTTTTTTGATTTATAAAAAAACCGTTAGTTGGATTTTTTTCCAAAAATATACTTGTTTTGTATTATGTTACATTATATAATATAAAATTTAATTCAAGTCTCTAGCGTTATTGGTCCATGAGATATTTAGGTTTAACTAAAATGTTCACCTTTTTTTTAAATGTTATGGTAAAAAACCCACCCACGCAATTTTCTTGAGAGCCCTTTTTGTATTGTTCTGTCTTATTATCTGTATAACAAAATTTATTTGAAGTCGACATCTCTTCTGGTTCTTGAGCTATGGACTGTTGTATATACTTAATTTGTAAAATCTAACTCTCTCTTAACTTTAAATAACGCTAATGTAAAACTTGAATTAAGTCAGTCAATAAACAGATCTCGATGAACGAACATCTCTTGTCTTTTAATATGACTAACCACAACATGGTGTCAGATGTCAGTCGAAGAACCATAGTCGATTAAAAAATTAAGTCTATAATTTAAAAATTAAATAAAACGAGCAAATTATTATTACTCAGAATAAAGTCAAAAAATAATAAGTCATTGTGTAAACCTATCGTCATTCTCAAATTCTAACTTATCAGTGTCGGTAATCCACCTAACCTACATCTATAGGTACCTACCACGTGTCAAAACTGGACAGCGAAAAATCAATTTCAGACTCAGGAATATTACTTGATTTTGAAGAAACAATTGATTTAACTCTATTGCAACAAACAATTGTTGAAGAAAAATCGTCAAATTTAATGGACTCAGGCAGTCAAACAGTACCGCCAGATCCGAGTAACCAACAAAGTCTAAGACAAGCCGAAAGAATCATGGAGTTTTCATTTGGGGCAAGACCACCAAAAGAAATGAGTTTTAATCAGCCAAATCTCATTGCCGCATGGAAGTTCTGGATGCAAAAACTCGAGATTTTTCTGGACCTCATTGGAATTCGAGAGGACGAAAGAAAAATCACCGCCATTTTGTCGTATATAGGTGACGATGGTCTTCGAATTTATAACACGTTTCCCAAAAATCTTAAATTTGATGAGGTTAAAAAGAAATTTGATGAGTATTGTGCACCCAGAACCAATATTGTATTTGAGCGTTATAAATTCCTATCTGCAAGACAAAAAACAGCTGAAACCATGGATCAATTCTTGACTCAGTTAAAGGAATTGGTTAGAGCTTGTGAATATGGTACACTTCAGGATGCAATGGTCAGAGATGTCTTTATAATTGGTTTAAATGATGACAAGTTGAGACGTTTGCTACTTGACATCGACGACCTTACACTGGAGATAGCAGAAAAGCGCGCTAAATCATATGTGCTTAGTCAATCTCAGTCACAGGAGATGTCAACAGTCACCATTCATTAACTCTGAAAGTCAAATCAACTACATCCAGAAGTCTGGCAATAGCGGACCACCAATCGTCAAGAACAACAAGCAGCAGCAACACAGGCAAAGGCAGAACGTCAAACACACCTCCTCCACCAGCAACTCAAATCCGAATGTCAACACGAAACAATCCAACAAAAGGTGTGAACGATGTGGAAACTGGAACCACCGAGTCAAATGTCCAGCGCTCGGGCAGAGATGTCACGTTTGTAAAGGCATGAACCATTTTGCTAAATATTGTAAGTCAAACAAAGATATAAAATCATTTTCTATGAACAAAGATAACAATAGTTATAATGTTAATTACGATGATGATGATGAATATTTTATTGGTTCTGTAAATTTTAAAGAGAGGGTCTTAAATCCAAATAATTTTTATAAATTAAATAAGTTGTCAGATATGAATTTTAAAGAATTTTTAGTAATTAATGATATTGTAATTAAAATTGAGTTGGACACGGGAGCAGAAGCAAATGTAATGAGCTTCGATACATTTAAGCACATTAACTCGTCGAAAAATTTGTCTCTTACTAAATGTGTTGGAACGTTAACTGCTTTTGGGGGATCGAAGGTCAATATTCTAGGTCAGTGTCAAGTAAATGCCTTCATAAGCAAAAGTAAGGTTATGCAAGAAAAAATAAACTTTTTCGTAGTCAATGAAAGCGTCAGTACGGTCTTAGGTAAAAACGATTGTTTTAGGTTCGGTCTTGTCCAACAAAAAAAGTTGTCGTCGATTAATCAGATAAAAAACGAGTCAAATACTTTGATTCAAAATATTGAACCGCAATACAGTCACTTGTTCAAAGGTCTAGGTTGTTTAAATGGTGAATTCAAACTTAAAGTAGATCCTCAAGTTAGTCCAGTTATTGATGCACCAAGGCGGATTCCATTTAAACTGAATAGTAAATTAGAACAAGAACTAAAGCGAATGCAAAAGAATGAAGTCATAGAAAAAGTCAAAAGTCCAACGCAGTGGGTCAATTCAATTGTATTGGTTGAAAAGGCTGATGGTTCCTTGCGTATTTGTTTGGATCCAAGAAACCTCAACAAAGCACTTCAACGGGAGCACTATCCAATCCCTAACATTGAACTAATTAAGTCCAAACTTTCAGGCTCAAAATATTATTCCACACTCGATGCTAGCAAAGGTTATTGGATGTTAAAATTAGACAAAGAAAGTTCTAACTTGTGTACATTCAATACACCTTTTGGAAGGTACAAATTTCTAAGAATGCCATATGGAGTAAAGGTAGCACAAGAAATTTTTCACCGAGTTATGACTGAAATTTTTATAGATTTAGATGTTATCATTTACATAGATGATATTTTGATTTATGGTAATAATATTCAAGACCATAACAGAAAGTTGATTCAGGTACTAGAACGTATGGATAAAGTTGGATTAAGACTAAATAAAGAAAAATGTAGGTTTGGTTTAGCTGAAATTAAATTTTTTGGTCACATATTTAACGAACTTGGTGTAAGTACTGATCACCTAAAAGTTGAAGCAATTTTGAATATGAAGTCTCCAACTTCTGTCCAAGAAGTTCAAAGGTTTTTAGGTGCAGTGACATATTTTGGGTCATTTATACCTAATTTGTCGAGTGAAACAGAGCCATTGCGTCAACTGCTCAAGAAGAATGTTAGTTTCCAATGGAATGAGTCATTAGAAAAGGTCTTCATGAAACTTAAATCACTTGTCTCAACACCACCAGTCCTTGCGTAGTTTGACCCTACAAAACCACTTGTTTTATCTGTCGATGCTTCACAGTTTGCGGTAGGGGGTTGTCTTTTACAAGATTGTCGTCCAATAGCTTTTGCGTCTAAGACCCTCACCGACTGTCAACGAAATTATGCTCAGATAGAGAAAGAACTCTATGCGATTCTCTTCGGCTGTGAAAAATGGCATCAATTCATCTATGATCAAACAATAGTGGTAGAAACTGACCACAAACCTCTCATACCTCTATTTAAGAAAGCCTTGGCACATGTTCCGGCAAGGTTACAGAGAATGATGCTTCGTCTTCAAGCCTATGACTTAGAAGTCATATATAAGCCGGGTAAAAAGATGTTAGTCGCAGACATGTTATCAAGAGCACCATTATGTCATAAAGAGGAAAGTCCAATAGATGAGGAAATAAAGATCCATGTTGGTCTTATTAAGTCAAATCTTGCCATTACAAAACCTATGCTTGAAAAAATTCTGTCAGCAACCAGTGAAGATGTAGTTTTGCAACAATTGCGTTCTTTTATTCAAGGTCATTGGCCAGAAAAGAAGAACAAAATTAGCACTGAACTACAAAAATTTTGGAATCATAGACATGAGCTAACAGTAATAGATAATCTTATTTTCAAATGCCATGCATTAGTTATTCCACGTGGAATGACAAAAATGATTCTTGGACATATTCATGATGGCCACCCAGGTATAGAAAAAAGTAAAAGACGAGCAAGAGGCACTGTATATTGGCCTCGCATGAATTTAGATATTCAACAATTTGTAGAAAATTGTGTCACATGCACGAAATACCGAAACTCAAATACAAAAGAACCATTATTGCCACATGAATTACCAAACCTTCCATTTCAAAAAGTAGGAATAGATCTTTTTGAATGGAAAAAAGATTTATATCTACTATTGGTAGATTATTACTCTAAGTTTATGGAAGTCATTAAACTTAGGTCATCGAAAGCAACTGAAATCGTAACCCACTTGAAGTCAATTTTTGCGCGACATGGGATACCATCAGATTTGATGTCTGACAATGGCCCACCATTCAACTCATCAGAATTCAAGGAGTTTGCTAATGAATGGATGTTCGACCATATCACAAGTAGCCCATACTATCCTAAATCCAACGGTTTGGTAGAAAGAACCATTCAAACTGTCAAAAAAATGCTAACCAAATGTTCTGAAACTAATGAAGATCCGTATCTTGGGCTTCTTAATCTTCGAACCACTTCACAACTGAGTTACTCTCCATCGCAGTTGTTGATGTCAAGAAAGCTCAGGACAAGAATTCCGACTCATCAATTGCAGTTAAAACCAGCTGTGATAGATGAAGATCTATATAGACAGGAGGTTCAAGGTTATCAGAGTAAAATGAAAGCCAATTATGATAAAAACACAAAAGAGAGATTCGCAATCACAGAAAACATACCAGTGTACTTCAAAAAAATTCCTGATGGTCAATGGGAAAAGGGTGAAGTCGTAGAGGTAACTGATATGCCAAGATCTGTGATTGTAGAAAATAGGAAAGGAAAACGATACCGCCGTAATGAAAGAGATATTCTTATTGATAAAACTTCTGGTGATACAGTAGAATACGGTGAAAAACAAATTGATAGCAGATTGAATCTTCGATCCGGCAAACAGGTTCCTAGAAATTGAATTTTACAGTCTTGCTTCTGATCTTTAACACAACTTGTAAATAAATTGAATTATTTGACTAAGATACAAATGAAAAACTTTTATTTTTATATTATTTAAAAAAATGTATTATTTTATTTTTATTTTTTTTAGAGGGACATGTTGTATATACTTAATTTGTAAAATCTAACTCTCTCTTAACTTTAAATAACGCTAATGTAAAACTTGAATTAAGTCAGTCAATAAACAGATCTCGATGAACGAACATCTCTTGTCTTTTAATATGACTAACCACAACAGACGAAAAAAAAAGTCGCGAACGTACGGACGTACGTACACACGCACGCACAGACATCTTTCTAAAAATCTTTTATTTCGGGGAGAGTACGATAACTTTGGCGCCGAGATATAATAACGGTTTTTGGTAGAGGGGCTTAATACAAGCATTTTTTACTATGGGAGGGGGGGTCTATCTCCCCCCGTTTAGGCGGTAGGGGCAATTTAAAAAAACATGTACTTTAAATGGAAAAAAAGCCAACACTTGTGTCTAGTAGCTTGTTTTTAAATCAAGTCAAAACTATGCATAGTTTTCGAAAAAACTGTTTTAAACTTAAAATTTGGTCAAAAAAAAAGTTAAAAATATGGTTTAGAGTGTAATATTTCAAAACTTTTAGATTATCTACAATTTTTTTTTTAGAATACATTGCTCTTATTTATTTTTGATCGAAAACTGAAAACTAGATGACTTTATGTCTTCTAGTTCTTGAGAAAATTGAAAGTTACCAAAAAAAATATTTTAATTAAATTACTTTTTCCTTGCTAACGTAGTCTTATTTTGGTAGTAATAATCGAATATGGATTAAGATACACCTAGGGTAAATTAATTTTTCTTAAATCCAGCTTATTTAAATGCAAAAGAAACTTTGCATGCACCCCATCTTGCACCCACCACACCTTGCACCCTCCCCACCTTGCACACACACCAACTTGCACCCATCCCAAATCCTATAGTGTGCCCAAGCAGGGGGGTTGCAGGGGGCAGCATGTCCCCCCTTACAGATGCCACTGTTGCATACACCCAAACTCGCGCACACCTTACTGTTGCATACACCCAAACACGCATTACGCATACGCAAATACCATTATTACTATCAAAATAAGACCACTCAAGCAAAAAAAATTAAAATAGTAGTTGTGGTTATTTTCAATTTTCTCAAAAACTAAAAGATATAAAGATATCTAGTTTTCAGTTTTTGATCAAAAACAAATAAGAGCAATACGTTCTGAAATAAAAACAATGGTAGATAATCTTGAAGTATTGAAAAAGTCACACTTTAAACCTTTTTTTAACTTTTTTTACTCAAATTTTGAGTTTAAAATTAAATTTTTCAAAAACTACGCATAGTTTTGACTTGATTTAAAAACTGGCTAATAGAACAGAGTGTTGGCTTTAAAAGAATGTATACAACTTAATTGTAGGTATCACCGTTATTTTTTAATTATTTTTTTCCATTTAAAGTACATGTTTTTTTAAATTGCCCCTACCGCCTAAACGGGGGGAGATAGACCCCCCCTCCCATAGTAAAAAATGCTTGTATTAAGACCCTCTACCAAAAACCGTTATTATATCTCGGCGCCAAAGTTATCGTACTCGTGCCTTTATTTCGACTCTACGGACCTTGAAACGTCGAGAAATATCAAAATTTTCAATTCGACAAATCGGACCCATTACAATAACTTCCTATGGGAAGTTAACCAGGAAAGTTAAGGATCGTGTGTTATGCAGCAGCTAAGGTCCAAGGTGTATCACTAAATTCAATGCTACTCAAATGTCCAGACCAACTCACCTCACTGAACTCTGTTATATACAAAGCCAAAGAAAATCTCATAGCAATATGCGGTGATATTATGGAAATGTTCCATCAGGTTCAAATACGAAAAGAAGATAGCAATTTTCAAAGATTTCTATGGAGTCAAAGTGAAGAACAAGATCCAGATGTATATGTGATGAATGTAATGACCTTTGGAGCAACATGTTCCCCTTGCTGCGCTCAATTCATCAAAAACAAAAATGCTGACGAGTTCATCCAGTCATTTCCGCGAGCTGTTCGTTCCATTAAAGAAAATCATTATGTTGACGATTTAATGGACAGCGTAGCGACGGAAGAAGAAGCGATACGACTTGCCAAAGAGATTCACTTTGTCCATAACCATGGTGGTTTTTTAATAAGGAACTGGATCTCCAACTCACCTTCAGTCCTCAAGGCGTTGAAGACTGAGCCCACAACTAGCAGGAATCTTAATGTCGATGTAGAACTCACCACGGAAAAGCTTCTAGGAATGTGGTGGTGTACGTCATCTGATTGTTTCACATATAAGCTAATTACCAACGAAAGTCAAATTGAATTCCTCTTTGGCGGTCGCCGCCCCACGAAGCGTGACGTGCTCAGGATCATAATGACGATATTTGACCCTTTGGGCTTGCTAGCACATTTTTTAATGTACATCAAGGTTCTCTTACAAGACATCTGGCGCTCAAATATAGATTGGGACGAAGAAATTAAAGATGCAGAGTTGCAGAGTATACCAAATGGTTAAAATGGCTAAAATTCCCACCAACGATGGAAACGCTCAAAATTCCCCGATGCTACATCACTAACAGCCTAAATCCAGAATCCGAACAACAGTTACATGTTTTTGTTGACGCCAGCGAGAACGGATTTGCTGCGGCAGCATATGTGAGAACTTCTTCAGTTGACATGGTTGAGTGCTCGCTTGTCGGTGCCAAGACAAGAGTGGCACCTTTGAAAAGTCTTTCAATACCCAGACTTGAACTGCAGGCCGCAGTTCTAGGCGCACGCTTCTCAAAGTGCATAGTGGAGTCACATACCATAAAATTTTCAAAAACCTTCTTTTGGTCAGACTCTAAAAACGTTCTTAGTTGGATTCGATCAGATCACCGGAAGTATAGATAATTTGTAGCTTTCAAAGTAAGTGAAATCCTTGACCTGACCGATATATCCAATTGGAGTTGGATTCCAACGAAGATGAACGTAGCTGACGAAGGAACAAAGTGGCAAAAGCATCCTGAATTCAAAGCTACGAGTCGATGGTTTAGCGGCCCAGACTTCCTCAAGTTGGCCTCAGGAAACTCAGCAGGAAGGTAACACGGAAGAAGAACTTAAAACGTACTTCATCAATATCCATGCCTTTGCTCGAAATAATATTTTTCGTTATAACGAAATCTCCCGTTGGATACGATTACTGAGAAGTACAGCCTTCGCCCTCCGTTTTGTCTACAACACACGAAGCAAAAGACTTAAATATGAAAAGACCTACGGACCACTATCACAACAAGAACTTCAGTCTGCAGAGGGATCACTCATAAAAGAAGCGCAAGCCAGTGTGTATGGCGAAGAAATCGCAGATTTAAAAGTCAACAATTTGGTGGAGACTTCAAGTACGCTCTATAATCTCTGCCCGTGTCTAGACGAAAATGGAATCATTCGTGCAAACAGCAGAATCCAGTATTTGGAAATCGTCGACGAAAACGTGAAAAGACCTATTATTCTTCCAAGAGACCATCGGGTAACCCATTTAACTATCCTGGACGTACATTTCCGCTATAACCACCAAAATCATGAGTTCGCACAACACATTTGGAAGCGCTGGGTAAGGGATAGTATCTTGCCACAATTCCCACAATTACTCGTCGTGCCAAGTGGTTCAAACCAGTGAATCCAATCCAAGTGGGCGATATAGTTCTTATAACAGACCCAAACAGCCCAAGCATCAGTTGAGCTTTCAATCGCGACGGACGTTTTTTTTTCTCTATTGCCCTATTTTCTATCATTATGATTTGTATAATCTGTAATAAAGCGGAGCCTATCGAATCTGTTTCGTGTGCGATCTGCATTTCGTCAATGCACTTAAGTTGTGCTAAAATCAAAAAATCTGATTTTAATATAATAAAATCCAAAAATTACTTTTTTATTAAGTGTGAAAGTTGTTCTACAATTAACTTATCTAGTTATATTAAAAACATTGAAAATTTCATTGGTGGTTTAACCTTGAACTTAAATTGTCTAAGAAATGAATTCCCTAGTTTATTTTCTATAAACAACAATAACACTAAAGGAATTGTGACGCGAAGCCAAAATAAAGAAAAGGTCATTGAACCTACCGTCATTCTACCCAAAAAGTGTTCTGTTGTTAAACAACAAAAAAAAAAAGAAACCCGAAAATAGTTCGTCATCTTCCATGCAAAATAATTTGCTTTGTCCACCTTCTTTCTCTCTACCTTTGGCCAACTATTCGTCTAGTGATACTCTAGTTTCTGTAATCGCGACCAAAACATTAACTTCAGTGTCTACCTCCTCCATACCGTCACCTGCCCATCCTCTTGTAATGTCTACAAGTAGTATAGACAATACTGAGAGCTTACTAGGTATACATAAACCGGTTTTGTGCAACGATGCTGCTCCCTCACATATTGTTATTGCAAGCAATAACAACAATGATGACTCTTCTGCTGCATCGACTAAATTAAGCACTGTTGGGTTGGTCTGTGATTATGATGATGATGGTAAAATAAAAACTAATTTAACTGATGACGTCGGTGATGATGATAACAACAACGCTGTTGCTGCTGTTGCTGCTGCTGCCGCTGATGTGGTCATCGATGAGAATGGAGATGTTTCTTCTTCTGCCGCTGTTGATGGGTGTGAAAGAGAAATTGTTCACATTGATTCCGCTTTGCTGTTTCCTGCTGATGTCTCTATTTCTAACCAGAATAGAGAAGTAAACAAATCGCTTGAATTTGTAAACAAAAAACCAAATTCGACCCATCGGAAAAAATTAAAACAAAAACAACAACAACAACAGCTTATTGGAACAGGTGCAAGTTCTCTTAACGCTTTGATGCCTACGAAGTGGCTGCATGTTTCAAAGTTTCATCCTGAAACTCTTCCGGAGGATTTAGTCAAACATGTCTCCGAAAATTCTAAAATACCTGCTAATGTGTTCAAGTGCTATAAGCTTATTAAAAAAGGTTCTCAAGTATCTGATTTAAAATTTGTTAATTTCAAATTAAGGGTCCCTGCAGACTGTTTTAAACAATTATTGAGTGATGCAGATATATGGCCTAGATCTGTTAAAGTAAAGCAATTTATAAACTTGTCAAAAAACGAAATTTCTCGCCAATCGCCCAGTTTAACATAACATTGGACGCCGCGCCGTTTATGTTGCTGAATTATCTTTAAACAAAGTTCAAATTCCAAATTACGCTGTCCCTGCCGATGATGTAATTGCTGCTGCTAGTGTTGTTCCTGTTAACATTGTTCCTGATGATGCTGTTTCACCTGATTATCAAAGAACGCTAAGTAAAAGTATAGATAGTTTATCTTATTATTACCAAAATGTTGGTGGGCTAAGAACAAGACTAGATCATATTTTACTTTCATTTTCCTCTTTAACTTATGATATAATAATTTTAACTGAAACTTGGTTATCTGATAATCACTTAACAACTGAATGTTTTTCAAATCATTATACTGTTTTTAGAAAAGACAGATGTTATTTTAAGACATGCATGGAAAGAGGTGGTGGAGTACTAATTGCGGTCCGTGCCACTTTGGCATGTAGGCAAATTGAATTGGAATCAAACTCCACTATTTCTGACCTTGATATTGATCAGCTTATTGTAAGTGTTAAAATGGGTGAATCCGAATTATTTGTATTTGTAAGCTATATTCCTCCAAAGAGTGATTTGGATTATTATAAAATTCATTTAAATAACTCAAAATCCATTTTAGAAAATTTAAAATATTCACAACATGTATTATTTACAGGAGATTTTAATCTTAGTCATATTGAATGGATATTTGACACCGAGGACAAATGTTTAGTTCCTTTTAACGTTTCATCTGAAATAGAATGTGTAGTTATAGACTTTTTTGGTCAATATAATTTAATCCAAATCAATTCTCATTATAACGTTCTTAATCGAATTCTTGATTTGATTTTTGTTGATAATGATTTTCTTATTTGTCTTGATAAATGTAACTTTCCAGTTATTGCAAATTCAATTCATCATATAGCCATTGATGGAAATATTCATTTCTATCATTATTTAAAAAAGGTATCTAACGACCAAAATATTTTTTATGATTTTCGAAAAGCTAATTATGACGGTATGGTTGATTATCTTTTGTCTTTTTCGTGGGATAACGTTTTTTGTTCATCTGAATTAGATAGCGTGTATTCTTGTTTTTAAAGTGTTTTGATGGGGGCAGTTGACGAATTTGTACCTAAAAAGCTTTCTAAAAATAATACTTGCCCTATCTGGTATAATAAAAGGTTGACCAATCTTAAAAACAGAAAAAATAAGGCATACAAATTGTATAAATCTGACAAAAATAATTCTGAACTGCGTTTAAACTATCTAAATTGTCAACGAGAATTCGATTGTCTCAATAAATTCTTATATCGTAATTACTTGTTTTCTGTCGAAAGTGGCCTCAAATTAAATACCAAGCGTTTTTGGAATTTCATAAACTCAAAGCGTAAATCCAGTGGATTTCCTAGTAGTATGAAGTATCAGGATACAATCACAAGTGATATACCTACAATTTGTAATTTATTTGCTGACTATTTCCAATCAGTTTACTCTTTAGATACTCCCCCTATCCAGAGGTTACCTTATATAAGTAGAGTTGTCAATATCGGTTCTTTAGTTTTTAGTCCATTTGAAATTAAAGAGGTTTTATCTAAATTGGATATTAATAAGAGTGAAGGACCTGATGGGATTCCTGCTATTTTGTTAAGGAAATGTTGTATTGCATTAGCTCAACCACTTTCGTGGATTTTTAATCTTTCATTAGCCAAAGGGCTATTCTTGGATTGCTGGAAGGTTTCTTATTTATCACCAATTTTTAAATCGGGCTCAAAACAGGATATCACCAATTATAGACCCATATGTAAAATTTCTTGTATTCCAAAAGTATTTGAAAAACTTGTCTGTAATAAGTTGACTGAGCTATTTCATAATCATATTTCAATTTTTCAACATGGGTTTGTAGCAGGGAAATCAACGGCAACAAACTTAGCATTATTAAGCAATAACATCATAACAAATATGGAAAATGGTTTCCAAACTGATGTTATTTTTACTGATTTTGCTAAGGCATTTGACAGAGTCAACCACCAAATCTTGTTAAATAAATTAACTTCTCTAGGTATTAACTCTTTTCTATTAAAATGGGTTGAGTCATATTTAGCTGGTAGAGTTCAAATAGTAAAAGTTGGTAATTCGCTCTCAAAATTTGTTTCTGTTCCATCTGGTGTTCCGCAAGGAAGCCATTTGGGTCCATTACTTTTTTTGTTATTTGTAAACGATATACCTGATCTATTTCAAAATTCAAACTGCCTTCTTTTCGCAGATGACCTCAAACTATACCGTAAGGTTTTCTGTCAAACTGATTGTTTTCTTCTTTTGGAAGATCTGTCGAAGCTTGACAATTGGTGTAAGCAAAATCACCTTCTCTTAAATGTTTCCAAGTGTCAAGTTTTGTCGTATTTCCGAAATTCTAATCCTATAGTGTTTGACTATAATATCAACTACACAAATTTAGAACGTGTAACTAGGAAGAAAGATCTAGGGGTAATTCTAGATACAAACCTTTCTTTTTTACCGCATTATGATTTTATTATAAACAAAGCAAATCAAATGCTTGGTTTTCTTAAAAGAAACACAAAAGAATTCTCAGATTCATATACTTTAAAATCCCTTTACAATTCTCTAGTAAGATCAGTTCTTGAATATTGTAGCATTGTTTGGAACCCTTATTATAATAATTCAATTGACAGAATTGAAAAAGTTCAAAAGAATTTTACAAGATATGCGTTTTATAAGCTTAATTGGCGGATTGCAAGGCCTTCTTATTATAGTAGGTGTTTATTGTTTGGTATGCATTCTCTTTATGATCGTCGGGTTTATTTTTCAGTTATGTTTATGAGAGATATAATTACATTTCATATAAATTGCCCTCCTTTATTAACATTAGTTAATTGTGTTAACGTACCCTCTAGAACTACACGCTATCGGTTTCAATTTTATAAGCAGTTTCATCGTACAAATTATGGCCGTAATGAACCAATCGCGCGTTGCACTAGAGAAGTGAATTTAATTTGCAATAGGATTGATTTTAATATTGATGTTTCGAGAGATTTATTTAAAAAATATTTGTTAAATAATATTAAACTGTAATTTCCTAATAAATTTAAAGAATTGATCTTTTTTTTCATAAACTTATATTTATTAATTGTAAAATTACGAATAATAATGTATAACTTATAGTAATATTTATTTAATTTATTTATTTATATAAGCATACAGCCCCCAACAATTGTATTATTTAGTATCTAGTCTATAAAGATTGTAATCTGATTGATGAAATAAAACTAAAACTAAAACTAAAAACTAAAACTAAGAAAATGCTGGCCTAAAGGCCGAGTAGTGCAAATCCGAACTTCCAAGGATGGACAAGTCCGCAGCGCTTTCGTTCACACCAAAACGGGGGTCTACGAAAAACCTGTCGTTAAACTGGCGACCTTGGACATTGCAAAACCCGAAGACGTCACCCCACGGAAGTACCGGGGGGGAGTGTTGGCAACATCCATTAGAAATAGTACTAGATGTAGGCACCTCCCAAAGTACTTAAATGTCAAAAGCCGCCATTGTTGATTTCCGGCTATTTGGGTCTGTCATCTGTCTACTCTCAACTAACCAACAATTATAAGAAATAAAAGCTCAAGGCAAAAAATATAAAAGTTTGAACAAAAAACAAAAAAAAAACAAATTAGAATAAAACCTACTGAAGTACAAGAAAAATAAAAATAAGGAAAAAAACTATTGTAAGTTATACTATTAAGTTATATTGAAAATTAATTACAAGTTTACTGATGAATTAAATAATTTTGGATTATAATAAAGGTTGTAACTTGACCACAAAGGATTTCTAGTGTTTTTATCTCCTCATCGTAGGTGTTAACAACAAGTTTTTCTATAGTTGGTATGGTATTAATTCCAACAGTAACTTTTCCGTCGCCTATATCTAACAGTTGTTTTGAGAATGTTTCAGCGGATGGATCTTGAAGCATTTGAACACGCATATTTACTTTCAGTTGTACTTTTTCAACATTACGACACAGTGGCGATGATTTTAAGCACGCGTTGATCTCATCAGAGTACGTTGAACGCGGAATAACGGGAAGTCTTTGTCTGGAATTACCTGAAAGGAGTAACAGAGTGCCGCCAAATAGTGTTTCGTTGTTTTTTATATCTTTCAATGTCCTGTTCAAAGGCTTAAGCAAATGTTTGTGTGCCATAGTGCATTCTTCCCAAGAGATAATTTTACACTGTTTCAGCACTGTGGCCATGAATGATTGTTTTCATAAATTGCACACCGCGTCTGAGTTATTTTGAATATTTAGTGGCAGTTTACATACTGAATGAGATGTTCTGCCTCCATCCAATAAAGTTGCCGCAATTCCAGAAGATGCAACAGTCAATACGATAATAAAAGTTGACGCAATGCCAGAAGATGCAACAGCCAATGCGATACCATTATTTGATCCTATTTTAGCAAGAATTAGCGAAATAAGGAATGTTTTGCAAGTTCCACCTGATGCAACCAAAAAAAAAAGAATCCACCTTGTCCTGACGAAACTGCGAGCATGATGTGGTCAAAAATGGTTCTTTGTTCTTCATTCATTAGTGGGACATTGCGAGCAACAATCGCTGCCATTTCTACAGTATTTTATTGTAGTTCACGATTCAATTCAGTGTCTATTAAATCAGATGCATTTCGATTTGGTAAATGCATACCGAAATGAGTATGATAATTGGCAATGATAATGCAAAGATCCTCAATAGCAATCAATCATGCCTATTACCGATGTCGTCTCGTTTTTTCGACGACTCTCGTTTTCTTTGTCGTGTCGTTTTTTAAGTGGCATTTTATAACTTTTTCGACGCGACTATTTTGTAGCAGATTTTTAAACGATGAAAATGTATTAGAGATCTGTCAAACTGAAATCAAATTCTAAATCATTTCATTACTCGATATTCAACAAATTATTACTAAATAAATAAATTATTAAAATGATAAGTGTTGAAATGTATTACAACACAAGCAGCGATAGTGACAATGATGAAGAAGGTAGAGAGTGAAATATTGCAAAGGCACAATTAGTTGTACAAATAGGACAGTGAAGCGTCGGCATCTGCATTTGTAGCCTGAATTTGCTTTGACTTATGTATGTTCGAATGATGAAGACGTTGAAGTGGTTGGGAGCTGCGATACACCAATTGTATTTCCACTCGGGCCTCACCATCGTTTTATATTTAAGTAGATTTGCAACAGCATCCTCAAGTGCAGATAGAATGTGCAATTGGTTTGGCCCTTCTCCATTTCCTTTCACTTCTTTTTTTTTGTTCTGAACAATTTTTTTTTATTTTAAATTCAAAGTCAGCTCAAACCTGAAAAAGCAAATAATAAAAATGTGTTAATGTATGTAAATAGAATAAACTGATTCAAACCTTTTGCCAACCATCACCATCTCTTATTGGAGGACTTTTGCTGTTGAGTTTATCAGCTATTACATTCCATTCTTTTTTAAAATCGGCTTTGTTCATACATTTCAAAAATCCCCTTGCCAACTTGTTGTGCTTTCCATCAGCTGGACAAGCGCCTCGAATTGGTTTTGGTTTGCTTATTTTTAACTGAAAATGTGCAAAAATATTTATTTTTATTTATCGCAAATAAATATATCCATAAAATAAATTATTTAACAAGGAAACTTACAGTTTTGCGAACTTCCATTTCTTCCTCGTGAGCAAATTTTCAAACGAGAGATACCGTCGTTTTTTTTTCATTGTCGTCGTTTTCTTTCGTCTTACAGAATGCTGAATTAAAGCGTTCAACACACTTGACGTTTACACACGACAACAAAACGAGTGACAAAAGTTGAAAACGACTTATGGAATGCAGATTGTGTCGTGTCGTATATTTTGCTGTCGTTTACGACATCGGTAATAGGGGTGAATACTTCCTTGTTCATAATGTCGCTGAATACTATCGTAAGATCGTTGCACCGTGTACGATGTTGATGAAATTAAACCATAGCACTTAGGAATATAAAAAATAGATAAAACCTATTCTCAGACCTACCAAATGTGTATGCAAAATTTCATTGAATTTGGTTAAGCCGTTTCGGAGGAGTATGGCAACTAACACTGTGACAGGGGAATTTTATATATTAGATAAGACACCATTCTCTTCCTTGGCGAAAGGGGACTAGGACTTCGAGGCGATGGCAATATTATTAGAGACCCAAATAATGGAAATTTGTTGGGCATTTTGGAATTAATTAGTCATTATGACCCCTTACGTCAGGAGCACTTGGAAAAAGTAAGAATTTCACAACAAGAACACAAACGTTTGCGTTGAGATTCAAAATGAGTTCATTAAAATTTGTGCTCAACATGTGAATTCGGCTATTTTGAAGGAGAAAGAAAACGCCGAATACTTCGCTATGATTGTCGATGCAACACCCGATTCTAGTCATGTGGAACAAAACACATTTATTTTGCCATATATTCGCTTTGAAGAATATGTGTTCACCATCAAAGAACGGTTTTTGGAATTTGAATAGCTGATTTGATGTGCGAAACATTGGCAAAGGACGGAATCCCTTTAGAAGACTATTGTGCACAAGGCTATGACAATGGAAACAATATGAAAGGACAGTATAATGGTGCACAAAGTAATATTTTAAAGAAAAATCCGAATGCCGTGTATTCACCTTGTGCAGCTCACAGCCTTAACTTGTGTGGAGTCGATTCAGCGGAATGTTGTACTGCCGCAATCACATTTTTTGGTGTTGTTTAAAAATGTTTCAATTTGTTTAGCAGCAGTGTCCAACGTTGGGAAATTCTTAAGAAAAATGTACCCGGATCCCTTCACAAACTTTCCGATAGAAGATGGTCAGCTAGAAATGAGGCAGTGAAACCATTTGCAAATCATCTGAAAAACTTTAGAACATCATTAGAAGCCTTAAGTGATATTAATTGAAATTGCTGAAGCTCGAAGAGATGTAAATAGCGTTTCAAAATATATACACAAATTTTAATGCATCCTGATGTCTTCGATTTGGTGCAAGGTTCTTAGCGCTATAAATGAAAGAAGTATCATTCTTCAATCCATAAACATGACTATTGACGTTGAAATTCGAAATCTTGACAACTTGATCTCCGATTTGAACATTATTCGAAACGGATGGGATCAAATTTTATCTGAATGCAAAGCAGTTGCTACTGGATTGGGGGATGTTCCAGAATCGTTCAATTAAAAAGACATTTCGGAGAAAATCGAGGAGCCGGAGAGCAAATTGAAACAGACGAAGAATAATACATTTCAAGAGAAACACCTTTTACGTCATAGTTGATTCAATTACATATATCTGGAATTTCTCGTCGGTTCGATACGATGAAGAATTTGAATGCTACATTTTCATTTTTATGGCAGTTTTCAAGAATGGACGAAATTGAGATTAAAAACTCTGCTACAAGGTTCATCCAAAAGTATAACTCGCATGTGTCTCAAGAGTTGAAAGAAGAAATAATTCATCTGAAACACATTTATGAAGCCAATTTTAAAGCAGAACTTCCGCCATTGAGTTTGCTCAATGCTATTTATTCCCAGAACTTGGAGACGATTTCCCCCAACATTTGTGTTGCTCTCCGTGTGTGTTCCACCATACCTGTAACAGTAGCTAGTGCTGAACGTTCATTTAGCGTCCTTGCCAGAAGAAAGAAGTTTTATCGTTCGTACTCATCACAAGATCGTGTTTCTAGATTTGCTACACTAGGTATGCATCGAAGCACCTTAGGCAAGGAAATTGAATTTCGATTCAATTATAAGTTGTTTTGCTGCTCAGAAAGCTAGGAAAGCTCATTTGCAAAAAGAATGAATGCAAACTAACTCTAATGAAAACATTATGATAATATTTTAATATAAAGAAAAACAATAAAGAGTATTTAATGTAAAATTTTTAAAATACATAGTTTTTTTTAAGAACAAATTTCAAATACTTTTACTTCGATCTTCATGCTAATTTTTTTTTAATAGTTAATCGACCGTATTATCAGTTACTAACTGTCGTTGGCAATATCGAATTGAATGTATGATTCTGTTCGGAATCTGATCTACTCGTATGTAGAATTATTTTCTATATCCATCTTCCATTTCAACTAAACTGGACGATACCCGTGAGATTGATTTGATGATTAACACTTTTTTTTCGGTTCACTTTGCGAACAAAAAATTATTATTTCCGTTAATTCCAACCAATTTCATGCTATTAGTAATTGAAATTAGAACGTACCATATCAGTAGGCATGAACTTTGAAAAAAATGGTAAATATGGGGGCCCGGATTTCCTCTCCAATTACATATTTCGAACAATTGTTTTGGAATACGGACTAAAAGAGGTAAGAGAGTCTCTTTAACAACAGTTGGCAGCGTTTCGATGCAATAAATTGTACACCATCTTAATTTCCCATATAACAATGCTGTGAAGGTCAGAATGTAATAAATTGATTGTAAATTCACATCTAGAGAGCAGGGTTGTGAATCTTAAAACGAGTATGAAACTAGAATGTTAAGACAGAGATCATTAACAAAAATGAGAACAAGTGTCGAAGACAGGACAGAGTCTTATGGCAAATCATCGTTTATTTCGTGGGTGTCTGTTAGATTAGGTAATTTCTCATCTCACTTTCTAAATCAGTATATTTAGTAGCTACATAGAGGTACTTCAAGACTGTTAATACTAGGACTTGCTATTTCCGAGTTATAATTTCAAAGATTTGAAGCAAAAGTACTAATTTTCTGACTGAAGTAAGGATTTGTACTTGAAATATTAACATTATTGGTCTTAAGTTATTTACGCAATCGTTTTCCTGTAAAAGGTAAATAGAATTTTTATAAAATTTTCGATGTTGTCTTCGAGTTGTTCCAAAACAAAAGGAAATACTTTTAAGCGTATTTCGGTCATTAATTTTATGTTATATATATTTTTTGAATCTGAAATGGTAAACTATTTGAAGTCCTTGGATGATATGCTAAATTTTATTATTTTTAGCTTTGGTAGACTTCGTATGCAAAATGGTTTCAAGACAAATTTCATAAAAATGAGATTTATCTCGTTTCAAAGATCTATAGCATATGATATATTTTCGTATACAGAAAAAAAGCTTTGTCTCATTTAAATGAGGTAGAACTCTTTTGAGACTTTATTGTCTTCAACCCAAGATGAGGCGAAAAAAAGGACTAATAAAAGTAGAACGATGGTTTTCTGCGATTTATCGCTGATCCCTGTCTTCAAAGCGGAATTGGTGAAGGTTTCAGTATCAATCAAAAGTTAGGTTAAAAGGATCATATTCAAACTTTCTGAAAAAAAAAAATTGTAAGAAAAAAAGAGAATTGGATTATGTTTCCAAAATTGATAAAGGAAAAAGATGTCAAAAAACGCTGCTTGGTAAACCTGCAGGAACACTCACTTGGTTTGACAAACTTATCCTGGTGGATTAACTCGAGCTGTTTTTTAAAAGGAGGACAATTCCCACCCTCTGTTTTTGATGGACAATCACGAAAGCCACATCAACGTACCCGCTCTGAATTATGGAAAAGAACATGGCGTAATAAAGTTGACTTTTCCGTCACATTCGTCGAACAAAAGCTTTAGACTCGTTCACGATGCAGAATCATGGTACAACGTTTTCCATAGCAAAATGAGTTGGTTACACTTTTGATAAGTCGTATGGCAGCCTGGAATCAATCCTCCGGATGGAAATTCTATCACTGATGTAAACTTTATGATCAGTTTGGTTACCGACAGGTTTCTACTTGAAGCAACTTATGACAGGACCAAGTAGTGGAGTAGCGACCTATATCACACCAGAAAGAACTGACCTGGAAGGAGACACTATTTTGAATATTTCTAAGCAACCTGAACGTCCCAAACCGCTTACTGATATTGTCAGCCCAGAATTTTCAAAGGCTACCCCAAGGTTGCACCAAGGCAGAATAAAAGGAAACGAACACGTCGGAAAAAGAAGATTTAGAAAAGAGGGAATTGTTTATAAGGACACTAAAAAGGAAGATTCAAACTATCAAAAAACTATAGCTCCGTTGCACAATCAAGTTGTTGTTGTAGCATTCAAACCCTACTAATGTTTTAGACATGAGCCCGGTCATTGCGCACATATGAAATTAAAAAAAAAAAGGAAACGAAAGGTACTTTAATCCGAGTCTGAATCAGATGACAATGATGACATAATTCTATCGGGTGAATTTTTAAGAGCTTGAGAACTTTTTTTTTAAAAAAAAAACGCATAAAATTTGCAAAATCTCATCGATTCTTTATTTGAAACGTTAGATTGGTCCATGACATTTACTTTTTGAAGATAATTTCATTTAAATGTTGACCGCGGCTGCGTCTTAGGTGGTCCATTCGGAAAGTCCAATTTTGGGTAACTTTTTCGAGCATTTCGGCCGGAATAGCCCGAATTTCTTCGGAAATGTTGTCTTCCAAAGCTGGAATAGTTGCTGGCTTATTTGTGTAGACTTTAGACTTGACGTAGCCCCACAAAAAATAGTCTAAAGGCGTCAAATCGCATGATCTTGGTGGCCAACTTACCGGTCCATTCCTTGAGATGAATTGTTCTCCGAAGTTTTCCCTCAAAATGGTCATAGAATCGCGAGCTGTGTGGCATGTAGCGCCATCTTGTTGAAACCACATGTCAACCAAGTTCAGTTCTTCCATTTTTGGCAACAAAAAGTTTGTTAGCATTGAACGATAGCGATCGCCATTCACCGTAACGTTGCGTCCAACAGCATCTTTGAAAAAATACGGTCCAATGATTCCACCAGCGTACAAACCACACCAAACAGTGCATTTTTCGGGATGCATGGGCAGTTCTTGAACGGCTTCTGGTTGCTCTTCACTCCAATTTCGCGGCAATTTTGCTTATTTACGTAGCCATTCAACCAGAAATGAGCCTCATCGCTGAACAAAATTTGTCGATAAAAAAGCGGATTTTCCGAACACTGATTTTGGTAATAAAATTCAATGATTTGCAAGCGTTGCTCGTTAGTAAGTCTATTCATGATGAAATGTCAAAGCATACTGAGCATCTTTCTCTTTGACACCATGTCTGAAATCCCGCGTGATCTGTCAAATACTAATGCATGAAAATCCTAACCTCAAAAAAATCACCCATTATAAGCTGGTTCGTTCGTCAGTGTTCGCTCTAACGCAGGAAATTTTTCCAGAAGAAGTTAAAGCTGACAAAAAAAAACATTTTATTATATTGGACAAATAATAAAGGACAAAGACGAAACGAAGCACTACCAAATTCTCTTCCTAAGAAGAATAAGCGGCACAAGTAATGAATTCACTGAGGACATTGCGTCGGTAACACACGAAGATATAGAGCTGGTGATTCCAACTCTGTTGGCTGACGTTGGTTTTCAGGGCTTGGGTTGGCCTTACAGATAATGGCACCGCTCGCAACTTTGTATACATTTCAGTTTGTTGTGATGTTCTCATACGTTCTTTCACTTAAAATTCTTAGTTAAAATTGCTTGGAAACATTCTAAAATATTTTCAAAGGAAAAATGTCTCACTGTTTGCCCCTTTCCCCTATATACATAAAGAAGAAGTTTCAGCAAATTACGGTAATATCTTACTTATCAGACATTCTCTTACTTTTCCTGCAGCCCGTAAGCTGTAGAACCATTTATTTTTATAAAACTTAAAAAAACATTTTTCGAATCCTCGTCTTTTTGTGGGTGTGTCACAAACATTGGTTTAACTTAAGAAAACATTTTGAAAACCAATAAGCTTTTGAGACTGAGAAAGATAGATGAGACAATTGATAATAAATACTATAAACCTTGGATTGAACATTACATTTTGTAGGGGGAAGCATCAGCTTCCGTGAGGAAAGCAAGCTACGCTAAAGTGGAAATCCAGAATTCTGGCATAATATTTCTTGATGCACCAACCATCATGGAACGTTCTTCTACATGGCTATTACTACTTTACGATGTCGCTCAAATTGGTTTAGGTTCATGAAATTTAGACATTGCGAAAAAACGCGTACAATTAAATTGTAGGAGAAGAGACCTTTTATCAAACTTTTATGTGAAATTTAATTAAAATTCACCTAATTCATCAACCACTTCCCCTCCTCAGATAGATGTTTTCTCTTAACTCCAATTCTACATCAAATTAAACCATCAGAACCACAATTTCGCGGACGAAACACGTCGACGTCAACGTCAACGACGCGACATCAAACTCTTCTCTCTAAAAACACAAATATCCACTTTCTGTTCAGCCGAAAATTGCAGTTGCGGTTTGTATTCAATTTGATTTGAATGCAATAAAGTGAACAAAGCCCCTGCCATTTGCCATTGGGCCAACACCATCCCAACCAGGACAACGCAAGTAATCAGCCAACTTCAGGCCCTGGGATTATTTTATCCCAAAAGGGATAAAAGCACAAACAGCAATACAATACAAATCAACGAAATAAAAATACAGAACACCACTCGTAGGTTCCCAAATCGATTCCACAGTTTCCAGCTATACACAATTTGAAACCTTTGGCCCATTCGAAGCCTGAGCCCGTGCCCTAGCCCGAGCCCGACCTCGAGCCCGATGCTGAGTTCACTCACAATAAATAATTGTGGCATGACAATCACGTATTAAAAAGCCAAAATGGCCGGTGGCACGTTCTCGTTTCGTTTTCAATGCCGGCCTTCATAGCCACTGGAATGAATACATACATACCTTCCGTTCCCACCAACTGACGCACTGATGTGACATGTCCAATGTCGATGTCCATATCTACCGTGACACCATCAACTTTAGCGTCCGTGCGACTGTTGGTCGTTCCGATGTGAAACTATCAATTTGGCATTAACATCATCAGGCGCAGGCATACACACAGTCATACGGTCACAAGCTCAGGCACAGGCAGAAAAGCAGATGCCCGCTGAGTTTTGGACTTATAGTTCTTGCAGCAAAGCAGCACCAGGAACGTAACAGCAACAGCAACAGCCACAAGCAACAACAAGGTCAATTTTGTTGGTCTTAAGTCCACCCACCCAATGCGGTGTTGAGGTCCATGGCCGGAATGGGACGAGTTCGAGCAGCGCTGAAAAATTAAAGTGATTCCACGTCCAGAGAGAGCGACCTCCACAATCAGGCAAAAAGGGTTGGCAGTTAGCGTAGGCATTTAAAGCCAGCGAAGTGACAGCCCTGCTGGTAAGCGGTGTGGTGTGGTGGACCTGAAGCTGGTGCCAGTGCCGGTGCCGGAGGCATGCTTCCAAACTATAATACCGACCTATGGAGCGATATTCAAAAGTCCGATAAAATTTTATGACACCATAAATTCCCGGGTAATTTTGCCTTCTTTTTTGATTCTTCTTTTTTTCGTTTTTGAGTTCGCATGCCTGCCTAGGCTTTGAAGGTTTTAGCGACCTTTTTGTGTGTTTTGCTCGAATATAGTCATAGTCTCGTATAGTCTCATTGTGTACGCGGAGTTGTGAAACAAGGAGGTGTTCGGGCCTGGCAGCTGTTAAGCTTTTAAGTGAATAACAATTAGGGAAGTATATATATTCAAAGAGAGACTTCCATAGTGTTGTATATATGAGGTCTTCACTTTAGAGGGATGCAAAACATCATTGCAGGCGCCAGGGTTTGTGTTGAGTCTGGTGATGGAATTGGGGATTTCAGGGAGCATCAGGGGTAGGATGAATTGGTGTGTAAGCTGATTCTGATTTAGTAGGTAGGTTATATGTTTTCCGATACTCTTCAGTCCTCGCGCAACAACAACAGGTTGCGCTTCGGTGTATCTATATCTACATATTTTTTTTTCGTTCTTGCTTGAATTTAATGAAGACATTATTAAGTTAATTATTTTAGTTGTATCAGCAATTAGGAGAGGTTACAGGGTTTTCGGTACTTTGTTAATTAATACAAATTTATGATGAAGAAGAGACGTGTATCAATTCAATATAACTATAGGAATAATTTATAAGTTGTGCAATTAAGGGATATGATAACGATGATTTTTTTTTTTAAATTATTTTCTTTTCGAATATTTAATTATTTCAAATATTTGTGATCAAGCATGTGTGTTGTTAGCATAATAAGTTTAAATAAAAGACATTTTACATATTTAAAAAAAAAAAAAAACCTTTGTTTAAAAGTTAATCATTAACTTAAAATTAGGTACGTTTTTTTCGTATTCCATACATAAATAGTACCCGTAGCGTGATGGTTAGTGCGTTGGACTTTTCTCTTACGCCCAAATGGTGTCAGGGAATGGGAACACGAGACAGGCTCCACCAACGGTTGCCCCAAAGGCCCCTGTGCCTAAGGCACCAGAGGTGCAGCCTGACATTGTAGCCTTGTTGTTGAGCATTCAAGGTCAACTTACAGGGCTGCAAAGTCAGATAAAGGAGCAAGGCAAAAGGGTAGATCATCTCTACTCTTTGTTGCCTGGCCTGGTGCAATTTAGACCATAATGGGCGCGCTGCCGGAGACGCGCCTAAAAGTCCTAGCTGTGAATGTAAATTCACTGATTAGGATTGAACGAAGAGCCAATATGTTCCAATTGTTGAAAGATTACAGTCCCGATGTGTTTATGGCTAGCGAAACTAAGCTAAACCACAAACATAAACTGACTCATAAAAATTACAATATCGTAAGAAGAGACCGGCCCGACTCCACTCAAGGGGGCGGTGGTGTCGCTCTCTTTATACGAAAAGGCATTAATTATAAAGTCATATACAACAATGAATTGCGAAAGCTCAAGACGCTAGAAGTTTGCGTTGTATGCATCTCTCTCACTCAAGGGAAGCGGATGTATATGATTGCGGCTTATGCGGCTGGAGCTCCGCAGGTTACTTACTTTGCTTCAGAATTCTAGATTCTTTTTAGGGAACTGAAACTGAGCTTGGAAGAAAACTATTTCATCTTGGCCGGTGATTTGAACGCAAAACATGAAGATTGGGGAAATCAACATAGTAATCCCAGAGGTAACCATCTTTTTAATTTGATGAATCTTTACAGCGTTGAATATGGCGTCGACCTGCTGGCTACTGAAAAGCCATCGTATCCAAGAAGCGACTCCTTTCTGGATCTTTTGCTGTACGACACAAGACTGACAGTTACAGACAAAGTGGGTAATCACCCTCGAAACTGCTTACAGACAATCGAGTACGACAGTGATCACTGCGGACTGGCTGCTGTAATGCAGATTCCGAACGAACGCGTGGAGTTGGAGGAATACGTAGCAACGCATTCTTACAATTACAGTAAGATGCGCTGGCCTCGTTTCACCAACGCCCTAGCGAGAGAACTTCGTTCGAGTGACATAGCCCCACCAAACAACAGAAACCTGACAAATACAGAAATTGACCAACATTTACAACAGATGGACGAAACAATAAAACGAACAATGGAACGGACAATACCAAAGTACAAAGAACGGGACCAAATGGACGCTTACAGAAACGCGACTATTGACGCACTACGTAAGCACAAGAGTGGCTAACTGACAAGACTCAAAAACTTGTACAGACGACTTACAGACCCACACGACTTGGAGGTTAGGACACTGAAGTCGTCAATAAAAAATGTCAATCTGTTGATTAAGGAGAACTACAGGTTATCAATTAACAAGTACTGGGACCGCAAGATCCGGTCATTTAATTCCAGTGACCCTAGTATGTTCCAGGAAATCAACAAGATATTCAGGAAAAAGAACGACAATGACCTTCCGTGTCTGAAACTCCAAAGAACTGAAGAGAACAGAGACGTACTCATGACAGCGCAAATAGATCCAGAAGAAGCCATCTTTGACGATGACTTTTATATAATTGAAGATCCGAAGGAAAAAGTGGAGGCGGTGGGAGCTGCTTTCCAGCAAGTGTACAAGGTGAATGTTAGCATTCGCCCCAACCACGACCTGGAAAACAGAGCCCTACTTAATCACTTTTACCTTCGAAATGATATAACACATTGGCGATCTGAGAACCGCGGTTTTATGCGGTTCGATGACGATTCCTTGGCAAATGCCATAATCGCCGAGCAAACGGGACTCAGTCCCCTGTTAGTGACGAAGGTTGAGCTTCAGCTCATCTTCAACTCAATAAAAAATAAAAAGTCAGCAGGTGTTGATGGTATATCCAACGTTGTACTAAGACATTTACCGATGGAGGCAATTGACATTTACACCACACTCTTCAATAATGCACTGAATAATGCATATTATCCAGTGCATTGGAAGACCGCTGTGGTTCATCCTCTCCCGAAAAAGGGAAAGGACAACTCCAACCCGTCAAATCTTCGGTCGATAAGTCTTCTTCCGAGCATCAGCAAAGTTTTCGAAAAAATCATTAATAGGGCTCTGACTAAGTGGGCTGCGGACAACAAAATAATTCCGGATAAACAGTTCGGGTTCAAGGCGGGTCATGACACAATTCATGCTGCGTCTAAACTCGTTTCTGATATCCAATGGAATAAAACAAAACAACAATGCACAGGTGCTGTTCTGGTTGATTTGGAAAAGGCCTTTGACACCGTATGGTTAGAGGGTCTTTACCTAAAACTGAGCAGGCTTGGCATAAGCAAGCCATTGTTGTATATACTTTATGATATGCTTAACGGTAGAAAGTTTGTTGTCAAAAGTGGCAATGTAACTTCTACCACAACATTCTTAATTAAAAATGGTCTTCAACAGGGAGCGGTGAATTCGCCGATTCTCTTCAGCATTTACACCAGCGATCTGATAGGTAGTCTTACACAGGCAATTGCGTACGCCGACGATCTAATTGCGTACAGAACGGCCCGAAAGGTTGAGGTTATTAGAATTCTCTTGCAGCGTGATTTCGACAAGATTCAGCGATATTGCGACGACTGGAAACTGAAAATAAATGTCCAGAAGTCGGAGACAATTCTGTTCCGGACTCCGTTGGCTAGGGCCACGAGGGATACGTGCAAGAATTGGCGCAAGATGGTCATCGTTGATCTTCACGGGCAGCCATTAGTGAGCAAAAGTGTAGTGAAGTACCTCGGTATCTGGTTAGATCAGTATTTATATTTCGACAGACATATAAATGCTGCTCTGACCAGGGCCAGAGGAGCCTTCGCTCTGACGAAACGGCTGTTTTTTAGCAGTCGGCTTGACCCCAGAGTGAAGGTAATTTGCTACATGGCCCTCATACGGCCGATGATCGTTTATGGTTGTCCTGTGTGGTTCAACGTTGCCCCTTCCCAGATGGAGAAGTTTCGGGTGTTCGAGCGGCAGTGTTTACGACGCTGTACCGGCTTATATCGAACAGCCGAATCTTCTTACGTGCACTACTATTCCAACGAGGTCCTATACAACGGGGCTCGAATCAACAGAATTGACAATTTCGTGATAAAACTCGTTCGAGGTCACATTGCAAGAGCTATGTCTTCGACCAACAATTTAATTTTCGGGGCGTTCTATCCGAACAACGAGTATTTTGAAAGTGCACGCTTGAGTGGCTTCATTCCACCAGAGGCATTCCTCTTTTTAGATAGATGCGGTCTGATACAGGATAGATTGGCAGTTCCGTTAATCTACCACGTCATACGACGAACCGTGGATAGGCGACTCCTGTACAATCGGGACGTCATGGCACAAGGCGGAGCAGAGCTCCTTCGGTTCAGTAGGACTGTGTCCGAAAGGGACCGAACTGATAGGGTGAAGCAGGAGAGCCAGTTTTGGTGGCTTCAATCGGCACTTGATAGTGAGTAGTCGGGATGGGGTTTTAAGCCTTGGCCGGCTTACATACTTGTTTTATAGTTTTAGGGTTTAGTTTTAAGTAGAATAGGCATGGTGGCACAAAAAAAAAAACACAAAAAAATACAAAAAAGGAAAAATACAAAAAAATACAAAAAAAAAAAAAAAAAATTAAAAAAAAAACATGGAATAATCAAAAAAAAAAAAATAAAAAAAAAGACAAAATATGAAAAAACAAAAAACGTTAGATAGTTAGATTTGCTGCTGTGGTTGTTCTAGTTTTAAGTAGTTTATAGGTAGAATAGGTAGTTTTAGTTAGCTTTAAGTTTTATATTAAGGACCTTATTTTAAGTAGTTTTTAAGTAAAATAAAAAAGGATATTGACATTAGTTTTTTCTAAATTTTCTAATGAAGACAAAAATAAATAAAATGAATTGAAGTTAAATAGATCTTAGGGCCGAAAGGCATTAGCATTAAGTATTATTGTTTAACTTAGAGTGTCCGTATGGGACCAGTAAGTTAGTTGTAAGTTATGGATAATTAGGCTAGTTTTATGAATTTTTGTCTAGCTTTAAGATAGTCTTAAGAATGAATTAATAAAAATGAATTTGGAAAAAAAAAAGTGCGTTGGACTGTCATGCAAGGGGTCTTGGGTTCAATCCCTGCCTGTGTCATCTAACTTTTTTCACGGGTACTGCCTCTTGCGAGGAATTGACAAATTCTCCAAGAGTAATTCTTGTCATGAAAAGTGCTTTCTCAAGCTAGCCGTTCGGATTCGGCATATAAACTGTAGGTCCCTGCCATCTCTGACAACATTACTCGCACACAGGAATGGTTGAGATTTGTAAGTCACTAGGCCCTGGTTCTTCATGGACTGTTGCGTCACCTAATTTATTTATTATTTGTATATAGTAAAATCCGGTTTTTATATTTGAAAGTTGATATAACTGAATATTTGCCAGAATAATTTATCAAAAAATTCCAAAAAAAAAAAATAGCGAAATTCAGACCAGCAGGGGTGAAATCGTGTAAGCTGATTTTTGATAGTTGACTATCAAAATCAAGAAAATACGTCTGTGTAATGTGAAAGTCGATTTCAAAGTTTTAACCAAATAATTTGACTTAAAATAAAAACTTCAAGAAGGGGGTTTGTTCGTAGATTACTACATAAACGGGAGCGGCTCGAAATGCTGTATTTTAAAATACTGTATGGTTAAAATTCTGTATCATACTGTATGATACTGTATATTCATAATACTGTATGGTTAATATACTGTATCTCAAAATGCAGTGTTGTCAAAATAATGTATCTGATAATACTGTATCTCCAGGTCCGTTTTTACCCTTTTGGGGGCCATGGGCACTTTTCAAAAATGGGGCCCCTGTATGATTATATAAAAATGTTATGTTGTGTAATAATGGTATACAGAAAAAATCACATAACTTTGAATTGATATTTATTCTTTTAATTTTTTAAATAAATAATTTTTTTAATTCATTAAAAAAATAAATAGTTATTGCAGCTTTCAAAACATACACATAAACAATGTAAAAATAAAAACAAAAAATAAATATGTCATATAAAATTCAAAAATAAACAAAATTTAAATAACACACAATTAAATAAGTTATTGAGAATGTAATTAAAAGAACAATTTAGTGACACAGACTATATTTTTTCAGGTAAAATAAAGGAATATTTATTGAAGGGGTCTTTTTCTTGATTTGAGATGAGTAAAATCATTGATCACATCTTCAAAATCGATGCCTCTGAGGATGTCGATTGACATCAGCGACAAACATGTCAATCTTTCTTGAATCATTGTAGTTCTGAGTTCGTTTTTGATTCTTTTTTACTTCGAGAAGGAACGTTCCCCACTGCAGTTGGTCACCATCATACTTAAGAAAATTCTTTGTGCAATTTCAACATTTGGAAATCATCTTCAATTTTATTAGTTTTTCAAAAAATTATAAAGCTCTAGAATGTTGTCAGTTTTTTCATTATCGTGTCGACTAATTTTCAAGTAGTCTTTTAAATTCAGGCATTCAGCATGTAGTTCATCTCCGTTCACATCTTCGGTGTAGCAAAACATTTGAAGTTCTCTTTTAAGTCTTCTGAATTCAGATTTTTTAATCGAAAAAAAAGTCAAAACGTTGGCCAATCTTCGTATACGAACCTAGTCGCTGTTTCAAATGAACGCTTAGTGTGTCGACAATGGGAGGAAAGGTTTCAATTTTAAATCTTTCTTTCCCAGTCAAAATTACTGAGGGTCCAGAGCCGTCAAAAAAGTCTGGCGTGAGCTTCTACACCTCATCCTTTTAAAAAGGTCCTTATATTTGGAATCCGGGTTTTTTTGTCAGGCTGATGAATCAGAGTTATCAAAACTGTCCCTGAGCCCAATTATAAATTCATCTATTGCACTCAGCAAATTTATTGCAGCATCCAGGGTAATATTTTGTTTTTGAAGTAAAGTACTTGTTTTATTAATTCTTTGCAATGCAGAGTTCCAAAGTTCTGTAAATATGGTAAATTCAAGCTTGGACATTTTTTTGCCAAGACTAAATGATTCCTCTCTGGCCTCTCGTGCCTGTCCTAAATCTTTCGCGATAGACATCAAAGCTTCTTCAATTTCTTGAAGTGCATCAGCTTGCGCCGACCATCTTGTTTGAAAAATACTTTTTAAAACTTTTTTTGGACCTAAATGAGCAGTCAACACACTCCATCGATGAGAAGATACCGAAAAAAAGTTATACAATTTTTGAATAATGTCAAAGAATTTGGTTGCTTCTAAAACACACCCAGCAGCATGCACTCCTAACAAGTTTAATGAGTGCCCTGCACATGGTACAAAAGTGGCAAATTTACATTTTTCTTTTATTGTTGCCTGCAGACCAGAAAACCTTCCTGACATATTTGCCGCGTTGTTGTAGATTTGGCCTCTGCAATCTGTTATCGAAATGTCATGATCCTCCAAAACCTTTAGTATGGTTTCCGCTAAATAATCAGATCTATGTTTGTTAATTGGAATAAAGTACAAAAACCTTTCAACAGGCTCGTGATCGTTTACGTAACGAATAATAAATGTTAGTTGATCAACATGAGACAGATCAGGTGTACTATCAACGCTTACTATTGACCTATAGAACAAATAGTGAAAAGTGTAATCTTGTATGCGCATTGCAAATATATAGAAACACCATTATCTTTATTTTTTCGTAAAGATACAGTGATATTCAAAATGTGTGTGTTTTTTTTTTGTTTCTGTCAGAAAGCAAACTGCATTGCCACTCAGTTAGTTATTCATATTTCTGTTTTAATTTGAATGTAATTTCGCAGGGAATGTGATGTAAATTGTTCAGCAAAGGTTGTTGTTCAGCAAGGAAAGTACGAATTCTGATCATTCTTTATGCATCTAATATTGTATTTCTTGAAAATAGACCAATAGAGGTTAAGTGATGTTTCAGCAATTTGGGGGCCCCTGGTGATTGCGGGGCCCTGGGCCTGGGCCCAGTGGTAAAGAGGGGTCTGTGTATCTCAAAATTCTTCTTCTCAAAATGCTGTATGAGCAAAACATTATCTAAAAATACTGTATTTTTGCAAAATTCAGCTCTTAAGCTTCCATTATTATTATTATTATTATTTGAAGCTTTATTTGCCAATTTTGAAGTTTTACAAATGTGTTCTTAAATTAATAGAAGTAGGTAATACTTATTCACTAATTTATGTTAATAATTAAAATCTACTTATTTTGAATATTTAGATTTAAATAAAATACATTTTTCAATTTATGTATATGTTTTTAAGTTTTAATTAATTTGTTCTTATATTCGTTTTATTTCGATTATTTTCTATCCGGCATAAGCCTCCCCCATTGTTGTCCATATAGCTCTGTTTTTGGCATCATTATACCAGTTGTTGTTGTATTCGTTCAAATCGTCAACCCATCTCTTTTTCGGACGCCCTCTTGGTCTTCTCTCGTCAAATAAAGTCCATTTAGTTATGATTTTCGTCCATCTCTGATCTTCTGTTCTGGATATATGTCCTGCCCAGCTCCATTTCAATTGTTTCGTTCGCTGTATTACGTCAACTATGTTTGTTCTTCTTCTTATTTCTTCGTTGCATATTCTTTGTACTTGTCTTATATTCAAAAGTTTTCTTTCAATTTTTACTTGGCAGATTCTCAGTTTTTCTTGTTGATTTGAAGTTAGTCCTAGGGTTTGCAGCCCGTACGTCAAAACAGGTAGAATTGTCGAATTGATTACGTATTTTCTTGTGTCACTGCTTATGTTCGATTTTAATATTTCGTTCAAACTCCAGTATTGTTTCCATCCATTTGTTATTCTTCTATTAACTTCTTTATCTCCTTGTTTTTCAAACGATTTTATTTGTCCCAAGTACACGTAGTCCTCAACATAGTCTATTTTATCATCTTTTAGGAATATGTCTTCTTTTATGTGGTTGGTCATTATTTTTGTTTTTGTCAAGTTTAAACATAGTCCATCTTTTTTGCAGGCCGCTGAGAGTTGATTCAACATTGTCTGTATCTGTGTAGGTGAGTTCGACAGTAGAACAACATCATCTGCGAACCTTAAGTTATTTAGGTATTCTCCCCAGACTTGAATGCCATACCTGTTTCTCCATTTCAGTCTTTCGAAGATGTCCTCCAGGACAGCGGAGAATAATGGCGGCGACATAGGATCACCCTGTCTTACTCCTCTTTTAAGATGGAATTCCCTTCCAAGCTTGTCGGTTTTTACCTTGGCGGTGTTATTTTTGTATATATTTCTAAACGTCTTGATAAGGGTGGGATGAATGTTTTGATTACTTAGTGCCGTCCATATACTGCTGTGTTCCACGATGTCAAAAGCTTTTGTGAAGTCAATAAAACAAAGGTAAAGTGGTTTTTTGTATTCGTTATGTTTTTCGATAAGCTGGTTTATTGTCTGAAGATGGTCAGTGGTTGAGAAGCCTTCTCTAAATCCTGCTTGCTCTCTTGGTTGTTTGTCGTTAAGTGCTTCTTTGGTTCTATTATATACTGTCTTCGAGAAAAGCTTGTAAATTGTAGAAATCAGGCTTATCGGTCTATAATTATTTATGTTATCCTTGTCTCCTTTCTTATGTAGCAGTATTATTTTACTTTGTTGCCATTGTTTGGGAATCAGTTGGGTTGTCAAAACTGCGTTGAAGATTTTTGTTAGGATTGGTGTCAGAGAGTCTTTTCCATATTTCAGCATTTCGGCTTCAATTTCGTCACAACCTGCACTTTTTTCGGCTTTTAAACTGTCTATAGCTGATGATACGTCAGTTTCATTGAGGAGAAATATAGTGTCATTCTCTGAGCTGTCAAATGAAATGTCCGAATCAGTGTCAAAAGCTATGTCTTTGGTTGATTTGAACAATGATTCAAAGAAACTTGTTGCTGTTTTGTTAATATCTTTTCTTTTTGTCATATTATTATTTCTTTGTTTCAGTGAGACTATCCATTCTTTTTCACTATTAATGAAGTTTTTTGTTTTTTTGATCGATTTGGTGTTCTTAAGAATCTCTTTGATTTTTGTTTCGTTATATTTTTGAACATCGTCTTTAGCTTTATTCTTTATAGTTTTCCTGATATTTCTTAGTTCTTCCTTGTCATTTTCTGTCGGATTCATCTTATGTGTCAGAATTTCTCTCTGGTTGATAAGTGCTTTGGTTTCAAGTGATAGCTTGTCTATTCGTTTGGTTTTTGGTTTCATCAATTCGTTTTTTGCTGTGGTTTTTATAATATGCTCAAGCTGGTTGTATATGTTCAGGAGATCGTCATCCAAGTTCATCAAGTTTATGGCTTCTTCTATTTTTCTTGTCAAAGATTCATTATAGGATGTGATGTTGGGAAAGAATAATTTTTGGTGGTTTCTTCTTAATGTGCTGTGGTCAATTTTTATTTTCATTCTTACCATTCTATGTTCGCTTTCAAATTTTAAGTTATTTATTACAGATACATCTGTCACTGTTGTTATTTTATTTGTAAGAGCGAGGTCATATTCGTTTTTACGTTGTCCATCAGGTGTTATCCATGTCCATTTATTTTTATCTTTTTTCTTAAAAAAGGAGTTTCCAAAAACTAGGTTCATTTCTTGCATCCACGTCATAAGCCTATTCCCACGCATATTTCTTTGTCCATATCCAAAAGGTCCAAATAGCTGCTGTTCTCCATCTTCCATTGTCCCGAGTTTTGCATTAAAATCGCCTATTACATACATAACCTCTGTCTTTGTTTCTTTAAAGGCATTCTCTAAATTCTCGTAAAAGTATTCAATTTCTTCGTCAGATGCATTCATTGTTGGTGCATAAACTTGGATTATGGTCATTTTTGTATTTTGTATGTCAAGACTTATTGAGCAAATTCTCTCGTTAAATAGTTTGATGTCAAGAATATGTTTCTTCAAATGTTGTCTTACAAGAAATCCAACTCCATAAAGTCCTTTAGTTTGTCCAATATAACAGAATATGCCGTTGTCAGATTCAATTATTTTCTGTCCAAACAATCTAGTTTCGCATAGTCCTATTATATCCCAGTTTATGTTTTTTATTGCAAGTTTCAATTCCTCTTGTCGTTCTTCTGTCATTAAAGTTCTAACGTTAAATGTACAGATGTTAAGAGTATTGTTTTTATTTGATGATATATTATTTGTCAGTGGTTTCGGTGACTGATTTGAGGGGTTTTAGCCTACATTTCTCACGGTGGCTAGCCGGCTTGAGAAAGGATTAATTTCAAGTTTGCTTTTCGTTTTGTTGCCATTATAATTACATGTCGGATTGCTATTCAATTGTTGCTACTTATTGGCATGTTGTTGTTGTGGTTGTTGTTGTATGGTTTGTTCGTTTTGAGTTGTTTTGAAAAATTGGTCAATTCGATTTTTTGGAGGTGTGTTGTCTGTGTATTGAGTTTCAAATCTTTTTTGATTTTTGTTGTTAAGCTGTTGCTCCGAACGTCGAAAATCATTTTGTGGCAAGATGTTTTTAATTGACCTTTTGTAAGAGTTTGAAGGAGCAGCTATGTTTCTATTGTCAGTTTGTTGTCGTCTTTCAAGATTTTGCTTCGTTTGCTTGTCTTTGTTAATATCTTCCTTTATTCGGTCATCTTTTATATAAATAATTGCATCCTTAAAATCTTTTAATTTTGATTTATTCTTCATAATCATTTCTTTCTTGATTTGTGTTGTAAAACCAACTAGCAGTGGTCTCGTGTTTACTCCCTTCTTTCCTATTCTCCTAACAAAGTCAATTTCGTTTATGTTAGTTTCGATTTCCATTATTTCATTGAAGAATTTCAAAACATAATCTTGCAAAGATGAGTTGTCTGTCTCCGTTTCTTCCATATTGTAGACTACAACGTTCTTCCTCTTCAGAGTTCTTTCTATATGTCTGATTTTTCCCTCTAATACATTTTGTTTGTTCTCTATTTCATCTTGTTTGTCTGATATTTTGTCTAGTTTAGATTGTAGTTTAGTTGTTTCTTCTTTAATTTGTGAAGTTAGATCAACTCTTAAGTTTTGTATAGCTCCAAGAATAGAGTCTAATTTCTTTTCAGTTTCATTGTCCATGGTTAAAGCAGGTGTTAATTTCTGTTGTTTATCGTTTTCTAATGCTTACTTGTAAGAAAACTTTCTTATGTCCTGATAACCTGAACGATCAAGTGTCGAGTTGTGAGATGTCAAGTTAATGTCAAATGAGAAGTGATTTGTTTTGATTTGTTTGGCTCGTGTTAAATTTGTGTTTAATATTTGGTATTGTTTTCAAATTATTTAATTCAAATTATTATTTTGTCAATTTGGCAATTAAATTAATTAACTCCTTCAAGTTTGAGTTATTTAAAGTTGTTAAGATGTCAATAAAAGACCAAAAAGTTAAATTGAGAGTGATTGAACTCACCAGTGCAGTGTTCAACATGCAGCAGCGGGACTCTCTTTCTTCCGGTTGGGGAAAAAGTTTGATGGCTCCCAACGAAGTATATAAAGGAATCCGTAGCTCCTTTGTTAGATCTTTATAAATTCTTTATTTTTCAAACCAATTTTCAGAGCTTTTTAATTCTCAAAGACACAAAGTTCCCCACTTTTCCGAATACCAAACAACTCATTAAACAACTTATCACGTTTTTATAATTATTCGGGGCTTAATTTCCAAATTCTAGGCCAAAAAACCTTAAGCTATTCCAGACACTTGTTTCTTCCTAGCTAAAGTACATTATAGAGAACAACAAAAGCAGAATTCGATTAATGTATGTATGTATGTACATTATATCATTTATTGCAACTCCAAATTTCACTTAATTCTTAAATTTGCATTAGATTTTAAATATCAACGAAATGAACGAACACGTGGAATTTTTGACAGATCAATAAGTTCGGTGTAATTGTTTATGGAATTGTTGATTGTGGTAACAACAATTCATATACAACTGTGAGAGAAATAACAATTAATGAGAAGAAAATGGGAAGAGAAAATAAGACGAAGATACCATTTATTTGTTTTTTTTTTTAATTAATTCAAAGACTTATGAATTATCATATGTTATTGTTCAAGGGAAGTATATTAGAACATTATGCCAATGAAAAAATATTATGATGTATTCCTTATAAAAGTAATCTGTTTTTAAAATTCTGTATTTCAACATGCTGTAAATATAGGCTGACAAATACAAATCGTTTTGATAATGTAAAAAAGTGCGCACTTTTTTACATTATCAAAACGATTTTTATTTGTCAGCCTATTTACAGCATTTTGAAATACAGAATTTTGGTATACAGAATTTTAAGATACAGAATTTTGAGCTACAGTATTTTGATCATACAGTATTTTGTACATACAGTATTTTGAAATACAGTATTTTGAGATACAGTAGAGTAAGTGCGGCAAATATGGCCCACCCTTAACATTTTTTTAAATAAAACCATAAATTTAAGTCTAATTCATTTATTTTTTTTGTAAACAGTCTAATAAAACATTTTTAATTCAGCTTTTAAAAACTTTAACTAAAAAAAGAAACATAACAAAAAGTTAAAAACAAAAACTTAAAGGAACTTCATAAATGATATTAAGAAAAATTGCGGCAAATATGGCCCACCTGGTGTTAAATATGGCACAGGGTGGGCCATATATATAAACTTTATAAACTTTTTTTTATCATGATACCACACATGTTAAGAAAATATTAAACACAATTTAATTTAAAAAAGAAGTTGCTAATTTAACTCAAAATTGAATGTCAAAACACTTAAGAAAACTTACCAAAAAATTACCACCAAAGTAAAAAAAAAAAAACAAAGTGCCCGTAAATCTTTCACAACCGTCGTCGCCCCACATTAAGCACGAAAGACTGAGGCTAAACCGGTTTGAACGTGTTCGTATTGCAACATTTTCTTTTTTCGCTCCGGCTTCCGGTTTGGGAAATACCGCTATAGGCCATATTAAGCACGTAGGCCACATTTGCCGCACTTACTCTATTTTAAATACAGTATTATGATCCATAAGGATTTCGAACCCAACCCTACATTAACATGTGGTGTTGAAGCGAGCTTGAAGCTCGCCTAAATTTTTTATTTGTATTTGTATTTTATTTATTTCAAAAATCGCTTACAAGGCTAGGACGAGTCTTATAAAGTGTTGCAAGCCTTTACATTAATTTAGAATTTGAATAAAAATTATATACCTACTATTTCCATATTTATTTATAAAGAAAAGGAAATTTAGCATCTATTTACATATTTATATAAATAAAAGGAAATTAAACATCAATTATTTGCCAAATAGTTGAAAAGTAAACATTTAAATCTACTTATGCTTCTTATTCTTCTCATAGCGATAGGAAGAGAGTTCCAAAGGCGTACAATATGAATAAAAAATTGACGCTCAGTATTTAGAAAATTGTATCGGGGTAATATTAAAGCAAAGGACCTTGTTGAATGAGGGAAATTCAGCTTACCGTATAGATAAACTGGTTGTTGTGTTTGGATGATTTCATGCAGGTAATTCAGAGAGCGAAAGTTTATTAAGGTGTCTAGGCTACAACCAGAAATCCGTACCGCAAAAATGGATATGTGATCATAACGACGTAGATTATAAATATAGCGGGCAATATTGTTATAAGCAACATTCAATTGGCGGCTAGTCACACAGTCTAGTTTACAAAATATTTCACACCCATACAGCACAATTGGTAGTATAAGGGCCTTAGCAAGTAGCAGTTTAGTTTTGATCGGGATGAAATTTCGAGTGACTTGAAGAAGGCGGAGACTTCCATAGACTTTACCAATAGCACTATTAAGGTGGTCATCCCAAGTGAGTGTGCGTAGACTCCCAAGTGAGTCTAGCAGTGCTAACATATTCAATGGTTTTGTCGTCAAGTTTCAACGGGTTTAAACCCGATAGATCAAAGTTTTTGCGATAGATGGGGAGGGATGTTGATTTGACATTGTTAAGGCGGAGATCGTTCTTTTTTGACCACTGTGAAATGCGGAGCAGATCCTCGTTCATTAAAGCTACGGCATCATTTTTAGCCCCAAAAGGTCGACTTATCACAGGAGCTGCACATCATCAGCATAAAGATGAATTAAACAATGTTTAGCAACTTGCGGTAACTCATTTATGTAAAGCGAGAAGAGGATTGGTCCAAAGATAGATTCCTGTGGCACTCCACTCAAAACATTGAGAAATGTGGACGAGTATCCATTAGCCACCACGCATTGTTGCCTTCCGCTGAGATATGAAAGAACAAGCTTACAGGACTCTAAAGAAAACCTTAAGTTTATTTGCAGCTTTTTACAAAGTTGAGTTGTTAACAGTATCAAAAGCCTTTGAATAATCTAACAGTGTTAGCAATGTAACATGATCACTGTCCATTGCCATTCTTATTTCATCAGTTACAAAAAGTAAGGCGGATTTGCAGCTGCGCTTAGGTCGAAAACCAGACTGACAGGTACTTAACAGGTTGTTGATAGTAAGATATTTTTGGATCTGCCCCAGAATAGTTTTTTCAAACACCTTCGAAAGAAACGGAAGAATGGCAATCGGCCGAAATTCTGTAGCAGTACCTGTTTGCTTTTTGGATATCGGAATAATCTTAGCCTTCTTCCATTCTAAAGGAAACTCGGAGGTAGTCAATATGCTGTTAAATATGTAGGTTATATAGCGCAGTTTATATGGAAGCAGCAGTCTCAAGAACTTATGGTCTATTTGGTCCAGGCCAGTAGTATTAGATTTAATCGATATTATTGCCTCCACAATGTCTTCCTCTTGTATTCTTATAAAACTCAGAGAGCTGTTGATAGAAGTTGGTTCCTCCTCAGTAAGGGAAAGAACGGGTGAAGCAACGTTTAAGGGCATGGACGTAAACTTTTTGTTGAGTGCATCACAATCGACGTCACCATAAGGCTTTTTAGATTGTTTGCCAATACCGATTTCATGCAGGTTTTTCCTTTCTTTTGCCAGAGGTTAAATTTATATACCTGAATCGAGTTGAAATGAGCTTGATTCGCTCGATCCCGGTCGGGGATCGGAAATTTGTGAAGAAAAACCTGTGGAGGAGTTGGTTTTACAGATAATGCGTTATGGTCTGTTTATTTGCATGTTTGTGTACAAAAAATATAGTTTTGTTTTAATCAAATTAAAAAAATTGCACATGGATTAGGTACCATATTCTTATATGGTGCTGAACTATTCAGTTTTTCATTGTTTAACACGAATCAAACTATCTCACTTGCACTTCATAAGAAACATCGAAACACCATTTGCATTTTAGAAAGTGCTGTCAATCTTAATCATTTTTAAATCTTCTTGTGCGGTGGAAACACCAAAAAGATTTATCTAATCTAAACTGAGATAAACCTTTGGTGGAAACAAAGCAAAACTTAATTATCTTTTCTATTGTTTTCTCTTGCAAAATAAGCCCAGTTAGTCCATTTTCACTAACAAAACTTAATAATATCAACAGTAATAGATTGATTTTCTTTCCCAATGGAAAACACACATGATTCCAAATGCACAACTACTCAACGAACACAGCCATCGAGATATAAATACAATATCAATCGTACCAACATTTGAGAACGAAATCACATAAGATCCATTCGAGGCTCGTATAAATGTCAAAAACCTATCCATAGTGAGATTCTACTCTAACTTATATCGGTGTTATTCATACTATGGATATTGTTTTTGTTATTCGTGTAAAATCCTTCTATACTATGGATAGATTTGCCAACAAAACACGGGTATTATCTTCACATCGACTTGATATGATTTTCCTTAGTGAACATAAGATACCAATTACATATCAAGAAAAATTGTAAACCTTGATATGAGACAAGTCATCATCTTCTACGTTTACTGAGTTTAGATACAGATCTTGTGTACACTTAGGGCCCTTTCACACCAAACGAATCCGAATCAATCAGACTCACTCTGAATCAAGTTGAATCTGATTCGTCATCTCCACTCTTTCCCACCAGCTGAATCAACCTGAATCATAAATCGCACTATTTTCTTTAACTTTTAAAATTAATAACTCCAGGTACATCTCGTATGGTTGTTGATTCAAGAATCAAGAAATCCGACAGGTTGAATCAAGTGCGACTTCGAATCAAACCTCATTGAACCAGATTCGTCCGGTCTGAAGGCGGGAAAAGAATCCCTTCACATTTAAACGGAGCGCTCGAAGCCGAATCTTGGTCAATCAGATTCAACTTGATTCGGAGTGATTCTGATTGATTCGGATTCGTTTGGTGTGAAAGGGGCCTTAAAGGAAAGGATTTCCGAGAACAGTACCTTAAATACAGGATTGTATCGTAATTTTTGGGTCCTTTCACTCTTTTATTCCGCCATCTTGTAAGCAGGGGCGTCTTTAGACATTTGGGCGCCCTGGGCCCCCAATAGGTATAATATATTTGTTTTTTAATTCTTTAGGTTAAAAAAATCATTTTAAAATAAATTTGTGTTTTTTTAAATATTTTTACTTTTTAAAAAGAACTAAAAAAAACATAAAACAGATATTTTTTTATACTTTTATAATTTTTTTAAATTTACCTTCAATGGTTGAAAATTTTTCTTTATACTTGATTTTTGATAATTTTTATTGTTTTTTGGTTGATTTCTAATGTTTTTATTAACTTCCCATAGGAAGTTATTGTAATGGGCCCGATTTGTCGAATTGAAAATTTTGACATTTCTCGTCGTTTCAAGGTCCCTGTGCGTGCGTGTGTACGTACGTTCGTACGTCCGTACGTCTGTACGTTCGTGACGTTTTTTTCGTCGTCCATAGCTCAAGAACCAGAAGAGATATCGACTTCAAATAAATTTTTTTATACAGATAATAAGGCAGAAAGATGCAGAAAGGGCTCTCAAGAAAATTGCGTGGGTGGGTTTTTACTACAGTTTAAAAAAAAGGTGAACATTTTTGTTAAACCTAAATATCTTACGAACCAATGACGCTAGAGACTTGAATTAAATTTTATATTATATATTGTAACGTGATACAAAACAATTATATTTTTGGGAAAAAATTCCAATCAACGTTTTTTTTTTATAAATCAAAAAAAATGAAAAAAAATTTGTCACCTCGAAAATTTTACGACTAAAATATGATTTAATCTCCAAAACAATTATGTGCAACAAAGAATAATGTTTTTGACATCTGATAAAGTGATAACATTTCGAGAAAAATCTAATTGACAGTTTTTTTTATAAAAAATAAAAACCTAAGAAAACATTACTCAAAGTCTCAAATATCTTTTCAAAAACTTGAGATTATGGCTTCAAACTTATTTTAACTTATAAGAAATATTGTTTTCAACATTCTAAAAAATGTTGAGAAAAATCGAATCGACAGTTTTTTTACTAAAAATAAAAACCTAAAACAAAATTAATAAAAGTTGGTAAAAATTGATTTTCGACTCAAATATCTTTTCAAAACTTTGAGATATTGGCTTTAAACTACTTTTATCTTCCAAAAAATATTGTTAAAAAAAAATCTTATTGACAGTTTTTTTTTACACAAAATTAAAAACCGAAAAAGTTGGTAAAAATTGATTTTCGACTCAAATATCTTTTTAAAAAATTGAGATAATGGCTTCTAACACATTTTGACTTATAAGAAATATTGTTTTCAACATTAGGAAAAACTTTGAGAAAAATCAAATTGACAGTTTTTTTTACAAAAAATAAAAACCTAAAAAAATGTATAAAAGGTGGTAAAAATTGATTTTCGACTTAAATATCTTTTCGAAAATTTTAGATTATGGCTTCCAACTAATTTTATCTTATAAGAAATATTGTTGTCAACATTCGGTAACATTTTGAGAAAAATCGAATTGACAGCTTTTGTACAAAAAATTAATAACCTAAAAAAAATTTAACAAAAGTTGGTAAAAATTGATTTTCGACTCAAATATCTTTTCAAAGATATGGGATAATGGCTTCTAACTAATTTTAACTTATAAGAAATATTGTTTTCAACATTCGATAAAATTTTGAGAAAAATCGAATTGACAGTTTTTTTTACAAAAAATAAAAGCCTAACAAAAAACAATACTAAAACTTGGTAGAAATTTACTTTCGACTCAAATAGCTTCTCAAAAATTACAAATATTGGCTTCAAACTTATTTTATTTCACAGAAAATATTGTTTCGATATTCAGTAATTTTTTTATAATAAATCCAACAGTCCGTTTTTTCATAAGAAAATAAAATCTACAAAAAATAGTACGCAAATTTGGTAAAAATTGATACATATAGACAAACTTTTAAGCAAGACAAACGGGATGAAAGTTATCTGCAGTGTATGTCGCATCCCAGCCTCTTTTTTTTTTTAATTTTATGTAAGTAAGTAAGTAAGTAAAGTGATTTTATTTTCAAATTTAAATAATGTACAGTATAAAGATTAAATAATCAAGTATAGCATGGCAATGCCGTCTGCCAGATTAACATTTTAATTGAATTACTATGAAATAATCACACTGTGTCTAAGTTTTTTAATTATCAAAAAATTGTATTAATATAAATTTGTTCATCAGATTTCATTGAGAATTCTGTTTCGATAAGCTTGTGCTATTTTGCAGTACATAAACAGTTTTTTCCCCTCCATTGTATTTAGATAGGCTATCATTTCTGCCTCAGTTAAGAAGTTGCAGCCGAAGAAGGATCGCCTAGTTTCCATTAAAACCGGACATTTCCCTAGGAAATGAAAAACATCTTCTCTTACCCTGAGGTTACACAAACTACATAAGATTGGGAGATCCTCTCTGTGTGGCATATAATTCAGTTGAAGAAGTTCAGCACGCAGTCTCAACATCGTTGAAATTTCTTCCACACAATTCTCATCCTAAAGTAGTTTTTTGGGCCTAGATTATGACAAAGTTGAGTGTAGATTACTTTGTGGTTAGAGCTGACTGCAACTTCAATGTAGGTACTTCTCCCTAAGCTTCTCGTCAACGAAGGCAATAAGCTCGTACAGTTTACCCCTCCATTCATTGAGATTTCCAACATGCAGGTTCAGTTCGATACCACACCATTGCGCGAGCTCCTTCCATTCCTCATACCAACTGAGACTTCGGTTGATTACGTGCAAAGCTGCTTTCTTTGGAAGTCTATCATTATTCATATGTAGAACTTTTATAACATAGTCTACCTGACTTTTCAGCGTCTGAATAAAGAGTGGTGAGAGACCACTTTCCAATGCAACTACGTAGTTTGGTATGTTGGACGGCAGGTGAAATATCCTTTTGATAAAAAATCTCAGCAACTTTTCTGCGCAATCGTACTGTTTGTAACCCCATACTTGCGATGCATAAAATAGTACTGATTCCGATACTGCTTCAAATACACAAAACTTACAGCTATGCGCAATACTTTTGTTGGCAAAACACTTTTTCCATGTAGCTCCAATCGCACTCTTGGCCTTAGAGAGTTTTTCATTAAGATGTTTTTCCATACTTAAGTTTTTTGTAAAACATACTCCTAGGTATTTAAACTCATTTACGACCTCAATAGGTATTGAATTATAGAACCATCTTTCATTCTGACTATTTCTTCCACCTCCATTTCTGAAGACCAGTATTTTCGATTTGTTAAGGTTCACTTGGAGTTTCCACGTAGTACAGTACCTATATAGTTGGTTGATCATCAACTGAAGCGTTTGTGATGCTGCTGATAGAAGTACTATGTCGTCAGCGTAGAAAAGAGCCTTTATAGTGGTCCCCGCAAACTCAACTCCTCCAGAAATATAATCTGTTAAATCTTCTATAAAAATTGCGAATAGAAGGGGGCTCAGCGTACAGCCCTGTCGAACACCTGATTCCGTTTGAAACCATTCCGAAAATTCCTCTCCATTCCAAACAGCTGCCTTTGTTTCGTTACACAGATTTTGTAAGACTTTTCCAAACTTTGAAGACATCCCCAGTGCATAGAGTTTGTAGATAAGCGCTCGCCTATCCACAGCGTCAAAAGTTGCTTTAAAATCTACGAAAAAGCTGTACAGTTTTTTCCCGTTTTGAAGAAAAGTTTCGGCGATACTTTTTAGCACAAAGATGTGATCGATCGTAGAGTAACCATAACCAGGCCTTAAACCAGCTTGAAATTCTTTTAATAACCCGTTTTCGTTTATCCACTCATTGAGTCGTTGTTGCAAAATTGACGAAAATATTTTATATGATGCATTTTGTGTACTTCCTTTTTTGTGAATCGGAAAAATTAAGGCCTCTTGCGGTTTTTCAATAAGTTCCGATGTTCCGTATTTATAAAACTCAGCCGGTTTTCTGTCGGTGCCTGCCGCTTTGCCATCTTTTAAGTTTTTTTAAAGTGCGTCTTATCTCCTCTTGTGTTATTGGCGCATCTAAGAGAATATTGTCGAATTTAGGTTCAGCATACGATATATTTACGGAGCTGGACGGGGGATTTAAGAGTTCTTTGAAATGTTGACAGAGCGCAGTCGATGTTAGATTTCGGTGAATCTAAAACTTATTTCCATTCAAGCGCTTTACCAGACTTCAAAAATCTGTAGCATTCTTACAGTGTGACAACCTCCTAGACTCTTCTATAAAATATTGGTTTCGTTTTTCTTTACAAAGGTCTTTGTATATCTTATTGGCTTCTAAGTATTTATCTTTGCTGTATTCATTATTGTAAACTCGTAGGGTCTTCAGCCACGCAAAAGATCTCTGTCTAGCCCGCATACACTGACTATCAAACCAAGGTTCTATTGGCAATGTCTTCCTATGGTTGGTTCTAAAGGCTGGATGTGCAGATCTTATGGAATTCGTGATCGATGCTATTTCGGAATCCACATTTATCAATAAAGAATTGAGGCTACTCTGATGGGAAGCTAAGTAATTAGGATTCCACTTTAATTTTGGTAACAATTGTAAACGACTGCTACCATCCTCCTCACATCCACCGACTCGTAACTTCATAGTTGTGGGTAGATGATCTGAGAATTTAAATTTTATGTAAGTTTATTTCTTTATATTTGTTTTGATTTGTTTTTTTTTAGATATACATATGTACGTATGTATAATGTAAGTTTAAGTATACAATAAAATATTATTGAAGGTATACTTTTCTGACTTTGTCAGTTGCAAAATCATGAATTAAGTCATCAAATTCAATTTCCTGCAGTAATTTATATTCAATTGATAAAATTGAAAAGCTGTTTAGTCTATCTTGTAGCATTGTGTTTCGAAGTTCATTTTTTATCCGGTTCAAATTCGAAAATGAACGCTCTCCACTGCAGTTTGAAACCATCAAAGATAAAAAAATTCTACAGGCAGTTTCTACATTTGGAAATGTGTTCCCAATTTCATCCACTCTAATTAGACTGTACAATTTTGATATTGTAATAAGATCTTCATTCACATCTTTACTGAATTCTTTTAAATACTGTACGAGGTGCAGGCATTCTACCTCAAGTTCTTCTGCATTAACATCTCTATGGTATTTTTTTGAAAACTGTTCACAAGAATTTTGCAACTCCACTGAAGTCAAATATTGCAATCAACAAAAAAAGGCAAACAATGCATACATTTCTTGATAGTAATAGGATCCTATTTTTAATTGCAATGTAATAGTGTCAATAATTGGAAAAATTGTTGATATTTTAGCTTTTCTTTCCCAATTAGCTGGACGGAAGGTGCAGGACCATCAAAATATATGGCACGCGAATTTCGTACTATTTTTCGTTGCATTAAGTCTTTATAATTATCATCCGGATTCTAATTTTGGCACAAGCCTGAAATTTATCAAAAAAATTCTTTCTTAGATCATTTATGAAAGAACATAGTGAGCAAAGCAAATTGGCAGTAACGTCAATCTTTATTGTTTCTTTTTGAAGGCTATTGCTGGTTTTATGAATTCTTTCTAATATTGTGCTCCAAATTTCTGTTAAAATGAGGAACTCCAGTTTTGACATTTTCTTAGAAAGGCTTACCGCTTCCATTTTTTTGTCTGGAGCTTGCTCTGTATCTCTAGAGATAGATGTCAAGGCTTCAGTAATTTTCTTATAACCATGAGGGAGCGCGTTAACTGTATAAGCTCGTGCAGACCATCTTGTTTCAGAAAGGCTTTTAAGAACTCTATGTGAACCTAAACATTCATTCAATTTATTCCAGCGATGGGTAGAAGCAGAAAAAAAGTTGTATATTTTTTAAACCACTTAAAAGAAACTTGTTGCTTCCTGCACACAACCAGCCGCATGAAGGCCTACTAAGTTAAGAGAATGTGCTGAACAAGGTACTCGTACAAAGGTAACAAATTCGCACTTCTCCTTTAATCTTGCTTGCAAACCAGAATATTTTCCCGACATATTAGACGCATTATCATATTCAAAATTGTTCTATTCGACTCATCATGGTAAAACTCATCATTTCGCAACTCATCATGGGACAACTTTGTGTTTGCTTAAGAAGTGAGTTGAAAAACCAACATGTGTGCAGAACTGTAGAGTAGAACGAAAGCAGAGTTGTTGAAATAATGTTGACAGCGTGTGCAGGTGTATGATTAAAGATTCATGTTGCCAGAAGTTTAAGATGTTGAGGAGGAGAATTTCAACGGAACGGAGAGTAAAATGAAACTTGTTTTTTTGTTACTCTCTAGTGTCTACTAACCTTATTTCGTTTTCTATATAATTCTTGTATAGATTCATTCATTTTGAGTTGGTGGATTTGGGGGTCAAATAATTGCGGGGCCCTAGGCCCTGGCCCACCGGGCCCATGCCTAAAGACACCACTGCTTGTAAGTATATGACGGGCAGGCTTAGGCCACCTGTTTATTCTCTAGTTAGTTGCTGGGGACAGGGAACGTAGTCCTTGCCGTTTATTCAGTGGTAACCTTCTTCTAAAGGCGTCACGGGCAAAACCACCGATTATCTTCTGGTATTCTGCAGAAGGAAATTCAGTCCTGTTTATTACGCCGCCGTCTACTTCATCTTAGTGTACAAAGGACAAGTATTGAATATGCACCAGTGAATCTAAAATTTCAGTATATAACCCCAAAGGAAGAAAACTACCTCGTGCCTCGATAATTCAATATGATGTGTCTTTATTACAATGTGTCAATTCAGATGACATTTTATAGAAATTAAAGTACATCTTACACTAGATACAAATAATTAAAGGTTCGTGTAACAGTCTTCCCCTCCATTAGGGTTTGTGTTGGTAGGGAACGACTTGACGACGTAATCTGCTAGACCTCCTCAATTCAATTTGGTGCCCTGGCTTCCCAACACCTGATATACTTGACACTGCAGGTTTGGACGTCAGATCAGTTACTACTGACGAAAAAGCTGAAATGGTGTCCTGTTGTGGTTGCTGTGAAATGGCTAGGGCAGTAGTCGGTTGCTGTGTTAATTCTCCATCTATTGTAGTAACTGTGGGATTTTCCATCACCTCTGAATTTGCATCGGATGTTATCGGCTGAGAATCTATAGGAAGAGACTTTGGGATATAATCTGGGGTATTACCTTCAACATCAGTAGATCTCATTTGGTCAATATGTCTTCGAAATGGGGTCCCATCTACATCTACGATGTAATGTAAATGGCCAACCCGATCACTAACTTTCCCAAACTTCCATTTACACTCCTTGTTCTGGTAATAACGAACTTGAACTGAGTCCCCAATTTCAAAACTCCGCCTGGTATTCTCGATTTGTCTTGTCTGGTCTGGGCTGGTGTATCGTAATAAGTCGATTCTGGTACGAAGATTAAATTTCAGCATCATATCCGCTGGACTCTTGCCTGTACTGGAGCTTTCTGTCTTACGATATTGCATAAGAAGCCGTTGTAATTTTGTGTGAAGGTCACCTGGATCATTCGTGGCAGATCTTAATCCATTTTTCCATTTTTTGAACAAATCGCTCTGCTTGTCCGTTCGTTGATGGATGCGCTGGTGAAGTAAGCTTATGGCAAATGTTGTTAGACTTAAGAAATTCTTGGAACTCCCTTTACGTAAAATTAGTTCCATTATCGGACACAATAGTTTGAGGAATACCAAATCTAGCAAAAAGTTCTCTCATTGCTCGTATTGTATAAAAACTGGTGATCCGATTCATCGGGAAAACTTCCAACCACTTCGTCTTTGCATCGACCACAATAAAGAAGTATCGTTCCATGAACGGTCCCGCAAAGTCTATATGTAATCTTTGCCACGGCTGTGCAGGAACTTCCTTTGGTTGGTTCTTTTTGAACTTTCGCACAGTCCCGACAACTTTTCACTAACTCCTCAATATAGCGATCAATTCCAGTCAAATAGCAGTAGCTTCTAGCTAAGGCTTTCATTTTCACGATGCCGACGTGGGCTGTATGTAACTCATTTAGAACTCGGGTGTGTAGACTATGAGGAATTATGATTCGTAATCCACGGTAAATACACCCTTCATTTATCATTAGTTCACTCTCCATCTGTTTGTATGGTGTGGTCTTCAAACTTGCTCCTGTCTGTAAAAGGATCCAAAGTGATGACAATTCCTTATTCTGTTTTGTTTCTTTAGCTATATCCGAATTTGTTAAAGGTAAGTATTCATACCAAAGTTGAAATATTTCGTATGTATCATCGTCACTCCTGTAATCTTGGATTTCAATTGAATTTCTGGAAAGAAAATCAGCATTAATATTCTCTTTGGAACTCTTGTATTCAATGTTGTAGTTAAATCCACTGAGAAATTGTGCATAATGCAACAATCGCTGAGCTGTAAGTAAAGGCAAGTGTTTATTTGCAGTTAAAGGTCGATTATCTTTAATTAGAGTAAATTCACGCCCATAGCAGTAGTTGAAAAACTTGTGTAATCCCCAGTAAATGCACTTCGATTTGTTCAAATGCAGATTGAACTTCTGTAACTTATCAAGTAATTGCATGCATCTATGAAAAAGTTCAGATATCGATCTAGCCACTACAATAATATCATCAATAAAACATGCAGTACCTTTAAGGTCATTCGTGATATATTCATCCATAAACCTTTGCCATATGTTAGGTGCAGTTTTCAAACCAAACATTAATTTATTTACTCTGTAAAGGCCTTTTATGGTACTTATTGTCTGCAAGACCAAGAGTGAACTATCCTCCGTCATATTGAGGTGTAGATATGCTTTGTGTATGTCAAAAGTACAATAATATTCACCATCTTTTAATTTTTGGAACAAATCTTCTATCTTGTGAATCGGGTAACCATCGTTAACTAAGTATTTATTGAGTGTAGCTTTATAGTCAGCACATAACCGAATGGATTTGTCAGCCTTGATGACGGGAACTACTGGAGTTCCCCAATCTGAGTGTGCAATTTTCTCAATAATACCACATTTTTCTAACCTATCTAGCTCATTTTCGATTAATGGGCGAATTGCATATGGAACTGATCTTGGTTTAATAAAGGTTGGTGTAGCACCATCACGTAATTTTAACATAACTTTAATATTTGGTATACTTCCAATTTTCGTTCTGAAAATCTCTGCATATTTTTCAAATATCTGCTGCTTTAAATGAACTATATCTTTTTCCGTTTATACATCCACGGAATTTATACTTAATAACTTAAGCTTGTGTACCCATTCACGTCCCATGATTGAGTCGAACTTTCCTTTGACTATATATAAATCGCAATTTATAATCTGGTCATTGTACTGAACTTGTACCTCTGATTTCCCATATGCAGGGAATATTTCATGATTGTAGGTCTTAAGCATGACTTCTGTTGGCAAGATTTTGGCATTTTAAAATTTTCGTAATTAATGACAGAAATCGCTGCCCCAGTATCAAATTCCATCTCGAAGGGCTTTCCATTAATTTTCAATGTCACATAGTACTTACCGCGACCACCTGTACCAACCAGTTTTTGGTGTAATTGAATAGATTGCATATCGTGTTTTACATTTTCCATCAAATTGATAACGTTGATTTCATGCATGTTATCAGCAGCACCCTGGGTAATTTCTATGGTATTCGTCTCTCTGGCTGACGATCGCGATCTCATACAAACGGAAGACACGTAGCCTTTCCTACGGCATATAGAACAATGCAGGTTATTTGATTTGCAATTGTTTGCCATATGGTTTTGTTTGCCGCGTCTGTAACAAATAGTTTTATTATTGTTTGCATTTTTGGAGCTATAATTTGTATGTAAATTTGTATTATTCTTTGATGTAGTATGGCTTTTTTTCTTCTGAGTGATCGCTTTGAATTGGAGCTGGTGAATGTTGCTGTGCATGGCGCGGCTTTCCAGTTTTGATGCCTCCATTGCCAATGCACTCTGTATGGTTTTTTCTAGAGATATATTTGTCTCTTGTAGAAGTCTCTCCCTGATGTCCGAGTCTCGGAGTCCGCGAATAAATTGAGACCTAAGATGTGTATTCAGTGTAGATTTCTTGCATGCGTCACATTCAAAGTTACAGTAGACGCTCAGTTTTTTCAAATCTGCCAAAAAATTGGCGATAGACTCCCCCTCATGTTGCAGTCTAAGCAGAAATTTATGTTGCTCAGTAATCTCATTGGGCTTGGGACTTAGGTGGTCTTTGAGCGTTTTAATTAGATCTCCGTACGACTTCGTCTCTGGTTCTTCTGGTGCTGTCAAGTTCGAGAGTAATTGGTAGTATTTAGCTCCTATACAATTTATCAATACTTGCCGCTTTTTGGTACCATCCGTAATGTTTTTTAGTGCCAGATAATTTTCTAACCTTTTGATGTAGTTAGGGAATGCTTCTTCGTTTTCGTTGAACTGGTCAAAGTGTAGGTTGGGCGAACTCGGAGAATTTTGTAAGTTTCGTAAGACTTCATGTGTAACTTCGGTCATTGTAAAGATTTTCTTCAATCTTATAATAATCCTCGTCGCCAATATTGAGTATGCACCATAGTGAATGTAAAATTCCAGTATATAAACCCAAAGGAAGAAAACTACCTCGTGCTTCGATAATTCAATATGATGTGTCTTTATTACAATGTGTCAATTCAGATGACATTTTATAGAAATTAAAGTACATCTTACACTAGATACAAATAATTAAAGGTTCGTGTCTAGAATATCTAACAACAAGGGTTAGGCCGACAGATTATTTTCTAGATTTAAAGAAAATAAAGTTGGTTACAAATCAAACACAAACTGTTAGCTTTCTTTGGAAAGAAATACTAGACACGGCCTCATATTTAGAGTTCTTTTTTAAATTCCATGTAATTGGGTTATTGGGACACCTAATGAAATATAAACTTATGACGAATATACCCATACCTGAAGAGCTTAAAAAACTGTTTGTATCAGAGAAAACCTTTACAAGAGCTAGTCTATGACCCACATATCTAAAATTGCAAGGTGTTCTGTCTGTCATAAATAATGGCATTGGTTAACGGTTTCGCTTGAGTGACAGAATAAAATGCTTTTAGAATTTTGTGGGTTTATCATGCTTAAAAGAGATGTATTTTGTTTGTTGTAATTTTCAGGCACTCAATGAGTCAATTAAAATAGGGAAAGGTGAAAAGAAGATACAAATTGATTTGATCAAGGCATACCACATTCTTGATGTGCGATTTAAGAAAGAATCTCTATACTTGACAGTACGCCCGAAATTGAGCTCAAGGGTAAACTTATGAGCATTCCTGGAAGACTAAGGGAATGAAACTGGGTAATTGGACGTAAAACGACGAAAGGCATGAAATGCGGTGTTGGAGCGATGTACAGGTTTCGATTAAAATTATATCGCTTTATTCCAAGCTTTTCTGATATGGCTGTTTACATTGAGCTGTTTACGTTGAGAACTAGGGCCTAGTGACTTACAACTCTCAACCACCCCTGTGTGCGAGTACTGTTATCAGGGATGGAGCGGACCTACAGTTTTAAGCCAAATCCGAACGGCTAATTTGAGAAAGCACTTTTCATGACAAGAATTACTCTTGGAGAATCTGTCAATTCCTCGAAAGAAGCGGTACCCGTGAAAAAAAAACTTTAGATGGCATAGGCAAAGATTGAACCCAAGACCTCTGGCATGACAGTCCAACGCACTAACCATCATGCCAAGGGTACTGCATCACAATCGATATCTGTTGAAAAAACTGCCTTTAACTTTTTAAACCTACTTTCAAATTGAAAGAATTTTTACTACTATTCTAAATATTTTGATATTAAATAAACAGTAATGTGTATGTGATTAGCTTCAAGAAATTAGGTTCAATGGTTTACGGGATATGTAAAAGTAAAGTTCAATCTAAAAATTTCATTTAAGTATGCTTCAATTAGGTAATGACATTGAAAATTAAAAATTACCTATAATCTTATAAATAGTACGTATACGCCACAGTAGCAATATTGAATGTTTTTGTTTTAGAAGTTTCTGTTTCATGTTTAAGACAAATTCAACATGAATCCTGAAATAGACAGTGAAGTTTCACAGACTTAACCCGGGTACACCTGGCGAAATATGTAGTTAGCAGAAGTTTAGAGGGTTGTAAGAATTTTTGTTTAAAGACACCACGTCAACCGCACCTAAACAACCAAAACCAAGCAATCCCCAAGAAACCCTGTCGCACAGGTCAAAACACAAAAACTATTTCCCAATTTACTTAACGATGTTAAAATAAACACATCCATGGCGCATAAAAACAAAATCCCAAAATCAAAAACACCTTCACTTTCAATCTTCTATAAACCAAACAAAACCTAAACTACAAAAACTGATAACAGGTATAACGCGGCTATACGCACATAAATTACAGTTTAACAAACTACAAAAACACAGCCACTCAATAAATAATATTGACAAGAAACTAAATCAGCTTTTTGTTTGTGTCGTATCCTTCTTTTTGTTCAACGTAGGATGTGGATAGTGGACTCGTGATGGGAACTGGGGACCAGGAATTCAGGCGGATGGACTGAGACACACCACACCAAACGACACCGCACATATTCGAGGAAGCAGGAAACCAAGAAGCAACATGGCCCGGCCAAGCCCATCATGATCGAACCCATTAATTTTCACTGATGATGTCGTGTCGAATCGTTCACCCTTAAGAACATCGCTTTCGTGTGACCTTAATTAGTTTTTCATATCAAAATTTATATATATTTGAACAGGTTTCAAGTCGCCTGTTGGTGTTTCCTATTTTCTTTTACTATGCTACTTATTTTCTTATAGGTTATTGGTGGTTTTGGTGTCGTTGCGATGTGCTGTGCTGTGCTGTTCTGGGAATTATAAGCTACTGATTATCTTTATATCCTGCCATCCAACGCGTGCTACACAAGGTTTATCTTCTTCTATTTTTACTTTTTTTGTTCGTTCTCACTTCCTGCACGACGACTTGCGTGCGGTATCGACGTTTTTCCATCAGACTTTCGGTCAGAAGTGGGATTTTGGGGGGTCTTTATTGATACAAGATGATTTTTCGGATATATAAATTTATAGCGCATGTTTACTTAATCTTAGTTAAAGCTTTATAAGTGATTGAAAAAATTCTCACAAATTTTAACACGTAGGCTAAATGAATATCTTTTTCTTATGTTGACAGGTTTTTGATACTTTAAGGAAGTTGATTATCTATTTGTCTATGACATGGCGTTATTTTTGTGTGTTTTTTTAATTAAATTTTGTGGAATATAATTTGTAAGGAAACTTTATTAATTTTAATAACTCCATAAAAGGCAGAACTGGTTTTCTGTATAAAAAGATGATATTAATAAAAGAACTAACTCTATTTAACATACATGCTAAAGACTATAGTCCCATAAGTCTTACATCGTTTAATCTCAAAACCTTAGAGATACTTTTAGACAACCACATTCGAAACAATCTCAGGCCTGAAGCGTTAGCTATCTATATAAGTTACTTAGTTCTTATGTTAGATTAAGTTTAAAGCTTGAAATTAGCCGAATAAATGGGGGTTTTGACCCCATCAAAATTAAATTAAATTAACTTATACACAGCATGCCTACTCCAAACTCAAAAGCTTGGAAACAGCCTTACATTGTGTTATGAGAACAACAGAAAAACACTTCACTATAAGGAGTATACAATAGCCGCGTTTTTAGACATTAGACAGTCAAAAAAGCCCTCACAGGCCTCAAAATAGAATTATAACTTGAACTATTATAGGCAAGTGAATTTTTAGGTATTGTATTCTTATCCAATAATAGATAGGTAGCTAAATAAATTTAAAAAAGAGGGTGGGTTGCGACCCACACTGATAACTTCCCATCCCGTCTGCCGATTTGTCTTGCTTAAACGTTTGTCTATATGTATCAATTTTTACCAAATTTGCGTACTATTTTTTGTAGATTCTTTTTTTTTTAGTGTGCCGCGGCCATTTGGCCGATATTTTGTTGCATACATAATTGAGCGATTACAATTGTATCACAATAAAATTAAATGACGATAATTTCCTACATAATTTGTGTTTTATTCAAAATTAACTACTTACTTACTTACTTAAGGTGGCGCTACAGTCCTGTGTGAACTAGGGCCTCACCCAACAAACTTCTCCATCTAGCTCGGTCCCTAGCTAGATGTCTCCAGTTTCGCGCTCCGAGTTGGGTGAGGTCACCTTCCACTTGTGCGCGCCACCTGATTCGCGGTCTTCCTCTACTGCGCTGTCCTGTGGGTGTGGATTCGAAGACTTTCCGGGCCGGTTCAAATGGTAGACATGTGCATTCAAGAGGACACAAGCGTCCACAGGTTTTTCTCAAAACCAACCTCTGTCTACCAACTCCTACTCTCACCTCCCCGTGGTGAACATCGGGTGCCTAGTACCTCAACTGGAGATTGGGTTCCAACCCCAGTGGAAAGTTGTTGGGAGCAGCAAACGAGAGAGGGGGGGAGACGTGCGTCCACTAAGGCACCTCTCCTTATCCAGACGGCAGCGGAGGAATTCCCGAGATGGAATCAACGGTGGCGTCTACAGTTGGTTGAACTACTTAGTGAACACCTTATAGGGCTTCTACGACTTATTCGGAGCCCAGGCCTATAAGGAGCGGATTATCCGGCTCCCCGTCCTTGGAGTTATACTAAGGATCTGGCCCTCCAGGTTGGGGGTTGTGCCGTCAGGGTGACTTCCTGACCACGTAAAAATCTTATAGTTGCGAAGCACCAACAAGCCTCGGATACGGACGGATTTACTGCTGACAACCAACGCAAACGAATTAAGGACAACGAACTTCGGATATGCACGTGGAATGTTAGGTCCCTTAACAGACCACGTGCAGCCGAAGAATTAGCGGAGGCCCTAGACTGCTATAAAGCAGACATCACCGCCATCCAGGAAATACGATGGGATGGGCCGGGCAAAAAGAGGATGAAAAACTGCGATATCTACTATGGTGACTGCTACCGAGAAAACCAACAGCGCTTATTTGGATGCGGCTTCGTCATTGGAGCCAGACTTAGGCAACAAGTCTTAAGCTATAGGTGCATCAACGAGCGCCTCATGACCATCCGCATCAAGGCTAAATTCGGCAACATTAGCCTGATATGCGCGCACGCCCCCACAGATGAGAAGGATGACAACACCAAAGATATGTTCTTCGAGCTCTTAGACAAAACATACGAGCAGTGTCCTAGCTACGATATTAAAATTGTCCTGGGCGATTTTAATGCCAAGCTAGGAAGGGAAGACATCTTTGGTGGAATAATCGGGAAAAACAGCCTGCACGACAACACTTCCGACAACGGATTCAGGCTCATAGATTTTGCTGCGGGGCGAAACGTCATGGTAGCCAGTACGCGTTTTCCACACCTCAACATCCACAAAGGAACTTGGAGATCTCCAGATCAATCTACCGTCAACCAGATTGACCATATTGCGATCGACGCCAGACACGCTTCCAGCATCATGGATGTCCGAACTTTCCGAGGAGCTAACATCGACTCGGACCACTACCTTGTTGTAGCCAAGGTAGCACTTCGGGTTTCCAGGCCCAAGGCAAAACAGGGAGATGTTGGGAGAAGGTACAACGTCGAACGGCTACAATCGCAAGAGATCGCCAAATCCTTCTCCGACCGAGTTACAAGTAACCTCTCTCGAAGTTCTGTGCCGCCAACACAATGTATAGAAAACCAGTGGCAACATTGCCAAGACGCACTCAGAGAAGCCGCCTCTGACGTGCTGGGTTTCAAGCGACCACCAACAAGGAACCCCTGGTTTGATGAGGAATGTCGGCAGGCAAATGCAGCCAAACAACAGGCACGCAAGGCGGCGCTGCATAAAAGGACGAGAGCTGCTCATGAGCTCTATGAGCAGAAGAGGCGAGAGGAACACCGACTTCTCAGAAGGAAAAAGAGAGAGCATGAGAAGCGTGCGGTCGAAGATGTTGAGAGGTTTAAAAGCAGAAACGAAGTTCGAAAGTTTTATGAACAGGTGAAACGAAATTCACAAGTACATAAACCTAGAACCGAAGGCTGCAAAGACGAAAGTGGAAACATCATAGTGGAACCGCAGTCAATGCTGAGGATATGGAAGGACCACTTCTGCAGACTGTATAACGGCGACGACGAACCGAATTCCGCTGTCAGGCAGGATGATCCATTCGACATAGACGACGAAAGCCAACAATCCCGTCCTCCCGACTTAGACGAAGTAAAGATTGCTATATCTAAGCTGAAGTCTAACAAAGCCGCTGGAGCGGATGGCTTGAATGCCGAGCTCTTTAAAGCAGCTGGAGATAAGTTGGTTAGGAGCATGCACCAACTTATCTGTAAGATATGGTCGGAAGAAAGCATGCCCGATGAATGGAACCTCAGTATTGTTTGCCCGATCCTGAAAAAAGGAGACCCTCTAAACTGCACCAATTATAGAGGAATCAGTCTACTTAACATCGCTTATAAAATCTTCTCTGCCGTAATATGTGAACGTCTAAAGCCCATCGTCAACAACCTGATAGGTCCTTATCAGTGTGGTTTTAGACCAGGAAAGTCCACAGTCGATCAAATATTCACATTACGGCAGATCCTGGAAAAAACCCAAGAACACCAAATCGACACCCACCATCTTTTCATCGATTTCAAGGCCGCATATGACAGTATCTACAGGGACGAACTGTATAGAGCCATGTCTAGTTTTGGCATCCCTGCCAAACTCGTCCGTTTGTGCAGGATGACCATGGAGAATTCACGCTGCTCCATAAAGGTTGGAAACAACTTAACTGAACCTTTCGATTTCAAAAAAGGTTTTAGACAAGGTGATGCGCTGTCATGTGATTTTTTTAACATCGTACTTGAAAGAATAGTGCAAAGCTCACACGTCAACACCAGAGGCACTATCTTTCAAAAGTCTGTCCAATTACTAGCATATGCTGATGACATTGGCATAATCGGAAGAACTCAGCGTGATGTCAATGGGGCTTTTGTGAGTATCGAGGCAGAGGCGGCAAAAATGGGTTTAACGGTTAATGAGGGCAAAACAAAGTACATGCTGTCATCAAGAAAGGACCTGCAACACCGACGTCTTGGTCAAAACGTCACCATCGACAGACGTAACTTTGAGGTAGTCAAGGACTTCGTCTACCTAGGCTCCGCTGTAAACGCAGAAAACAACACCAGCGCTGAGATCAAACGAAGAATAACTCTTGCTAACCGCTGTTTCTTTGGGTTAAGAAAGCAATTGAGTGGAAAAATTCTCTCTCGAAGGACCAAAGTGTCGCTATATAAGACCCTTATCATCCCCGTCCTGCTATACGGTGCAGAAGCATGGACTTTGACAAAAGCGGATGAAAGCACCTTGGGTCGTTTCGAGAGAAAGATTCTTCGTGTGATCTACGGTCCCGTATGCATCGAAGGGGAGTGGAGGAGAAGATGGAACGACGGGCTGTACAGCGACGTAGACTTAGCAAGAAGGGTAAAAGTCCAACGACTAAGATGGCTAGGTCACGTAGAGCGCATGGAAACCAATTCAAAATTAACATCGGTCCTTAAAATTTAACCAACATTTAAATTTTCTAATAGACATTTAATGGCAGAACAAGGTACCACACATAAATGAGTCGACTATAGATATAGATTAGATTAGATTAGATTAGATTAGATTAGATTAGATTAGATTTTGATTTTATTTAAACATAAATTTTTAACAATAATTTGGTTAATACAATCAATATAGTATAATATAAAAGTATAGCTTTATATAAATTAAAAAAAAGAAAGTGCAGTTTAAGATTAAAACGCTTCATTTAAAATTTGATGTCTATAATTAAGTGCAATATGCATATAACTTTGTGACATTCATTTCCTGTAGAAGGCTTGTGATATCAGTATTTGAAAGAAAGTCACTGCGTAGGATAAGTCTTCTTATTTCTCTCAATATCGCACATCGTCCAACAAAATGATAAACATCCTCGCGCTCCTTCAAGTTGCACAGGTTGCATATCCAGTCTTTAAACCATCCACTTCGGGATTGGATTGTTTGAAGAACTACTTTCTTTGGGAGACGATAACTTGGCATATCCAGAGCTTTGAGGATGTGATCGACGTGCAGCTTAAGTGTTTTTATAAATAAAGGCGATAAACCCGTTTCCAGCATGATCATACTCACATGATTACTCGAAGGAAGGTGGAAAATCCGTTTTATGTAAAATCTGAGCAGTTCTTCCACTTGTTCATATTTCCGACCTCCCCAAGCTTGCGCCGCATAAAACATAACTGATTCCGATACAGCTTCGAAGAACCTGAATTTACTGGTGTGCGTAATTTCCTTATTTTTATTATTTATTTTATTATTATTATTGTCAATGAGATGTTTTTCCATGCTCAAGTTCTTAGTAAAGCACACTCCTAGATATTTGTATTCTTTCACCATTATAGTGCAATTGCTCACTTCCACCCGATCTACCACCGCCATGCCATTCTTAAAAACCATCACTTAAGATTTATTTAAATTTACCACTAGATTCCACCTTTTACAATATTCAGCAAGCTTATTTATCATTAGCTGAAGGGACTGCGGAGTATAAGCGAGCAGAACAATGTCGTCAGCGAAAAGAAGAGCTTAAATGTAAACGCCTGCGTACTCGATTCCTGCTGGTAATGCTTCGACTATATCATCAATGAAGAGTGCGAACAAGCTTGGACTGAGTGCACAGCCCTGTCTAACTCCTGATTTCGTTTGGAACCATTCTGATAAGCATGGGCCATTCCACACTGATGCTTTGGTAGTCTTGTATAAATTTTGCAACCGAACTTAAGCGACATTCCTTTCTGGAAAAGCTTGTAAAACAGGGCATTGTGGTCCACGGTGTCGAAAGCAGCTTTGAAATCAACGAAAAATGCAAATAGTTTCTTATTTCTCGTTAGAAACGAGTCAGCAATCGAGCGGAGTACAAAAATGTGATCGATGGTGGAGTATCCCGATCTGAAGCCAGCTTGGAACTCACTAAGCAGATTATTAGAATGTATCCATTCACTTAAACGACTGAGGAGAATCGATGTAAATATCTTATATGACGAGTTCAAAAACGAGATTCCTCCGTAGTTTTCAGGAACTTCAGTGCTTCCCTTCTTGTGGATTGGGAAAATCAAGGCACGGCTGAACTGATTTGGGATGGTTCCTTCCTAAAAGATCTGGTTGAATACTGCTGTTAGAGATACAACAAGAGTATCTGTACCATATCTGTAGAATGCTGCTGGTATACCATCAGAGCCCGCAGCCTTTCGATCCTTTTGGTTGTTTATCGATATAAACACTTCTTCCTTTGAAATTGGTGCATCTAAAATATTATTTTTGAGGCCAGGTGTGGCATACTGATTCAGAAACTTATTTGGCGCATCTGGGTTTAATAATTGTTCGAAATATTTTTGCAGTCTATTTGAATTAAGATACGGGGTAATAGTAAATTTTGTTCCATTACGTTTTCGGACCAGGTTCCAAAACTCAGACGACTTGTTATACTTTGCAAGCTGATGTGCTTGGGCTTCCGAATAGATTTTTTTCGGCAGAGAAGTTTATAATTCTGATTATACTCCATGTACTTTCCTTTTGTGAAGTTTGTATTGGACTTCCGATATGCACTCAGCCAAGCGTAAGAAAGGCTTCTCGCCTGCATGCATTCCTTGTCAAACCAGGGTTCTCTATATTCAGTTTTTCTATGACTGTTATTCGATATATGGTATGCTCCTTTAATGCTTTTTTCAATTTTGTTCAGGCTTGCGTCGTATTGCTCCATCATCAGAAGTGCATCTAAATGTGTTCTATATAGTTGGATGCAGATTCGTTTGACCAGCGAAGCTTGGGAATCAGTTACATTTGTACATTAGTTTCATTTTTTTCTTCTCCGTTAGTAAAGGATATACAAAGAGGCATGTGGTCTGAAAACGGTTTCTTTTCTATTTCCAGATTTTTAACAACTGTTCTCCAGTCACCACCTTCCAAACTGTAGTCAATGACCGAACTTCCTTGTTTTCCCACGAATGTAAATTCACCCAATTTATCACCATCACTTACACCGTTCATTACACGTAGGCCGAAAGTGTTGCAAAGTTAAAGCAATTGACTTCCTCTTGCATTTTTAATTGTGTCTTTTGAATTTCTTGCTTTTCCGAGTCTAGCATTCTCAACCCCTTCTTCAATTCCTATGCTTGCGTTTAGGTCTCCCACCAGCAATATATTTTCAACATCACCACACGTTAAGAAATCCTTGATATTTTCGAAGTCAGTGTTCCAGTGATTACAGTGGACATAAGCTGGGATTACACGATAGATTTTTCCACAAATCCTCAAATCCAAGTATAAGTCAGAACTCCATTCTGTTTAAATTCACAATTTATGCCTTTAAGGTCTTTTTTGTACCCAAAAATACACCCACCACTTGCTCTTCCCCTTAAATTTGTTCTCGTAGCTGATATTATCTTAAGTTCGAAATTTTTAAAATTTGTTAACATAGTTCCCGATATTACGAGGGCGGGTCAATAAGTCCATGGCTTTTTGAATTTCTGACCTCTTCACTGAAACAGCAACACTGCTCCTGTCAACAGGCATCTGTCAGTTGACTCCTGTCAAAATTTAAACTTGCTGCGTCAGTTAGTTTGTGTTTGACAGCTATTTTTATCAGACTACTCACTAATTTGAGGAGAAAATGGAAAAAAGTGAATTTCGTGTGCTTATTAAGCATTATTTCTTGCGAAAAAAAAACCATTACCGAGACCAAGGCTAAGCTTGATAAATGCTATGGGGACTCTGCGCCATCGATTTCAATGGTAAAAAAGTGGTTTACTGAATTTCGTTGTGGCCGTACAAGCACTGAAGATGCCGAACGTCCTGGACGCCCAGTTGAATTCTCTACACCCAAAACAATCGAAAAAATTCACGATATGGTGTTGGCCGACCGAAGATTGATACTGCGAGAGATTGTGGAAGCCGTAGGGATCTCGCATGGCTCAGTGGTTTCAATTTTGAAAGATCACTTGGGCATGAGAAAGCTTTCCGCAAGATGGGTGCCGCGTTTGCCACAATGCAAGGGTGCACGCACACATGTGCAGTTGCCATGGCAAAAATCCATGAATTGGGCTATGAATTGCTCCCTCATCCACCCTATTTTCCAGATTTGGCTCCGAGCGACTACTTCTTGTTCCCAAACCTGAAGAAATTGCTTAGTGGAAAAACATTTGACAAACAAAGGCCTATTTTGAGGACCTCGACAAATCATTTTTTTGGAAGGGATAAAAAATCGAAGAAGCGTTGGACAAAGTGTATAGAGCTCAAGGGAGACTACGTTGAAAAATAAAATTATTTTTTTTATCAAAAAATTTGTTTTGTATTCCAAAAGTCACGGACTTATTGACCCGCCCTCGTACAATCCATTAAATAAGACTATATACTGACAGATGCTGAGATAAGTGCTCTTTTCTTTTCGGAAACAATTGATCTCGCCAACTCCTTCAGACTCCCCGATTAAAGTAGTGTCTTCCAAGCCGAGGTATTAGCAGTAAAAAGCGCTACAAAACATGTCTCAATAATGGCACTATCACGGCCTGAATTGGCCATTTTCAAAAAAGCCTCAAAATCTGCGCCACAGCCAGGAAATTATGGCCCAAATTTGACAAAATAAGATTCCGTTCGATTATTAACCTCGACAAAAAATCTCTATGATTGATTGTGAGCATAATAATCGGCCACAAGCTTTTAGGATATCACAGAAAGAAAATGAGGCTTATTTACGATAACGTATACATGGGGTGTAGCGATAAGAAAGAGCACGATTACACTAATCACTTTCTATGCCACTGCCCTGCATTGTTCCACACAATATATAATTTCTTGGGAAAATACTTCTTCGGTAGTCTTAGCGAACTCGAAGACTTTGAAGGAAACAGTTTCTTAGGTTTTATTAAAGCCTCTAAGAAACTGAAAAATGACAACAGCTAGTCTGAAAGGTCATACTCTTACTTTTCAGGGAAGTAATAAAACTTGCAGGGTATCATAAGGGATCTAAATGTGGCGATAACTAAATCAATCGCCAGCCTATAAAACCTACCTTAATCCATTCTTGTGTATACCCGCTTCCAATCGCCACCATGTTAAAAATTACGGATTCATTGTCTTTTAAACACGTAAAACTAATTTTATTCCAAAACCCAAAAAAGATACAAATAAAATTGAAGGTTACCGCCCCATCTCGCTCATCCCATGTCTGTCCAAAATAATGGAAAAGATAATCTTAAAACTTTTGTTGTGGTTCGCTGAAACGAATAATCTTATAAGCCTCAATCAAGTTGCTATTAAGGCCCAAAGAGGTTGCATTGACGCTTTGCTTCACATCGACCATGCCATTTCAAATGCTCTTTTAACCAAAACACATATTTCCATACTCTCTCTTGACTTCGAAAAAGCTTTCGATCGTATAGGTCCTCATATTATATTAAATCAACTCATAAAGTGGGGTGTTGGAAGCAGAATATATGAATACATAAAATCATTTTTAACAGACAGAAAACTTTTGGTAAAAACCAATAACGTCTATTCTTCCAGCTACCCACTTCATCGATATTCCCCAGGGATCACCTCTCTCGGTAATACTGTTTATTATTGCATTCGATGATATTAACGCAATACTAACTAAGTATCAGCTTTTAGATCATTGCAGCTATGCAGATAATATTTATATTTTATGCAAAATTAATGACCTAAATAAATGTAAATCTTTATTTCAAATCGCATTAGAAGATATAATTGAATGGTCAAAAAAAAATCAGATGCAAAACTTTCAATTGAAAAATGTAAACTGCTTCATGTACATATGTCGCAAACAAAATTGTCAACAACCCAACCTTAACATAAACAGCAATATGATAAATAATGTTAGTAACTTAACTATTTTAGGATTGATATTTAACTGTAAATATTTTTGGAAAGAACATTGTTTAGATCTTAAGAAATCCCTAGCTGCGCGAACTAACATAATGTAATATTCGGCTTGGTCCGATAATAAAAACTTATTCACACTTGTAAATAAAACACAAATTTACTTTATTTAAATTGTTCCAAACTTATTTATTGAACACTTTCAATTATTACTTTTCAAACACAGTCTTTACTTTCAATTATTACTTTTTAAACACAGTCTTTACTTTATCGCAGTTCACAACCAATAATCATCCGCTTCGCTTCCGAGCGCCTATTAATATACCTCAAATCGGTTCGAGAAACTATTAGGTTGTTCTCGATGCTTAACGAAGCGAGTTCTCCTCTGAATCACTAGATGTTGTCCCTTTCGAGGTTCTTGTATGCGCTGAATGTTCTCGAATTGAGTTCTCCTCTTAGCCACTAGATGTTTATCGATGCTTAACGAAGCGAATTCTCCTCTTAATCACTAGATGTTGCCCCTTATTTTATTCTACTTTAACACGATATTAAAAGAGATAAAGAATGTATACACATTACAATAATAAGATATTTAGCAACAAATAAAAGCAATGAACATATTAACACCCTTTCATACATAACCAAAACTTTAGTTCTTAGTAAAATTGATTATGGGCTGTTTATATGTATATGGTCACTGCCCAAAGTATGTTTTAAACATCATAAAACCCATCTACCACACAGCAGCTAGAAGAAGCATAAACGCCTTTCCAACAACTCCAACAAAAAATATCCTAACTGAAGCAGGCCTCCCCAGCATCGAAAAACGAAGAGACACACTAACTTTAAGAATGCTCGCAAAACTAGTAATCTCCAAGAACTCAATCATCGACAACGACATCAAAAAAACAGCAAATCAAAAATCGGCACAATTCTTAAAGAATCAAGGCTTAACAATCTGTCAACCAAAAGAGAACGACTCATCGCCCCACGCCACCCGCCATGGTTCATCAATCCTGAATCGCTGATATTGGATCTAACAAAATATAAAAAATTAAAAAGAAAAGAGGTTGGGATGCGACCCAAACTGATAACTTCCCATCCCGTCTGTCGATTTGTCTTGCTTAAAAGTTTGTCTATGTGTATCAATTTTTACCAAATTTGCGTACTATTTCTTGTAGATTTTATTTTTTTATGAAAAAACGGACTGTTGGATTTTTATAAAAAAATTACTGAATATCAAAAACAATATTTTCTGTGAAATAAAATGAGTTTGAAGCCAATATTTTTAATTTTTGAGTCGAAAGTAAATTTTTACCAACTTTTATTAATTTTTTGTTTAGGTTTTTATTTTTTGTAAAAAAAAAAAACTGTCAATTCGATTTTTCTCAAAATTTTATCGAATGTTGAAAACAATATTTTTTGAAAGATAAAAGTAGTTTAAAGCCAATATCTCAAAGTTTTGAAAATATATTTGAGTCGAAAATCAATTTTTACCAACTTTTATTAATTTTTTGTTTAGGTTTTTATTTTTGTAAAAAAAAAACTGTCAATTCGATTTTTCTCAAAATTTTATCAGATATGAAAAACATTATTCTTCGTTGCACAAAATTGTTTTGGAGATGAAATTATATTTTAGTCGTAAAATTTTCAAGGTGACAAATGTTTTTTTTCAGTTTTTTTGATTTATAAAAAAAACCGTTAATTGGATTTTTTTCCAAAAATATAATTGTTTTGTATCACGTTACAATATATAATATAAAATTTAATTCAAGTCTCTAGCGTCATTGGTTTATGAGATATTTAGGGTTAACCGAAATTTTCACCCTATTTTTTAAACTGCTATGGTAAAAAAACCACCCACGCAATTTTCTTGAGAGCCCTTTCTGCATCTTTCTGCCTTATTATCTGTATAACAAAATTTATTTGAAGTCGATATCTCTTCTGGTTCTTGAGCTATGGACGACGAAAAAAACGTCGCGAACGTACGGACGTACGGACGTACAGACGCCACACTGGGGCAGAATGCCCTAATTTGTGGCATCAAATCAGCCGTTACAGCTAGGAACCTGAAATTTTGCACGATAGCTTGGGAGAACATTCATAAGATATTTTTAAACCCGACCACCCGACACGCCTACTAAAACGCCCACTTTTTTTGAAATTTCAAAATTTGAAAATTTTGAAAATTCTGCACGATTACTTAGAGCATGATAGTTTGCACATTAAGAAAAAAATGAGGACACGCCCACTAAAAACGCCTTTTTTAAAATTTGTTTTAATAGCAAAACATTTAAAATTATAAAAACGTAACAATTTGGATCATATATATTTTGTACTAATTAACATTCACAAAAAAAAATATAAATAATAGAAATACAAATTTATTCTTCTTCGTCTTCATCACTCTCATTTATCAGATCAATGCCACTTTGATTTGGTGTGTTTGGGGATTTTAGTAAGTTGATTGCTTCCTGGGGCAGATGTTGAAGTTTTTTTTTTTGGAACTCTTTGCAGACTTGTTAAAACGGGGTCCGATGACAAAAGGAACAAATTAAAAATGTCTGCATTTGTATTTTTCCGGCTATTTTTTCGGGAGTGATGTTCTCTGTAATTTTTGAAGTCTTTATTGCGTGCTTCTTGAGCTTCTTCACTTAGCTGTCCTATAGGCAATAAAGCTTTTGAAATAATTTCATTTCCATGAATGAGATACTTGTGGACTGTAGGATAGGAGGCATATAGTACCAAGGATACTTAGCAACGTAATATTTCGCAGTTTCATGGGCAAATTTCCGAAATTTGTTGCAATCAACCTCATGACCACAAGCAACCACTGTCATGATAATATGCATTTTTTTTATCAAATCGACATCTAATTTTGTAATATCAGCTGAGATTTCGGCATTTTCGAAAAATCTCCTGGCTGTGTTTCCGTCATTGGAATTTCCGAAGCCCGGCTTTGGCTTGTCAACGATCAGACCCAAACGCTCCCGAAACTGTTTTTGTATTTCTTTTTTTCGTTTCAGCAACGATTTTTTTATGCTCTTCTTGTCTAGCTTGCCATTGTTTTATTTTCAATTTGTACGTCTAGACGTACGGACGTACGGACGTACGTACACACGCACGCACAGACATCTTTCTAAAAATCTTTTATTTCGACTCTAGGGACCTTGAAACGTCGAGAAATGTCAAAATTTTCAACTTGACAAACCGGACCCATTACAATAACTTCGTATGGGAAGTTAAAAACAACAAACAGCACATATCGCCAACTTTATTTCGTATCGCCTCTGACTTAAGATCTGACGGATGGAGATTTTGCTTCACCGACGGCTCTCTCCGGACACCACATCTTATGGGGTGACTGATGAAAACGGATCAACCATAAGCATTGGTTTTCTCCCAGATTTTGCCTCAGTCTTTACAGCAGAAGCATTTGCAATACTTCAAGCTACTAAAGCTGCAGCCAATCTTTCTGAAAAATGCATTATATGCTCCGACAGCATCTCAGTAATCAATGCAATTCACAACGCAAACAACAACACCGAAATCATATCAGTAATTAGATATTAACTCATAAAATTGAAAAACATTAAACTAATGTGGACTCCAGACCATTTTGGAATACTCGGAAACGAATATGCCGACAGTGCAGCAAACTCAGCCAAAAACGCACCTGTACTCACCTTCAACATTTTCACCAAATCCGATCTCCTCAAGCATACCGGAAAGATATCCTGTGCAAAAAATAGCCACTACTGAAGCATATGTCAGCATCACTACAAGGATATAAACCCCTTAAAATCTCCGCCGATGTACCCTACTAACTAACTTCGCTAGACTTCGACTTGGCCACACTATACTGCTTCCCACCAACACCTCCTCAACAAAAACGACCACCCAACCTGCTCCACTTGCAACATCCGCCTTGATCTAAAACATATTTTGGAACATTGTCCGTTGTCGCAGCTCATAATTGAAAAAATTTTCAAAAATATTTCCGTATATGAAATCCTCAAAAATCCCAGCTTAACAAATATAAATAATATTACTGAGTTTCTCAAAAAAGCAAAAATTGTAACTTGAAGCAAAAAAGGGGGCGACTTTCCATTACGACAGCACGAATTTCGGTCTGATTTTTTTTAATAGTTAGGTAAGGGTCTCAATAGAACAGGATTAAAATATTGAAGCGAGGAAACCCCCTAAATATTTAAAAAAAAATGTTTTATTTTTCGGATTTAACCCCACTTTTTTTGCATTTTTTGTTTTATTATTCACTCTCTACGCCTACTTAAAGTTGATTTTAATGGATAGTCGAACGAATTAAGAGTGAGGTATGTAAGGGGGCAACCCCCCTGCCTGGGCTCACTATAGGATTTGGGGTGGGTGCGAGGTTGGGTATGCGCAAAGCTCTCTGTACTTAATTTTTTCATTCAACAGTACCTACCTTTACAAAATTAATACGAAATACAAAGTAAAAAACAGTGATTTTTTTTTTATTCATCAGTTTTAAAATTGCCATATATATGTATTATGGCCTTAACTAATTCCTCAAAGGGATTTAGGCATTTTTTTTTATATTTCGCCGCCACTGGTACTCCACAACTCAGTCCGCGAAATTGTGGTTATTATAGCTGTCGTTGTAGAATGCCACTTTTACCACCCTCCACTGGGATTCTATCCTCTGGGTATGTGTACCATCCTCCGCTACAAAAGGATTGTCGGGATCGCTATGGTTCACTTTTTTATGGATGTAACCATGCTCTCCCAGACAGTCATAGGCCCTCCAGTAGTCGGTATGGATGGTCTTCCCATCGTCAACGTGCTTCCTTATCAAAGGAATCAGTACCTGACATAAAAAAAATCTTAATTAATATTGAATAGTTTATATAATTATAAAAACTTACCTCAGCACTGCGTACATTCCCAGTACACACCTCCAACCTGAGATCCTCAGATCCATCCTCGATCATACCGAGAACCCAATTGCCATCTACTCGCCGACCTTTATTGAACTTTCGTCTTCCAAAAATACTTTCGTCAATTTGAACGACGCGTCCAGGCCCACCAATTTTGGCACCAATTTTTTGGTTCTCCAAGAAGTGGTCAACGATAACTTCACGGCAGTAATTATACCCATGGTTCTCGTTGACACACAACTTGAAGAGGAAGTAAAATCTTCCACCATCACCGTTTCGTATGGAAACTTCCGGGCGAAAATGTACATCAAGTACATAATTCTTTGCACAGAGATACGCGCCTCTTCGAACCACGTCCCAACAGAACGTGATATTCTTTTTTTGCCTCGGCACGTACCCTTGTACTGAAAGAATCCGAATCCGATGGAGTTTTCAATTGTGTAGATCAGAGAAAAAAGAACTAATAGAGAGAACCAACTTCGACGGTTGTTCTCTTTTTGCCTACAAGCTGTGATTTGGCCACCAACTTGCATATGTATTAACTCCATATAAAAAAAATGTGGGGAACAAACACTTATGCAAGTTTGTGCACATACTCACCACGAGAGAGAAAAAACTTTTCTCTCTTTTCTCTCTGCTCAGGCTCACCACCTTTTAAAAATGGCGACCACCTTTGAAAAATGGCGGATGTAGTCAGCTGTTCAGAGGTGTTCAAAGAAAATTCAAAATTGTGTATGAACAACTTTTTGGTACTCTCATTGTGTTCGTTTGATAGTAATATCATTCGAATATGAAGTGAAATTAATTACTCTTGTTAGGTGCCAGAACAATGAAGATTTAGAAACAATTCTAAATTACGCATTTAGATAAATATTAATTAGTTATTTGAAGCCAGTTTTAATCATTAAGTAAGTAAAATAAGTTATGTGGTGCAACAGTCCAATGAGAATTAGGACCTAGAAACATAAAACTCTGAAAGCACTGCAACTATTATTTGTATTATTAGCTGTGTTCATGCGTTTAATTTTCGCTCAGACCGTTGAAAAATGCAAAAAAACTCAGATTTGTTTCAATTTTCCAAGTTTATCGATGCGAGATTTGCAGGAACATTGAAAACGAGAGTTACAGAATAAGATGAAATAAAACAACGCAGGAACATTGAAAACATTTTTATATACTCATCTCTTTTTTCCATTCCTATTTTATTTGTGTGTACTCGTTGTTTATTTTCTTTACATTACTCACGACATTTCCAATATGCTGAAAATAAGTGATTTAAGTAGACACTAAATAAAAAGACCGTCAACTTGTTACTTCTGTTGCCAATTTTCATTGCATAAGATTTGTGAATGTATTCTTACTGCTTTCCAATAAGCTAGTGTGTTGCTTTTAAAGGCTTAACTACATAAGCCCAAAAGTACTTTTGTACAAAAATAAAAATATTTGTATTCTCGCTAGTTCAGTGGTTTTGTGAAAAGTATATACAAATTTGTTCTTCAACCAAAATTTAAGTCGTATGCATCATTTTTATAAGTTTTCCAGTTCTAACTATTTATATCTTATCTTTCAGTTATATAGCGACAAGGAAAAATCTGTGAGCGAAAGTTCTAACTACAGTTTTTTCTGAAAGTGCATTGTGGCTTATTCATAGATGTTTGCTAAACTTTTTAGGCTATTCATAAATAAATGCAAATCAAAGTTAAGGGCTAAACCTGAATAACTATAAACATAGAAAATGCTGTGTTCAAGTAATTATTATCGCAGCCAAATTTCATAATTGATTTTTTTGGTTTATAAAAAAGCTGAAAAAATAATTCATGACAGATAAATGTTACGTTAACACTAAGTTCCAGAAAATATCGATTGATACCGCAATTGCAGAAGATATGGATATTTTTTAAAAATATTCCCGGTAAACTGTAAAACTTCATTAATTCCGCCTTTTATAATTCAATGTAAAATAATTCAATGCAGTATATTTTAGATAATACAGTAGTTAAATTAATAGTTAAGGTATTACTATTGAAATAAACATAACATTCATTTATAAAAAACGTGTACTCGTTCATATATACAAATAATGTCTAATCTAAAAAGCCTTTACCTTGTTAAACACTTTCTGCACACATCCTTTCTTGTTTTGGTTGTTCCTGCCATCTATCTCTAACTTAGAGAAAAAGAACAGACAAAAAAATTCACCACGAACTACCGGTATAACTTCTTCTGTTATTTATTGACAAACAAAAATGTTTTGCTAGAATTAATTTGAATTATAGGAGTATTTTTGTAGATATAAAAACGACATGATGTTAGCAAAATTAAAAAAAAAAATTCATGAGAATTACAAATATTATAATGAGACTTTAAAAAACATAGCCTTCTTGGCTATCAATAAACAAAAATGAGAAATGTCGCATTTCCCGGAAATGAAGTTATTTTTGTGTACTCTTCTTCGAGGTGAAAACATGTATACACCGATACGAATTCAATACGCTATAAAAAATGAGAGTAAGAGGTTTCGAGGGGACGGACTAATATTATTTTTTAGAGCATATTATATCGATTGAAAAAAACCGCGTGTGAAAATTCGTGCTGTCGTAGAGGAAAGTTGAGCCATAAATATTAATAATAATAATAATTTTATTTAAAATTTGGAGTGTGAAAAGTAACTTTATCAAAAATTAAAAAGTTAAAAGATTCAAATACAAGAATGAACTTTTTTCTTGTCAAGTATGCAAACGTTTTGTTGCTTTTAAATAAAAAACAATTGTTTAAAAAGTAAAGTATACTTTGCAGCACTTACTTCCGATTGTTGTTTATGCTAAGCCTTAATGTAGCCAAATCAACAACCATATTCCGAATTTCCGAAAAACCATAAGCAATTACACAAACCATTTATTCTCATCTTTTGTAGCTCCTAGATGTCACTTAAATAGCCTAAGAGAACAACGAAAGAAATAGTAAACGAAATGCTGAAACGTGTGAAAGAATAAGCACTAAAACAAAATCTTCTTCTCTCTACTATTATTGTGAATGATCCAATTAAATAGCGTTATCCATCATCTATTGCCATAGCCATTGTTGTACAATCAACTTCGGGTGTCGGCTGTCATTTAATTTCATAAATTTATGACTAATAAGAACTAAAATTTAGCAAATAAACTTCTCAAAAACATTCTTCAGTGTTGTGTGTTTGAATTGAAATCAAAATAATTTAACTTTCAATTGATTATCATGTTGTAATTTTTCAATAAAATAACTTGTGTGTGTTTTTGTTTGATGCATTTTTATTTTCATGCATCGAGAGGAGAGCAGAGCAAAGAAAAAAAATAATAAAACACCTACACAACACGACTCATCTCTTTCTAGCATAAATTGAGTACGAGTCGAACTGCTTCTGCTTGTGCGTTTCTTCTGTCATATTTTATTTCGGAGTTGCTCTCGGTGGGTTCTTTTTCTCACTCATTCTTTGCATTCAGTTGGAAAGCAGAGATCGAGACAAGTTGAATGTGAATTTTTGTGTCTTCGCCGAGTGGGTGAAGAGAAAATAAATAATAATTGCATTGTGCAGTTAAAATGAAATAAACATAAGAAAAGTGCATTTAATTTGTCATTTCAAAAACAAATTGTCGAAAAATATACAAAATAAGTTTAATTGGAAATTATTTTCAAGATCCCTGACAATCGTTTTCGTTTCGTTACCTATCCCTTTTCCGTCTCGTCGAAAAAGGATTTTTTTCTTCTGCAGCAGCAGCAGCAGGCAAGCAAGTAGAGTGCAAACGGGATGACGTACTATTTTCTTCCGTGTGTCTGAATGAGACGAAAGGTCTGTATCGTCTGGAAAAGGGGTTAGACGAACCTCCTTCCTCCTCTTCATTTTGATTGTGCTTGTGTACTGAAGATTCAGATTGTGAATACTTTTCCTTGTCGTTTGCGTTGCGTTGCGTTTTGTTCTCCTTTTATATTTTTGTTGTTTAATTTTTAATATTTTGCTTGCCTCGTGTGGCTGTGGCAAATCTTATTCGCGTCCGAGAAATAGCAATTTTTAAGGATTATCTTTATCCTCCACTCGAATCGATTTCGAAGAACATGGATTCTTTGTCCTAAAAAGGATAGAGTAGCAAAATATCTATAACCAAACCAAGGACCCAAGAGGGCGCTTCCCAGAGCCATAAAATAAACTTTAATCGACCGGTGACGGAAAGGAGACAACGACGGTGACGGTGAGTAATGTCAAAAGCCAAACAAAAAAATCAATAAAAATATCTTTTTTCTTACTCAATTAAATTTCCAATTCCCTGAAGAAGTTCTGGGAAAGAAAAACTAACAAAATTAAGGAAACGAAAATCATTCGAAACTTGAAAACCATTCTTTTAGGTATCTATGAAATTTATTCTGCGGTCTATCTGAGAAATCATTTCAAAAGTCAATGGATACAAAAATTAATCCATAAAATGTGTAGGGATGTGCAAAAGATTATTACTTAAACAGCCGGGGTTGTTGGGAATGTGTACTGAGTGAGGGGGTGTTGTTGTTCCTGTTTTGCGGGAAAACAATAGAAAAAAAGGAACAGACGCAGTACCTCGAAGCTCGTATCAGTCATCGTTTTGCTGCTGCTGCTCGCTGGATATGGTGCGGTGCTTACTGCTTAGTGCATGCGATAGACTTTACTTTGCATAGAAAATCGCAGCAGACGCCTTGTCTGGAGTTCTGGGATTGGGATGACTGCTGGGGGTGAGTGCACATGATGCTTGGCTGTGTGTTGTTGTTTTTGTTGGTGCTGTTGGGTTGGTGTTAGTTGGTCTCTTGTGTGATTGTCATGAAAGACACAAAAGAGCATCCACCATCGTTGACGTCGACATCGTCGTTGTCGGCTCGGCAGTGAACCAAGCACACAAGAATGGTTTTACGAGCCTTACCAGACAGAAAGATGACTGCGATGGCAATGGCGATGGCGATGTGGATGTCAACCATCAACCAAGTGTTGTTGGCAGCACAATCGCAACGGAAATGCACTTTAAATGGTGCTCTGCTTTGCACTTATTTTTCATACAAAAAAAAAAAGAAACCGAACTAAAAGCAAAATTGATATTTTTCATTTTGAACTACTGTCAGTTGTGATTCGCTTCGTTTTGTGGACGTGAATGCTTCACTCCGTTCGCGTCGTGGGTTATCGTCTGAACCAACGACAACGTGGTTGTGCTGCTGCTGCTGCTGCTTGTGGTTGGTTGTTGCAGAAATATCTCGCTTTGGATATTAAATAGACAGACAGACAAACATAAATTGGAAAGAGCGAGTGATTCAATTAGGATTTAATCGATATTCTGGTTTGTTGTTAGATCGACCGGCAGGTATTTTATTTTTCAGTCCATAAATGGAAGCCATAAACTCTGGTAGCTTGCAGCAGCTACAGAAACCAAAACCATTGACAAACATTGTTGGGTGACTATGACTACCTATATCTACCTACCAAGTGACTGTTTTGAATGTGTTCCAATTAGCGTTTTGAATTGGTATTTTGAAATTTTGCAGCAATCAGAACTATAGTTAGTTAGACAACTCATCCATAATTAATATGAGTAAAGTACCTATCTAACTATGAACAAAGAAGTACATCACATTAGTTTCTTTGTTTTTTTTTTTCACAAATCAGGAAATGCTTAAAGATACTGTTATAATATGTTAAAATATTGCAGGAGTTTGAATAATTATAAGCAACAATAACATACAAATGCCTTGCAAAGAGTAGCGAACCAGCCCATTCAAATAATTATCTTACAAAATGTTCCCCAAACCTACAATTAATTATCAAAGGATTTTATTGATTATTTCAACCAATTTTCGTTTGTGTTTTATTTTAATCGATTTTAATCTATTTTATAAATAAATGTTTATTTTAAATTAAATAAGAAAAACAGTAGCCGGCCCCTGTAGACTAAACAAACTGTTTAACTCTACAGAACTCATGGTTTGATTCGAGCTGTAAAAAAGTTGTTAGGTTCAGAGATGTAAGTTTCCGTTGTTATAAAGCCAACCCGACTGAGGAAAACCGGAATAAGTTCAAACTAGCTAGAAAGACCTGTAATGGTCATATTCGACGAACCAAATTTTTGCATGATCAGTAATTAAGGCAAAAAATACTACAATGTCCCAAAGGTAGTACAAATGTCTGGTCATTTGTAAAAAACGTACGAAACACCACGTCATCCTCTATTCCAACGCTCGTCCACAATGACACTCCCTATGTTCCCAATTTGCTTGCAGCACAGTTTGCTGTTAATTCGACGCTACCGGAAAGTGTCATAAGTCCTCCTGTTCTTGAGAACGTAAACGATTCTATGGGACGAATCTTCTTTCGCACTCGTGCAGTTACAAGTGTACTGAAAGACCTTGACATACACAAATCCGCTGGCCCGGATAGTATCCCCGCTATTGTTCTGAAGATGTGTTCTTCAACGCAGGCAAAACCACTGCGTAAACTTTTCCATTCCTACTCAACAGGTCTCCGAGCGGATGGAAAATAGCATTTGTCCACCCTGTAACTAAAAGAGGCGAATCCTTCTCTCCCTCCAACTATCATCAAATAGCACTCACGTCCCTACTTTCCAAGGTCATGGAAACGATGATTAATTATCAGCTTAAGAAATATTTTGAAGAACCGAAACTTTTAATGACCGACAGTATGGCTTTCGTAGCAATAGGTCCACAATCTTTACATCGTTTTGGAATCAGGCTCTCTTATCGAAAATGCGTGCTTTAAGTATTGATGAATCTCTTCTTTGTTGGATTAGAAATTACCTTTCTATACAATAAAAGTTGTATTGGATGGTTTCAAGTCGGAAATCCATAAAATAAATTCTGGTGTTCCCCCAGGGCTCTGTTTTGTCTCCGATTCTCTTCCTTATATTCATAAATGATCTTTTGTTTGCCACTTCTAATCCATTAAACTGTTTCGCCGACAAAAGTACTCTCAGCTTTTCATATTCGTTTCTAGATTCACATCCTTGTCCTTCGGATGTGGATTCTTCAACGGCAGCGTATGATAAGCTCATTAAATTCTGATCTTGACAACATTGTCCAACGACAATGACGTATTAAATTTGATGCTTCGAAAACTCAATGATGTCTCCTGTCGTTTAAGCGTAACACACCCCGATGGCGCTATCTATGAGTGGCACTTGCATCCAGGAAACTAATCAACTGTCCGTACTCGGTATCACAGATCACGTTTTATGGAATTATCACATATTTGATATTGACAAAAATGCTGCCAGGCTGAAATTTACAAAGCATTCATCCGTCCAAAGTTTGAATATAATTCGCATATCTGGGTCCCTAAAACAAGTTTAAATCTCTTGGATAGAATTCAAAAAAGAGCTTTAAAAGTGATAGGCGATAGAACTAATAATCGAAACATTTACATCGCTAGTACACTGCGGAAATGTTTCATGCCTTTCGTTGTTTTATCGATATTTTTACAAACAATGTTCTGTTGAACTAGCCAGTTGCATTTCACCCCTTAAACGATTCAGCCGTAATACTCGCACTTCCAGGAATGCTGATAAGTTCACTCTTGAGCTCAATTTCGGGCGTACTGTCAAGTATAGAGATTCTTTCTTAAATCGCACATCGAAAATGTGGAATGCTTTGGCCAGCTCTGTTTTTCCCTCCCATTTTGATGTTCAGAACTTTAAGACCAATGTGCAGCGGTATCTCCTCTTAAATCCTTCCCTATTTTCCTAACGCTCGCACTGTGGTTAAATATAAACATATAAAGGGTACTAATAACCTCTTGAGTGCCTGTAAATTATAAAAAAAAAAAACATTCACAAGGCGACATATTTCTCAATCCAAATTTACAGTTCGTAAAGTGCTAATTAAGACCATTTTCAAGATCAAGATCGGAATTCATATTGATAACATCATTCGGCTTGACACTGTGTACAAATGCACTTAGGTTAGTTTAAGTTTATTTAATTTAATTAAAACTATTTACATTTTCGTAAATGAATTTTGAGAATTTGCACTGTCTTAGTTCATAAACGCTAAAATATTCATAACAATTCTTTGCTTGACAGATAGCTATTTTACTGAACATCGCATAGCCTTATTTTGTAATTTTTGCAGTCTTATAATATACGAGTAACTATCATTGCATAGAAACAAAACAGTTGAACAATACTCAAAATGATGTTTTACAATTACGCTATAAATATTTATTGTACTAATAGCGGAAACTTGGTTACTTATTCTTTTCAAAAATCATATTTGTTACCTACTTTCTTCAAAAAATGTTTTCAATAACGAACATTCATTTTTGGTCTATAATCCACCTAAGTACTTAATTTCGTTTATTTTTTACAATTAAAATACCACCAATCTTAATATGGCTGTCATCACTTCCCTCATCCGATGTTCACTTTAGTTTACATTCCATAAGCCACTGGTTTAACAGAGCTAATTTGCTTTATAGCAAGATCATTTATATAAATAGTAAATAAAAGCGTTTTTTTAAACTTCGCATCAGAAGTTTCACCATTTACTTTTATTTAGGTATACGAGGTGAGTTCAAAAAGTACCCGGAATGTTCGTTTTTTCAAAAAAATATTTATTTATTCGTTTACATCAATGTGGTCCCCTTCAAAGTAGTCCCCCCCCCAGATATAATACACTTATGCCAGTGTTTTTTTCAATCTTCGAAGCACTCTTGATATACACTTTTTGATATGTCCTTGAGCATTCTCAGCGATTCGGTCTCTATTTCTTCAATCGAGGAAAAACGTCGTCCTTTCATGGGTCTCTTCAACTTTGGAAACAGGAAAAAGTCACACGGAGCCATATCTAGTGAATATGGAGGTTGGGGCATGACTACGGTATTGTTTTTGGCCAAAAAACTACGAACAAGCAACGTCACATAACTTCAAGGTAATACTCCTTATTAACCGTACGACCTTGTAGTAAGAACTATTGATGCACTATGCCATTATAATCAAAGAAATCAGTAAGCAAAACCTTCACATTTGATCGAACTTGACGTGCTTTTTTCGTTGGTGTCATTGGATGCTTCCAGGTGGACGATTGTGCTTTGGCTTCAATATCATAACCGTACACCCATGTTTCATCACCAGTTATGACCCTTTCAAGCAAACTTGGATCGTCGTTGACGTCATTTAACAGCTCCTGAGCGATGTTCATGCGATTGTTTTTTTGGTCAAACATTGTTTAAACAAGCAAAAATCGCCAAGCTCATAAAAACACGTCGAACCTTAGCAACTACCACAGACAAAGTAAACAGTGAATATAGCTGAAAATTGCATCATACTTTAGAGACATGTATTCCAACACAATACAAAACAAATTTTGACCTTCGGACTCTCCAGACCCGCGAAATTTAAAAATTCCGGGTATTTTTTGAACACACCTCGTATAGTATTCAATTCTCTGTTTTCCATTTTCATTATTAAAATATTTTTACTTACAGTCTCAAATGCACGCTTTAAGTCCAAAGAAACAAAAAAAATCTTTTTCTTAGAAAGTCCCTCCTTCCAGGATGTTAAAACTATATTAATTCCGGTCTCACACGAGTAACCCCTTTCAAAATCCCGATTGAAGGTTAATTATTAAATTGATACTTTCGAAGTTTAAATACCATACCACCTTTTTAAATATCTTTTCACATTTACTGATCTAAATTCTTTCTTCACACTTCAATGTATTTACTCTCTTTTCTATTGGTGTTATCAAGTTAAGTTTTCTTTTTTATTTGCTGTCTTGATTCCGAAGAGATTTTTGCTACCTACTCGGAGCAATAGCGTTACCAGTTTTTGGAGTCATACTAAATTTCGTTTTATCGAAATTAATCATCTTGTACTGTAAGTGCTTAATTTTATAAGCTAGTCTTTAATTTGTCATTCTTGTCTTGTCAAAACACAGGTCATGGATGAAATTTCCCAAGTTTAGTTTATGTTTTATTATGAACTCGATCCTGATATAATTGGTAGATTATTTCTACAGATTTCAAATAAGGCTTGTTCTAAATATGTGCTTTTATCTTATTCTCAGCAAACTTCTAATATGTTTGAATCACATTTAAGTCGCTTAAGACAACAATAACAATTAATTATTGATCAAAACAATAAGCGTAACCCTCCCCAATGCCACTTTCCATGAGTGGTACTTGCATCGAAGAGACTGAACAACTATCAGTCCTAGGTATGTGCATCACAAACCACTGGTTGTGGAGTGATCACATATTTGACATCGCCAAAAATGTTGCTAAGTGTTTAGGTTTTCTCTACTTCTTGATGTGGCTATTATTTGCAAAGCTTTTATTCGTCCAAAACTTGAGTATAACTCTCATATTTGGGCTGGTGCTCGAATGACGTACTTGAGTCTTCTGGATAGAATTGAAAAAAGAGCTCTAAAAATGATTGGAGATCGTTCTCTTACCGATACATTTGCTTCTCTTGAATACCTATGTGTATTGGAAAAATTAGGTGTCCCTTCGGCTTTTTTGAATACCGCCAACAAGGTCTCATGCCAGTCATTGTTTTATCGTTATTTTTATAAACAATGCTCTATTGAAATAGCCAGTTGTATTCCTCCCCTTAAACAATTCAACCGTAATACCCGTACTGCTAGGATTGCCCATCAGTTTACCCTTGAGCCTAATTTCGGATGTACTGTTAAGTACAGTGATTCCTTCTTTAGCCGCACTACACGAATGTGGAATGGTTTAGCAGGCTCAATATTTCCCACTCATTACAATGTGCAGACATTCAAAACCAATGTGCATCGGTTTCTCCTTTCTAATCCTATCCTCCTTTCCTAATTGCTCGCACTGTGTTAATCATTATAAGGGTATTCATAACCCCTTAGTGCGGGCACAATATAAAAAAAAAACAAGTGCTCTAAATTTGGATCGGTGTTTCCCATATCGGGCCACCAAATTTTCTTAATGAAAAGAGATTGACGAGAAAATGAAAACTTTGAATTTTAACAAATTTTTGCAGCAAGAGTATCAAAAAGGAGCAGTTATCATTTTGCGAAGTCAGTTAAGAACAAAATCGAGTTGCTTATCTCCGGTCTGGACGGTTGACAAAAAGCAACAACGTTTATTTTTGTATCCTATGTTCGGCCTCCCCAAAATCAACAATAAACATAACATTTGTAAGTTTATTTTTAATGATATATGGCTTTTGAAAATATTTACCCATCAATTTTTCACTGAAACCACATTGCGATCGCAAATTTACTAAAGATTTAGACTGTATTTCACTGTTATTCAACACGACGCAAACTAATTAATATTTCGAAAGCGAGCACAGATACAAAATGTGTATAAGAGACAATCTTAAGAAAACAAAGTTTAGAAAGAAAACTAGGTATACGAATTCAATAATTTACTGAAAATTTTTTAGGTGGTGCAACAGTCCATGAAGAACCAGGGCCTAGTGACTTACAACTCTCAACCATTCCTGTGTGCGAGTAATGTTGTCAGAGATGGAAGGGACCTACAGTTTATATGCCGAATCCGAACGGCTAATTTGAGAAAGCACTTTTCATGACAAGAATTACTCTTGGAGGATTTGTCAATTCCTCGCAAGAGGCAGTACCCGTAAAAAAAGTTAGGTGGCACATGCAGGGATTGAACTTAAGACCTTTTGCATGACAGTCCAACGCACTAACTAAAGATAAATGTTACAATGTAAATAGGCAGGGCGGGGCCCGGTTTGAAGCTCGATATCTCGTAAACCAGCATTCTTTCGATCATATCCTTCACAGCGCATCTATTTAGTTATGTCTACATTAGAAATATGTTATTTTTTCAAACCGCGAAGGTATGTAGCACACTTCATTAATGATTAATATATGGTTTCTGGTGAAAAATATAAAATGACCGCCGTAGTCTTTTGGTTTAAAACACGAGCAGAATCTGTTGAAGATTTTGGGTCCAAAGGAAAATTTTACAGACTGCAGAAAAAGGCATAATTGTTTGCCTCAGTCAATGAAAGTTACAATAATATTTCAGATCCAATTGTGTTGGGTCTTCGGCTCAGTATGACTAGGATATGCAAAGTGTTGGTTTTAATACAAAAGTTTGATGACAAAGTATTTTAAAATTAAGTACCGATGTTATTACTCTGGCAAGTCACAAACAATATAGTACAAGAAATGTTCGTTTATTTTATTGTATAGCTATAAAAAAAAAATACTTTTTTATTATGTTGAATAGAGTTAAGAGTTTTAGTAATAAAAAGATATAAAAACAGCATTTCAACCCAAGAAATTATACACCAGTTTAATTTTGGCCGTCATTGTACCTTTGCAGTGCATTGCATGGATATTACATTTTTTTAAATCAAAATTATCGGTGTTGTCTTTATCGACCTTGAATAACCCATACGTTACTTGAAGAATTGAAACAATACAATAACAAAATCTAAATTAAATCTTTTTTATTGTCATCACTCAATTGTTTGTATCTATCAAAGCCTTTAAATCTAATTAGGTATTTCTTTTATTGTCTACTTTGCGCTTTTACATTTGTAACTACTTACTCAATTATCTTGTAATAGATGTTTTCTTTGAGCTTCTGAAATAAAATTTATAACTTTTAGCTTTAAAATATCTTCAAGAAAGGAAGGTACACAAAATTACATAATAATGATACCTCCTAGGTTTCACTTAACCTCGGTCAATGGCCCTTTTAGAAATCCAACCGAGAAAAAAAGAGCAAGTTTTCAACTTTTATTTGTTATCGTTCAGACGACAGAGGCCAACCAAATATCCTACTTAATAGTACTTTTTCCACTCAGGTCTAGGTACATACATCTATGTACATATGTACGTAATTTCATAGCTTAAGAACTCCACAAGCTTCCTTACATTTTCTATGTGAAAGTCAGTTTTTTTTTCTACTGTAAATGGTCTTTTTAGTGGCACTCTTTGCTTAGCTCTTCTAGGAACGTTCTGTTTTTTTTTTCTCTAATTTGTTTTCTTATATTCCAACTTGCAATAAAGTGAAAATATGAATTTTAGGCAAAATGTCACGTACTGCCTGAGTCGGAATGAAATCTATACTTCAGGGGTGGGTGTTGAAAAGAATCTCTTGTAAGGGTTCTACCTATTTTAACTTACCTACCTTCCTTCCTGTCGGGTGGTTCTTCAATGTTGAATGTGGTTTTAGCTTCTTTACTTTCTGATGCTAAAGGCGATTTGGTGATATCAGAAAGGAAGTACAAAAGTATATATACTAGGTATAACTGAAAATAGTGTTGAACATGATATTCCACCTATTCCAGCAAGTTTTACAATACCTACATATATACCTAGGTATTTTTATATTTGACAATATGACTTGAGGTAAAGTTTCTGCGAATTGTTAAATTGTTAAATTGAACAATATGGTGTAAGGTGACATTTTGTAAAATTGAGAATTTTCGTTTGATTTAAAAAAAGTTTACTTCTTGGTCGTATGAACTTACTTTTTGATCTTAGATCATTTTGATATTTAAATACAACAATATAAGTTAAACGGATCATCTGCTAATGAATCAAACTCTCAACGTTTTTGTATACTTAAGACCTGCTCCGTGGCACTGTTTTATGGATTTTTAACAATATTCAAAACTATTTATTTTAAAACGCTGGTCAGCAAAATTAACATTTTTTCTACCGCACAAACCAAACCGTATTTTCCAAAAGATTTGTTTATCCTGAATTGGAATCTCAGCTTATAATTTCACTATAAGGTCAGGTTTTTTAAATAAAACTCTTTAAAAATGTAAAAATAATTTGGTATTTAAAACCTATTGTTGAAAAAAAACGATTTTGAACAGTAAAAATCTACCTATGTTATTTTGGTTAGTTAGTATTCCGAAATTCTCATTAGTTATGAAATGACTTGAGGGAGGCTTTGAAAAATCTTGAATGTTATTTATACGACGAATTCGTTATATAAAATAAGAAATAAGATTACTTATATCTCTTAACGTATTTTCTTTTAAAACTGTTTCAACATCAATGCATCATCGTTCCTTTAAGGTTTATGTGAGCCAGGTGAAGCCAGCCTTACAATTGATGAGTATTTTTTGAAAAGTAAATAAGTTACTAAACATTTTTAAGCGAGTAACGGATATTTTATTTATTAACATTTTAAAAAAACACTACTTTAAGTAGGTTTCTTACTTACCAATGTTTTTGGCATTTTAAAAGCAAAATATTAGTAAATACTTTGAGATTACAATCAAACCTAGTTTTGCATTTCAATCTTTAAAGCAGAATGCTGTCAAAATTTTGTATGCCTCAATGTTAGTTTTTAAGTTTAACTTAAAATGACTTTTGTGACTCATGTCGTTTTATTAAAAAAAGATTGTAAAACGACGGGGCTCTGGAGGCAATAGTTTACTTATCAGTACAAATATTTTCACTATATTGAGAAGAAGGGTGAAGCGACAAAAGAACACCGAAGATTACTATTTTATTTGAACACAACTTTTTCGTATTCTATAGCATTGTCGTTTTAATTAATTTACCGCAGTCTCCGACTAGCACTCGTTGCGATTACTTCGTCTCTCTCTAGTCTACGATTTTCGATTTCTTACTTTGAGTAAACTTCCTAACCTCTAAAACCGGTTCTCTTAACTTTAGCAATCCTTACGTGTAGTTTAACACTCGGTTGCATAGTGTTTTTAGTTCCATATATATAAAGCCCATCCCTAAGGGCAAAAATGAATGGGAATAAATTCAAGGGGCTTTCCCCGGAAATGCCCCTGAATTCACCTCCCCCCAAAAAAACAAAAAGAACTACGAACTTCGTAGAATTCCCTCAACTCCCACCGCGAACTAATTTCAGAAACCCAAAATTTGTAATTATTTCATCTTCCGACGAAAATAAGCCACTCTCAAATGTTAGTATCTTCGTTCTGAAGAAATCTATAGACGCAATCAGTAAAGAGTATGAATCCGTTTCTCAACTCCGAGACGGAAGCATCCTTATTCTCGCAAAAAACAAAACCATTGCAGAAAAATTTATGGCAATTTCTAACATAGCCAACATATGTCCGGTCAAAGTGAAATACCACGATCGCCTTAACTCCAGCAAAGGTATCGTATTTGCCCCCTACCTTATCAATGTCCCAGAATCTGACATTATCTCTGAAATGGCCATACAAGGTATCACTGAGGTATATAAATTCACCAAAAATATTGAAGGAAAACACCGCCCTACTGGATTAATGCTCTTTACATTCGATCTGTACCAACCTCCAGCCACTGTAGAAATAGGTTTCTACAAAGAAAAAGTCAAGGAATACATTCCTAATCCTATGAGGTGCCGCAGGTGCCAGATCCTCGGACACACCATTAAAAGGTGTACCAAAGAGGAAATCTGTGCTACATGCAGCCTTCAACCTCATGAAAACGCGCCCGCAAGTTGTACACGTGTCATGTGTGCAAATTGCCCTCCAACAGCAGAACCCCATCCGTCCTCCTCTATCAACTGTCCTAAATATATCAAAAATAAAGAAATACTAACAATAAAAACTAGAAACAAGTGCACTATTTCCGAAGCGAGACACATATATAATATTAACAAACCAACTGAAACAAGTGTCAACAATACCCCTTACAATGTTAAAGCTAAAACAGGCAACAACCTGTCTTCTTCTTCTCATAACCCAGTTTCACTCCCAACAGCAAAAACAACTCCACATAGTTCCGTCTCACTTTCACAAAATTCTCTAAATCCACAAACATCTAGTTCTTCCTCTTCTAACGCATTACAACAATCATCAAACAACACTAAAATATACACTACTCTAACTACTACTGACCAACAAAAAATCATAGAAACCACAAAACAAATTTCACAAATAAACACAAACAATCCTAAAAACAATAAAATACAAGAAGAAATGATTGTTTCTGACTCCGATTCAGAACAATCCAATAACTTATCACCTATCTCAAATATTACTCAATCTCTTCTACTAAATAATAAATATTATTTGACCCAAAACCATAAACATGATGATGAACAACCACCACAATAATAAACAACATTCTACAGATCCTGACCCCGTTGATCGGGGGCTGAGATGTTCGGACAACAATAATAATTGTTGTCCGAGCACCTCCGCTGCCGGACAGCGGGGTTATGATGTCACTACCAACATAAAATCGCCAACTCATTTAATTCCACCACCTAACTCAATAGACTACACAAACATAACAAACATTACTCTTTTGACTCCTCCTACTCCTATCCCTTCTGATCCTACCATCATACCTCAAAACCCCAATCAAAAGAACTTCACACAGTATTCCCCTAGTAATACAGTGCCGAAGTTCACCGCTTTTCAGGATAAAGCTAAATTTAAGATTCTACAATGGAATCTGAAAGGTTACGTAAACAATTACGATGAGCTTAACATCCTCATAAAAGAAAACAAACCCACAGTTCTATGTCTACAGGAAACTCACTTTTCCTTCAACGCAACCCCTACCCCTCCTAAAACATACAAAAGCTATTTCAACAACCTTCCTTCAAATACAACAGCAAAGCAAGGTGTTGCATTATTAGTTAAAAATGATATACCTCACAGAGAATTACCTATTAATTCAGACATTGCCTGTTCCGCCATAGAAATATCGGGTCCAATAAAAATATGTATAGCCTCCTTTTACATTCATCCCCAACAATCCTTCACTAAAAACGACTTAGATAACATGCTAAATCAACTATCACTTCCAGTCATTTTAGCCGGAGACGTTAACTCATGGAATATGCTATGGGGTTCACCGAATACAAACCACAGAGGAAGAACTATCGAAAATTTCCTCTTAGACTCTAATATCTCAATTCTAAACGACGGTTCTCCTACTCATCTCTCCACACACGGTTCTCTTACCCACATTGACATTACTTGCTCTTCTCCTGAACTTCTCCCTAAAATACAATGGAAAACCATAGACGACCTTCACAACAGTGATCATTTTCCGATTTTGACAACTATAAATCTCGCCCATTATCAAAGACATACTATTCCAAATCCTAAGTTTAAAACTGATTCAGCGAACTGGCTTGTTTTTCGAAGCCAAGTCACGCAAAACTTGTCGGATAAACTTCCAACATTAAACACAAACAAAGAAGCAGCAACTATCTTAAAGGCAATTAGATCTGCAGCCAATGTTGCTATCCCCCAGACACAACCAAAACAATCAAGAAGTACCACCCCTTGGTGGAACGCTGAACTAGCTAGACTTCGTAAAATAAAAATAGTGGCCTGGAAAATATTCAAAAGAAATAGAAACCAAAACAATCTGATAGCTTTTAAGAAATCAAATGCACAATTCCGCAGACAGCTGAAAATAGCTAAATCTAAATCTTTTGAAGAATTTACATCCTCCATTAACCCACCTCAACAAGTAAAGCCTGGAACAATATACGAATGTTAACAGGCAACCCAACCCCACTCACAATAAACTACATTAAAACACCAAATGATATACTCTCAAATACATCTGAGATAGGTAATTACATTGCGCAGTGCTGGTCGGAGTACTCAAGCGACTCTTGCTTCTCAAATGAGTTTAGACATCTTAAACAAGAATCCGTTACCTCTTCTCCCCTTCCTTCCCAAACAATCAAACATAACACTTTGATCATTGAAAAAGACATAACAATAGTTGAACTTGACTCTTGTTTAGCAAAATTAAAAGGAAAAACTCCTAGTCGGGATAGAATCTCTTATCCCATGATAAAAAATCTCCCAGAAAAAATTAAGCTAAGAATTCTCCATCTTTACAACAATATACTTAATACAAGTGTTATTCCTCAGATCTGGAAAACAGCATCCATACTACCTATTCCTAAGCCCGGTAAAGACAGACAATCAGCGGATGGCTACCGCCCAATTTCTCTTTTACCATGCCTCGCAAAAGTCTTGGAAAAAATTGTTGCCAAAAGATTGATCTGGTTTGCTGAGACTAATAATCTCTTAAGCCAAAATCAAACAGCATTTAAACCCAACAGAGGATGTACGGACGCCCTCCTTTATATCGATCAACTCACTTCCAGAGCCTTGAGCGCTAAGAATCACATCTCGATACTCACCTTAGACTTCGAAAAAGCTTTCGACAGGATTGGGATTCATGTAATCCTAAACAAACTTAAAAAATGGAGTGTTGGCCCCAAAATTTTTAACTATGTGAAATCTTTTTTAACCAATAGAAAGTTCTTCATAAAATGTAACAATTCCTACTCTATCTCATACCGACTTGAAAATGGTATTCCCCAGGGCTCACCATTGTCAGTAGTGCTTTTTTCAATTGCCTTCCAAAACATTTGCGAAATACTTTCTAAACGTAAAGCTTTAAACTACTGCATTTATGCAGACGATGTATATATTTTGTGTAAAACTCAAAGAATTAATGAAATGGAAAGTATTCTCTCAGAAGCAATCAAAGACATTTTAGAATGGGGAGTCACCTCAGGTTCAAAACTGTCTTTAACTAAATGCAAAGTGCTACACATATGCCGTAAACATAATTGTACACCCCTTAATTTAAGTATTAATAATGTAAATCTTGAAAATGTAAAAAAATTAAAAATATTAGGATTAACCTTTAATAACAAATACAATTGGCGTGACCACTGCTTAGATCTTAAGATGTCTCTAGCCGCAAGGGCAAATATTGTAAAATATCTAGCAAAAAAAGTAGTGTACATGTAAACTCACTCTGTAATGTAACAAAATCTTTTATTTTAAGCAAAATAGATTATGGAATTTACATATATGGAAACTCACCAAAAACAACACTAGGAATTATAAAACCTGTCTATCATCAAGCAGCGAGATGTAGTGTTGGCGCCTTCCGAACCTCCCCCATCAAAAACATCCTGGCAGAGGCTGGCCTACCAACGATAGAAGAAAGGAGGGAAAAAATAACACACAAACTCTACGCAAAACTCATCTTGTCATATAAATCGCCAATTGACAAAGAAATAGACCTCATGACGAATCGTAAAAAGAGATACAAGCAACCATCAGCCCTCTCCACAATTTTCGAGTCTGCAAAAAATGAATTCCCGAAAAAGCACCTCATCAAAATAAAAAGCCCCTATTCATTGGAACCTCCCTGACTAATAGATTCAACCTCTTTTGTAATGGATCTAGCACCGTATAGAAAAACGAACACAAACAACCTAACATACCGAAAGCTCTATCTTAACATCTCATCGGATCTCAAAGCCAATAACTGGAACTTCATGTTTACGGACGGATCAAAGACCAGTGACAACACGTCCTTTGCCATTGTCAATGATGATGGTAGTACTCTTCGAATCGGGTTACTCCCACAAACAGCCTCCATTTTCACCGCCGAAGCCTTTGCAATCCTTAATGCAATAGAAGTGGCAATCAAAACTGGAAAAAAGCAAATCATCTGCACAGACAGCCTCTCTACTTTACATGCCATTGCAAATGCAAACAATGATATCAACATCATCAACAACATCCGGTCCCTATTAATAAAGTCAACCAACCTCATAAAACTAATGTGGATTCCAGGACACGTTGGTATTATAGGGAACGAAAAGGCCGACGAAGCTGCCAATCTTGCTCACAAATCACCATTGTACCTGTACAACTTCTACACTAAAAACGACATAGTAAGGGGTCTTATGAACAACATTACAGTTATCGAAAAGAACAATTGGCTCATTTATCAACACCACTACACAAAAGTCAACCCCACGAAAACACCACCCAATTATCCTACAAATCTCCCAAAAATTATGATCACTAATTTTATCAGACTACGACTCGGCCATACCTCTGCTACCCACCTCCACATTCTCAAAAACGAACCCCCATCTATTTGTCCCAACTGCCACACTACTCTCAATCTTCAACACCTGTGAAACAACTAAACCATACATCACAGAAATACTTACCGGAAATGATGTCATCGAAATCTTAAGCAACCCAACTAAACCTAATATATTGAAAATCAATGAAATACTTTTGAAAACTAAAACTTCCATATAAATCTATTACCATATTATATCAATAAATTATAATTTTAAATAAATAAGTTAACTTAGAATTAAGTTTATTTGAGCGTAAGGCCACTGTTGCTTTCAGCTCTATTCTTTTATATTAACGTGTAATTTCATTACTCGCTTAATAAATGTATAATAATAATAATTAATTTACCGTCATAATAACTATTTAGAGTGATTGTAACTTTACGTAGCCTCTAATCAACGTTTGTATGAATAAGTGATTATTATATTAATGGGGTAATGATTAACTGCATCCTTCAGATCTACTGTGCCTCCCTAAGCAACTGTACTATATGATGCTCAAACTACAGCACACCCTCCAAATTGCTTTCTTTGATAAATTTAGTTATTTGTCGATTTTTGAGAAGAGTAGATAGTTCCTTTCTTTCTATTAGAAAATGTCTCAGATATCTATTATCTACCCAATATATGGTCTGGTGTCTGCTCGTAGTCATTTCAAATGTCAAACTAAATTGTGTGTTCAACTTTCAGCAACCAGTGAGCAGACCTCTTATATTCATAGATTATAACGATTTAGTGAGATACAAGATTGAAATCGCTTATAGTTATGGCCTGTCTTACTTTTCAAACTTTTCATCTTTTGGTATCTTCTCAAATGAAGTGAAACATACAAAGGCTTCGATACATCGGTTAACCGATATAGCGATGCATTGACCCGCAGATAATTTTGAAGCTCTCTTTTTGGAATCTTGGTTTTAGGGTAGAGTTATTTTTGATCAATCTTCCTCTTCTCCCGATGTGGCTCTTTTCCACTTCTATATTCGAACTCGCCCTTCTATCATCCATTTGATACTCTTGCGGGAAACCTTAATTACCATCTAGTGGATGCACCTTTTTTTTGTTCATTCATTCCAACTGGATTTCCCAAAGCTAAAAGATCGTAAAATTTTCGGCAATTATTCTCCTAATTTGTTCTTACCAGTAGGTTCTGACACGGAAGGGATTTTCACATTGTCTATTTTTGTGGGCTCAATCAGCTTTTGGCACAGGCGGTATTCCCTCTTGGTTTTGAGTTGATGGTCCACTTTCGTTTGTTGGGTTTTGCTCAGTTAAAAGCTACTCCCGGTTTCGGATTATCACAATTTAGGCTACGTACCATGCGATTGTCATAATCATTAGGCTCACATACCGCGGAATGTTTAATTTACTGTGGTTGTTTTTAACGAGTAGATAAAGAACTGTTAGTCCATCGTGTCAGAGCTACACATAATTTGATAATAAGGTACTGTGTAGTCCAGATTTCAAATGTTAGGGACAGGGAACAGACTAGTGTTGGCGAAGAGTGTGGCCCATGTAAGCAATCGGGACAGGGTTGCCGGTTCATGATCAGTACCTCCTCCAGAATGACAATAAGATATATATTACTCTTTGATTTGACCGTCACAACGCAGCCGGATACTACCGATTTGAGTAATATCAAAGTCAGTGGTCAGATAAGTCTTTGACACTAAAACCTCAACACCACTGCAAGGTGAATGCCACTCGCAACAAAACTTCAATTCAAAAATACACTATACGAATAAGAAAGAAATAACCTAATTTCTTTACATAATTTTCTTATTTCATAAAAGTTTCCATTTCTGAAGAATTCAACATAAAGCTATTTAAATAAAATATATAATTTTAATATGAATACAATTCTATTCAAATGCCATGTCTGTCAACATCCATACAAAAAATGTCTGTTTAAGTTTAAAAAAATGAAAAAATAAGCGAGCCAACATTTTTTAATTACTTTAATTTGGTATACAGGCGAAAATAGTTTTCTCGCCTCGCGAGCCTTAACATAAATCCTATCCCGCCCGCCCCCTTCCTCATTCAAACATGAAACAATACTTATGCTCCCTCTTGTAGGTTCCTTCCTTCCTTCATGTTTTCCTTTTGTGGATCATAGGTACCAACATATGTACATCATCTACTCCTCTTGCCTCTTCTAAATGGAATACAAGCAGCAATACAAAATAAGAAAATAAAACTAACAGTTTTTAAATGTGAATATGTAGTATAAATATACATATGTAGTTATGTAGTGTATATATGTATGAATTACAATGAGAAAGTTTTCTTATTCTGAGTTTTTCATTTAAGTTTTGTTTTTGTTTTGTTGTAATTGCGGTATTGTAGTGGCACAGGGTGTTAATGCCCACTATGAATAATAAACACGGTGTGATGTACTTTCTTGTAGAAGGAAAAGTAAAGAGTAGAGAATAGAGTTTTTGTTTGTTTAATTCTTGAGAGTAAAACATTAAAACCTCATAATTTCCATTACTAGCCATTAAACTTGGCTAAAACAACGACATTTTATGATTGCTTTTAACATTTTTTAAGCGTTTTTAAAACATGGTTCATTGTTAATTTTTGGTGGGAGAATGATTATGATGGTAAAATTATGAATAATAAAATTTTAATGTTTATTTTGTTTTCCTTAGCATAAGTCTTGTACGATATGTTATGTACATGGATGCATGACCTGGGAAAACAAATGAAATGTGAAAAGCTTGACAGAGAGACAGACCGACAGAGTAATTTCAGTTACTTTTGTTTTTGTTAACATGGATTTGACGGCTTTATGAAATTTAGATTTGTTTCTATAAACATCAGTTATCTCTAGGGAACTTGCTTCTCAAGTCAGAATGATGTTAAGGGATGTAAAGTGAGTACACCGAGTCTGGTAAAAATAGGTTATTGAATGCAGATCAGCTGAAATAAAGGGGTGAGGCAAATACAAGTTACTTAAGTAAAAATACAATAAAAACAACAAAATTCATGTTTTTCCATGTTTAATTGCTTCATTAGTTAAAGCAACTTCGTTCAAGTGCCTGCTAGATTGTTGACATAAATTCGAATCTTCCAAATTGGTTAATCGCAGCTCCTACGCAACAAATTGACATAGCCAAAGACAACTGATAACACGATGGACTTTGGTGCGCAAAAGATCGATTGAGTTTTTGTCCAAATATTTGTCTTCAATTTTAATGAGCAAAATTTGGTTAACATGGATCTGTTATCAGCCTCATTACCGAAGAGAAGAATAATCTGATAATGAAACCATTCTACAATTCGCACCAAACTCTCTGTGAATGCATTGACTTTTTCGCAATAAAAGGCGAATCTTTCGAGTCCCAGATGCTTGATGGTGACGTGGTGCCAGAGGTCTTGGGTTCAACCACTGCACTGTCTGTAACACCTAAAGTTTTTTCAGGGGTACTGCCTCTTGCGAGTAATTGACAAGAGTATTTCTCATCAAGAAAAGTGGTTTCTCTAATTAATTACGATTCTTCAGTTTTGTTTGTTGAAGTATTCGACAAGATGAAAATGCATTACGTCGGAAAAGATGACAGGCAGAGGAATAAAGTATACTTCGGAATTGTTCCCATCGACTCAAATCAAAGCTCGAATTTAACACTTAAAAACTAAATTATTGTTATAAACAAATTGCAAAAGATTATTTGACATTATTAACGTTTACAAATTTAGAAAATAGAAAGAATAAACAAAACGTTGCACAATTCAAGCCACTGTAGGGCGCCAAACTGAGAAATGAGAGGTCTTGCGACTTCAATTGCTGATTTATGGTACGACGTACGATAATAAATGTTGTCTACTAGAATATTAGTCTCAAGAACTTTTTAGACATGTCTGCATCATTTTGCTCAAAACTTCTTTTCAAAAACCCAATGTTAGGGCACCGCAGAACTCATTTTCAAAACATATTTTTAAGTTTTGCAAAAGTTTTTCGTTTAGCGTTTAGCTAATCATTTAGTTCTGAGGACTTATGATAATGACTTTCTGTCAATATTTAAAAAACGGAAACGAATGTAGGTGGTGTTAAAATAACCTATTACTAAAAAAGAAACCGCTAGATGGCCAACCCTGTAGATACACACAAAACTTATGAAATCTAACCTTCAAGAATGGTTACTCTTCATTTAGCAAGAGAATAATTCTAGAAAGAAATTATGTAATCTTAATATTTTAAAAACAAATTGAAACCATGAATACGTTCTAAAATAAAATGCTCCATTAAATTTACTTGTTCTAAATGTTTGGCATAAGTAAGTAGCATAAATCACTTGGCTGATTATTAACATTATTTTCTTTTTTTTTTTCTTTAGGCACTTAGTAAGTACTGTATTATACAAATTTGAAGATTTTCCTCTACAAATCAAAAGTATTAAATGGATTTTCTTTTTTACACTTTAAAACAGCCGCAGACGGGGCCCCACTTTGGCATTATTCCCATGAGTTGAGTATGAAAAGAAAAAGATCCCACTAATTAATCAAAATTCAAATTAACGTTTTTGTTCTCCTTCACGCCTTGCATTTCAATGGGGAAATGCAGCAAGTTTTAAATTTCGATGTCATTAAAAAAGTTTCACCGCATGTAGTTCAGCTTCAGCACGTGAAAGCATGCTCATTGCGCTCGGCTCGGGCCGATACGATGCAAAAGTTCAATGTCGGTTTTCCCGTGTAATTGATTTTTCATTAGTCTTTTTTTTTTCTTTCTTCATCATTCTATTATTTTGTGGTTTGTGCGAACGCCGACTATACGTAGGTTAGATATGTAGGTCCTATTTTTACTACGACGAGACTATAGTGAAGAACACTTAGGATTGGAAAAATTAATTAGTAATGAAATGGAAAAGATATTAGCAGCTGTGCAATGCTACCTACTGAATTCTATGCCCTTAACCCGCAGGTATTTCTCATCCGTTTTTTTCTATGCTGCAAGGCAAGGCAAAACAAAACAAAATACGAACAAAAAATAAACGAGAACATTGTGACGACAATGACAGGAATTGTGGTTTTGAACGCCACAATTCTCGGAATTAAAACAGACAACAAGCTGAAGAGAGGTATAACTAGACCTACATATAAAACGTACGTCCGCCGCGCCGTCGTCGTTGTTGGCTGTCCGTCGTCGTCGTCGCTCACCCGTAGGTACAACATGCTTACGATTTGCATAAGAAATTTATTTGCGGCCAACACAACTGGAACAACTTTAGTCTCACAAGTTCATATTATTATTGCGCACTTTAAAAGGAATAAGGGTCGTTACAGTGTCATTTTAATAATAGAACAAGATTATTCTTTTAAGTGCACAGCACATAGGTAATGAATAATGCATGTTTGGTTGTGTGTTTGGTCTTTGGTGTATGTATTTGAATGAGGAACACGAACACGACACATTGACCAGCTGTAAGAACTTCTTTTTCTCTATAACTGACAGTATCAGGTTATGCGATTTGACATTGGTTTTGCATAATTTGAAGGCAGAAGGAAGAGTTTATGACAAAGATGATACGTCAATTGGCATTAGAATTTTATATTATTGACACACTTTTGACCTAGAGATTATTCAAATTGGTGGAAACCACCATCGAACCCCTATGTTTTTGAAAATGGAAAAATAAAACAACTTGATTAAAAAACAAAACAATTAAATGCAGACGGCTGAATAGCGTTTTTAAGGTAGCTATTATGGTTCAAGGATGAATTGTAGGTAACTAAACTTTTGAGTTGAAGGTATCGATTGATTAATTTCTCCCTTTAATTGTTTTAGTAAAGGAAAAGTTTGAAACAAGCCCATTTTATCTATATACAGAGTTTACTGTCTGTTAGGAGCAATGGAATGCAATAAATATTCCTTGCTTGAAAAAGACAATTTCGTAAGATTTTAGTTAAAGTCAGGAGCGGCCTGAGCAGTGGGGATACTGCCAGGTGGATCCAAATACAATTAAAAAAAAGTATTTTTTTTTAAGTACCTAAATCATTTTAATAAAATAAAACGCAAGTAATACAAAGTTTGTTCTTATATAAAAATTGTTTTTGAAAGGATAAAGAAGTATCAAAAGGCCTCCTAAGTAGATCCTACAAACTTGCAAGAGAAGAAAGTCAAATGTAGAGTTAATTTTCTTTAAAATTTTAATGCCATCGGCATATAGGTATTCGGACAGACGAATTTTGTATGATCGAAACCAAGTCATTTATAAATAAAACAAATACAAAAGGACCAAGGTGACTACCCTGGGGGACACCAGAATTCACAACAAATGAACTTGAACACTCATTACGAAATTTAACACTATAACGTCTATCTTGCAAATATGAGGAGATCCAGTTTATGAAATAGTCTTGCTGCGATAGTTTTAAAAGTAATGTTTTAAAACACAATTTGTCAAAGGCCTTGCTGAAATCAGTAAAGATACAATCTACTTGTTCACGTTTTTCAAAAACATCTAAACAAAAGGACGTAAAGTGAAACAGATTAGTAACAGTTGAACGCTTTTTAACAAAACCATGATGGTTATCACAAATAATTGAACTACAGTGAAAAGAAAGGACGCTATATACGATTGACTCATACAGTTTAGGTATCACAGATAGTTTAGCAATAGGTCGGTAGTTCATTATTTCGTTTTTAGGACCTTTTTTGTGTACTGATATTATGAAAGAGCTCTTCCAGATAAAAGGAAACAGCGAGTTACTTAAAGACGTGTTAAAAAGAACACATAACGGGTGTGCTAAATACGCAGCACATTTCTTTAAAATGGATGATGGTACACCGTCGGGACCAGGACTAAAACATTTGTCAAGTTGTAGGATACTATTAAAGACAGTATCTTTACTTATAACGAAATTGATAGAATTTAAGTGGGGGAAATTTGAAACAGTAGTAGATGTGTTAGGAAAACGAATAGTGTTATAATCTACAAAAGCATCTTTGAAGTAGTTTGCAAACATGTTCGCAATTATTCTCGGCTCATTAGTACTTGATGTCGAATCAGTCATTAAGTTAGGGTACCCACATGTTTTCTTTTTACGATTAACGAATTTCCAAAAACTATCAGGATTATTTTTAAGGTTTAATTCAATTTTCCGAATGTAGTCATCATATAGGATGTTAGAGTAGTCAGTGAAAAGTTCTTTTATTATAATGAACGTCCTATAATCATCATCAGTTCCTGTTTGATTATACTTTATCGAAGCTTTGTTCCTTTTGTTTTTTAAGTTTTTAAAATGAGAATCAAACCATGGTGGAATACTCAAGTTATTTCGAGTCTTTTTAAATGGAATCGTTTTGTAGAAACAGTCAAAAAGAGTTAAATAAAATATGTTACACATATCTATCGTCAATATTTAAGTTACAAAATAAGTGATCCCAATTGATCGTATACATAACAAGTTAAAAAGGTTTTCAAAATTACACCTACTAAAGTTGAATTCTCGTTTGTTGTTATTAGATAGCATGTGAGGTGAAGCCATGTTTAAATTAAGTGCTATGTCTAATGCAGGATGATGGCGATCTTCGTCCAAAAATTTGACAGCAGAAGAAATAACAGCTGCTTCAGAGCATATGGTTTCGAAGAAAAATACCAGATCAAGTGTTTTTCCAAAACGGTTCTTGACACCGTTGAGTTGACTTAAGCCACATGAAGGAATTTTAATATTAGACTTAGGCATCTACCCCTCACGTTGAGCTTGTGTGGCCTCAAATGGATCCTGAGGACACCCCATATGATAATTTTATTGAAAGTCCACGTTTAACTTTTAGCTTAGGTATCCTTATAGTGTAAATATAGGTACAACTTGCCCAAGGGCCTCTAACCTCAATAGTCGTTGTTATTTTGTTGTGGCCAAAAGACCCACACAGTACATTGGGTAATTTTAACAAAATTTATAACTTGATATGCCACACATTAAAAATCTAATGACATTAAAAATCATTTACAAACAATTTATCACGCACTGAAGATTTAAATCATCTGACTTTTAGAAATGAAACAAATTGTGGTTGAAGCATTAATAGAGTGTTTGTAGGTTCACGTGAATTCATGCGTCACATCGTCACACACTGCATCATACTTATACGAATGATGATTACGTTTTCAGCAGATCTTTAATAAATGGGTTAGCCGGATTGTTGACTGAACTGATCGATTCAAATTAATTCATCATTTTTCGAAAAATCCTAAAAGGTGTTTATTTAATTTACAGCTCACTTTCATAAAACAAATGAATCATTTGCATTATGTTGGTCAAAACTAAAGCTCTCCATTTTAATATAGCCAGACAAACTTAACAAAAGCCATAATCGCTTGTAAAAATGTTATATAGTCAAATATATTTATCTAATATTTTACTACAAATGACCCAATTATATGGGACATATGGCTCGATTTAGTGCCCGTGGCAATGGTTAGTGCGTTGGGGTCTTGGGTTCGATTCCATCTAAAGTTTCTTTCACGGGTACTGCCTCTTGCGAGGAATTGACAAATTCTTCAAGAGTGATTCTTGTCATGAAAAGTGCTTTCTCAAATTAGCCGTTCGGATTCGGCTTAAAACTGTAGGTCCCTTCCATCCCTGACAACATTACCCGCACACAGGAATGGTTGAGAGTTGTAAGTCACTAGGCCCTAGTTCTCAACGGACTGTTGCGCCACATAATTTATTTATTCATTATTATGGCTCGATGTACGGGAAGCTTTAGATGTGTATTAACGTACGCTGCCAACATTATATAGGTCGGACTCAGAAGCTTTATTGGAACACACACGAGACATCCATTGTCTTTAATGTACGTTAGTTCAAACACTTGATTGATTGATTGTTAATTTTGAGTGTTGGTATTGCTAACTTGACTGACATACGCGACAAATTTGTTTCTTTCACTACAAATTTACGACAAAATCACGACAGTTAATAAAATTATTTCTACTTTCCTAAAATTTTAGAGTGGTAACGCTAACTTGTCTGACATTTGTAGATGGATAAGGGAAATGAAAATCAAAATAAAACTGGAACGTTCAAGATATTGAAAGCTATTTAACATATCTTCGATCAACGTCTAGCTCCTTAGAGAAGACTTGCGAAGAGAGTGTTGGTTGTCGGGCATGCAGTTTCAAGTGTTGACTATTTCTCAATTAAATTTTACATTGATAGAAAGATATCAATAATTTGTGTATCCCGATGCACGTCGTCGTATGCAGAACAAAAGTTGAAGCTGAATAGTAAATGAATATTTTAGTGTCATTTCTTATGAGCTAATGGCAATATGATGGCTCATTTTTCCACACTTAATCATAATCCGATCTTATTATGTTTTGACTTTTAAAAGCTAATTTTCTTACGCCGCCGCCCGCCGCGCCGCATCGATGTAATTTGTTTTTATTTTTAATGAGGAAACAAAATTTAAAGCGTCGTTTCTGATAAGAATTTGTTTACGATTGCACTCTACCCATATAACAAGTTTCCTAAATATTACTAAAAACATTCTTTTGAAACAAAAATGATAACGATTGTGTGTATTTATAAATTGTTTGGAATTTTTTTTGTGTCATTCTTCATGCACAAGGTAATCGCTCGCTTAAAGATAACAAAACAACGACCATAATGTCACTATATCGATTTGTTGTCATATTCTATAGAATGTTTCATTGTTTCTGCAAAAGTGAATGACTCCTTACGAAATTTACCTTCAATGAAATGTTATCTCAAAAAAGTAAAATAAAAACCCACACAATTTCTCTAAGTTCAATATCCCAAATAAATTAAATGGATATCAAACAGCTGAACTTATTTTATTTTGCAACCCCATCGCCATTATCATCATCAACATCATCGTCATCCGTTTATAAGTTCTAGAGCTTTGTTCGGTGTCAATTTATTACACAATTCCCTACACCAACCCCCTAAAATGGTTTGTGTCACACTAGCTCATTGTAATTCTATGGCTAGCACTTGTGTCGCATGGCCTATTGAATATCAAAATCATATTAGAGTCGCATCGTTTGGTGTGGGCCGGTCTATGAATGATTATCGTATATATATATGTAGATACAGAAGTATATATACATATATATTATGACAGTGCGCGAAAATGATTAGATACTCCTTTTGCGTGCAACGTTCAAGTTGTGTATAGTCAGTCTCTAATTTCCGGTTGTATTTATTCCAATCACGAATTCGCTTTTGAACCAAGACACTAATTGTGCAGAGAAAAGTGATTGATATCTCGGACTTGTTTATATTTTGGTGTTGTTGTTGTTTCTTAAAACGATTGAAGGAAATTGACCTGTTAAGTAGTGTTGTAGTTATATGTAGTTAGTAGTTTAAAGTTTAGTTTTGGTAAGGAAGTGTGTCATCATCATCATTGGTGTTTCTATTAACTTTTAATTATTATAGCGTCTCTAAATATGTGGTTATTGTGGGGAAATAATAGGGTGTTAGAATAAAACTTAGTTAATTATATATTATTTGTTAGCTTTAAACTTTATTTAGGCTACTTCCTTAGGTTTTCAGAAATACCTATAATACCTATACCTATAGGGTGTTTCCTACCGCGACATAGGTTCTCAACTACTCCTGTAGTTTTTCCGACGATGGGTCTGTCTGAGCTCCATCCAGCTCTTCTCGTTTTTCGACTCTTCTTCCTCCTTGGGTGAGTTGATTCCAATGCATTTAGTGTCCTGCAATGCAGTCATTGCCTTTTCGAAGCGTGTGTCCAATTCACTGCAACTTGTGCCTTCGTATAATAGAGTAATTTCAAATTCAAATATTCATTTATTGCAAGTAATCATTATAAATTTTACAAAAGCTTTTATGAATTTTTAAGCATTGGCTTAGCCGTCAGCTCACTGGTAACTTTAAAATATTTATGTATACAATTAAACAAGTACATATGTATAATGGTATAAAATTAAAAAAAGGAAAAAAGGTATAAATATTTGCATTATATGATTTATGTATATTCCGTTACTATAAGCATTCTTTTGTGGTAGCTAGCTCTGACAAATTTGACAAAATTCATCCAATATGATCCATTTAAAATTTTAACCGTTTCCTGTACTGATAGGGATGGTTTACCAAAGCATACTCTTCTTTGCTGGTTAAAAATTGGGCACACACTCTCAAGTTACATAGATTGCAAAATTGGTCAAAGCTTCCGTTGTATGGTTTTCCATTTAAATGTAGAAGTTCGCATCTTGATTTAAAAATTAGGGAAATATCTTTATAGGAGAAAGAATCTTGGAAGTAGTTCTTCTCACACAAGTTATAATTAAGCTGATTTATCATCTGATTTCGGTTAGATTCTTCAAGTTTTTGGATGATTTCGTAGAACTTCGTTTTCATCTGAACAATATTCAGCCCTATCATGAATTCCATCGTAATCGGATATTCTTACGAATCCCGAAAAACTGTATCATGAAATCCGTTCGTAGTGGAAAATCTCATACAATTTTGCATTACGAACGGATTTCATGATACAGTTTTTCGGGATTCGTAAAAATTTCCGATTACGATGGAATTCATGATAGGTCTAATTGTTGAGATTGATCTGCACAACTTTTCCACAGGAAGCAATGTTCTCCCATGTCTTCATCATCCACCAGCCCTCATTCCGAATTTCGTAGAGCATCATTATCTTACATAACCGAGTTTCCTGTAGACCAAACACTTTAATTAAATAATTAGCTTGTAACTTTAGACTTAAAGTAAAAAGTTTTGGCAGGCCAGTTTCCAAATAAATTGAATATTTTCTTTAAGAAATTTCTTTGAAAATTTTCAATTTCCTCGTATTCTTGCATCCCCCATATTTATGCCGCATAACAAAGCGAAGATTTCACGACTGCATTAAAAATATTATATTTTGTTGAAAGGTTTATGTGATCTATAGAGAAAATCTTTTTCCAAGTAACATTAATAATTAAGCTTTGTGAAGTTTTTGCTTTTTCTACAAGGTCCTTGCTGTAATCCAGGCTTGGATTTAGTAAAACTCCCAAATACTTGTATTCTTTCGATATTTCTAAACAACTTCCATTAAGTAGCCAGGTGTTCCTAACTTCACTCCGATTAGAACGCGAAAAGACCATTACTTTCGTTTTGTCTGTGTTGATGACTAGACCCCACTTGACACAATAGTCCGTAAGACGATTTTCCATCAATTGCAGGGTTTCTTCTATTCGGATAATAAAAGAAGTTAATCGGCGTAGAGTAATACATTTATTACGATACCCGCAATTCGGACACCTCCTGGAATGTCCGCAGCTATATCATTAATAAAAAGAGCAAATAGAAGAGCACTCCAGTAAGTGATTTAAATAGGTTTGAATATGTTTTGCCATCCCAGACTGGAACTTCCGCATCTGTGTACAAACACCGGATTATTTGGATGAATTTTGTTGACACTCCAAGTTCGGAAAGTTTAAAAAATAAAGCATTTCGATTCACCAAATCAAATGCAGCTTTAAAATCGACAAACAATGTGTAAATATGTGGTCAAGCGTCGAATAGTTCTTTCTTAAGCCTGCTTGAACCTCTGTAAGAATGTTGTTTACATCCACATGGATTGGAAAAATAATTGATTTTTTAAAAGAGGAGTAAGTTAAAGATATCCTTCGCGAGGATATTAAAAAAAACGCGAACGCCAGCCCAGAGGGCCGGCCCAACGGTTCGACTTACTGATTAAAAAACCGTATTAATAAATATGCTCAATCTTTATTCTATTCCAATCTATGTCCAGCTTAAGACTAAATTCTAATAATAAATTCAAATATAATGATACTTCGCCTATGCAAGGGTAAATTGCAACATCAGCATTTCCCACCAATGGGAACAGCGGATGGAGATCGTATTCCCATTTGGCCTTGATACAACACAGTGCATTTACCTCGTAGTCGTATGCACTAATATGCTACCTCAGCATATACGTGGGAAATGCCCCGTGTTAACTACCCTCTCCTTGAAAATCTACGTCCCGTAGATCAACCTTAACGTGAGACGTTAGGCGAAGATATTGTCGGTGGTGGTAGTTGTAATATAGGTAAGTCAACTTTCCTATATATCTTGCACCATATTATCAGGACTACAACTGCAAACATTAGAAGGATCGTCATATCCGTGAAGGTGTAAGTATTCAGCTTATTCGTTAAACCGTTCAGGATTTTTATGTTGCCCATGCTCATATTGTGGAGGTATTCGACGTCGATCTTGTGTTCAAATGTGGTGGTATTAGTTAAGACTGGTGGTAGAGCTTGAAGCGAGGTGGTTGTCAGGCTGGTAAATGTCCTGTTATTGAGTTGAATTGATTCGTTGTAAAGTTGAATCAAATATGTGCCAGAAAGTCCTTTTGGGATGCCTTTGCTGATTAATTCTCCCTTGAAGTTCGTCACGAATATGGTGTCTTCTTTGATTAATTCTATTATTACAGCCGGGTTGGAGCGCATTATACAACTAGCATGACCCCCTTTCAGTAATCGAACGATGCAACCGTCTTCATCTAGTTTTTCCAAGGAGGTTTCGTCACAAACTGTGACATTGCCGATATTGAGGCAGTTAGATGTTATTCCGTAGGTTTCCTCATGGTTCGCCAAAATTTTAGTGAAAGGTAAATCTACTTGTTTTTCTTCAATTATTGATGCTCTAGTCAGAAGAAGGTTATATTCAGTCTCACTAACCTTAGGCATTGAAAGGACATATAACAGCATGGAATCATTGGTGAAGACTGACGGCTTGCCAAATTGTAACGCTTCTACCACGTTTGCGTATGGTAGCGTCTCAACTTCGCTGATGACCCTGTTGATTTCTTCTTGGTCCAGGAGATTGGTATTGACGATCCCATTTCTCGCCATTTGGCAGGCACGAACGATTTCGTTGACCTCTTCTTTGATAATCATGAGTTCATCTATTATGCTTTGTTCATGCATGGCTCTGTTGGATGAAGCTATTTGATTGGCAGTGTTGTTGATGACCCAGTTAATCTTTTGTGTGATGTCTTCCGTTATTTTTAAGACCCTCTCGTTTATCTTGTACTGTTGATTGTTGTTGCTGATGATATCGTCTTCATTTTTCAATACCTTGTCCCAATCAGCTGCGTCGGGGTTACCTGCCAGCCACTTCCATGCGGATCCGATCCAGTTGATTGATCTTTCCCTTCTATGAGTTTTCCCTTTCAGCGAATCAAGACGTTCGTGGAGTTGAGTAAGGTGATGACGTGCAATAGTTTTCTTTTCGAGCTGAGTGATTTCCACCTCAATGACCCCCGTCATTTTGTCCAAAAGTGCTTCAAATTTATCCAGGCGGATGACGTGTACTAATTTGAAATGTCCATCGATGATCCAGCCTCGCCCTTCTTTGATGGTGACCATTGGAGACTTGTATTCAAATATGCTGAACCCTTGCACGGCGGTAATAAGGATAAGACTATATGATAAGTAAAATTATGAATAAAAGAATTAAGTATAATAATAGTTATTTTGCAATTTTAAATACTTTTATGATTTACTACATTCAGTAGATATTGATTAGACAAATTTAAGACTAAAATTAATTATTAATACAAATATTTCAATATTAGGATATTTTTTATATTTTTGTAATATTTTAATTTTCATTTTATGTCATTTCGAAGTATTACAACGGATTGAACATTTCAGTTATGATTGAATTTATAATAAAGTTACATATAATTGAATAATTTTTTGTACAATTTAAGCATGATTATATTAAAAGGTTTTTAGCATTTTATTATTTTTATGTTACATCACTTCGTAGTATTAAAATCAACTGAGTAATTTAGTAATGATATAAATTAAAAATTAAATTAAGTTACGTATACAATGGAATAATTCTTTAGTAAAAAACTAATATTAAGTAACATATAATTGAATTATTTTCACAATTTAATTATTTTATTTTACGTCATTCCACAGTAAAACTTATTAAATTGAATTAAGTAATTCAGTTATAATAATCTTGATATTGTAGATAGGTGCTGTTGCTTGTGCTTTGGTGCATTCTGGGCTTGTGGAAGGATTAAGTGCAATTCAAAAAGGTTTTTAATTTTTCGTGCATGATACATTATAAGGAGTGGGATGCTTGGTGCCACTTCCTTTTTTTTTTTTTTTTTTTTTTTTATAAATTAAACCAGGTAATTTTTTAAAAAATTTTTTTTTTATAAATTAAACCAGGTAATTTTTTAAATATTTTTTTTTTTTTTTTTTTTTTTTATAATTATGCTCTCCGATGGGGAGTTGAACCCCAGCCTCCTGCATATCAGGCAGGTGTACTGACCGCTATACTATCGAGGAGCCATTACGTATTACCTTGGTTTAAGTTTTTAATATGGGTCTTATGAATTTTTCTGCCCGTATTGGTTGTTACTGTTACACGGTTGTTTTTTGCCACTATATCTTTTCGGAATAAAGGCTTATTTTTTGCTTTAATTCCTTTTGATGCCGTGTATATAACATCTCCTTTTTTATATTTTTTAGGAGAACTTCTATTCTTGTTTCGATAATGATTTGTTTGTTTTTGCTTTCTCTTGATCTCAGCTTTTAGGTCATGGTTTATCTTTTTCCTAAAGTCTGTAAGATTTTGGTAATTAATTCTTGGAGATCTGTCGAAGAACACGTCTGTTGGTTTCAGTTTGGTAACTGAATGGATACTATTGTTATACCTATCAACGGCAATGTTTAGTAGTTCCTTTAAGCGCAAATCTTTATATTCGGCTTTGAGACATCGATAAATTTCAATTATCGTTGAATGGAACCTTTCTACCTGTCCATTTACTTCTGATCGATTTACGGGGGTTCGGTATAGTTTTACACCTAGTAATTCGATAAAATTTGCGATAATGGGGCTAACGAAACTACATTCATTGTCGGTAACAAGTATTTTAGGGACTGTGAAATAGTGAAGGACTTTAATAATTTTGTCTCTAAGGTGCAGAACTGATCTATTCTTTATATGGAAAAGTTTCCCGAATTTAGAGAATTTATCTATACAACTTATGAACTTCTCATTCTGTACCTCAAGTATGTCAAGATGAAGAATCTCGCAGGGGTAACTCGGGGTTGGTGTAGGTTGGAATTCAGGACGGTTTGGATGCCTATCATACTTATTCGTGTTGCATATTTCGCACGCCCTCACGTATTTTGTTATGAGGCTATTCATGCCAGGAAAATAGTAATTTTCTAGTAATTGCTCCTTGTTTTCCCTGGCATTCCTGTGTGCTCTTCTATGTTCTTTCATAATCAGCTCGCATTTGCGGTTCTCGTTCTTCACGTCTTCGACCACTCTTTGCGTGATCCTGATTTTGTATTTCGAAAAATGTTCGATAAAGACCTCTTGCAGGATCCCTAAATAGCATTCTGGCATTTTAATACCATTTACTACATTGGGGTTTAGCTTGGACCTCAGCAACTGGGTCAATGGTCCTTTATCGTGTCCATAAATAACAACGTAGTGCCGGCAATAGCCAGGATGTGGTTCTTCGAAACACTCTAAGCCCTTATCTGCTCTAAAGATAATCTGATTACGAAAGACATTGATCGGCGCGAGCACGTGGGGTATGAGGTCGGATGCATCTTGTTGGGCACTATGAGCAGTTTCCGTTGTAGACCCACTTTGATCACTATCAGCAGTTTCTGTTGTAGATCCGCTCTCAGAGAACGCGGTTTCAGTCTCTGAACCTGCATTGACCAAACGAGACGTAGATGGCTCATATACTGTGTTTCCATTTGACCTAGATTCATTAACTGAGTCTTGCAAATGGTTCACTTGAGTTCTTAGCCGTGAAAGAGCATCAGCCACATAATTTGATTTACCGGGTTTGTAAATCAACTCGTAGTTGTACTCTTCGATTCTGGCTTTCCACCTCTTTAACTTGGCATTGTAATTCCTATTACCCAATGCAAATGTAAGAGGTTGATGGTCCGTTAGAATGCGTATCTTTTTGGCCCCATAAAGGTAGGACCGAAGATTATCTAGGGCCCAGACGATGGCCAACATTTCCTTTTCGTTGGTGGCAAAATTCTCTTCGCTTTTGTTCAATGACCTTGAAATGAATGCAATTGGTCGGTCTCTTCCGTCGTCATTCTGTGATAGAACGGCCCCAATCGCATAATTAGACGCATCAGTTGTTAGGGTGAAAGGTTTTTCAAAATCGGGAAAGGCTAGAACCTCAGAAGATGTTAACAGAATTTTCAAATCATTAAAAGCTTTAAGCTCAACTTCACCTAATTCGATTGGAACATTCTTAGATTGGTTTGCCCTTATTTGCGCATTCTCTCCCCTTGTGAGGTTCGTCAATGGTTTGGCAACCTTCGCATAGTCGCGAATAAATTTCCTATAGTAGGAAGTAAGGCCAAGGAATGATTTGAGTTCCTTCAAGTTTTGGGGTGGTTCCATGTTCTGAATTGCCGTAACTTTTTTTGAGTCGGGTCGGATACCCTCAGCTGAGACAACATACCCTAGGAATTCTACTTGTTGTTGCAAAAAATAGGTCTTCTCGAGATTGACCCTCAGACCCGCCTCACCGAGTCGGGCCAACACCGCATCTAAGTTCTTAAGATGATCGTCTAGTCCCTTGCCAAAAACTATTATATCATCTATGTAGACGTAACACGTTTTTCCAATAAAAGGTTTCAGGACATCGTCGATCATTCTTTGAAAAATCGCAGGGGCATTCTTGAGCCCAAAGGGTAGCCTCAGAAACTCAAATTTCCCGTTCATAGTCGAGAATGCCGTTTTCGGAATGTCGGACGGTTTCAAAGATATTTGGTGAAACCCAGAAGTCAAGTCAAGCGTTGTGAAATACTTAGCTTTTCCAAGACTAGCCAGTGTTGAATTTATGTCCGGTATAGGATATGCATCTCCTATGGTTACACTATTGAGTCTCTTATAATCGACTACCATTCTATACTGTTTCTCGCCATTGGGTTTCGGTTTCTTGGGTACAACCCATATTGGCGAGTTATATGGGCTTTTAGATGGTCGAATAGTACCTTCTTCCAAAAGCTTAGCTATCTCTTTTTCGACCACACCTCTCAGACAGGCTGGATACGGATAGCTCTTTGAATATATAGGATCATTCGTACTTGTCCTTATCTCAGCGAGAACCGTGGTATCGACGGTTTTTCTAGTGTCAATTGGTCCGAAAAGATAATTATATTTTGATAATAATCCCTTGAGTTTGTTCTTGGTATCTTCAGGAAGTGAAGGATCTAAGGTAAGGTTAACTTCCCTAGAGATCTTTTCTTTTAGTGGAATTTGGATATTGTTTCCTAATTTAAGAACATTGATATTCCTGTCTATAATAACTTTTAATTCTTTTAAGGTATCATCCCCAATAATACCATCAAAAGATGTAAGGCCAGGTAAAACATAAAATTTTAATATTGTTTTAATTCCTAATTTTTCAAAAAAACGTCCCTCGACAGACTCCGTAATATTGATCTCTCCACCGGCTGACCGTACTCTAAAAGGGTTCTTTATACGCTTGGTCGGTTGTCCGATATTTGGGCTAATGAAGTTCTTATTCGCCCCTGTATCGACAAGGAACTTCAAGACCGACCCATCCCCCGTAACATATTCTATGTATGGAACGCTGGATGGCCCCTTGTCATAAAATTTATTTCATCAGCTTCTTCGACAGCCTCTTCCGCAGCAGCGGTGTATTCTTCCTGATCAACTTCATCCTCGACCTCTATGTTATAAAGGCGTTGCTGCTTGTTGGGATAGTTGTCAGAGGTTGCCCTTCGTTTGAATGGGTTTTGAGATTTTGGACGGTTTATATAATTTACCTGTTTGCTTTGAACAGTTCGATCGCAGTCCATTTTCTCTAAGGGCTTTGGTCCAGGCTTTGGTGGAGAACCACTTTCATGAGGAGAGCTCCAGTTAAACCGATTATTTTTGCCTCTAAGATTTTGTTGAGGCTTCCTCGGAGGCAAATAGGGTTTAAACTCTAAACTCTTGAAACTCTGGTTTATTGGCGCTGTAATTGTATTTGGATATGAAGAGGGGTGAACGGAATTGTTCCGGTAGTTGAGATTTTGTATCTCCAAGCATGCGGAATAAGCTTCGGGGAGGGTTTTTGGTCTCTGGATCATCAGCATTCGTGATATGTCACCGTTAAGGCCGCGCACGAATACATCTAGAGCCCTATTCCGGTATGTTTCTACCAATGCCTTTACCGTCTCTTCACTGTACGACTCAGTTTTTATCTTATTGACCATCAAAGATAATTGATGATTTACAGCAGCGTAGAATTCGTCCAGCTTGCTGTTTTTCTGAACAAGCTGGTTTAACTGGTGCTCAAGAGTCCTTAAGTCCCGTTTATCTGCGTAGTGCAGTGACAAACAGGACTTCATTTCGAGCCAGTCGCCGTCGAAGATATTATAGCTTACGAGGGCAGCATCAGCAGGGCCCCTAATCTTACCCCTGATGTGTTGGAGTATGGCGCGATACAGAGGCTTTGACTTGACTATCTCATAGTCCTTGAGGATCCCCTCCACAGCATGTATCCACGATACATACTGCGTAGGATTTCCATTGAATGCCTGCAACTCCTTTACACAATCGGGTAATTTGCTGATCTCCCTCAACTCAGCCTCCGTTTGTGGAGGACTGAGGACAAAACTAGTATTAATATTATTGTCCGCAGCTGCTATAGGAGCGACTGCCGCAGTTGCCTTCTCTTCGACAACTTGTAGCCTCCTCTCGAAACCCTTTAGTTGACTGATTAGGTTGCTAACAGCACCAGTCAGTTCAACTATTTTTTGGGTGACTTGGTCCATTTTAAATAAAATAAAAATATCGTTTTTTTTTGTTTAATGAGAAGAAAAAGGCTTACCTTAGTAACAAGCGTATTCTTTTTTCTCTTTTTTTTTGCACAAGTTAAATATATCTATTTTTCTCTTTTTTTTTTTTGCACAATTTTTAATTAATATTATTTCACCTTAACTGCCCCAGGCAATTGGCAATTATGCACCTTTAAATAATTTTTTTGTAACAATGCACCTTTTTTTTCATATATATTTTTTTTTCAATGGTGAGCTTTGCCCCCTTTTTGCACTTATCCTTTTTAATTATTTTTCACCACAGCACTTCCAAAAAACTTAATTTCGAGCACAGCACAAGCAACACGATAGACTCAGTTTTACAATTTTTTCTTCTTTTTTTTTTATGTTGTTTCCTTCTTTCACTTACAGCAGCTTCATCATTCGTATATAGTTATCGTTAAAACTTTTTCAAATTTAGTAATATTATTTTCGTATTTTCTGCAAGGAAAAAAAAATTAAATCCGTTAATTTTCTATTCTAAAAGAACCGGTATTTCTTGGGGGGTTGCCGTGTTAGTCCCGTTTAGTTTAACTTAATAAACCTACTAATGGCACGAACAACTCCACCCTCGTATCCCTTAGCGTTTAAGGATATCCGCATGTTCCCATGGGTATGCGAAAGTTTTATGCTCAAGGTACCATAAATAGTCTACTGTGTTCCCATGGGTACAGTGACATACACTATAAAGGAGTGTATTGGCCTTGGCATAGATCCTTCAGCTAAAAGGACACGAAACGAATACCGGTCCCTGCTCGGGCGCCAGTTAAAGATATCCTTCGCGAGGATATTAAAAAAAACGCGAACGCCAGCCCAGAGGGCCGGCCCAACGGTTCGACTTACTGATTAAAAAACCGTATTAATAAATATGCTCAATCTTTATTCTATTCCAATCTATGTCCAGCTTAAGACTAAATTCTAATAATAAATTCAAATATAATGATACTTCGCCTATGCAAGGGTAAATTGCAACATCAGCATTTCCCACCAATGGGAACAGCGGATGGAGATCGTATTCCCATTTGGCCTTGATACAACACAGTGCATTTACCTCGTAGTCGTATGCACTAATATGCTACCTCAGCATATACGTGGGAAATGCCCCGTGTTAACTAGTATAATAGAGTACTTTATTGGATAAACAATTGGGTTATCACCTATTAATGATAGTTTGCAGCTTTCTGGTAATCTTTGCTTTTATTTTCCATCCGTTCAGTAGTACTGATTCGACGTTTGAGCGGTTCCTCAAAACAATAGACAACATCCCTTAGGCCTCCTTAGATCTTTCTGATGCGGCTAGCGATATTTTGTTCGTATCTGCCATTAATAGAGACAATATTTCCAAGATAATGGGAACTCTTTACCTTTTCTACTGGTTGTTCAGCAATGTATATCAGACTGGAAGGTTCCGAGGCTGAACATCTACATTTTTCCCGTGTTGATTTTCAGCCCCACGATTTCTGCTTCTTTCTTCACCCTTGTTGTCATTTCATTTAATAGAGATCAAGCAAGCTTACATCGTCTACGGGTCTAGATGATTCAGGTATGTTGTCAGAGTCCATCTTATTCCTTCGTTTCCTGTTAAGGCTACCCACAACACATCACTGATTTTTAAACTCTTCTGAGGTAAAATTACCTCTTACTTATTCAAAATTTGTATTAAATCGTAAAGCCGAGTTTCGGTGATTGTTCCCTTATTTCGGTATTATGGAATAATTAGAGGGGCCGTAGAAATTTGCCTTTCATTGTTCGGACACTCATTTGAAACATCGGAACGATTTAATTGGGTCTTACTTCAAAAAGCCAAATCTGAGAGCACGAGAAACTCTTAAGAAGTATTCATGTTTTCAAATTTTCCTTATGGGAAAAGTTTCAACCTATACCTGCTGTATAAATTGATGGAAGCCATTTCGAAAATAAGATGAGAACATGGGCTTACCTAATTTAGTACACCTCTCCAACTGTTCTTATCCCAAGGCCACCTAAAAGTTTCAACGTTCCTTTAAGGCCGTCAAAAGTCCTATTAAACTTACTATGCTTACTGCCAAAACTAGGTGTTCATTATCCAACTATCAATTGTAGCCACCATCGTTAATTTCCCAAAATAAGAAACAAAAAACTTTCTGCCACCCCATAACTTTCTGTAATTTTCTAGATACTTATGCTACCATATTATACCTTCCAAATATAGGTACACAATTTCAGAAAAACAAATTGCAATTAAAGTATGATTACCAGAGTTATGCCACAGAGTATGTATTATAATATCGAAATGTATAATACGAGTATTGTAACTTGAACCAAACTATACCAGCTATAGCCAAATACGAGTATGATGATGATGATGAATACATGGCTCAATCCATAAAGTTTCATGACATACCAACTTTTTAAGCTCAATTATATGTAAAACAGAAAAGGCAATTTATATTCTTCTTTCGATACGATATTATGATGATTGTAATGTCTGTGGTGAGCCGGAATTAAGTTCATTAATTCAGTTGCATTTATTTACTCGAGATGTAGGTTTATGTGCATAGCGTATAATGAAAATGCACAATCGAAATAATTAAGCATTAATGACCCATCTGAGTCTCGAGTATTATGCACTATCAACTAGAAACAAACAATGAGAAGACCACACAATCGGAATTCATCCAACCCAGTAACTTGGTAACTTCCGTTGTATCGTGTATCTGTATAGATCCAATGACATGATGAGATATCAAAGACATGCTTCAATAATTATACAATTAAACTTTCTTCAATCATTTGAAGCTTTAGGGTTGAAATGTAATCCACATAAAACTTGACCATAATTTTTAATTGATTTCCGTATATACTAAGCTCATGTCTATTATAGTTTCACTCAATTTTCGAACCACAAAAATATATTACGCCATATCAAAAACTATATTGAGATTATATATTTGGGCACACTTGTTCTGGCTCTTGCTCTTCCTCATTACTTCCCAAAGCTATTTGGTTGCATTAAATAAACATGCAGCTGCCTTATGTGTGTTTATGTTCGTTGTGGTGGATGGATGTAATCGCCGATGACGATGACGACGACGAAACCGCTCTTAACTATTGCGCTGGAACTGGAATAATTCATGCCTAAATGTCTCATTCGCTACTTTGTCCTACCCTCCCCACCCCCCACACACAAAATCCCTCTTTGAAGCATGTCCGTGTACAAAAACCAAAAACATTACATCATTCTTCCGAAATATAATTTCGATTTTAATTACCGAAAGGAACCGCGTTAGCCGCGTCTCTAGACATCAGCAAGCAGAAGCGCGAAAAACTATACCAGGCCAGGGCACGAGCCAGCAATTATTCCTCACATCACATCAAACTTTTATGTACGAGTACATAACACGAGTTGAGTGTATGTTTTGAAATTGGTAGCATCTGCGGCAGATATATAGTAGCAATTTATATGTATAAACAAAATTTATACATAATAATATACATACATATATACCTTCTTCTCCATATAGACGAATGAATTTAAGCGAACAAACATGTTTTCGAAATGCCATGAATGCCTTGCTGTTCATGTCATTTTTGAAGTAGTGGTTCTCCGTTTAAATTGACATGTCAAAGCATTACTTAAGGAATATGCAATCATCAATCAAATTATCATAGACAAGCTTATAGTTTTAATAATTATGCTTCCGATAGGGCGTCAACGAGCGAGCGAGTTACACATCACATCAGCTTTCAATTGATGATGAAGATGATCTATAAGTGGGAGGGTTTTTAATATGTCGGTCGTCGTCGACGTTCGTCGTAGTTAAGTATCTAGGTCACATTTAAAATTGTATAGATTTGGTTTTCAATTTTTGACATCCCGAATGACCTTCTTCACTTTGAATTATTATAACTATAGCCTTGTGTTGCCTTTTGTGTTCATTGATATACTTATATGTAGACATAAAGTAGTTTCAAGTGCGGAAGGTCAAATAGAAGAGTGTGGACTCTCAATAGTAGCAATTATTATGCATAAACGAAGATATGTATAATGAAAACAAATAAATAAAATTTGTTGGGTTCCATAATTATATTTGCTTGTCCATTAACAACGCCAACGTATTCTTTGTTGAGAACGCCCTTGTTAAGATGTACATTATTTTTGACAATGGACTGTACGAAAACGTGTATAATGTAGATGAAAGTAAAATGATTCTACATTAACTGATGGTCTTTGAACTTTTGGAATAGTAGAGGAATTAAAGCAATATTGTTTGCATTATATTTTAATTTTTCTGAACATTGAGCCAAATTTCCGAATAAAATGAAAATAGACAAAAATAGAACCGTTTTTTATGTTTTAGTGAGACTTTTACTTGCAATATATAAAAACTATCAAATCAATATGTGTTCTAAATTACTTAGCGATTGGTTTTAAAAAAGTATATACGGAATATACACCACTAGTTAGTGTCATCTATTCCTTAGTGCTCCATATTTTCAGCGGAAATAGGTATATAGAAACTTTGAACTTTAATTTTTTTTTTGACAAACAAAAAACTGAAGAAAAGAAGCAACAGATGGCGTTTGAAAATTAATTATAAGTTTTTCCCAGAGATGGAATCACTTTTAAGGGGGGTTTTGTATGATAATAATTATCGACTATCAGTACATAATATGTATAATATGTATCTATCTGTATATGTATCTAGTATTTCAACTAGTAATTTCATTAAAATTACCGGCAAGGATAATTTATTTAGGGGCCAGTTATAGCTATCATTGAATCGATATTTGATTGTGTTTTCCTTTGATTAGAAATGAAAATTACACAAAGAATGTTTTTGGAGAAAAAAAAGTGTAATTCCTCATTTATTTTTTTTTCTCTAAAAATGTATTTTTCTATTTTCCGGACGGAAATTCATTTTCCTGAACAGCTGATACTTTTATGTTCAAAAGTGAAACGAATCGTTCCACTGATTTGTGATCCAATTTCATACAATTCCATTGTATGTTGTTTTCAATGACAGAAATTTTTAATGATAGCTATAAACGACCTGTCAAAAAAATTCCAATGTTTATTTTCAATGATGAAAACCAATGATAGTTATAACTGGAGCCTTAAAGCTCAATGTGATAACCGGTATAACAAATCCTGAATCCTCAAAACTCAATTTACAAAACAGGCAACCAATTGAATTATGAATAAAATAATTAACAATATTCTTAACGATTTAGCATCTTTCTTAATTAAACCGTTTAAATAAACCAAAGCAGATACTATATCTACAGGAGATGCTTCTCTTTACTTTTGAGTTATTTTAGTAGACTGCTAAATATTGACGTTAATAGATTTAAGATTAAAGAATTGAATGCCCATTTTCAAATTTTAGTGGAGACAGCTTTTAAAATGTAGATTTTCGCAACAAATACTTATTGATAAGTTGGAGAGTGACTAAAATCGATCATAAACGAAATAGCCATTTGATGTGAAACCAGTCGGAGTTAATTGGGTTTGGTGGATTTCTTATTTTCTAGAAATGTGATAGCTGATGATTGAGATAGTAAAATCAATTGAATTTTCAACTATTCAGAAATTCTAAAACTTCCAAATGACTTATCAGAGTATCAAAGTCTATTTAAATAAAATAAATAAATAAATTAGGTGGCGCAACAGTCCATGAAGGACCAGGGCCTAGTGACTTACAACTCTCAACCATCCCTGTGTGCGAGTAATTTTTTTCAGAGATGGAAGGGACCTACAGTTTATATGCCGAATCCGAACGGCTAATTTGAGAAAGCACTTTTCATGACAAGAATTACTCTTGGAGGATTTGTCAATTCCTCGCAAGAGGCAGTACCCGTGAAAAAAGTTAGGTGGCACAGGCAGGGATTGAACCCAAGACCCCTTGCATGACAGTCCAACGCACTAACCATCACGCTACGGGTACTACATCAAAGTCTATTTACATGTGCCCAATTGTCTCAGCTTGTTAAACATAGTCGTTATTGAAAAAGTAGTTAAAAAAAAAAAATATGTCGTTGAGAGTTGGAATAATGAAAAAATGTTATTAAAAGGTGACCAAAACGGGAATTGCAAATGTAAACTGACAAAAACCTGATATTGTAGCAAAAAATGAAATAGACGACTACTGCGTTTGCAAGGAAATGAAAAGAATGGAAGTCACATTCTAATAATTATAATGGCAACAAAACACTTTTTTTCTTGTGTAATAAATAGAAATGATGACACTAACTTTCTCAAAAGAATTCTTACTTCAAAAATTGTTTAAATTTGTTGAAAAATAGAGGTGCTCACTTGCAGGTTTCTAGTTTAATAAATACGAAACGGAAATAGGTTGTTACTTGTTGATCAGCTCCTCTAATTTTACCAATTTTTATCGAAATAGGAATTATTCTATTTGATCTTTTAGACTTATAAATAAATAGACTTATAAAAATAGACTTATTAAATAAAAACTACCCATTCCAAAAACTTCAAAAGGAGACGAATTTAGGCCAATCTCAATATTGCCATTTTTGTCAAAAGTTTTTGAGAAAATTATACAAAAACAAGAATGGGTTTCTTAATCTGTTCAGTCTATTAAACCCCAAGCAATCAGGCTTTCGAAAGAAAAACAGCTGCATTACAGCTTTGTTATATTAGGAAAGCTATAGACGAGGATAATGTCACATTTTTAATACTCCTCGATTTCTGAAAAGCGTTTGACACATGGTAAATCACATGGTACTTTGCGAAAAACTTACGTCATTTTAACTTTTCTTCCTCCGCAGTCAGGCTCTTATTTTCATACCTTACTGATCGAGTGCAAGCAGTAGAGGTTAACAGAACTCTTTCCAACTTCCTACCTGTTGTTAGGGGTGTTCCGCAAGGTTCGACTCTTGGCCCGTTGTTGTTTTCAATCTATGTTAACGAACTTCCTTCAATTGTAAGACAATGTTCAATACGCCTGTATGCTGATGACACCCAACTCTATTTGAGCTGCCCATTGGGATGTATTGAACACTCTGCAGCTTGTATAAATGAGGACTTAAGCTTGATTGAGCGTTGGTCGGTTAATAACTGCTTACTTCTTAACCCAAAGAAATCAAAGTGTCTCGTGGTTTCAAAAAACAAAATTGATGTGTCTTACTTTCCAGCAATCCTTTTGAATAACTATCCTATTGCTTACGTCGACTCAGCTAAAAATTTAGGTGTAGTTTTTAACCGCAGCCTTACCTGGATACATCATATAAACAACACAATTGGGAAATCGTATGGTGTCCTACGCATGCTATGGTCAACACAGCACTTTATTCCTTTAACAATTAGAATTCTGCTAGTGAAAACGCTGATTTTACCTCTGCTTACTTACGGCTGTGAATTTTTTTGAAAGTTAGAGAGTAAAAGGAAATTAACGTTTGCATTTAATAGCGCAATAAGATATATTCACGGGCTGCGACGTTACGATAGAGTTTCGCAGCATACATCCCAACTTCTTGGGATGTCGTTTGAGAATTTTATAAAATTCCGCACAATAACCTTGTTCTCTGACATACTTCTAACCCGCCAACCTGTGGATCTCTACAATGAATTACACTTTTTCAACTCTAATGTCGTGATCTAGTAATTCCGCGTTTTCAGTGTCTAACAACATCTGAACGTCAGTTCTTTGTCAACTCAGTAAGAATTTGGAATTCATTGCCGCGAGAAATAAAAAGTATTAATAACACGAAACAAATGGAAAAGGAACTTAAACTTTACTTTAATAATGCATATATTAAGTTATATTCGCAAATTTGTAAAATATATGTAAATATGTAAAACTTGAATTAAAATCAATTATGTATGTAGCTACTGTACGTTTTACAAGCTACACTATAAATAAGATATTGTATCTTAAAGTGTAAGCTAATCAAGAAATAAATAAATACTCAAATACTCAAAAAATGTCTAACAATCAAAGGTTAGAACATTTAACGGTCGAAAAGTGCAAGTAAAAAATATAGCCTTCCAATTAACCTTTATAGAAAATTGCCTAGAAGGTTAGTCAAGTAAAATTTCCCTTCATGTAAAGAAGTCCAAAATATCAGCTGATCATAATATGTTTTCTTCAATACGAGAGATACTATTTATAATTATTGGAAAAGGAATAAGTGCTATTTTTGAAGTATTTGTTTTGCTATAGATATCTTCTGCACGATCCACTAAGGGTTAATATTTTTGCAGTAAAGTCTAAAGTTAAAAATAAGTGACATCTGAAAAAGTAACAAATTACCTTGGTCTTAATTTTTGTTTCAGGAATGCAGGTGTTTACTGGATATGTTCATATTAGCATTATTTTTGAAAGTACCTATTACCTAAAAGCTTTTTGATTTGTGAATGCAGTTGCGCTAATTTGACAGTTGACATGGCAATATTTAAAAATGACAATCATTTGTATTCAGTTAATTCAATCATTTTGAAATGAAGGGCGTTCTATTTATTGTTTCGCACTTCAATTATGCAATTTTAAGCTTGTTATGTCATTCTACTCGGTCATTGACACTCGCATCTGACGTAATCTACTATTTGACACATATAGAACCCAAAAAGCCAATCATCCAAAGTTCGACCTCGAATTCGTATTTTATGTTTGTATAATTTATTCAGCCATTCAGTTATTATAACTTTTCTATTTGGAGTACACTGTACGTGCATTTAGGTGTAGTTTTAGTTTTTCAACTTGAATGGGCTGGTGCAGGCAGATTCAAAAACGATATAAAACACCCACCAGGGGTTGATACATACATATATACGAAAATGCATGAAGCAGAGGCATGATGCATATATGTATGTAGAAGCTTTAGGTAGTTAGTCAGTAGGTCGACCGGTGTTTATAGTTCTTATATTTTTTTTTTTTTAATTTACGGGCCTTGTTGACGTTGGTGGTGCTGCTTTGCATGTTTTTCACGTCAATTTTTTATATTGAATGACTGTGGCGCTTCCGAATGCTGTTAAGCATTGAAATGTACACACTCTTTAGTGTTTTGCTTTGATGAAAAGACGGGTAAAGTAGATAGGTGAGTAGGTAGGTATATGGGTATATTGTTGATGCTTCTACTATATACAATACCACAGCAAAGATTTAGTTGTTATATTATGGAACATGGTCGTTTTTAGGTGGTTCTTGTGGTGGGAAATGCCACACTAATTGGGGTTAGCTCATGCAAAGTTATGGAATTAGGTTGGCTGGGGTCAGGGATTAGAGCCGACGAGGTATAGATAGATAGCTCATTATTTTGAATTGATGGGTCGTGTTTCTTTGAATGTCCGGCTTATATACTAAACCTATATCCGGCTTAAAAGGCGCATGACAAGTAGATGCATATATGTATATATATGTATGTACCTAACATAATTTCGAGAAGAAAAAAAGGTAAAAATATGTAGGTTGGCATGTTCTATACGAACATACATATACATATATGTATGTACCTACTCCTTGTTTTTAAGAGTTTTTCTTGCATCAATAATGTATAAAATGTGTGTTGGTGGTTTTAAATATAAAATGTAGGTACTTGCATAGCATTGTATAAAATACACGATTGAAAATTTCCAGGAATTTTACAATGATAAAACTTTTTGTTTTGCTCGTCTAAATGATCCTAAATATATATTTGTATATCTAATGTCAGAAATCAGAGAATGAACAAAATATGTAAATATGGAAAACATGCGTTTGGAGTTTCCATTTTTTTTTTGTAAAAAAAAATTCATATTTTACCTTGTTTTAGGTTGAATTTTGTTTTTGTTGTTTGTTAATAATGTTGATGAATTCAAGAGAATACATAATCCCATGCACGAGTTTTAGAATATTTCCAATCACTTTAAAAAACTCAAAAACAAACTTCTGACAACAAAAGTACAAAGACGAAACGCAGGAACCTTTAAGTCTTTTATATGAAATGTATGGCTTTAAACGCAGTCTTGAGGGCATCTTGAAAATGAGGTTAACGTTGACAATTGAATTGGCTTTTTAAATTATAAAACACAAATGTTTGTTATATAAAATAAATAATTAAGGACCGAAATGGCTTCCTTGTGGAACATTAGAGTTGAATTGAAATAGTTCAGAGTGCTTTTTTTCTAAAAGCAACTTTTGCTTTTTATTTAACATGAATTGACTTTATGATCATATATGATCATATTAAACAAATCTCAATCAAAATAAAGCAAAATGATTACCTACAATTTTTTTAAGGCAATACAGAAAACTAATTCTTGTACTATTGTTTACTTTTAAGAGTAATACATTTACAAATTGGCAGGCCATCAGTATAATTGTAAAGAAATTGGAATAGAATTGAAGCATTACTCAAGTTCTGCAATATGCATATAAAAAACCTCAACAGAATTGAATGATGTGAATCCTCCCGAAATGTCAATTTGGATAACATTGTGTTCCAAGTTAGTGGCGAATTGCAAACTTTATATCAATCGAAAATCGCTGTGTGTTTTATTTAAATTTATTTTTACTATAAGGCAGTGCTCAGCTGACAGCTCACCCACACTTAACTCACTGAGCAAAACTGTCATGCAAATTTTTGACATTTCATGTTTTGTTTTCACTTGGTGGGTTCAGCTATAAAAACTCTTTTGATGGACAAGTTCCACAAAACCTCATCCATTATTGTTCAAAAACGATATCACAATAAACAATCAATAGCGCTGACAGTTACCATATTTCTCCATAAGTTGTGAAATGTCAAAATTTATGGGCGAAAATGTTAAAAGTTGGTGAACCTTCGCAGCAAAGACTGCAGTTGCGTTGCGTTGTGTTCTGTTCGTAACATTGAATTTGTGTGTACTCAATATTTTGATAGCTATTCCTGTAATTCGACAATGACCTGCAGTTATTTTAAGAAGTTTTCAGAGTTGCTGGTTTAAAAGTGGCGTGTATACGTGGCAACCCTGCATACATATAAATAGCGTAAGTTACACAAATCTAAAAAATCTGTTTGTCACTCCACGTGAAGCCTTTGAACGTGCTTGCCATCAAACTCTCGTCACAAAACAAAAAAAACGTTCACTAAATTATATACTACACTATAGTACTGCATAATTTGATGGAGAGTGGGAATTGATTAACCTCTGCACAATATTTGCCAAAAAAGTCAAAGCACATGGCCATGGAGCCATACATGCTGGTATAGTGTATAAAGTATATATAAGCTAACATCCGTGTCGCCAATTTGTCGTATAACCATAGATATAGATAAAATCGTACCAAACTAACTATAGTCCCTTGCCATATTTGGGGGAAAAGTAACAATTTTAATATGCAAATTTCTATCAAAGACTGCGTCCAATAATATATCTATTCGTTAGTCATTCATTCATTTATGTACTTGTTCAGCAAACCACTTCGTTTACAAACTGTATACATATGTATTGTTAGGTATGTATGTATATACAATTTGCATATATTATTTGCCTAGAAAGTGTATGTGGTATTACTCATGCAAAACTTTGCTGCTAAAAGACACCCATGTGAATACGTCAAAAAAGGCAATTTACGACACCCATTAATAAATTAATCCAGTCGCAATCGGAAAGAAGCAATTTATTTATGATTGCGCGCGCACTTGCAACCCGACTCCATTCGAAATCAAGATAATGTTCTTTTTCAATGCAATTTCCTGTTGCTTAAAAAACTCATTTTTGTACGATTGTTTACTTTTAAGATTTACATCAGAAACAAGTGAACTTATTTTGAGTTTTGTTTTGTGTGTCTTCACTGTAAAAACAGTTCCTGTTTAAACAACCATCTGTCAAATTTAAAAAAGTCTGTGTTTGTAGCAAAAATCAAAAGCAGCTGTCACACTGTGCCTTCTTTCATTCTGACAATATGAGTGGATGGAAATAAAAATTTGAGGAGATGATAAATTCCTTTTTGTTTGTTTGGTTTTATAAAGTTTCTCATCATTTATAATAGTACAATCCCCGACTATTCTAAAGTGTCCTTTGCTTTTTGTTGGGTCGATTTTGTATTCTTTTGTATTTGAAATTCAGTGCATTTCTGCAGGTGATGTATCTTTTTCTTCTGTCTCTTCAAAATGAAATTGAAAAATTATTTATTTCTTCATCAGTTGGTTGTTCTGTTAGAATAGGATCTCAACTGAAGCACTATCATGGATGAGATAACGACTTCCTTTATCCTCTTGGAAATGATTAATATTAATGTTTAGCATCAGAATTAAATCGCAATGAAATTGTATCTGACAGTTGTTTTTTATGTGTATTTTATTGTCCTTAGTTGATATTGAGTATTTCTTAGATGCATAAGAGGGTATTCTTTGAAGAAATAGAAGTTTATTACAAAATTATGCCATCCCGTCACTGATGAAATTAATTAATGCCATTTTTACTTCTAGTTGTGTGTACTTCTATTGTATTCTTTTTTACTTCTAGTACATATTCTATTAAGTTTACGAATAGATATTGCGAATAATAAATTGCAGAGTAATTCTATTCAAAAATAATACAATGCTTTTAAAAGAATAAGAAGTTTTGGAGGAGGTCATCTCAGGATATTTTCTTATGACTGTTTGACAGGTCATTTAAAAAGTCACACTGTACAATGAACCTTATTTAATTATTTGAATACAAATTTTAAAATTGTTTAAATTTGTATTTTATCTATTTCAGGATGATTCGGAAAGAAGGAAAACAGAGTTGGAGATGTAAGTATAGTTCTTAACTTTTAATAGGTTTTAAACAAACAAATAAAAGTCAACATTTTTACCAACATTACCAAGTTCCAACAAAGCAAATTATTTAATCCAAAGGCCATTCCAGCTCTTGTCGAACAGAAGGTGTTTTATTGGTATTATGTAGCTAGCGCAGTAATACAAATAGGCACCAATGCAATGATAAACTGTCTAATGTATCATTGTTAATACCCTCAAAACAGATTGTCTCTCATTTCACTTTTTGAACATATTTTTAAAGGGTGTGTTCAGAAGATGATTGAAAATACAAATCGAGTTAAAAAATTCATAGATACACATTTTTGCACATTCTCAATTTTTTCATTATCGATTTGTACGTAGGCAACCTTCTATATTAAACATACTACCATTAAAATTTCAAACCATTAACATGGAAACTGAGTCCAAGGGTTAGAAAATACCTTATCAAAATTGACTCTCTTGAATCTAATGTTAGCCTATAAGAATTTAAAGTTTAATGGAAGTCGAAAAAAGTTTGTTTTCAACCTGCTCTTAAAAACATTGGCGCAACATTTTAAAGAACCTATTGTAAGGGTTGTGTAGTACCCGTGGCATGATGGTTAGTGCTTTGGACTGTCATGCGAGAGGTCTTGGGTTCGATCACTGCCTGTGCCACCTAAAGTTTTTTTTCACGGGTACTGCCTCTTGCGAGGAATTGAAAAATTCTCCAAGAGTAATTCTTGTCATGAAAAAGTGCTTTCTCAAATTAGCTGTTCGGATTCGGCATATAAACTGTAGGTCCCTTCCATCCCTGCAATTACTCGCACACAGGAATGGTTGAGAGTTGTAAGTCACTAGGCCCTGGTTCTCTACGGACTGTTGCGCCACCTCATTTATTTATTGTTAAGGGTTTAACAATTTACAAGTAAGCAATTTGCTAATAATTAAACAGTTTACTAAGGGAGTCCAAAATTGTAAACCTTTTCTAACTAGCAAATTGCTAATTGCCTTTTATTAAAAAAACGAACATCCAAAATGTCTAAAAAGTGACAGTTCGTGAAAATAAACAAAGCAACTACGCTTAAACGGACCTACATACTTTTTATGTGGAATTCCCAACTGGTGACTGGACGATTCCATCCACTGCTCTTGTAATAATAATTTTTGCAAATTGCTTAAAGTTAAATTACCGATTCCGTGATTTTAACTTTACCAAATTGTCAAGAGATAGTAAGATGTTAGAACCGTTTAAAATAAGCTAAATCACCTTTAAAGCCTTGTTAATTGCTGAAAATGGATTTAATAATTTACTTAATCGTTTAAAATTTTGCGGCATTTATTTTAAATAAATCCTCAATCTCTTTATTTAGTTATATTATTTTTTTTTTTAAAGTGGCCTGACAACCTTGAATTTAATTTGTTAACGCATCCTTTCACTAATTGTTACTCATTCTGTAGCAAATGATCCGAAGCAGTCAGTTACACGGCGTTCTCAATAATAGGGCATCGTCCAGACCACACTATGCTGTATTTTGCTTTGGAATCGTCGTTTACACCCATACAAGATCAAGCTGAAGCACGAATTAAAACCGATATAAGTACTATTTAAAGCAACGACGTACGTTCTCGGATTGTACAAGTTGTCAAATCCTTATTGGAAAACCATGTATATTTTATTGTTTTCGAATAAGAAGTTTCGTTTTGATTTCTTCAAACGGGTAAAGAATATTCATCACTTCTGTAGTGAGCTTTAACAATTGTTATGCGTTTTTAAAGCGTACATCGTTCCATTTTAGTAATCACATACTTATCAGAAGTCAAAATATGATAGCTTTAAAAGTGACATCTGCTTAAATACCGGGCTATTTAAAATCAAACCTCGTTCCCGGCGTTCAGCCGCGGTAGTATGCTGACTCCAGGCCAGCATAAAAGGAGACGTCGCGTCGTCGTCGGTGAAAAAAAAAAAATCAAACCTCTTAAATATGTTCAATGAACAATTTGCTTTGTTTTTCCTGTTATATGTATTTTGCATTGCTGCATGTACACTTACCAATAAAACACGCCTATTATCGCGCATAAACCCAATTCCTCATTGTCTTTTTATAATCTTCCAATTAAAAGAGTCCAATTTTGGAATGAAACATTTTTAATTAAAAGATAATGTCGTTAATTGTTTATAGATTTTCTTAAAATATTATTTATTTCCATCAAAAGCTCACAAACAACAACAAAAATAAAAGCTATATAATCGAGAATTAAAAATAATCAAAAATTATGGAAAAATTAAGGGAAGAAAAAAAGTTTTAAACAGGAAGGAAAATAGCTCAAAAATATTTAATTTTTAAAAATCTGGCAGAAATGTTAAAGATTCCACTTTGAAATCGCTTTCATCTTTTCAACAAGAATTTTTCTTTATTAAAATCCCATAAGAGCTTCATTATAATGCAAACCAACTCAAAAAATATAAACCATCTTAAATTAAACAAAAGCAATAGCCTCTGTTTCGTGTGTGGAAAATCTTCTTTTTGTTTTTTGATTACATAAAGTTGTCCATTATGTACTGATCCCCACCCCTTCTGGTTGGCAATCACAATTGAATTATTCTCATTTGCACACCCCAAATGGCGGCAAGCATTTTAAGTTTTGTTTATTTTAATTCAAAATTCTTTTTGTTTGTTTGTCTGTAAAATTTATTTGCACAAAAAAAAATAATCTAAAATCGATGGGAAGACCGACTGTATACTCGTTGACCTACAAATATTTTTCTGTTTTTCATTTCAAAAACTTCCAAATGATTGTTTTTTAAGAGCATGAATGAAAAATTGATTACCATTATCCCATCATCGATACAACGACCTCCTTCGTCTATTACTATCAAATTGAGTGGTTCCAGTGCTAATTCCCATTGATGTGTCGATTTCACACTTAAGTCGTTGCAAAGATGATTTTCCTTTACGATTTTCCATCTAACTAGAGATGGATTATTTGCCCCCAATGGAGCTACCGCCATCATCGACGTCATTGTCGTCGGTCGGTCGGTCGTCGTAGCCCAACCCATCAAAAAAAGATTGGAAAATCATCTAATTTGGTTATGCCTCTATAATAATAACCTTAATTAGCTGGAACTTTGTGGTTGTCTATACTTTGTGGGGGTGCTTAAAGTTTGCGTTAAAATGTAGAAAATGTAGGTTGCAGACAGCCAAAGACGATAACTAGGCAAAAAAGTGATGTCTATACATTAATCCAATTATAATATGATATCGAACAAAAGAAAGAAAAAACTTGGCATAAACTTTTATTTATTCAGCGCTCGAATTAGGTGTGTTAAAAAAAGTAAATCGTTTAGAATTTATAAAGAATTAAGCTGTGGATTCCGGGAAAATGGATTGAAAAAAAAATCGTGAAATCGATCCCCATCAACCTGTCGCTATAGTTTAAAGCTGCTTATTGTTTTTTTTTTCAAGAATTTATATTTATTTTAATTAAATTAAAACAGTTTTCCAATCATCTGTGTTTATATGAACTTGTATTCAAAGAAAAAAGAACAAAGTGGTTCCTTGAAATGAAAGTCTAAGAATATGTCAATAAATCGCTATACAACAGCCTGACATACATACCAAAAGTCACTAAATAACTATCTGAGATTTCATAAAATTACAGAATTTGACAGCCATCATCACTACATCAGAGATGTAAATACAAATTACAATTCAAGCAGTAGAAGTCATTAGATCACAATCTGAAATTGGTAAATAGTTGTTGTAGTATGCGCCATGAAAACATAATCAGATAGCTGAATTGAGTAGATAACTAACAATATCAGATCCATACGTCACTGAAAAGCAATCTGATGTACGTTTCCATTAGTTAATAAATTAGTTAATTGTTGGTTTATATTTGTCAAAATGCTAATTATTACTGGCAAATGGTTCGCTAAAAGAGTATGATTAGCGTTCCAGTGGCAAAAACAAAATTGATTTACTTTTGATTTATAATCAAATTTGCCGACCTTAATTTTCCTAATTACAATTTGGGCAACGGTACATTTTTGATCCGTCAATTTGGCGGATTGTGAGAATCGTTTGAAAAAATTGACAGCTACGCCGACAATAGCGACAAAAACAAAAACATTTTTCGATAATTAACTAGGGCCTAGTGACTAACGACTCTCAACCATTCCTGTGTGCGAGTAATGTTGTCGGGGTTAGATGGGACCTACAGTTTTAAGTCGAATCCGAATGGCTAATCTGAGAAAGCACTTTTCATGACAAGCATTATACTTGGAGGATTTGTCAATTCCTCTCAACAGGCAGTACTTAAGATGACATAAGCAGGGATTGAACCTAAGACTTCTGGCATGACAGTCCTACTCACTAACCATCACGCTACGGGTACTATTTTTCGATACGTTCGTATTTAATTATTATATTTCTTTTAAATTGCTGATTTGAATTTTCACTTAAAAATAAATCACCGATACAATTTTTCTGCTGTGTTGAACTGTCAAATCTAGAAGAGAACCGTAGTAGTACATAGATATATGTAAGATATATATAATTTTTCTGCAAGAGTTTAAAAAAGACAATACTAAAATGACAACAGGCAAGTTAAGACGATATAAGGGACCTGAAGGCAAGTCAAGTTTCATATTTTATTGGTCAGCTGCCTAAAAATTGTCTTTCAATTAAGGAAAATTTATTGAAAAGTTATTAAAGAAAAAATCTTGCTTACTATTAAGTCAAATCTACTCTACTACTATGTCAAAATACCACCAGCTCATGTTTTTTCATTCAACTGAAAGCTGAACTTTATAACTCTGTGATTGATATATTTACTTGTAATGCTTCTGTAGAAAAAATAATTGTATTACAGCGTGTCACAGAGGATATTCTAAAGGCCATCGATCTGTATATAACATTTTTAGTGCTTTTGAACTTTTCACTTTATATGGTAAACCATTGTTTACTTTGTGAAAAACTCTGAAACTAGTTTTATTTTTCTTCTGGTGCAGTCCCACTAATAAACTCTAACTTAACCAATAGACTACAAGCTGTCAAACTCAATAGAGCTCTTTCCGAATTTTCAATGTATGTCAATGAACTTCCTTCCACAGCAAAATTTGTTTGTACGCTGTTGATGCTCAGTTATACATAAGTTGCCCGTTGGGACTCATCAAACATACTGCAGTTTCTTTGAATGAAAACCTTGAAGTAGTAGTAGTAAGTAGTAAGTAGTAACAAATTCATTTTTATTAGAATATAATGTATACAGAGTTAATAATTATTTATATGAATATTAAAGCTATGGCTAAGCCGTCAGCCTGGTTGGTAAATATAGGTACTTTTATTATTTATAATATTTAAAACTTTAGATAATAGATACAAAAATCAAACATATTCTGTTATTAAAAGCATTCGGTATTTGTAAATTGCACTCAAAAAGTTGCTTAACATTTTCCAGTCACATCTGTTTAGAATTTGAATTGTTTCTTGCATTGTTAATGTTTGTTTACCAAAGAAACGTATCCTTTGTTGTTTAAATATAGGACATATACTTATAACATGAAAGCAATCCTCTTTGGATTTAAGATTACAAAGGGTACAAAATTGATTGAAGCTGCCGTTGTAAGGATTACCGTTTAAACTGAGTGTCTCGCTTCTTGCTTTAAAGATTAAAGATATTTCTTTGTAACTCAGTGAATCGTTGAAGTAATTTCTATTATTAAGGTTAAAATCAAGTTGAGAGTATAAAATTCTGCTGTCAGATTCGCAGGCCTTAATAATGAATGCATCTCGTATTGAGTCTTCATTCTTTTGGATAATTTTATAGAGCTGATCTTTTACATTGCACAAGTTGTTTATGTCTATACTGAGCATTTCTCCGCAAGAGCTTCCAATATATTGCCATTTCGCGAACCACCAATCCTTATTCCTCAATTCATATAAAAGCATCTTTTTGGATACTCTGGAGTTCTGAAAAGCGCATATTGTGATTATAAAATCAGCCTGTGCTTTAAGTGTATTTGTCATGAGTTGAGGTAAGCCTGTTTCCAAGTAGATTGCGTAACTTGGTGTGTTGAGTGGAAGATTGAAAAGTTTTTTCAAAAAATTCCTTTGGAATTTCTCAATAACCTCATATTCCTCTGATCCCCAAACCTGAGAGGCATAGCACAAGGTTGATTTCACAACAGCATCAAAAATTTTGTATTTGGCTGATAATTGTATCCTGTCGTTTGAAAAAACTTTTTTCCATGTTGAATTCAACAAACTCTGCGAAGTGTTGACCTTCTCTAATAGGTGTTTGTTAAAATCCAAAGTTGAGTTTAACTTGACTCCTAAGTACTTTATTTCTTTAGATATTTCCAAGAGATTCCCATTGTAGAACCATTTATTCCGAGTTTGAGATTGTACGGATCGTGAGAAAATCATCACTTTGGATTTAGCGGTATTGATGGTCAGCCCCCATTTGTTGCAGTAAGACGCCAACCGATTTATCATCAATTGTAAATTTTCAGGTGATTCGGACAATAGGACGAGATCATCTGCGTATAACAAAACATTTATTGTAGAACTTGCGATATTTATGCCTCCAGGAAGGTCATCTACTACGTCATTTATAAAAAGCGAGAAGAGCAGAGCGCTGAGCAGGCAACCTTGTTTCACTCCCGTACTTGTAACAAACCATTTTGAATAAGCCGAACCATCCCATACTGCTGCTTTTGTTTCAGTGTACATTTCTTTGATTACATTTATGAACTTCGAAGATATGCCCAATTGCGATAGTTTATAAAAGAGCGCGTTTCTGTTCACTAGATCGAAGGCTGCTTTAAAATCAACAAAAAACGAGTACACTTTTTTATTCCTTGCTTGAAAAGCTTTTACAATTGAGGAAAGTGTAAAAATGTGTTCTATTGTAGAGTAATTTTTCCTAAAACCAGCTTGGAGGTTCGAGAGGATGTCTCTTTGTGTCACCCATTTGTCTAGTCTCTCTGCTAATATACCGCAGAAAATTTTAGCTATAACATTCATAAATGAAATGCCTCGATAATTTTCAGCACTATCCAAATCACCTTTTTTGTGAATGGGAAAAATCACGGACTTCTTAAAGGAGGAAGGGATATCTGCATATGTAAAAACTTGATTGTATAAAGTTTTCAAGTGGTTGAAAAACGTAGGTGTTGCATTAGCGAAAAACTCGTATGTTATACCATCTTCACCTGGTGCCTTCCCATTTTTGGCTTTATTTATAACAGCTTTTATTTCATCATTTGTTATATCAACGTCTAACATATCATCCGATACTAATGGTTTAGCATATGAAAACGCCAGGTTGGAGTAATTGCAAAGGAGACTTTCAAAGTGACAGGAGAGCATTTCTGCAGATAATTCAGGTCCGATTATATGTTTAAAGCCATTAATTCCTCTAGCTATCTTCCAAAATTCTTTCGAACACCTTGTTCTTCCAAGAGTTAGCGCTTGCTCGTTTTCAAATTCTGTTTTTTTTTTTAAACATAAATTTTTGTATTGAGTGTTAGCTTCGATGTACCAATTTTTCAAGTTGTAACTATTTGAATTTCGCATCACTCGCAGTAGTGCAAAAGATTTTTGCCTGGCTTTTAAACAATCTTTGTCAAACCATTTTTGTTTGAACCTTGTGCTGGTGTTGAAGTTTTTGTTTAATGTTGAGTTTCTAATACACTCTGTAAGCTGGATAGATTGTGCATCAGTAGATTCAGCTGTCACATTTGCTGATATTAAGTTGTCCAATAAAATTTTATATGCAGCTGTTTCCTCATTCTTCCATTTAAGCCTCGGTAGCAAATTTAAATTTTGTTGAATGTTAGAGGATTCAGTTGAAAATGTCACTTTTATTGGCATGTGATCTGAGAACGTTTTGCACTCTACTTCAAATTTATTGATTCGTTCTATCCAGTCATTATTAACTGCACAGAAGTCAATAACTGATTTTCCTTGCCCTGATACGAATGTATAGTGTCCTTCTTCATCTCCATCCGTACATCCATTTAGGATAACAGAATCATACATTTGCAACATCTCAAGCATATCAGATCCATTTTTATTGCAGATGTTATCTTTTGAATTCCTGTTGTTAATGGAGATCTTTGGATTTAATATGTTTTGTATTGTAGTGATTTGTGAGTTGCTGGTCCTTGCATTCCAATCCCCTATCAGTAAAGTGCTTTTGTTAGATAAACGCTGCATTGTGTTATGTAGTTTTTCAAAATCGGCTCTCCATTTGTTACAATTTAAATAACAGGGCAAGATATACATATAATTTTTTTGTAAAAGATTGACTACGGTGGTTCCTTCAATTTCGTCGAAATTAAACGTGTTCAATAATGATGTCTTTATTCCAAACAGGTTTCCTCCACTTGCACGACCTCTTTGAGACGATTTAGATGCCCCTTCCCATAAAAGCTTAAAGCCCATAAAATAATTTTTGAATTTACTTATATTATCTTTAGTTACATGAGTTTCAAATAAAAAAAATATATCGAAATTCCTTACATAATTGAAAAAATCTACAAATAATAACTTGTTATTTAATCCTGCAATATTATAAGCTAAAATTTTGTAAGTTACAATATTAATTTGACTGACGGCTTCTGATTCTCAATTTCGTAAAAATCTACTACAATTTGTGTTTTCATAGACCATCCCTGTTGGTTCTGCTAGGTTTGATCTGCTACTATCAGTTTGACGTCTGTTTGACATGAGCATTGTATTTTCTTTGACATTTTCAAAGTTTAGCTTACCAAATATGATTTGTAGTTCGGATTCTCCGTCATTATTTTTATATTTTAGTTCATTATTATTGTTTAGATAAAAAGTTTTATCACCAATAACTAGTGTGTTGTTCTTTAATTTAACTGCTTCTGTTGGTTTATTGGTTTTAATAATCTTTTGATATCTCAGAAGAATACGACGTTTGTTTTGTGCTTGTTTGGTTAGGTCGCGTTGTATGTATGCGCCTGTGCCTTTCAGCTTAGATGCATTTTTTAACATCTTTGACGCGATTTCGTTTGAACCGGTGTTAAGTTTGAGTTTGATAACTTTGGCATTTTCGCTTAACTTGATAGCTTGCTGCATTTGTGGCTCTTGGTTATCCAACAAAAGTTTGGTAATGACTTCAATACGTTCCTGGGGCTCCGCACCGTCATTTGGGATTGAGAAAATTATGTTTTTTCCTTTAAGCTCACGACTTTGCAGCTCCAGTTCATCCTCAAGCAACCTACAACGCATTTCAAACTGTTGAACTCTTTCTGATAACTCCAGATTCTCTCGTTTAAGTTGACTAAGTTCGTTGTGCAAACTTTTAACGTCATCCTTAGTAGCCAAGTTGGCGGTGGCTAAATGTAGTTCTTTTTGGAGTGAATCGTCAATTATTGTTTTAAATTGTTGTAAATCGACTTTCGAGAAAGACATATTTGTATTATGTTTGAAAATTTTGTGTGCTCCGTTATTATTGTGCAGCAGATATTTGTTGTCTTCAGGAGAAGTTTGACAGATTTTTCTTTTGTCAGTCATGTGATGAAAAAATAAACTTTAAATAGGCTTTTCGCCCCGAAAACTTGGTTTACCTGATTTTATTAATAAATTTGTCTGGTGACTTCACCGAAATCTTCGAAATGTGATGTTTTTTTATTTTTTATTTTAAGTATTTAAATATTTTAATTGGAAATTGGCGCGATCGATTTTTAAGTTGTACTTTTCACTATCACAGCAGAGTATGTATTTTCCATTGTGATCCTTGAAAACCTTGAAGTAATTAAGCGCTGGTCGGACAATCATGGTTTAGTGCTTAACAAAAATAAATCAAAGTTTGTTGTTATTTCTAGGAGTAAGCTAGAGCTTTCATACTTTCAACCTATCATCTTAAATTCTTGTCGTATAGAGTTCGTTGAAACCGCAAATAACATAAGTGTAGTTTTCAACCGAACACTTACTTGTAAAAATCACATCGATTATATTGTTGACAAGATATACGGTGTTCTCCTCACACTATACACCCTTAAAAATACGTCCATTACTTGTGAAAACATTTTTTTGCCTTTAGCTACTTAGGGGTGTGACATTTTTTGAAATTCTGACTACGAAAGTAAGAGAAAACTAACTGTTGTAGTTAATAGTGCGATACGGTATGTCTATGGGCTACAGCGTTTTGATCGTGTATCACAGCATTCAAAAAACCTCTTAGGTATGTCTTTTGAAAGTCTTCTCTGTTTGCGAACCTTAACTTTATTTTCTAATATATACTTCAACCCATCAACCAGTTGATTTTTTAATGAAATAACCTATCTCAATTTAAATTGTTCGTGTCTTCTAGTAATTCCCCGGTTGTAGCATCTGAACTACAGTTCTTTGTAAACTCTGTACGCATATGGAATTCATTGCCGCTCCAAATAAGAGAAATTAATAGTACATCTTTGATGAAAAAGAAACTCAAACATGATTTTAGTAATGTATAAATAGAAATTTATTATTATGACATCTGAAAAATTAACTAACTGCAAACGATGTCACTTTTTTTGTCAAAAAATTCCCAATTGTAACATTCTCTAGCATACTGATTTTTGTTCTTTTATGCACTCTATCCGCTTTGAATTCCAGTTGGAAGTACTTTGTTTCTTGTTTGTTGTACACGAAATAAATTTCTCTTTGAAAAAATGTGTACAGAAATGAAGGTACATATTTAACCTATTTATGAATTACAATAATCACTGATCTGTATGTTTTAAAATTCAACCGTTCATTATCTGTTCATATACTCATTATTCACTGGACACTGTGAAAGCAAACTTTAGGTATAAAGGGTCAACTTAACATGCATCAGTTGTTAAATGAAGCATAAAGAAATGCTAAAATCTTTCCTACAACACACGTGCTGAAAGGACATTTATAACATTGTTGAGTGTACCTCTCTTACTTATGATGAAGTTCTTTTCTCTACCTATAACAATAACGAAAAGCCTATACTCCACTGAAGCCAAAATAGAAACCTATCAGGATGGCTTCAAGTACGAGTAGATTATGTGTCTTATTCAATAGGTCAATGGAAAAATGAGTGGGATTATTATATAATCCGTCAGTCAATAGGGGATGTTGCGGCATATACAGAAGATAAACTGTTTTCATAAAAAAAGAAAGGTTCATGATGTGCCTTTTGTCTAAAAGGGTTATGTCATTCGAATTATGTTGTTCATTTTGTGCAATTGATTAAATTACTCTTAAATTACATGTCCATTTGGTGTTGATAGATTATGAGTAATTCTATAAAGAGCAAGTCTAAAAAATCAGACAAGTATGTAAGTTGCGAGATTACCTGATGGCAGGAAGAATATCTCTCAAAGGATTTCTTGTAAAGAATTCTTAAATTAGAAATCACAACCAACCAAATCTTAAGTCAGATCAGTGAAGCGTTTCAATCAATATCTTAAAATGAATCATTCATTTAAACACAACATCACGCAATATCAACATGAATCGTCTAAGTGGCTGGCTGGCGCCACATGCTCATCACCATATAAAATTTAAAAAACAAACAATAAAAAGAATATTTAAAATTACCCATCACGGATTACTTCATCATCTGATGTATATCTTAATAAAATATACCCGACCGTAGTTCACCACACGCAAGAATATTGAGTGCAGGCACCCAAAACACATGTCATCCATTAACTTTGCCCCCCAATTCAATCTAATTTCCGATAGGAAAGAGTTCAGCAGCACAAAGCACACATGTTACTTTACAGATGATTAAGTCTTTCATATAACAATTTAACGTTTCAATTTGTGTTTCATTAAACATTTAAATAAATCTGCTCTTTTCATCAAAACCATATCTCCCAGCTATTTATTCCATATAGGTGGGTACGGTACTGTATTCACTCGAAATCCCAGGCTCAACCCAAACATCCTGCAAGCAAATGAGAAGTCAAAACCAAAGAGGACACTATGTCGTTTAGCGCAAACATAACCCAAATCAAGTGGAATAACTGATAGCACAAGTGGGAGTGAAAATGTCTATCCAACATAATACACTCGTACGAGTATAGTCTCAGATACCGTGCCGTGCAGCACATAAGGGATCTACATTGGTGTAGTCTAGTGTGCGCTAAATAGCCCAGCAGGAGGATGTGTATATTGTATATAAAGGTATGATGTGAATGGAGAAAACCAGGAAGGAAGAGGTAACAAACGACACGGCGACCTGAATGGAACAACTCACCTCCTGGCATCATTCATGTGACGTCAGTCAAATGTCAGCGGGGCGAGAGGATGAAAACGAGTAGGTGATGCTTAAGGGGTTCCCTTTGCTTTGAATGTTCATCTGAACTGGAATTTGTATAACCTTCTGTTTCTCGACATCCTAAGCTTGAGTGGGTAGAATTTTCTATATACAACAAGTACATACATATCTAGATGAGAGTAAGAGAAAAGTGGGTGCTGATCAGGGATGTCATTTGATAAATATAAGAAGTATTTTCTCAGCCTTGAGGTTTATCCGGAATTCCTGCTTCATTACTTGGTTTTTTTTTATCAATTTTTCTTATTTTGAACAAAATATGGGCATATTTAAAAAGTTCATGTTCATATCTTCAGGCTGCCAAACATTGTTTAAACATTTTATTTAATTTTCAGTCTCAAAAAACTTATGAATATCTTGTTTTCAATCTAGAATTTTTTTCTTAATAACATCACTGGAATTTCAGAGCAATACTTGACGCTGATGAATGAAAAGTGATGTAAAATTAAATAGTGTTCCCATATCTTACTCCTACATAGAGATATTGATTACATTTCACTTCTGAAAATATCCACAATCGATAGAAAATTGATTCTGATAGATTGCCTGATACTATCTGTTTAAGAGGACCAAATAGTATAAAACCCTGTTGTAAATGACTATTGAGAATTAACCTTGCTCCTGTTTGACGATAAAGATGAATGCTTTTGCTTCAAAAAAAAAAAAATAAGAAGAAAGGGTAGATTATACAGAAAGTTCATTGAATATGCTATCGAATTGGCAATTTTAAATAATACTGAATGCAAAATTGATTTTCGGGTTACAAAGGAATATGTCAGATGTTAAAGTCGAAAGTTATGAAGCGACATCATTCAAGCACACATGAAAAATATGGTTGATAAAATTTTATTTTGTATCCTTTTCGGAAATATTACTTCTTAATTTGTTAAAACGCAATCAAAAGTCTTAAAAAGCTGCATACATATGTGTAATCAAATTTAATTTTTTCAATCAATCAGTGAATTCACGAAAAAGTAATGTTCATATTATTTATTTATTGGATAAAGAATGAATGAATCGTATCAACGTTCTTTTGTGCGGAAAGCTTTTTGTCTAAAGGTTTGATATCAACTTGTTCAGTTTGCACGTTTGTTTCCTCATACCCAATAATCTTTGATGTCCTGAGGTGAAATCAATGATTGTCACATTTTACATAGTCATATGTGATTATCACAGGTTTTCCCGAATGTGTAAAGTGGTTAAACCCAATCGTATCGATTGAACAATTTACAATAAGAATTATCAAGTTAATGTTTCCATGGTGAAATTTTCAAGTGATTCCAATAATTTATTGAAATAAAAGTACAAAGTTAATTGCCTTGTGATAATATTACTACATTTTCTTATGTATCCGAAAGTCTCTGTGACTGGTTGCTTTATTCATATTGCTTCTAAAACGTCATGTTCTTTGAAAACTGACTATGGGCAGGTTCAGACAACATAAGGACTTCATTTGCAGCCAATAGCATTCTTTGAACGTAGATTTTGACCAAAGCAACTAGTTAGTTTTCAAAGTTTCATACATTTTAAACTTGGAACTTTATTGTCTATAAAACACACCTCAAGCAAGCTACAATTCCATCATGATTTGCATTAAATAAATCACAGAGTAATAAAGTTCAGCTTTCAGTTGAATGAAAAATCATGATCAACTGTCAGTCTGGCTTTATGTGGACTTGACTTAATAGTTAGAAAGATTTTTCTTGACTAACTTTCCAGTCAAATTTCCAATAAAGGTGCCTTAATTTGAAGATAATCTGCAGTCAAGTTAATTCTTTGAACGTAAATTTTGACCAAAGCAACTAGTTAGTTTTTTAAGAGTCATACATTTCAAATTCAGAACTTTACTTTACAAACCTCTACTTCAAGTTCATAGTACAAAAACTACCAAAATCATTATTGTCTACAGAACACTCCTCAGGCAAGCTACAAGTCCATCACGATTTGTATTTGTATTGTAAAGAAATATTACTTATTTCTTTTCTAAATTTACAAGGAAGATTTTACAGAAAGCATTAAATGAAGTTGTGCAGAAAATGAATAAAACATAGAGTAATAAAGTTCAGCTTTCAGTTAAATGAAAAAACATGATCAAACATGAACCCTCGCAAAACAAATGATCAATTGTCATTTTGACATAAGTTGACTTGACTTGAGAGGGAAATTTTTCTTGACTAACTTTCCAGTCAACTTTCCAATAAAGTTGCCTTAATTGGATGGAAATTTTTTGGCAGCTGGCCAATCAGATGCTAGAAACTTGCCTTACTTTCAAGTCCTTATGTCGTCTGAACCTGCCCAATTTTTTGGGAGCTGGCCAATCAGCTATTTAGTTATCACTTGTGACAGTTACCTTACACAGATTGAAAATTAGCTGATTTTGAATGTCATCACCTAAGCCAACTCCATCCCTGAATTTTTAATTTCAGCAGTGATATAAAAAGACTACATTACTAGGCAATATTAAGCGAGTCGTTTTTAATTCTATATATCATTTGCCCTCTCCTATTAATTATCGAATTCGAAACGAGTCCATAATAAAACTTCCCACATCTATAGATATTTGATCGCCGATTTGAAGGATATATTAGTTTGTAGTTTTTGCGGGATGCATTAAATTTTATAAAAAGAAATAATAGCTTAACTCTAGTTTGTATTTTTTTTAACATAAAACAAACAAAAATAAAATTTTAAAACTTAAATGTCATTTCAAATTCATTTTCGATTTCGAAAACAGGACGGGTTTGGAACTAAAGAGAGCGAAGACAGTAGTACCTACCAAACCTCATTTTTGTCACCAAAAACTATTCGCTTCGATCTTATTCCTTATAAATAGGAATATAATTCATTATTCTGCTCTACGAGATACCTAAACGCGTGGCTCAAACGTGTGGTCGGTTACCTACGAATGAATTGTGCTCAGCGAATTACTTATTACAAATTATTTCTACAAAATTCAGCGCGCTTATAAAACTATAAAACTTTTTGGATTAACATGTTTCGATTCTGTTTTTTTTTTTTTTTTTTTTCTGCTTAATAGATACCTACTTTAGTTGACTTTGTAGTATTAAATTATTCTTAGGTTTTTTATTTTATAGTACTTTAAGGTAATTCTTTTATCTAAGAAGCCCGTTCGTAAACTCTACACGAATTAAAAAGTGAGCGGGACTGTAATGAGTTTAAATTGTTATGTGGACCTATTTTGAAGAGACTTTTTGGCAGGTAGCTGATGTAATAAGGATAATGTAATAGAAAAATGTTTTTTAGAAATGTACTTATTTTTTTAAATATCATCATCAGTATGCTTCTGTACGCGAGTAACACCGCGGGGAGCAGCTAGTAAATCAAAACTGTTCTTCCTAGTCTTTCCAGATTTTTTTAAATTTCATCAACGACAAAAGTGGAATGCTTATTTTTATAATTAAAAATTTAATAAAATTTCAAAAATGCTTTTCAATAGGTTTTATGGAATTTCTCGTACTGGCCAGGCCATAATAACCAGGATAAATTTCTCAACTTGTGTGTTTCATAATTTTGCTATATTTCTTTTCTTATACTTATAGCTACCGTCATTCTCTCAAATGTAAAGGGTAAAACTTTCAAATTAATATTTAAACTATTTTTATTCCTTCTATAATGTCAATTTAAAGTTAAAAATACTCCTAAGTTAAGCTATGTACAGAAGAAGTGTAAAGACAAGTTTGTCTTTATTTCCATTCGACTTTACTTTCACATATTGTGGGAATGGTATTTTTGCATTCCTGACACTTAAGTGTCGACGACCCGTTTAATTATTGTATTCACTTGCAATCTTTTAATGTTAATATTTATTTTTTGAAAGATAACTTTATGCATATTGTAATGTATATGAATATGACTTGTAAATAGTTTTAACTTGAATAGTAAAATGTGTGTGCATGTAAATGAAAATGTTAAAACAAATATTAATTAACACTTCCATCATGTAGACACACTACAAACAGTAAAAAGGTTGTTGTTTTTTAATTCAATAAGCAATACCTACCGTTAACTAGATAATGGATCTTATATGGGAAAATTTAAAAAATCCGTTTGTTGATGTAGGTTTGTTTTTACCAAACTTTGTAAACAAACTACAAGGTTTTGTCTTGACAATAAAGTGAAGTTAATTATTATTACTGATTCTGATTGCTACCGTACATAAAAGACTTCACCGCTCTAATGTTTATTTCGGATGATAAAGACGTCTGCACATTTTAACTAATGGCGCTTTTAATTGTCAGTCCGGACTCTTTTAAGAGCTTACTTCAGAAAAAAATGACAGACATTTTTTTTAATCAGATTCCAAATCGGAAGCACTCAGACATTAAAATACTTAAATATCAATACAGAAAGTTGTAATGTTTGGTATTCTAATTTTATGAAGCGTAGTACCCGTGGCATGATGGTTAGTGCGTTGGACTGTCAGTCGTTCTTTGACTTCCGCACAGTGAAGAAGTGAGTAGCAGCTAAATTTAAATTAAAAAAAGTAGAAGTGCATTTGTAGTGTTTTGCGATTAAGAAGGCAGTGTGCCCCTTTTTATTTAAACAATCGGTAGCCTAGTGGAGGTGGAGTCCGAAGACGAAGCCAGAGGTCGTGGGTTCGAGTCCCGGTCTGAGTCGACGAAAAATATTAATGCTTTTTTCCACAATCGCGAAATAGTCGATTTTATTAAGTGGGAAGAAAAGCAGATGGAGAAAGAGAGGAAAGCAGGGGTATCGAAAGATACCTCTGCTAACACATCAGGTGATGTTTCGGTGGTGCCAGCAGCGGTACCCAATGATACACCAAAAACATCTGGTGAGACAGCTCAACAGTGGACAACAACAACAAACAAGAAGAGGAAACTAAAAAAGCATAGCCCAAACAAAGTGGAGAGGGCCAACTCCGCTAAGCGGCGCGATATGCGTAAACAAATGGAGGGTGGTAAGGGAGGAATTACCACGGAGAGTGAGTTTTCAGACTACGCTGAGTCTGAAAAGGCTGAATATGTGTCTGAAGGTGGAGAGGGGCTCTTCAGGCCTCCGAATATGGATTTAATCCTATCGGAGCCAGAGCCAGTCCCGCCGACAGGGAAGGTGATGGAGGTAGAGGTGGACCTCCAAGAAGAAACTAAACTGGCAGAGGCCCTGCAAGCCAAACAGGCAGCCATTAGCCAGTTTGAGGAGGCTCTTAAAAAGCTCAGGGAGGAATTGGAGCCCCTCCTCAGTCAGCTAAAGCTGAAGCAGGAAGCGCGCCGACGGCAAGAGGCAGCGCAACGGCAACTGCAACAAAAACAGCAGCATCAAAAACAACAGCAACAACAACCACAGCAGCAACAAACCAAGCCCGCTACTAAAATCTCAGGAGCGGAGCAAGTTAATAAAGCATTGCCAGCAAAAGCAGGCCTAAGTGTCGAGGGCCCATCGACCTCAAAAAAAGCCAAACACCAACAACAGCAACAGAAGCAGCAGCAGCAGCAACAGCAACAGAAGCAGCAGAAACAGCAGCAGCAGAAACAGCAGCCGCAGCAACAGCAGCAGAAACAGAAGCAGCAACACCAGCAACAACCACAGCCCAAGAAAGAGAAGGTGCCACCGATTAGGACCTACCGGGTCGACCTGCAGGACTTGAAACAGGTATGTAAGTCGGCCACTAAGGGCAATTTTGTAATAAATATTCTGAATGAAAAAGAAAAGCGGTATTCGGTACAGTGCTTCTCACTGGCCGAATACAAGCTACTGAAAGAAGTGCTTAAGCAGGCCACCGCTGAGTTCTTCAGCTTCACGCCGAAAAGCGAAAAATTTAAGACGGTCCTACTAAAGGGCATAAGTTCCTGCACGGAACCAGAGGCGCTCTTAGCTGAGCTCCGCCAAAAAGCCAACGACGATCTCGATTTCATCGGGGTCAAGCCTTTCACTACGGTGAAGTCCAGGCGAGGGGGTTACAGGCTGCCAATGTTCCTCGTAACATTATCGCCCCAAAGTAGCTTTGAGAGTCTGAGGGAAATCAAATGCCTCGACTATCAAGCCATACACTGGGATACATTAAAAAGGCACGATGACATTTTACAATGTACGAAGTGCCAGAGGTTCGGCCATGCCGGAGCCAACTGCAATATGCAGTTGCGCTGCGTCAGGTGCTCAGAAACCCACAATGAAGGAGAATGCAAGCTGGGGAATGAGCGGGTTGAGGATTTAACCCAGCTCAAGTGTGTCCTTTGTGGAAACCAAGGGCACCCGGCTAGCTATAGGGGTTGCCCTAAGGTCCAAGAAATGAAACAGAAACAGGCCAGTCAAAAAGCCGAAAGAAGTCGAACAGTTCGACAGGCTCCAACACAAAAATTCGTGGATCCCAAATTCTCTTACGCCCAAATGGTGTCAGGGAATGGGAATACGAGACAGGCTCCACCAACGGTTGTCCCAAAGGCCCCCGCGCCTAAGGCACCAGAGGTGCAGCCTGACATTGTAGCCTTGTTGTTGAGCATTCAAGGTCAACTTACAGGGCTGCAAAGTCAGATAAAGGAGCAAGGCAAAAGGGTAGATCATCTCTACTCTTTGTTGCCTGGCCTGGCGCAATTTAGACCATAATGGGCGCGCTGCCGGAGACGCGCCTAAAAGTCCTAGCTGTGAATGTAAATTCACTGATTAGGATTGAACGAAGAGCCAATATGTTCCAATTGCTGAAAGACTACAGTCCCGATGTGTTTATGGCTAGCGAAACTAAGCTAAACCACAAACACAAATTGACTCATAAAAATTACAATATCGTAAGAAGAGACCGGCCCGACTCCACTCAAGGGGGTGGTGTCGCTCTCTTTATACGAAAAGGCATTAATTATAAGGTCATATACAACAATGAATTGCGAAAGCTCAAGACGCTAGAAGTTTGCGTTGTATGCATCTCTCTCACTCAAGGGGAGCGGATGTATATGATTGCGGCTTATGCGGCTGGAGCTCCGCAGGTTACTTACTTTGCTTCAGAACTCGAGATTCTTTTTAGGGAACTGAAACTGAGCTTGGAAGAAAACTATTTCATCTTGGCCGGTGATTTGAACGCAAAACATGAAGATTGGGGAAATCAACATAGTAATCCCAGAGGTAACCATCTTTTAAATTTGATGAATCTTTACAGCGTTGAATATGGCGTCGACCTCCTGGCTACTGAAAAGCCATCGTTTCCAAGAACCGGCTCCTTTCTGGATCTTTTGCTGTACGACACCAGACTGACAGTTACAGACAAAGTGGGTAATCACCCTCGAAACTGCTTACACACAGTCGAGTACGACAGTGATCACTGCGGAATGGCTGCTGTAATGCAGATTCCGAACGAACGCGTGGAGTTGGAGGAATACGTTGCAACGCATTCTTACAATTACAGTAAGATGCGCTGGCCTCGTTTCACCAACGCCCTAGCGAGAGAACTTCGTTCGAGTGACATAGCCCCACCAAACAACAGAAACCTGACAAATACAGAAATTGACCAACATTTACAACAGATGGACGAAACAATAAAACGAACGATGGAACGGACAATACCAAAGTACAAAGAACGGGACCAAATGGACGCTTACAGAAACGCGACTATTGACGCACTACGTAGGCACAAGAGTGGCTTACTGACAAGACTCAAAAACTTGTACAGACGACTGACAGACCCACACGACTTGGAGGTTAGGACACTGAAGTCGTCAATAAAAAATGTCAATCTGTTGATTAAGGAGAACTACAGGTTATCAATTAACAAGTACTGGGACCGCAAGATCCGGTCAGTTAATTCCAGTGACCCTAGTATGTTCCCTAAAATCAATAAGATATTTAGGAAAAAGAACGACAATGACCTTCCGTGTCTGAAACTCCAAAGAACTGAAGAGAACAGAGACGTACTCATGACAGCGCAAATAGATCCAGAAGAAGCCATCTTTGACGATGACTTTTATATAATTGAAGATCCGAAGGAAAAAGTGGAGGCGGTGGGAGCTGCTTTCCAGCAAGTGTACAAGGTGAATGTTAGCATTCGCCCCAACCACGACCTGGAAAACAGAGCCCTACTTAATCACTTTTACCTTCGAAATGATATAACACATTGGCGATCTGAGAACCGCGGTTTTATGCGGTTCGATGACGATTCCTTGGCAAATGCCATAATCGCCGAGCAAACGGGACCAAGTCCCCTGTTAGTGACGAAGGTTGAGCTTCAGCTCATCTTCAACTCAATAAAAAATAAAAAGTCAGCAGGTGTCGATGGTATATCCAACGTTGTACTAAGACATTTACCGATGGAGGCAATTGACATTTACACCACACTCTTCAATAATGCACTGAATAATGCTGTGGTTCATCCTCTCCCGAAAAAGGGAAAGGACAACTCCAACCCGTCAAATCTTCGGTCGATAAGTCTTCTTCCGAGCATCAGCAAAGTTTTCGAAAAAATCATTAATAGGGCTCTGACTAAGTGGGCTGCGGACAACAAAATAATTCCGGATAAACAGTTCGGGTTCAAGGCGGGTCATGACACAATTCATGCTGCGTCTAAACTCGTTTCTGATATCCAATGGAATAAAACAAAACAACAATGCACAGGTGCTGTTCTGGTTGATTTGGAAAAGGCCTTTGACACCGTATGGTTAGAGGGTCTTTACCTAAAACTGAGCAGGCTTGGCATAAGCAAGCCATTGTTGTATATACTTTATGATATGCTTAACGGTAGAAAGTTTGTTGTCAAAAGTGGCAATGTAACTTCTACCAAAACATTCTTAATTAAAAATGGTCTTCAACAGGGAGCGGTGAATTCGCCGATTCTCTTCAGCATTTACACCAGCGATCTGATAGGTAGTCTTACAAAGGCAATTGCGTACGCCGACGATCTTATTGCGTACAGAACGGCCCGAAAGGTTGAGGTTATTAGAATTCTCTTGCAGCGTGATTTCGACAAGATTCAGCGATATTGCGACGACTGGAAACTGAAAATAAATGTCCATAAGTCGGAGACAATTCTGTTCCGGACTCCGTTGGCTATGGCCACGAGGGATACGTGCAAGAATTGGCGCAAGATGGTTATCGTTGATCTTCACGGGCAGCCATTAGCGAGCAAAAGTGTAGTGAAGTACCTCGGTATCTGGTTAGATCAGTATTTATATTTCGATAGACATATAAATGCTGCTCTGACCAGGGCCAGAGGAGCCTTCGCTCTGACGAAACGGCTGTTTTTTAGCAGTCGGCTTGACCCCAGAGTGAAGGTAATTTGCTACATGGCCCTCATACGGACGATGATCGTTTATGGTTGTCCTGTGTGGTTCAACGTTGCCCCTTCCCAGATGGAGAGGTTTCGGGTGTTCGAGCGGCAGTGTTTACGACGCTGTACCGGCTTATATCGAACAGCCGAATCTTCTTACGTGCACTACTATTCCAACGAGGTCCTATACAACGGGGCTCGAATCAACAGAATTGACAATTTCGTGATAAAACTCGTTCGAGGTCACATTGCAAGAGCTATGTCTTCGACCAACAATTTAATTTTCGGGGCGTTCTACCCGAACGACGAATATTTTGAAAGTGCACGCTTGAGCGGCTTCATTCCACCAGAGGCATTCCTCTTTTTAGATAGATGCGGTCTGATACAGGATAGATTGGCAGTTCCGTTAATCTACCACGTCAGACGACGAACCGTGGATAGGCGACTCCTGTACAATCGGGACGTCATGGCACAAGGCGGAGCAGAGCTCCTTCGGTTCAGTAGGGCTGTGCCCGAACGGGACCGAACTGATAGGGTGAAGCAGGAGAACCAGTTTTGGTGGCTTCAATCGGCACTTGATAGTGAGTAGTCGGGATGGGGTTTTAAGCCTTGGCCGGCTTACATACTTGTTTTATAGTTTTAGGGTTTAGTTTTAAGTAGAATAGGCATGGTGGCACAAAAAAAAAAAAAAAAAAAAAAAAACATACAAAAAAAATACAAAAAAATACAAAAAAAAATACAAAAAAAAAATAAAAAATAAAAAATAAAAAAAAACATGGAATAATAAAAAAAAAAATACAAAAAAAAGACAAAATATGAAAAACAAAAAACGTTAGATAGTTAGATTTGCTGCTGTGGTTGTTCTAGTTTTAAGTAGGTTATAGGTAGAATAGGTAGTTTTAGTTAGCTTTAAGTTTTATATTAAGGACCTTATGTTAAGTAGTTTTTAAGTAAAAATAAAAAAGGATATTGACATTAGTTTTTTTTTAAATTTTCTAATGAATACGAAAATAAATAAAATTGAATTGAAGTTAAAATAGATCTTAGGGCCGAAAGGCATTAGCATTAAGTATTATTGTTTAACTTAGAGTGTCCGTATGGGACCAGTAAGTTAGTTGTAAGTTATGGTTAATTAGGCTAGTTTTATGAATTTTTGTCTTGCTTTAAGATAGATTTAAGATTGAATTAATAAAAATGAATTGAAAAAAAAAAAAAAAGTGCGTTGGACTGTCATCCCAGAGGTCTTGGGTTCGATTCCTGCCTATGCCATCTAAAATTTTTTTTTTCACGGGTACTGCCTCATGCGACAATTTGATAAATCCTCCAAGATTAATTCTTGTCATGAAAAGTGCTTTCTCAAATTAGCCGTTCTGATTCGGCTTAAAACTGTAGGTCCCCTCCATTCCTGATAACAGTACTCGCACACAGGAATGGTTGAGAGTTGTAAGTCGCTAGGCCCTAGTTCTCAACGGACTGTTTTATTTTAAATTTTATGAAGCATTTTCTTACAACAAACATTATTTCTGATTTTTAAATGAATAACATTACATGCTTTTAGTTTCCACACCACAAAACATCATCAAATTTATTAATTTATTTGGTACTTTGAATACATTTGCCTCCTGTTTACATAATTGGCTCTTAAGTCTTTTAATAAGTTTACAAAAAAAATACAAATTTAAAATTCATTAAAATGGTATGTATGTTCTAATTTTTAAAAACTTGGGGTTAAAATCAAATTTTGGTAGCCTGTCCTTTATTTTCTATAACAGTTGAACAACTTCTTTGCATAGAGTTTACAAGCCACCAGCCATTAACGACAGACCCGAAGTCTTTAATGTTAGTCGGCTTATACCGAGACACTTCCGTCTTTTCGTCTGTTTTATTTTTAATCGAATTTCAATCAGGTGACAGTGCAGACCGGTGCCGTGAAATAAAATTTCAAGTATAAGTCTTATTTCACCTTTGTTAAGTGTAATTAAGCCATTTTTCAACAGTTGAGCTTATTAAACTTAAACAAAGTGAAATAAAGCCAAATTAGTTTTATTTATTTTTATAAAGTGAAATAAAGCTAAATTAGTTTTATTTCACTTCTAACTTAGAAGTTGGTCTTATTTCTCAAAATAGTTTGGCCTTGTTTCACTTTGTCAAATGCAATATGACCAACTGTTGAAAATTGGCCTTATTTCACCTTTATAAAGTGCAATTAGACCAAGTTTTAAAATTGGTCTTATTTCGCATGACCTTATTCCACGGCAGCGTGTAGACCATTCAATAACAAATTTCTGGGCTATTTCGCTAGAATACTTCATGTCAGTATTCTTCTTAATGAGAATTCTTATGAAATGATATTAATTTAACAAAGCAAATGTTCCTCGATATTACTTTACGAAAGACTTACAGAACATGATGTTTTAAATGTTCTTCCAATTTGAACAAGTCAATTCCTAGTTGGATGGATAGGGATTCATTTTCTACAACGTTGCCGTTGCATAACTAAAAGCTCCATATAACTATGTATACCCAGTGTCTCTGAAGATTCCTAAACAATACGAAATATAAAATGCAAAAATTAAACTTTTTATACAGAAAATACTCATCCAACAATTAAGTTACTTAAAAATCAACATTGTTTTATAAAAGCCAAGAATAACAAAAACAAATAAACTAGACTTTACCATCGTAGCATAAACTATGTTCTCATTATAGAAAAAGTAGTTAAATTTGCAAACTTGTCGAGAATGCTCCCACTACAAACTACGATCTCATGAAGCCATAAATAAATTGGAATAAAATTCATTCCAATTTTTCAAATGGTTGCACATCAAAGGAGAACCTTCCTTTTTAGCTCACTCACTCCACTTCCATCAATACACATCTTTCATCATTCACGTCAACAACAACAACGCCAACTAAAAGAAAAAAATAGTTAAAAAAGAAGAAAACTCTACATCATGCGCACAAGATCTCCCAGAACCAGAAACTGAACCAGAACTAAACAGCAAAAATAAAACTAATGACGAAATAAGAAAAACTCCTTCATAAAAATGTTTTCTGTTTTTCTTTCAACTTTCAACGGAGTCTCGTGGTTGATTTATTCATTCGTACACACTTTACCTTTTAGTGTGCCTTTCATAAAAAAAGAGGTGTGTGTGTTTTGGGGAAGTAAAATTAGAAAGGTCATCTCTAATCTCCTCTCTCCAGAGGGATTGGGCGGGAATTCCTAAGAAACAGGGCGTTAAATCAATTTTTAGAATAAAATATACGAATATCTATTTGTTGTTTTCGTAAGTTTAACCTAATTCCAGAATTTCTGTTCTATTTTCAGAAGAAACAAAAATCACTAAAAGAATGACTAAAGAGGAGCCACCAAAATAGATTAAGAACATTTAGTTTTAGAGACAGAAGAAGAAGACACACACAACACAATGTCCAAGTTACCTGATAACGATAACCATCGGAATGACATCTACGAGAACTTGCCGTGCCAGGCAATGTTCAATGAGTCGGTGAGGAAGATCAACAAAACGACTGCAAATAATTCGCTTCTAATGAACAATTGCAATCAGAATAGTCATCGCGGGAAGCATTCGACTCAGTTGAGTACCAAGGAGATGCTATATGCAACTCCTCTCCGGAAATCAGACCGATATAGGAGTGGAGAACGTAGTCGCTTTCACAGGACCTCAGGAAGCGGTGGTAGCAGCAGTATTGACATTGATAAAAATGAGAAGCTCACAAATGTCATGGAGTACAAATTGCTCAACAAAGACAATAAATGTCGCAATGGCAATCCAGACGATGTCGAGGGTGACGTTGTTGATGATGCTGGTACATCAGCGTCTTTGACATGTGCCAATCAGTTGGAGGATCGGAGGATATTGAATTTCCTCAAAGACACAACTCAAATTCATAAGAAGATGGAAATCATTGGAAGCAGGGAGAGAGATTGCCCGAATGCTAGTTTCTCCTGTTTGGCCAGAGAAGAGCATTTTGCGAATTTGGTCCAGCAGAACTTTAATATAGAAACTCCACCCCTATTAGTAGATGAGCCATTGAATGAAAATGACCAAAAAGATTTACAATTGGTGGAGGAAAACGATAAATTGCTGCCAGTTGCTGGTGAAGAAACAGTCGGTAATTTGGAAGTGTTTATGCACAAAAAGCAATCTCCAGATAAGGAGGTGAATGGAATCATTGCGCCTCCTGTAGTCATAGGACTACCAACCAAACCGGTGTACATCCATAGAGAGTGGGTTCTTAAAAAGATCGCTTTATGCTTGGAACAACGAAATGCTGGGAAAAAAGCAATTCCAGGACTCCTAGGAGCTGCTGCAGCAGGTGCCAAGAATGAAATCGGTGCTGCAGCGTATTTATCCCGATCTAAGGTTGCCGGAGCAACCTCCATGTACCACGGTTGTTTAGTCTTAGGATCGAACGGTTCGGGCAAGACTTCTATTTGCCAAGCGATAATGAATGGAAATTCCGGTACTAAAGGTATTCTCAATCGTAAACTTTTAGCTTGCTATCTGATTAATTCTCAGAACCCCGAGTGCCATAGCCTTAGTTTGTTCATACGAAAACTAGTCCTGCAACTTCTAAGTCATTCAAGTCTTATCCACAAGGAGGATAGTGAACGATTAATCGAGGATGGTTTGCTTTTCCTCAAAAAGGAGGAGCAGCAAATGGAATCGAAGCTAGATGCGGCTATGAATAATATATCATTGGAAGAGAATGCGGAAGAAATCCTCATCGCTGAACTCAAGAAGAGTGTTGAGCAGGATGAATTTCGTGAACGACGAACTTCTACTTCGAATGTTAAAAAATCTATGATCCGTCAGAAGTCCGCCCCCTCCCCGGAGCAACATAATCAAATGCATTCAGGTATAAAGAATTCTTATTCAACTCATCCACCATCAACTTCCGGTCACAAGATAAGCAAGGAGAATGAGAAAGATGCTGATGGTACAAAGGCAAGTCCTGGAAAGAAAATTTCCAAGATTCCCGTTGCTATTAGCGCCAGAGTTGTGCCAAGTCCATCATCAAAAGGCAATAGCAACTCTATTCAGCAAGGTGGTGGTGAAGATATTGCTGAAGTTGGTGGAGATGAGATGCAAGACGAGATAGCTGCTGCCATAAACGAAGATGAACAACCTGAAGCTGAAAAATCTGAAGATTTGAACAATCTTATCGATTTTAAAGAAAAACCCGAAAGCCAATGTGAAATAACTCTTATTATTGGAGAAAATCATTCTGATGTAGCATCCAGCCTCCCACCGCCTTTGCCCAAACCAAAGAGTTGCCGCACCACAATAGCAGATGGCTACTATGAAATGTTGATATCTAATCCGGAGATATTCGAATGTCTTAATGTGGACAACATCGAAAAGAATCCAGATGAGTGCTTTAAGAAAGCCCTACTCTTCCCTTTGTTGGAACTTACCCCGCCAAAGACCGCACTTCTGCTGTTGATAGATTCCATCGATGAAAACTACATCAACGAAGGGAACCTGATTTCCACCCTAAAGGGTCGCTGTTCGACAACCCAAAAGAGCAGAAATGTAGCCGAGCTTCTATCGAACCATATTCATCTGTTTCCGAAATGGCTCTTTTTGGTGTGCACCACAAAGAAGCAAACAAAACACATCACAAAAATGTTCACGGGCTTCAAAAAGATCACCTTGGATGATCTGAGGAAGTCGCATGTCGTTAAAGACGTACAGGAGTACATTATAAATCGATTGAATTCAGATTTCAAAGATAGCATTATGCTGACTAAGGAAATTATAGAGTCTTTGCATCAGCTGTATATCAAGTCTAACGGATGCATTCTCTATCTGGAGAAGGTGCTGAATGGCATCAAGGAAAACTTCTTCTCATTCCGAGAAATCAAGTTGATTCCTTGCACTCTGAACGGACTCTATCTCTACATCTGTCAGAAGTCCTTCAACAAAAAGCAATACCTAAAAATTCGGCCAGTCCTGAACATCCTTCTAGCTTCGACAGGCTTCGTTGACAAGCTGTTTCTCTTCAATTGCCTGAGAACTCATAACTATACCATCGATGTTGATGAGTTCGAAAAGAGGTTACAGTTGATGCGGAATATCTTGTTGTACGACAGTGGACAGAGACGAGTCAAAATCTTCCACAACTCATTCTGCGACTGGTTAGTTGATGTGAAGTTCGCAACAAAGAAATTCATTTGCGATGTTAACGAGGGGCATGTTATGATATCCATGTACTACATGCTCATCAGCGATACGTTGTGTGCTAACAGTGTGCGAAAATTTGTCTACCACTTGATCAAGGCCGGTGAATATCTCACAAACAGGGATATCAATTTAGATTTGATCGTAATGCTTTTGGAGTCGAGAATCAACTTAAACGACTGCTTCTATACAAACCACTTGAACTGCTGTTCGATCTGTGAATCGGAATTCAAGAATGATGCTAATTTTTTGCCAAAGACCAGGAACATGCTGGAAAAATTTCTAGGTAATGAGTTAAACGAGGAGTTTGCCACGTTTTTGTGCGACTTTTTTAAGCCTAGTTTGCCGACAGATGCTAAGATCTTGAAGTTGCTAATCGAGACCGGCATAAATAACGCTGATTCACAGGTGAGTTTGTTTTATATTATATTTCTCTTTATAAAAAAATGTATATATTTTTAACTTTCACGACAGACATCATGTGACTCCTCGCTTATGTCACCAGAACTTTCGGAAAAATCTCAAAATATTGATTTTGAACTTGCTGACTTGTTGTTGTCTAGTGAGAAATCTTGTTTGGTTGAAACTCAACGTCCGACAAGCCCATCAGAAAAAAGTGAACCACCCCATCCCGATAGTCAAGATGATAACAACAGCACTCTTCATCAGCTCTCGGACTCGAATCGCATCGAACTCCACAAAGGTAAAGCCTTGATTCACATTCTTGCAAACGATGGAAACCATCAGCTATTGGAGCGAGCTCTGAATGCTTGCAAGGGTCCTATTGATCTCGAAATAGAGGATTATAATGGACAGACAGCCCTAAACATTGCCTCTCGCAATGGGCATTTGGATGTGGTAAAACTGTTACTTGGGTTCACTCAAACTTCTCCTGAGGTAACTGACCATATGAAGCATGTCGATGTAAACCATGCCGATCGTGACGGATGGACTCCACTGCGATCAGCCTCTTGGGGTGGTCACACTGAGGTTGTTAAACTTCTTATTGGATACAGTGGGTGTAAAATTGATTTGGCTGATAAGGAGGGTCGGACAGCCCTACGAGCGGCTGCGTGGAGTGGTCACGAGGATATCTTGAAAATTCTCATCGAAGCTGGTGCTGATGTGAATTCAGTCGATCGTCAGGGAAGGACGTCATTAATTGCTGCTTCTTATATGGGTCACTATGACATTGTGGAGATACTGCTGGAAAATGGCGCCGATGTGAATCACCTCGATTTGGACGGGCGCAGTGCACTGTGTGTCGCCGCGCTCTGTGGATCCTCCGGCTATAGTAAAGTTATTTCTACTTTGCTGGAACATGGTGCAAATACCGATCAATTGGATAACGACGGAATGTCTCCATTGCTAGTCAGCTCCTTTGAGGGGAACGCTGAAGTGTGTGAACTGCTTTTAGAGAACGGTGCTGATCCCGATTTGGCTGATTTCATGGGCCGCACTCCCCTCTGGGCCGCCTGCACTGCTGGTCATGCAAATGTCGTCAAACTTCTGCTCTTTTGGGGCTGTGGCATTGATTGTATGGACTCAGAGGGTCGAACAGTTCTAAGTATCGCTTCGGCACAGGGAAATGTTGAGACAGTACGTCAGCTGCTAGATCGAGGACTCGATGAAACGCATCGCGACAATGCCGGTTGGACACCACTGCACTACGCCGCTTTCGAGGGATTCCATGACGTTTGTTTGCAATTGCTGGAATCTGGTGCCAAAATTGATGAATGCGACAACGAAGGAAAGACAGCTCTTCACCTTGCTGCCCAAGAAGGCCGGGATAAGTGTGTTCAATGTTTGTTAGAAATTCATTGTGCGTTCATTGACCAGAAGGCTCATGATGGCAAGACTGCCTTTAGATTGGCCTGCATTGAAGGTCATTTGGATTGTGTCCAAATTTTGTTAAGGTTCAGCTGTGATGTAAATTCAAAAGATGCCGATTCAAGGACAACACTTTATATCTTAGCATTGGAGAATAAGCTGGATGTGGTAAAGTATCTGTTGGATGTGACGGATGTTGACGTGAATATACCAGACAGCGAAGGCAGAACTGCATTACATGTAGCAGCTTGGCAAGGTCATGTTGATATGGTCAAATTGTTGATTACAATGGGTAGGTTTAGATTTTGGTATCCCCATTTGTGCTAAGTTAATTTGAAATTTTTAGGAAACGCCGATGTTAATGCCATGGATCTGGAGTGCAGATCACCTCTGCATTCCTGTGCCTGGCAAGGAAATCACGATGTCATGGGCATTCTTCTCTATTTCGGTGCTATGGCCGATCATGCTTGCAAACAAGGAGCCACAGCTCTTGGTATCTCAGCACAGGAGGGACACGAAAAGTGTGTCACTATTCTCCTTAAATACGGTGCCAATCCATATAAATCCGACCATTGTGGTAGGACACCCATCAAACTTGCAGCGAAATCCAATCGCAGTAATATTCTTAAAATCTTCGAAGGCTACACTAAAAGTAAGATACGCCTGATATACCCTTTCTCGTCCCTTGTTTAATTACTAACTTCATATCCTCTTTTTCCCATCTGCCAGCAGATGAGTCTAACAATATTGATCCAACGAAATTCCACCCGAGCATGTTAAGGTCACCGGACAATCCTCCACCGCAAGGATTCCTACCGCACCCATCAACCAATCAACAGTCCTCCCCGGCTGCCATAATCGGCAATAACAGTCTAATGATACCAAATAATAATAATATGCAATCGCCGAACCTCCTCAATGCATCCACCTCGACGCACAGTAGCAACAATTTTTACGAAAATACCATGCAATCGGACACGAGCAGTCTGCAGAAGCGCAAAAGTGTAATCTCTAGTCAGTCAACAGGAAGCAGTAATGAAGTCTGTTTAAAACTTATTTGTTTCTTGGTTGATCTTTTTTTATTAAACATTTTATTTTTCTTTGTGTTCCTTTGCATTAGGCTCCACTTACATTTACACAGCAGCTACAAAGACAAACAAAACTCAATTCTCGCAATAATCCTTTTGTGCAGAATGCACCAGTAGTCAGTTCGAAATATCCAAAAGGACACCAACGACATTCACAACTGTTGCCAGATTTAAGTGAACATCAAATTAATATGGGTAAATACTTTTTTCTCCCCGTTTTGTGCACTTTTGTTTTACTTTATTTGAAAGTCAATCTTAACTGTTTCTTTAGCTGATTTCTTATATCTTAATATTATTTTGTTGTATGTTATCTCCCACAGCAGCATCCAATGAGGCAGATATGTATGACATGGAATGTATGTCGCCGCTTTATGCTACTCCACCACATTCACCCAGTAGTGAACTAAGTTCACCCGGACAATTGCCTTCGATAAATGCTTTCGAAGAAATCGGTGGTGCAACAAGTTGTACCAATCGTTCAACCAGTGCAGGAGGAGGAAGCAAATCATCTTCCACAGATAACCATTTCGCACGAGATACACATATGCGAATAATTTTGGGAAATCTTAAAGATACCAGTCAGTCATCTTCAAAGTAAGTTTAACATACGCCACAACCTTAGAAAGTATTTATTGATTTTGTGTGTTTTTTTTTATAGCAACAAATCAAAGCGAAGCGGTATTGCAACAAATCCTGCAATGAGGATGATTCGTAGTCGATTTGATTCTGCCGCTCAGTTGATTCGACGAACAAACAACATGCTTAGCATCTCATCAAGTAATAATCAAGGTTCGTCGAGTATTGGCGTTAAGTCCGGAACTTTTCAGTGGCGCAAAGAAAGCCAAATGTAAATGTCTGCAACTTTTGCAATTCATAACAATTATGATCATGTGTGCATGGTTTGATCATCTTAGATTATTATTTAGCATTTTATGGTTTTATTTCTTTGTTTTCTTCGTAAGAAACACAACCTGATAGAAAAAAAGTGTTTTTGTGATAGCTCAAAATTTTGTTTGTCCTCATATTTATTTATTTTAATTTTAACCAACATATAAAAATATAATAATAATTGAACACTTAGTAGCTCTTAGAAATATTTCTCACATTTCACATATTTAAGTCATTTTTTTACACATTTTAGCATTGATTTGTTAAACATTTTTAAACTTAGATCATAATTATTACCATTATTTTTTCTACATTGAGTTTGTTTAACTCATAATTAAAAAAAATACGTATTACGCCTAAAGTATAAATATATATTTAAATACAGAAAACAAAACTGATACTTTATAGTTTATAAACATTGAAAACAAATACTCCTTTAAATAAAAGACCAAATGTTGAAACATTAAGACAGAACTTAACTGCACCGACTAGAGAAAAAATAGAACTACATTCATATACATTTATTAGTATTTCATTTATTTTAGAAAGAAACAAAAACAATTACAAAAACTTTAGAGGCCTATCATTTAATTTTGAGTAACATAAAAAAATGCATTATCTGAAAATTTAGATTACAAAAACAAAAATAATACATAACAATAATCATTTAATCAAAATGAACAATAAATATAAACATAAACATAAATATGTAACTTTAAATTATTTAAGCAAATCAATGATCGATTTTATTTCATAATAAAAAGAAAGAAAAAAGTAAGCAATTTATTTTATAGATACTTTTAGCGTTTAAATTCTCATTCAACTATATATCGCGATATAAACTTAAATTATATTCATACAAAGTACTGATTTAACATTTAAAAACAAAAAAGAATAAATATAAAACTCAAATACTATATGCAAATGATTTTTTGTTTTTTTATCTACAATACAATACACTTTTTATGAACAATTTTTTTAAAGACGATGTTGATTTAAATGCAAATGTTGTGGTTTTATTTCTCTATTTCAGTTTAAAATGTGAAAAAGTACATTATTACGTAAAAAAAAAACTTCGATCGTTTTCAAGAAGATTTTATTGCTCTGATTTGAAGAACGCTAAATATTTTGTTGAGGTTAGACGAGTTAGATCAGTTTAAAGCTGACTGTAGGAGTATCATGACTGTCGAACTACCAGCCATTGTCCGACAATCTTTGAAAATTTCTAATGTTGTTTAATATCTGATAATAAAATTCGAGGACTAAGTGAAGAAATGTCCCAACCATGTAAACAGACAATGTTTCATCTGACAATTGTCTATGCTTAACTTTAGTTTGGCTTATTGGCTCAAAAAAACGGTGGGCAGTTTTACATCTGACCACTGTCTATGAGGAATTGACAAATTCTCCAAGAGTAATTCTTGTCATGAAAAATTGCTTTCTTAAATAAGCCGTTCGGATTCGGCATATAAACTGTAGGTCCCCGCCATCCCTGCAATTACTCGCACACAGGAATGGTTGAGAGTTGTAAGTCACTAGGCCCTGGTTCTCTACGGACTGTTGCGCCACCTAATATATATATTGTCTATGGTTAACTGCAGTTTGACTCAAGTGGGCAAGTATATTTAGTTACCTTTGTGTTGCGTACAAACCTCATGTTTTAAAAGAAAAGCGTAGAATTGTATACAATAGCGTGAACGATTCAAAGCAAAGTCATAACAGGCGGAAAGTGTGCTCTAATAAAGTAAATTAGTTGTTTCTATGAATATTACTAATTATTTTATTAAGCGTTTTTTCAACTCTGGTTTAAAATCGTCGAGCAATATGTGATCCTTGCATCGTGGATTTTACTGAACCATTATAACTACAACTGTAGAGTAAGTTTAATGTAAGCAATGCGTTAAAAAACCTTTTCTTAATTGTACAGTAGAATGTTCAAAATCAATTTCATAGGCAATATACAATTAATAAAATGATTTCATTAGCTGAAAAACAAAACACTGGGTTTTTATCAAATTCATTTAAACCAATTTGTGTGGTTTACTAAGGAAAATAACAGCTAAACAATCTTAATTATTTTGATTCGTATTTGGATCTTTGGAGTTGACGATAAGCTTATTTAATCTAAAATAACTGAACTAGAATTTTCTCTCAATGTTTATCTGCTTGCAATTTTCCATAGAAAAAATAGTGTTGAATTTTCGCTCCTTGATTATTAAGAAACGACTTGTAATTATTGTCATTTATTGAGGAAAAAGGATAAACTAAGAATCTACATATAAAGAATTAAAGTTTTTCAGAATTCATATGCAAGACCTATGTATATTAGCAACGTTTTTCTGAATGTTCAAATACTCGTGAAACCTTCGGTTATTTGAATTAAATATGAATGAACTATTTTCAGCTAAATTTATTCCGTAAATTCATTATACAAAGTTTAATATCAAACAAATGACTACCAAATGCCGTAAATTTACTGATTGCTATAAATGCTCATCAGTAAAACATTTCAGATTCCTGCTGTTTCAATTTTGAATGATGCATTTTATTGATAGCTATAACCGGCCCCTTAGATCCTACAAGAGATTCGAATTCCTTTGGTGTCAACAAAACAATTATTCAAAAAGGAAAAAACAATCAAATTATTCATAAGTGAATTATTTTTCGGTCGAGTTTTCCACTATTCTACAGAGTTGTAACTTGACCCTGACTTTGTTTTCGAAAATTTGATGAAGATAAAAAAATACTGAACTATTTAGAGTGATTTGGAAAATGTTCTAACACAATTTGAACTTTTGCCTAGTATGAAACTAACTGCAGAGCATGCATAAGTTATATAACAAATAGAGGTAGACTGGGGTCATAACAAAATGGGCAAATACATCACCTGGTTTTATTTCAATATTTATAGATTATGTTTGTCATTTAAAAAGAATTATGTTTAATAATAAATTCTATTATATGTTTTTACATAATGATCGCGTTACGTAAGGAGGGGTAATATTATGTCTGTAGCTTAAGTGTACAGGATGAGTTGGCTATAATTGACCCTGAAAGAAGTTTTGAAAAAAGGAAAGTACTCTTAATTTCTAAAAGCAGACTGTTCACGCCTTTGCATTTAAATCAATGAACAAAAATCGAACAAACATAGTATACAATATTACAAAGTTAACAACACAACAACAAAAAATTTACTACAGGTCGCAAAAATTACAGTAATTTACACATACAAAATTTAGAACAAAAAAAAGTAAATAAATAAATACAAATAGCAGAATATAATATATTTTAAGAGAAACTATAATTGAAACGAATTTTTAGTGTTACTAGTGTTAAAAACAAAATAAAAAAGAAGAGTAATCAAATGCAAATTATAAGCAATTATTTTAATATCTAATTTATGTACAGCATACTGTTTTAAATATATTTTAAGGCAATTAGAATAATTTTATTGATCGGCAAATACAATAACGAAAAAAAAAAATAAATTGAAAGAAAAGAAATTAAAAAGTCATAAGATTAAAACAAATTGGATAGGAAATAGAAATTTTAATTTAATTTATGAAAGTGAAAATTTTAACTCCCTTAAACTAATCAAAAGTAATGATTTAACAAATAAAAAATTAAAATTGCTCTCATAAAAATGCAGCTGTTAAAAATAATATCTGTTAACAAAAGTTAACAAATACATAAATGTATTCCATTTTTTAAAACAAAACAAAAAATCAAGAAAATTAAAAATCCTTATTAATTTATTTTTAAATTAAACAACAAATTGTTAAAAATGCTGTATGTATACTAAAACCTGACAACACAATTATAAAACTTGGGTTAAGAAAAGGAAAAACCGATGTAAGTTTTCGTTAAGCAATGGAAAATATAACATTTAAAGTATTTATTTATTGCAATAAACTGATTAAAAAAATAAATGTATTAAAAAAATTATTGTATTATAAGTTGAAGACTATGGAAGAAGAGAAGAGGGAGATGCTGATCAATTCTTTAAGGGTATGAATTACACAATCAGTGATGAAGGTGAAGGTACAAATGCATTCAAAAATATGATTTGAATTTACGAAGCAAAAGGACTTTGGTCTACCTTTATTAACAAATGATAATATATATGTCGTGGGAAAGTCAAGTTCTATTACATAATATTTTTAATGAACACAAACCTGTTAATCACGGGACCTTGTAGATATATGGAATGGAATAGTACTATCATGAAGAGGAACGAACGACGCGACACGTCTGGGCAAACATCAATGAACTTAATCTGCGAAGTTTGTGGAGAATTTCAGACAATTTGATAATACAAAACAGAGAAGAATGTATACAAAAGTAGCTATGGTTGGAGGGAGACAAAAATAGATATTTTTGTGTTTATTTATCCATGTATTGTATGTATGTATAAAGCAAAAATAATGACAAATACCAAGAAGCCAAATAGCAATTCAAATTTAAATTTTGTAACTGTTGACCGATTGCCAATGAATACAACAAAAATACATTGATATATACCTATTTTCAAAAAAAAAGTAGGTACAATGTTTTTTTTAGGTATGTAATGGTAATGTATACTATACATACATACATACATATGTACAATATTAGATCAAATTAAAGTAGGAATTATTATTGAAACGAAAAGAATACGCCATCAATACTGGTAAGTAGGTATATTTTAAAAGAAGACAAATAAAAGTCAATGGATGGGTTGTAGGGGTGATGATACCCCCATCCCCTGTTAGATAATTTTGTTTGTAATTTTATTTATTTCCCTCCAGTTCAAAACTTATAGTATTGCCGTAATGGATTTCACACCCCTTATATTTGTTATTATTTATTTTGTATTTACATATGTACATATATGTATGTATGTTTATGAAAATAAAGTTTGTATTTTACTGCTTTAAAAATTGTTACTAAATGTACTACTTTTAACTGAACATAACATTTTAATTGAAAATCCAGCCCTATTCCAATCACGCAGCAGAAAATCATAATTTTTTGACCAATGGACGATCCAGGGAGGGGTCATATGTGCCATAAAGCTCATACAGTTAAGTTGCATAATTAAAGAATTTATATAAAGATTTCTTAGTAATTTAACCATATTCACCAAAAAGCGATTTGCTGTTAAAAACAACAACATGTTCACTTCAGAAAAATTTAGTAATGCTTTAAAGAGAGAAAGAGCAAATATTCAGATTCTTAAGAAGAAACCTTAAATAAAAGATCGCTAATTTGATATTAAGTTGCCTTTAAAGGGGTATGCTCATTTTCGGCCCGGAGTGTATACCAATGAATTTGGTATCAAATTAAAGGTTGTTCTAAGCCGGACCGGACGTGTCTGCAAAAATATTTTCTCCGTAACTCATGGGAGATCCGAGATATTTGAGATTGAAGTTCGAAATGTTCAACCATTAAAAATCAGCACTTTTTCGACATAAATGCTAATATCTTTGGATACAGAAAAGCTAGGAAAATCAAAACGGTATTAAAATAATGGTGTCAAAAATATATTTCAAATGAAGCTAAAATTACATTTCTATGATTTATATATTTTGAGTTATTTTTAATCAAACCTTTGAATAACAGCATTTTTTAGGCAAACTTTTATACAATAATATCTTTTAAAATTTGATGATAACATTTATTTTTTTTTTGGCTTAGTTAGTTCACAGCCTTTATTTTCATATATAATTCTTTAGGGTTTCTTCAACAATTTATTCATTTTGACAATAATAATTCAAAAATATGCTCGCAAAATACAAAAAAAATCTTATGCTTAACACTAAAAAAAAAATTCTTATAGTAATAGTGGAAAAATTAAAACAAAATATAAATAATTCTTATTAAAGTGGTGGAAATATTAGAATAAAAAAAAAGTTGTTATCACAATATCGACAAAACAAAATTAAATTAATTCAACATAATTAATTTAACAGAAGACGAATTTATTTTACTAATATAGATATAAACACAAATAATGTTTCTTTCCCACGCTTAAGTTATAATGACCTTATTTTGTTTAGTTGTGGAACCTATCAATTGAAACAAGCGCGTTCTTATTACGGGGAGCATATCCGAAATGATGGCTCATATCTTATAGAAATAAACATGGACCCAACCAGCAGTCTCCCAGAAGGTTTACCCTCAACAAGATATGCTAAATTATTACGTGGTAGGATTCAGAGCAGGCATATAAGCCAAAGAGTATATTTTGTTTACATTTTATATAATAATAATCAACAGGGCAGAGAAGCGATTCAACAATATTATTGCAATTGCCTAGTAGGTCCAAGAACGATTGGCTGCTGCGCTCATGTTATGACCATAATATTTTTTTTAAGTTGGGCAAGATATGAGAGTAATTTAAGACCCCCTTCTCAATTCTTAAATAACCTTTTAGTGACCTATGCCTCAGATTAGAATTATGTTTTGACAAACCCATTGCCATTAAAATTATTTATTTTTCTTTGAATTATTATTTAGTTTATAATTATTTATTATTTTTCTTTAAATTAATTTAGTTTTGTTTTGTCGATATTGTGATAACAACTACTTTTTTGCATTCTAATATTTCCACCACTTTAATAAGAATTATTTATTTTTTGTTTTAATTTTTCCACTATATTACTATAAGAATTATTTTTTTTTTTTAGTGTTAGGTATAAGATTTTTTTTGTATTTTGCGAGCATATTTTTGAATTATTATTGTCAAAATGAATAAATTGTTGAAGAAACCCTAAAGAATTATATATGAAAATAAAGGCTGTGAACTAACTAAGCCAAAAAAAAAATAATAGTTATCATTGAATTTTAAAAGATATTATTGTACAAAAGTTTGCCTAAAAAATTCTGTTATTCAAAGGTTTGATTAAAAATAACTCAAAATATATAAATCATAGAAATGTAATTTTAGCTTCATTTGAAAGATATTTTTGACACCTTTATTTTAATACCGTTTTGATTTTCCTAGCTTTTCTGTATCCAAAGATACTAGCATTTATATCGAAAAAGTGCTGATTTTTAATGGTTGGACATTTCGAACTTCAATCTCAAATATCTCGGATCTCCCATGAGTTATCGAGAAAATATTTTTGCAGACACGTCCGGCTTAGAAAAACCTTTAATTTGATACCAAATTCTTTGGTGTACACTCCGGGACGGATGTCCCTTATAAAATGAGCAATCCCCTTTCTGAAACTCGTCTTCAATTCCATTTTATTTGAAGCAAATAAATATTGTAAGACATTCTTAAAGTGTTTTTTTCTTTCAAAATGGATTTCCTATTAAATACAAAATCTTTTAAGATCTTAAAAATTAAAGAAGAAATCTACTTTTTGAAGTGAATTTGCTTTGAAAGCTCTAGGACTAAGATTTAAACACGAATTTCAAGAGATAAATGTCCCAAATCAGCAAAAGTGACACTTTCGTTAAAGTAATAGCTAATTGAAAAAACATAATAAACGTTTCATATCTATTAATTTAATATAAAAGCTTTGAATCTGTCGAGAACTGAAGCGAAAAGTCATTCTGCAATTTGTGAGTGCTACACTAAAGTGTATTCCCAACTTATCTGCTTACCTTAATTTGTTTTTATTTAATTTTTAGAACAATTATGTACTTTACTTCACCTTCTTCCTTAAATCCACAAACCAAACATTTCTCTACAAATTTTAGGTTTTTTTGACAACTTTAAGATCAAAATATTTTCAAAGTTTGTTATGTAGATACATAACACAGAAAGATGCAGAAAAATACTCCAAAAAAAAATGAGTGGGTGTTTTTTTACAATAGCGCAGCGGCTTGAATTAAATTTTATATTATATATTGTGTTGTGAGCATAGTTATAGCTTAAAATAGTATACCAAATGCGAATAACCTATGACAAAAATACGTACATACATAGGTAAAGGTACAAATTTAAAAACACTAGCCAATGAGTTTTTTCAAACTTGTATCTATTCAACTTACGAGTAACAAAAATTGTACCTACCTGGCTGCCTACAGTGTTGAAAAAAAAAGAAACAAGTGTCTTGATCATTTTCGATACACAATATTTCTTTAGCAATTATAAGTCTTTTGTCGTTAGTCTTTCTATATTTTAGTTGAACGTAATAATGCACAACTTATTGTTTTCACTTAACGGTAAAAAGTTCGATGGTAAAATGGATCCTTACGTTAGAATAACAGTTAAAGTAGGTTGTTTCTTTTATTTTTTCCAACACTGTATGTACATAACAGCCTCAAAATAGAATTTCCCTTCCTATACATACATATATGCATACCTAACGTACTGTTTCTTTCCAAAAAATTAAAAAACAAAAATCTATTGCCTATAATTATGTAAATATGGACATCCACACAACTATGTAGAATATACAAAATTTGACAACAATGTAGGTATTGAAAAAATAAATTTGAATTATTTTAAAATTTGAATTCAAATCCAACAAAAAAAAACCTACATAGTTCAATACATACTCGTAATATGAATATCTCCATGACAACACACAAAAAAAACGTAAACAAATATATTATTTTTTTGTCGAGAGTGAAAATAATACAACCAACTCTTTTCCTGAACTTTGTTTTCGATTTAACTTCTGTAGTCTCCACAACAATTTTCAGTACCCCCAGCGCCTCCTGTTAACCGTCAATGAACTAAAAATTCATGTTCCATAAGAGTACTATAGTTTTTATATACAAAGATTCCAATTTCTACAGATTTTGGGATTGTTTCATGAAATTTATAGCCTTAACATTACGCTCACTTTTAGGTGCACCAGGCAGAGCTTAATCTGAAATAAAAATGTCTTGTTCCTTATTATTTAAGATCGGAACTTCACTTTTCAAATTTAATATTTGAATCGAAGTATGATTTACTCTTCATGACAAATCGATACAAAATTTTAAGCAATGGCTATATTAGTTGAATTATCCAATGGAAAAAAAACTTTTATATCACTCTCATCCACTTAAACATTAACCAATTTACTTCTTAGTTCCAACTTTCACAAACACACAAACTTTTGATTTGTCAATTCATCTACCTACATAATGGAGATATCACAAGAATGTACAAAATGAAACAATGCAAACAACAAATAATACTTTGTAAAAATGGGTTTTGTTTATTTGGTTTTAAATAATCGAGATTTTAATATATGTATGTATATGTACACTACATTTTTTTTAATAAAATTCCACTTTTTAACAAAGCACTTAATTACAAGAAAAACATATTTAATTCCTAATTACATCAAATACTTTTATTTAAAAAAAGAGGAGAACCACATGTCCACTGATACGACGATCTGAAAAGAATATGAAAACAAAAATTATAAAAACAACTTTTATTTTCTTAATTTGATGCAAAAAACCTTATGCTTAAAAATTTGTTTGAACGTTATACTACCAATAAAGATAAACTTAAATCTTTAAGGCCCTGTTGGCTCTGCTTTCGGTAATGAATTAAATAATCCAAGATCTTAAGGAATTTGATCTTGCGTACATATAAAGCTGCATGCGAAGAATTAAATATTTAATTTCAACAAATACTACTCGTACGCGTGAAAAAAAAAATAAAATAGACTCAAATTATGATAGACTTACTTTATAAATGCGAATAAAATTATGTATCTTTCCCCATGCAGCTTGCCTGTAAATAAAAAAGGAGATATTGTAAGAATAAAGTTGAACTGTCCTTTTACCCTTGTTATGGTTGTAGTTTCATCAAAACGACAGAAAAAAAAGACAAGACATGGTTGGACGCGATAAGGCGAAATATTTCACTAATTTTCACTCTAGTGCCGTATCGTTTTGCTGTCATTTTAATAAATCGCCAACCATTGTAGGGAAACCTAATAATCAATTGTAAATTATTAATGTTTGAGCCTTATACTACCAACAAAGATATACTTTAATCTTTGAGGCCCTGTCAGCTCAGCAATTCATTGAATTTTTTAATCTAGCGAATGTAGACTTTTATTTAACCAAAGATACTTATTGAATAAAATGAAAAGTCTTTTAAGAATGTTATCTAATCGCAATTACGTGGGTCATAGCTGCTTTATCATGCAAATTAATGAATGTTCATAGAAATTAAAGGACGTTTACAGAGCATAGTTTAAGAAAAGTCAAGAAATAAGTTATAAAGAAGCTAGAGCCCATTAAAATATGTAATATGTTTAGAATATACCAAGGTTTGAAAATAGTTACTCACCGTGCGTCGATCACTACGATTTCCATTGAATTCTGCATATGTTTGCCATTCTCTAAATACATTGTGTAGTGTATGGAAACAAGATTTCAAAGGCAATAATGTAAAATATTGAATCAATCAATACGTAGTTATATTTTTTACAAATTTAAATTATATACAAATAAAAATAAAATAATACAAACAAAAATAACAAATAATAAATTTAGTATGACAAAAAAAAAATAACCACACTTTGTGTATAAAATAAGAAACTGTTTGTATAAGTAAAATAGAAAAACTCAATACTGCATTCATTCGACTATGAGTTCATATTGGCTAACTTCTTTGCACATTTCATTGAATTCATTTACGAACTTTTTCATTTCGGTCTGTAAAAAAAGTTTAAAAAAATTATAAAGTTAATTTTAGTGGTTCTTGTGTCAACACAAATATTCTTCTAATTAAATTACTTCAGTTTTTTTACGCTTGTTAGGTCTTGCTTTGTAGTTTTTAATGTGTCGTTTCTCCACTTCTTCTTCATCTTCTGATACATCACTGTCTATGAAAGTTGCATAATTAGAAACTGCTTTGCGCTTTCTCTTGAATTGTCTGTTGTACGTTCGTCTGGGTAGCTGTTAAAGATTCAACAATTTATTTTAATGTTATAATCAATTACTATTTTAATATCTAACTATCTGTTATTATTTTAGTCGGTCTTATCATAAAATATGTCATGTTGTCAAATCTATTTATTTATCTGTTGATTACTTTTAACAAAAGTTTATATACAATTATTGATTAATATTAAAAATACTCAAAACATTTTGTTCAATAACAATTCTATTTATTTGAATGTCGATTCATAATAAACTGAATAAAATAACGTTAACGAACAGGTTAAAGAAACATTGGGTCCATAGTTCGACCTGTAATTGGGTCGAGAAAGCCAACGTCTTTTTTTCTAAAATTTATCTCAAAAACACAAAAATTTAAAAGATTCAAAAACTTGAGTGAATTTATTCTTCCAATTACAACATCATTTCCAAAAAGTGGACATAGAATACTACTTTCCAGAAATTTGAGATCAATAAAGACGCACCTTGACTTATTAGAGGGTAGACCTACTGACTATCAGAAGAACTCGTTTAAAAGGGAGGTCATACAATACAACAATATTCTATTATAGCTTTTAAAGCTGGGTTCTACATTTCACTTTCACTTGAAATTAAATTGAAATTCATTAAAAATGAAAATTGGAGTTCTGAAATTCAATGTTATCAATATTAATTTTTTTAAAGTGATTTCAAGATTTCAATTCGACTAGTTTAAGTAGGTGTAGACAGAAGAGATGTCAATTATAAAAAGACCCACCAAGATGTCACATTTGTAATCGAAAAGTATTTACCATTTCCCATCTATTATAAATATAATTGCAATTGAACAAAAACTATTATTTATAAATTTATCAAAAATAAATCTTTGTTAGACATATTAAAATATCCATTCTCCAGCCAAAAACAATGAGTGGTAGCACCTTTAAGTTGTTGTTGTTGTTCAAAAACATTCATCAGAAGAAAATATAAAATTAATATACAAAATCTTAAAAACTTTAAAAATAGATAAACTAATGTAAACCTTCTAAATCCAATTTTCTTTTTAATTTAAGCTGATAGTCCTGGTAGCTATATATAAAATGTAAGAAAAACGAAAATTGATTTATGATGAATTTAATTTTTAAGTTAAGGAATATTTGGTTCAAATGCTTTAAATTTAATATTTTAAAACAGAAAATCAAAATCAAGAAAATTATTTAATGTACGATCCTTTCGATAAACAACTTGGAAGAGAAGACATCTTGTAGCAGAATTATTACATCAAATCTTTCTTCCTAACAAAATGTTTATTATAAAATTTGGAGTTCGTGAAAACTACTGTCACTAGTCTCCGATTCAAAAGAAATCAATATCTTATCTATGACTAAGGCTATAGTACTTCCTTTTGCAATTCCAAGCACAAATTATTTCCGACAGGAAATGTGATAAGACCAAATAAGAAAAGGAATTTTTCTATTTGTTAGATATTATATAATAGAATGAATATTCTGTAGCCTTACAATATATCATCCGGGATTTACTTAAATACTTTTTTAACACTACCAAAATTACTTACCGATTCATCAAAAGTAGTTTCGGGTTCTAAATCTTTAAATAGATTAGATAGATCACCAGTATCATTAAAATTATGATTCTCACGATTATCTTGGTTTTTATCGATCATAGTTGAGCACAACATTTGCTTAAGAGTTCTTTGTTGTGGGCCAATATTATCAAATACTGGTTTAATGCGTTCTGTTTTATTTGGAATTGCCACTGGTGTATTAGGTCGTAAGTGCTTTAGACGTTCCAGCCTTTCCTTCAGTATATTTTTATTCGGTAATATGGTTTTGTCAACGGAAACGTTTTTTGAATTACTCTCACTGTCATCAATTAGTTCCTCAAAACCAAACAAGTCTGTTGCATTGTTCTTTTGAATATTATTAATGGAATTACTTAAGTTTTGATACTGATTCACTGTGTTCTCATCGAAAACATCATCAATCTTAGAATGATTTGAGCTTCGGTGCGAGTTGTTATTTGAGCTATTTTTTGATTGATGTGAGCTTTTATTTGAATTATTTGTTGACTGATTTGAACTATGTTTTGAATTATTTTTTGATTGATTTGAGCTATTTTTTGAATTATTGTTCAAGTTGTGAGTTGAGATGTCTCCCAATATATTTCTAGCGGTCTTATTAATTGAGCTGTGGTTAGTTTCTTTTGAAATCGTATTATTAATTGAGATGTGGTTAACTTCATTCGATTTGGAATTATTATTTGATGCATTTTTATCAATGGACTTAATTCCGTACGAGTGTAATGCCAGGGGAGGCAAATTTACTACGTCTATTATGTTTATTGGCTTCAGGGGACTTCGGTATGTCAATGCTTTTCGGGTATTTGTCAAAGCTTGCATATTGGCTTCATTTGTGATGATATTAGTACCAGGTGGAGCTGCATTCTCGCCATTGGAATCATTCGATGAGAACGACGACAACGATTTGGATTTGTTTTTGGACGGTGTCATTGGAATGTAATCGGACGAAAAAGACGGCAAATTATTTGAATCTCGCCCAAGATAGAAGTAATTTGGTAATTTGTCATCAGTTACTCGCCAGGGTGATTTGTTTCCCGGCAATGGCGAGAATTGAGGTGCACTCATTGGTTGTGGGGTCATTCGAATCGGAGTCGATTGGCTAACAAACTGCATTGCCATTGCAAGAAGTTTCTTCTTATCCGTGATGGATTTTCTTTGTAGGGGTTTTTGGATTCGACCAGCTTGTTTGATCATTGCCGATCGAGCTAAATTGCTGAACCCGCGTTGATCTCGCACTTGCTCCTCTTCTAAAATATCATTTTCACCATCGTCAAAATGAAAATCATCATCAAATTGTAAACCATGGTTAAAATTATCTTGTTGTTGATGTTTTTCTTGTTGCTGTTCCCGAACTGGTGACTTCTCTGCCATAGGCTTTGGCGGCTTCTGCTTTATTTCTTCGGTTGTTGTAGGTTTTTTCTTCTGAACTCTAGGCTTCGCTTTTTTTCTTGGTACAACATTCATACCAGTGCCTTTTTTGTGCTTAGCAACAACTGCTTTTCCAGATTTTATCATTTTTTGAATAACATCATCAACTGGATTATTCGATTCTGATGAAGATTGTGATAGGAACTCGTAAACACTTTCTTGTTTTTTCCTTCTTTTGGATGATCTTGTCTGTTTGAGACTTTGTTGAGTTTTGGACTGAGAAACTGAATTTTCTGAGCGAGAATGAAAGAATTTCACTGGACATCTTAAATCGATTGTTTCATATTTTTCTGTGTCATTGTCATTGCCATTGTCATTTTTATTTTCTAATGGAGAAGAACTTGTGTTTTTGCCAAAATTTGTTTCCCCCAAAAGGTTGTGTTGTGGTGATGAGGCAGCGACACTTTCTTCGCAAACTGTAAGGAGAAGTCATTTAACAATTACATTAATTATTTTGTATGCTTTTACAACCTAAGTATTAGAAATGAGCAATAACTCAGTAAAAGTTATTGTTTAAAAATGCGTTTTATTTTTTGTTTACATTTTATTTATATCTAAGATTTCTAAACAAAAGGCAAGATTCAAATATTTAAGAGGAAAAAATATGAACACACACATTTTATTTTTAAGGAAAGGGAAACAAAGGCCCGGTTAAGTATACAACATACTTGTAATTCCACTAAAGAAAATGGAGAAATGTTGGGCCCGTATGTGAGGGACGAAGATTTGTTTTTATAGTGAGAGCGAACATTAGGAAAGGAAAAGAGGATTTATACAAATTGGTTTTGAATTCATGAATTTTGCAATGACAGGGAAATACAAAGCATTCAACATTCGTGTAGAATTGCAACTAATAAATCTCTTTACTTGAAAGTACGACCGAAGCTGGACTCGAGGGCAAACTGATGACGGATTTTGGAGGTTGCGAGCATAACAATTTAATTATCAAAGGGAAGGAATGTAAATGACTATTTTGCATAATCTGTTAAAATAATGGTAAAAGAGGTGTAAAAGGCATTAGGACGGTGTTCAACTGACGTAAATAAATCAATGGTGTTATTGTCACCAAAGAATTAAGATTATGTAAGACACTGGAGCACAAGCCCAGAGATGGAAGCTATACACAAGCTTAGGACGTATATTTGTATGTTATATTGATTGTTGCCAGATCCGAAGGACAGAAACATTTCTTGCACTAACTCTGAAAACCCAAATATCTTGAGGCATCCCAAGAGGTGGTTGGTCATACACATACCAATTATACCGAGATTTTCGGTTTCATTGATGGAAGTACCATTCATTAATAATGACAATGACTTGAACTACTACAAAACTGTACTTGAATTGAATGGTTTTAAAGAAATATTGCAATCCAAAGAAGTATTGCAATATTTATTTTTTTTAAGTAGAAGTAGCACGCATTATCGGTAAGAGAACAAGATGCAAGACTTTATCAAATGCCTTTTAAAATATCAAGTGCAATAATCTTACTTTCTCCAAAACGATCTAAAGATTCTACTGATCGGTGAAGTGAAACATGATATCACCATTGGAATTAATTCTACGAAATTCGGTCATTAAGAAAACTCCCGTTCCTCAAGATACTTTCAAAGATGATAATTGACCAGCATTTTTCAGAACTTAAAAAGAAGGGAAGTAAGTGCAACCGATCGATAATTTGAGGGAGAAGAAGATTCATTAATTTTGTGAATTTGAATTAGTTGAGCACAAACGTAGTTAATCAACTATTCGAACCCAAAAGAATATGAAAGATAAAAAAAGCAGGATTTTTCCAGCGTTAAATACACCTCTTCAGAATAATTGCGGAAAACCCGTCCAGGTCAATTGACTTATGTAAGTTGAGATCTTTTAGGATTCTCGCCACTATAGGAGTACGAAAAAAGATTGGTTCCATTAAAACATTTACGCGAAAAATAACTGCAAGAGTTGTGGAACTATTCGGCCAGGTGGAATTTGCGACAAGCTATTTTAAACTTGACAATTACATAGGTTAGAGACTGAAGGAAGAATTCTTCTTATAATTTTTACGAATGACCAAAAATTCTTAGTAATTTTTAGACATAGCAGTACTTTGTTTAGCTATATTAATTTTATTCGGCCCTCTTGTAGGTTCTTCTTTATTCACAGGTTATTTTAACCTTCAAGCGGGCGCGCGTAGTCGAATCGACCGCGCTTAGTACATTTTCGTTCATATTATTATTTTTACCATCATATGTAATTCTCATTTCTAGTAGCCTTTTTCATAATTTTAAGTACTTTTTCGACAAATTAGACTTTAAAGACAATGATAATGTATCTGAGTACAAATCAATAAATAATTATGGAAGATTTATTGCTTTATTTCTCTTATTCATCCGCGCGCCCGCTCCCGTTACAAATGACCGCGCGACCCCTTGAGGGCGTAAACTAAATGAGTCACTTTAATCTTGAACATCATTGGGAAGTATTGAAGACTTATTTTCAAAGCAAGTGATTTCTAACCCAAACATTAGGATTTTTTCAGAAATTTTGTTTTATCTTTTGCACACCAAGTTGCAAGGTATTTTTATCTATCGTTTTGGTGGTGTCAATAGGCGGCAGCCTCGCAACTGCGATTTTACACCTTTAACCTATTTTTGTGGGGCCCATAAATAACCGATATTTAGCCAACAATCCGAAAAAAAAAATATCATCCAAGCCATCCGTGAGCTACTGGCTGAAACTAACACTAAAAATGGTCTTGGAAAATGGGAGTGACTCTATTACGAAGCCAGCCAAGCAAAGCCACTTAAATGACTTGAAAAAAATAAATTAGGTTGGGCAACTATTTCTGTGTGAGAGTCATTTCTGGAATGGAGGGGACCTACAATTAAAAATTTCGAATCCGAACGTCTAATTTGAAAAATCACCTTTTATAACAAGAATTACTCTTAAAGGATTTGTTGATTCCTCCCAAGAGGCAGAAGCTGTAAAAAAAAACTTTTTTTTTAGGTGGCACAGACAGGCATTGAATCCAGACCTCTGGCGTGACCGTCCTACGCACGGTTACTACGTATTTCTCAAAACAAACTTGTATTTGGTCCCCCTTGATATACGAGTAAAATTGTTTAAATCCATCAGTTGAGAATTTTAAACGTGTGTCTTAACCAAAATAATTAGTTTATAAAGATTAATTAGCCTTATGTATGCACAATATTGAATAGTTTTGGTGAATTCGTATTTAATGCTTGTTTATTAAATAATACTAGATACAAGTTTCATTAATATCTTACCACTAACTTCTTGCACTGAGTCCTGGTTTTGTTCTTTGTTGTCATGGATTTGTTTAAATGTTTCAAATGCAACGTCATCCTTTTCCTTCTCCTTACTTGGACCTGTATTCGTTTTTATAATATTGTTTAATGGTACTTCAGTGGCACTTTCTTTTTCTTCGGGATTGGCTACAGTTTCTTTATGTTGTAATTTTGTAACTTCGTTTTTAGTCAAATCTTTCGCAATCTTAGAACCTTGTAAGGGTGACTTCGTAAGTCTAACTATTGGGGATATTTTTTTTCTCTCGGCCGGCGATTCCCCTGATTTATTCAACAAATCTTTCCACGTTGGGGCTCGTTTCGAATGACTCCGATTAATTATCTCATCGTCACTTTGGAACTCTGCTGAACTTGAGTATCCTTCTTCGTTGACATTGCCTTTGCTTCTAGACCGAGTACCTACCTTTGGTGTATCTGAAAGTTTTCTAATTGCAGAAGAAGAAGTATCTATGTCTTCTAGACTCATTTCTACAAGAGGAGTGAGTTTCCTTTTATTGGTTTGCTTCCTCTGGATTTGATTGTTATTTGGAGTACTGTTTTGAGTTAAAGAATTGGCCCCGGAAGTTGTATGTGTCCCATTGGATTTTAGGTAATTTGAAAGTGAGTTATCAAAGCAGGATTTGCGTCGTAATTTAGTATTTACATTTGTTTTAATCTCAGGTGCAGGTTTGGTATCAATAGTACTCCGCCTCAAATGAACACGCAGTTTACTACAGATGTTTTCCTTAACCTGTTGGCTCACATCATTTCTTTCGGTTCTTTTGGATGTAGTACGTGATCTTTGATCGACATTTGTAGTTTCTTCTCCAAATGTTGTGCTTGACCAATCGGAACGAAGGCGTTTAAGTAAGTAATGGTTTTTGTTATTTTCTGAATCCTGAAAATGTCGAGATATAGTGTCGGGGCTAGAGGAAGAATTACCGCGTTTTGGATTTTTATTAACGACTACATGCATCTTGAGTTTCTTTGTGCTTCTCCATTCGGAATCAGAATCAGATTCTGAATTGCTTGACTCTCTTGAACTTTCAGAACTATTCAATTGAGCACAAAGCTTATTTGATGACTTGTCGGTCTTCCTTCCTTCTTTGGGTGCCAGTTTTTCAGAATTTTCAATACATGAAGTTCTCCTTGGCCTACTGATGGCTCTGTTATGAATTGTACTCTGGATTTTTCCAGAACTCTCTGTACATGATTTCTCTGGCTTTCTGATAGGTCTCTTATGAGTTGAGCCTTTCATATCGCTTTCGAGAATATTTTCTTTACCAGATTCTTCATTCTTTTTCGTTAAGTTTTTAGGACTAATCTTCTTTGTATTGCAAATATTTTTGGAAATTGGACTGAGTGCCAATCCAGAAACAAATTTAGTGTCATCATTTTTTTTGGTTCTTTTCGATGTGTTATGGGAATTTTCACCGTCATTTGTAGTTTCTTCATCAAATATTGTGCTTGACCAGTCGGAACGAAGGCGTTTAAGTATGTAATTGTTTTTGTCATAATTAGATTGCGTATTATCTGAACCGTGGTTTGGACATTTATTCACTGCTGCATGCTTCTTAAGGGTCTTTGTGCTTCTCTGTTCCGAAGAATCAGATTCTGAACTGTTTGACTCGCTTGAACTTTTAATCCTATTAAATTGAGCACGTAGCCTACTTGATGAATGTTGTGTCTTTTCTTTGGGTGCCACTTTTCCAGAATTTTCAGTACAAGAAATTTCTCTAGGCCTAGCGATGTTTCTCTTATGAGTTGCATTCTGAATTTTACCGTGGTCTGGGTTTTTATTGACTGCTGCATCCTTTTTGAGGTTGTTTGTGCTTTGGTGTTCGAAAGAATCACACCCTGAACCGGATGTCCCACTTGAACTATTATCCATCCTACACAATCGAACACGCAGTCTACTTGATGAAGAATCCGTGTCTCCCATGATTGCAGAATTGTTGGAAAGTGAAGCGTTCCTTTGGCTTAGGACTTGTTTTTCAACAGTTATATTCTGAATATCTGGATTGACATAATTATTATTATCGACCTTAGAGCCTTCCATGTCATTTTTTGGAAGATTATCTTTACCAGATTGTCCGTTCTTTTCCGGGAAGGTCTCTTCACTACTCCTCTGCTTTGTATTGCAAATATTTTTAAGGATCGGACTGAGTGCCAATCGAGAAACAAATTTATTTCTCAATGCCCTCCCATTGGACTTGGTGGTGTCTTCAACATTCATAGGCGTGGAGGTGAACTTAAGATTGGAATTTCTCATGAATGGCGTAGTAGCAAAAGAGAAATTCTTAAAGTTTGATTGATGTCCTCGTGAAGGGGAATATAATTTTTCCTGTGGTTTTTTCATCTTAGGGACTTCGGTACTTAGTTTAGATTTTGTTATCTTACCGTTTCCAACTTTAACCTTTTCTTTTTCTACATTTGATGTCTGTTTTCTTAATTTTGCCATTTTAAAGTTTTCTCTTCTTTTTTTCTTGTAAATAAATTGGCGCAAGTTTTGCCGCGTAATAATAAATTCTACATAATTATGAAAATTGTTTTATTTTTAAATATTATACGAAATATATATTTTAGAGTAGTTGATTTTTATAAACTTTTTTGTTTTATTTTACTTATTTATTGTAAGTTATTTCACAACTGATTTCTTTGGAACTTTAAAATTGCGTTTTATTTGTTTGAATTGAAATATTTTGTGTCATTTTTAAATATACAAAAATGGCGGCACGATGGGAAAAAGTATGCGTTGGCATGCGACGCTTATCGCACCCTTTCTTGAAGTCATGTATCATATGTTTCGTTAAGTTATGGTAAGTTTACATTTGCTTCGCAGTTATTAAGATTTGTTTACATATTGGTATTTTTAGATATTTGAATGAATTAATTCATCTCCTGGGGATTAATTATCAATATGTGAAGTAATGAACAGAAAGAAGAAATTTTTCATTTCGTTTTTTCATGAAACGCGCTGTAAGTGATTCTTGTTAACATTTCAAAGTACTAAATGACAAATCCTGTCAGTTTATTTTTTTTTTGAAATTTTTTGTAGGTGCTTTTAGAATTAACTTGTTCTATTGAAACCATCACATCACTTAACTCTAAAAATATGAAGTATTTGTGCGTGCTGCGGTAATGGCAATTTAAATCAAAAACTAATTTGTATTTTTTTAGATGAGTTTCTGAAAATGAAACGCCATTTTTGGTCGCCTGGATTAAATACTATCGTTTGTGGAAAATTGAGGTTTGAAAAGTTTTGTTTTCAGAATTTTTCTAAAGACCCATGAAAACGGATAAATTTCAAAACCTCAATTTTTCACATACAACAACATTTTTACTTGGCGAATTAAAGTTCTGAATTTGAAATTCATGACACTTGAAAAACTAACTAGTTACCTTGTTCAAAATGTACGTGCAAAAAATTAAGTTGACTGCAAATGAAGTCCCTTATGTCGGCTGAACCTGCCCATTTTCACCGTAGCCTACTCATCGGATTTTGTAAACGGTGTGATTATGTGTATTTTTCCCGTATGAGTCTGGATAACAAGCATTTGCCAACTACGATAAAGGTTTATTTATAGGGTCTGTTTCACAATTTAAAAGTAAAGTTCTGAGTAGTTATTCACCATTTAAATTACTTTTCATTTAAATCCTCTCGTTGGTGAATTGTGCGTTTCGCATCCATCCTTCTCATAAATTTATGTGTTGGGTTAGTTACTCCAATTTTTCATTGGACAGTTTCAGAAAACATAAGGGACTTTGCAGTTAACTGGATTCTTTGAACGTAAATTTTGACCAATGCAACTAGTTATTTTTTAAATTGTTATAAACTTTAAACTCAGAACTTTACTTTACCTCTATTCTCAATTGATCGTGCAAAAACTACCAAAAACATAATTGTTTACAAAACACTCCTCAGGCAAGCAAGGGAAGGGAAGTTTCTAGTATCTGATTGGCCAGCTGCCAATAAATTGCTGCCAAATTAAGGCAACTTTATTGGAAGTTTGACTGGAAAGTAAGTTAAAAAAATCTTCCTAAACTGTCAAGTCAATGGGCAGGTTTAGACAACATAGGGGTCTTCATTTGCAGTCAACTGCATTTTTGAACGTACATAAATATTAACCAATGCAACTAGTTAGTTTTTCAAGTGTCATACATTTCAAACTTAGAACTTTACTTCACTGATTTCACCTTAAGTTCATCGTACTTACTTTTTTTCTTGGCGCATGGAACACGATTGGATTTGTTTTCTTTGTTTGTATTGTATTAATGCAACTTCGTGTACGTGTTAACGAGTGCGGAAGAGCTTTCAAATTCACAGCTAAACATTTTTTCCAGAACACTCTAATATATATAGTGTTTTAGCATTTTTTTTTTAAATTCAGTGTGTTCGACACCTAGTTTCAAACAGTTTCAGATTGAAAGTTTTAGTCATTTTTAGTCCGAAGTCGTTTTACACTTCAAAAGTTGTGCTAATTCTTACATTAGAGAGCTCGCTCGAGAAAGTAAAACATTTCCCCTTTCTGCCAAATTTAGTCCGAGAAATTTCTTCTGGTGATTTCTGCACTGGCTGTCAAATTCGATTTGACGTTCACGGCAAGTAATGACAGAAGAAAGAAAACCGTGTGGTTTGGGGTTGCCCAAGTAATTCTTTTATTTTCATTTTAGTTTTGGTAATATTGTTCATATTTTCTATTTCCCTTAATTATTCAAATAATTTTCATAAAATTTATATCTTTTTATAAAACTGTTACTGAAGAAAAAATGTGTAGTATAAAAAATATATATAATTGTCAATATTTATTGAAAATTGTAGTTTGTTTTTGAGAAAAAAAAAAACTCATTTAAGTTTCATAATTTAAGGAATAATTTTTTTTTATTTAAAATAAATATAAGTTTACTTCTGTTGATATTTATTTTATAGGATTCTTATTCATGATTAAGTTGATTAAAATATATCAATGATCTTCGGTAACTCTGCTTGACTATATTTTTTTTGACGTTAAAAAAGTAATCCAAACTCGTGCAAATTAGTGCGAAAACCGTTCCAGACATTTTGACAGTTTGCTTTCTCTCTGTAGCATTTTATCCCCATACTTTTAGTGCGAGAAATGTCTGGAACAGACATATTATATTAGTATTGGTGAAAAGAGGGGTAAATCAATTTATTTGTTTTGACAGATCTAGATCAAGAATAAATTGATTTATTTTACCCATGGAAAACCCCATTAATTTGAATAAAAAAAACATGATCAGTTGTTTTTCTCTTAAGGCAAACAGTTGCTAATTTTCTCAATTTTTTTTTGGGAAACAAGCTTTACATTGACAAATATTTGTTTGGAAAATTAACGGTAAATTTTATAAAAAAATAATCGTCCGGTTCAGAAAATGATTGGAAATTCAAAAACGTAAATTCTAAGTTTAAGAACATTGATGCAAATAACAAAACTTTTAAATCTTTAAACCGCTTTGTTCTAATACGCCAACGATTAGATTTTTGTTGAGAAGATTATTTTGGCGTCATCACGGTAAAGTCAAGCAAACATTTAATATTATTTATTGTTTACAAAAACAAGACATTTGATGCTTTCTTTTTAGCCATTATATGATCAGTTTTATGTACAACTTAAATATTTTAAATTCGAATCTAAGTACCAATAATAACAAGTTACTGAAAAATATTACAAAATATTAAAACACAGTTAAATTTATTAATTGTACATATGTGTTTATCAAAAATCGTTTCGTAGAATTTGTTTTAAAAAGGTTTTTACATTCCGCTTTCAATATTACTTTATGGTGGTTAACATAATTATTTGTTTTAATTTTCCTCAAAACATATCCTACCTGATATGTTTTTTCAACATTTTACAATCCAAAATTGTATCGTTACAATTTAAGTCTGGTTGGTTCATGTTTTTCCAATTTGGCTTGAATAGAGAACTAGTAATAGACCAGAAAAAATTGTATATAGTTATGAAATGTGAAGAAAATTCCTTCTTGCCGAAAAAAGGAAAGAAAAACCGTTGCTAACTCTCATTACTGATAAAACATTCCAATAAAACAGATAACATTCGTTTTAAAATTGTTTATGCATAATCGCTATATAATATTACTTTTCTTTCGTCTTTATTTTAAAATATTCAAAAAAAAAAAACAGTAGTTACAATTTTTAAACGATCTCCATTTCTCGCTCAATTCCAACGAATTTTAATTGTTCTGTTGGCCCGTATCTATAATCGAAGAAGAGCTCCTCACCCGGTTGAATGGCGCGCTTAGCGAATATTCCAATCCTATGGTCACCAGTGACCATCATAACTTTTGCATAGCAGTTGGGATTAATCGAATGATTGGCGAAACGAATTTTGTTACCCTTTCGGGTGGCATCCACCACAAAGTCATTGTTCAAATTAAACAGAAAACTACACATATACTTGTCGTAGACTTTGCCTCGTCGATCAGCTTCATCCTGGGAAATAATCTCGCCACAATATTCTGAGATAAATTCATTTTTTTGTGCGCCTTCCTTAAGAAAAATACCCCAACCGGCAACATCAGATGGCGCCATTAGCAGGTGTTTATCTGAAATTAAAATCCACCATCAGAACCATTTTAACTGTAGAAATAGAAATAATGTTTGCTTTTACACTTACGCAGCTGCCGTTGCACGCTAACGTTTTTGCAGGTTATTCTCGTTAAATTAAACTGATCCGCTCCGCATGTCTGACACAAATCTGGATCGCATTCGCGTACGGCCAAATAACACGGACATTGTTTTGTATTACATTGAGCTTTGCAACGACATCCGGGGAATCGATTTTGGCAATCGCTGCTACAATTACAAAACTTCTCGCAAAAGTTTTGCGTTTGAATACACGAACAGCCGGCATCACATGGGCCAGCATGATCGCAAGGTGTATAATTGTAGACATGATTAGAAGTGGAATCTTTTTTAAGTTGAATTTTTCTACAATGCAGTGACCAAAGACGTTGTTTCTTCTTCTTTTTGCGTGGTGGTGTGAAGTCCTGACGAAGTTCTTCAATAATCAAATCTGCTGCTTCTTTTTGGGCAAATTCGTAGACCTTTATGTAGCGAAGGGATGATTAAGACAAAACTAAGTTTCACTTTACTTTTCTTATATTAATTTACCTGTTGACATGTTTTTGTAAGCATTGCCTGTGCAATAGCACAATAGTTCTTCAAAAAGACCTTATGAAGAGCACGGAATAGAGATTGATCAGCACCGGTCCAATCGCATTTGGCATTGGATTTGTTCATCATGTCAGCTAAAAGAGAAATAATTTTTATTTTTTGAGGGTGATTTTATCAACCATATCCCAAGGCATTGCGTAAAATGAGTTAAAGATACCAATGCATCTTGAAATAGGTTCTCTTTTTTCGAACAAGGTATAATGAGAAATTTGAAAAAGAAATGGTCCTTCATGTTATAACTCTTCAGAGAAAATATAGACAATACATTTTTGAGCATAAAATATCACCAAACATACTGAACTGATACTGAACTCTTCTCGTCTCCGTTTCAAAGATTTTAATGACTAATGATTGACGACTGTTATCATAATTAAGAGAAACTTCATTATCAGTAGAAAAACCACGAAGTGCAAAACTTATATTCAAAACCTATATTCAAGTATTTTTTCAAAAAGAAACAATGCATTTAAAGTTTTATTTAATTTATAAATCCATTTTAGGGGCCAGTTATAGCTATCATTGAAATCGATCCGGAAAAATTTTTGAATCGATATTTGACGGTGTTTCCCTTTGATTAGAAATGAAAATTATATACTGATCGATCGGAAACCACACAAAGAATTTTTTTTGAGAAAAAAAAAAGTGTAATTACGCATTTATTTTTCTCTAAAGATGTATTTTTCTATTTTCCGGGCGGAAATTCATTTTCCTGAACAGCTGGTACTTTTATGTTCAAAAGTGAAACGAATCGTTCCACTGATTTGTGTTCCGATTTCACACAATTCCAATGACAGATTTCTGTCAGTAAGGCGCCAGTTATAGCTATCATTGGTTTTCATCATTGAAAACAAACATTGGAATTTTTTTGGCAGGTCGTTTATAGCTATCATTAAAAATTTCTGTCATTGAAAAAAATTTCCTGATTGAAAGCCACCCAAACATTTTTACTGACAGAAATCTGTCATTGGAATTGTGTGAAATTGGAACACAAATCAGTGGAACGATTCGTTTCACTTTTGAACATAAAAGTATCAGCTGTTCAGGAAAATGAATTTCCGTACGGAAAATAGAAAAATAAATGTGCAATTGCACTTTTTTTCCTCAAAAAAAATTCTTTGTGTGATTTCCGATCGATTGGTATATAATTTTCATTTCTAATCAAAGGAAAACACCGTCAAATATCGATTCAAACATTTTCCGGATCGATTTCAATGATAGCTATAACTGGCGCCTAAAAATTTTTCGGTGGATTTCAATCAGGAAATTTTTTTCAATGACAGAAATTTCTAATGATAGCTATAAACGATCTGCCAAAAAAATTCCAATGTTTTTTTCAATGATGAAAACCAATTATAGCTATAACTGGCGCCTTAATTTTTTTAATGATGAAATTTCATTTTACTGAACAGCCGACTGCCAAAAGCCAAACAAAATTGGTGTTTCAATTTTTTACTGTTCCGATCACATCATTACAAATTTTACTGATGAAAGCAACAGTAAAAAATTGTCTGAGGCGCCAAGCCTCAAAGTGACATTTAATTAATTGACGTAAGTTTACTGATTGCTATAAACTCTCATCAGTAAAACATTTCAGATTTCTCCTGTTTCAAATTTTACTGGTGGATTTTACTGATAGCTATAACCGGCCCCAAGGATCTTTAAAATGTTTGGAATTTCTCTTAACGAAACATAGCATTGAATTCGTCTTCGAAATAATTCCATTTATGTGCTGAAATGACCTCAAAATTTTGTAGAACAATTTACAATCATTAATGGATTTTATTTATAAAAAACATCTTGAGATCATCAGCAAATAAAATAAATTAACAGTGTTGCCAATTAAAGGGTAGTCAAATAAATACCCTCAAACTTATTAAATCTTAAAAAGTTAATAGGACCATTCAACAACTCCATCAAAGCCGAAAATGTCAAGTGGTAAGCTTTTGTCACCTGTTGGGTTTCGAGAAAAAATATATATAGATACATAGCTATGTCTATTTCACAAATCTTTGACTTTAGGCAAAAAGGTCTTAAATCAGGAATTGGTCACATGGACTCAATGAACTTAAGAACTCATTTTTCTTTCGTATTGTCTTAAGACTAAGTAAATACAAGGCAGAAAGAGACTAAAAAAGGACGTTACACCAAATCAGAAAACTAATCGAATTTTTTGATTTGAGACTTGTTAACCTAACGCCAAAGAAATGTCGGCTGACATCTACTTATTTCAATTATAATAAAAAGGAATATCAAGTTTGTTTGCTCTTAATAATTTTGTTTTTCTTTTTGGTGGAGAATATACAATTGTATACAGTTTATGGTGATACAGAAAATGTAGCCATAGTTTTTTAATAGCTTTCGCAGAGTGCCATAAGTCAAAATTTATTTTGTTATATCATTAAATTTACATTAAGCCTACAAAAAATGCTTACATTTTTTATTTAATTTTATAAAAAAAAATTAAAATACAAATAAAACGTTGACTCATGTAACTGTTTTTCCAGCCACGATATAGAGATACCTTTATTTTCAGTTTATGGAAATTTGAAAAAACCTTTTCTTTGGTTTAAGCTATGGAGAATTGAAGCTTACGTATAGCTTTCAGGAGGATACCAGGCTTGTGTAAGAATGTAAACTTTTATGACTTAAATATTAAGTTTTCATTCGTTGAATTGACATAAAAGTTGGGACGTCAAATTTTGCAATCACTTATCATTTGACCTTAAAAAGGCTATCATTTTTCTCCAATCATTTGATTCCATCATTTGAGACTTCATAATTCACTTGATTTCTTTAGGTCAAATCAATGGATGTCATTTTTAAGTTGAATTGAATAAATGATTTATAATGATTGCATTCTTTTACAAAGCTTGATATCCTCCTTAAAGCTATAAGAAAGCTTAAATTCTGAAAACTCGATAGCTCAAACATAGCTTTAACATGCGGGTAGTGCGCCTAAAAAAATCCTCTACTTAACATAACGTCCGTATTTGGGATAAAGGGTAAACTGAACATACATTGACGAAGAAGCAAGAAGGGAAGACCAAATTGGCGATTAGTCTCCTCCATACCACAGCCGGTTAATAGGCAGGTTTATGAAATATTACAAAAACAATGAGTGGTTATGTTTTTTTTATTTCAGAGATAATTAAAATTCAAGTTGAGTTTGCCATGCAAACATAAAAAGACATCTGTGTGTTTAAAAGCTCTCTTCCATAAGGACTGTACGGCAAATTCAAATGGAACGGAGTATAGTCAGAGAAGAAGGAAGTATTTTACCAACTACCCAACGTTGCCTTCCGGTTACCACTATGGAACATTTAGAAATTCAGGATCGTACCAGAACTCCCTAAGCGACTATAAATAAATAATGATTTTTGTAAACTTTGTATCGTTATATAAGCGACTATAGTTTAGTGACGCCATTACTGCAGTCTTAAAGACCTCGGGGCTTGAGATCACACAAAAAAGTAATAATTGTTTTCAAGACCTGCGAAAATCCTTAAAGAGTGTTTACTTAAAAAAGAGTAAAATACTTATTTCAGTATATTCACACGGAGATTTTAATTCTGATTTCACTACTTTGAATTCCAATATAAACTGCAAAGAAAAATTTAGGTTAGGGCCGGGCTAACTCAGTAGGAAAGACATAAAACTTAATTTAAGAGTCGTGTATTCGGACCACACGTTAGGCACACATTTGTGGCAAATGACAAGCAGAATAATAACGGTTGGATGAGATCTACATTAGGGGTAAGTTTAAGAGGAATCTGGCGATAGACTTGTCTACCGATTCTAATGCGTGGTGCGGATCCATCCTAGCTAGTTATGAAGTTTGTTTTGTGGCGAGGTGGTGTCTGATGGAGGAGTAAATCCCTCGATGATCTATACCACCAGAAATTCCAACACTTCTTTCCTTTTCCTCAATCCTTTTTCTGTTCCTAATTGTGTTTTGATTTGAGCCTAACCTATTCCCAATTTTAAATCCATTTTCCATCAACTTCAGATCACTATTTTTTCCTGAATACTTTACTTCTAATTCCCAACATTTTATAAAAAATGCACCCATAGATACTCACTTATCATGGAATTTATTTCAGCTGATGATGCAGTTATGCTGGGATTTCCTGAATCTTTGTTCTCAGCATTGAACTCTTTATTGCTATACTGACTGTTACTATCATTGCTATCTTCCGAGCTAATTTCATTTCCAGAATCTGCTGCCTGAGATTTACTATCGGCAGCAAGTTTTTCCTTCATACCTTCCTAAAACGAGAAGAAAAGATTAAATTATTTATAAGGATATAGTATCTTAAACCTTTACCAAAAGCATATAACAAGTATTCCCACAAGGATCTGTGAAGGGCTTTAATTCAGGAAATCTGCGCTTCTGTAAATTCGGCCCTGCATGACTCGACTGCAGACCTTGAAACAAAAGAATTATAAATTTCTTAACTAAAACATTCAATTCCATAACTTACGATGGAGAAAACAATCGTATTTGAAACACCGTCTACAAAAGAGTGTATGAAATGAATGCAGTGTCTTTTCCCTTGATACACTTTCTGCCTTCTCTCCATCCACATTGGGAGTGCACTCTTGTGGCCGTTCGGGATCCTGTCGTTCTGTGAGTTCAATATATCTAAAGCAAGCATGAAATTATAGAATACAAAAAAAGATGTAAAACAAATAAAATTTACTTTTCTTTCAGCTCTTGTGGTGTTCCCTTGTCTGCAAAATTTGCACTTATTGCATGGAATATAATTGGACGTGGAAAGGCGAGCTTTTCGACTGCAGACAAAGTTTCGTCTTTGGGCTTTTCCTCTTTAATTTCAGGATCTTTCACAACATCTTCATCTGGTTTCGTTGATGACTCACTTCCTTCTTCATTGTCTTCCGAATAGTTTTTCATCAGAGCATGAACCAACTCAATAAATATCGTGTCATCCATGAACGATGGATCTTTGTCCCCATGAACTTTGCCATCGTAGTTCTTTATCAGTTCCTCAATGAACTTGCCATCTTGGTCGAGAACTTCGTCGCCCATGTACGGGATGTTGTGCAAAACGGTTTCATCCTCCACCATGAAGTTCTGCTGCGTTGGTGCCCAGGTGTACATGGTTGGAATGGGTGTAACAGCATTGATTATGCAAATGGGAACTTTTTGGGGTGTTGTACCTGATGAAACCAAAGAGCAAGAGGAAACGGTAAAGTTTATGTACGTATAAAAATTTGTTCGGAAAACTTACCATCGCTGGTAGTAACCTCGGCATTTTTCATGCAGTCAATGTGCGGTGTATCGATTGGTTGGGGATCCCATACTTTGGATTCGCACCATATTTCCTGTTCATCATAATTGTGCTCATCCCTACATAGAATATATTTGTTCAGAGAACAGTAGATTTTTAACAAAGTTTAATAGTTTACCAATTTTTAATCCACAATTCTTTGATTTCATCAGCTCGCTTGTATCGTTTCTTTTGACGGATTTTCAAGTATTCTATTTTTACACGTCTTTTCCATTCTAAAGATACTTTCATGTCGTTGGTTGCAATTTTAATTTAATGTAATCCCTTTACAAGGGAACTGAAATTTTGTTAAAAAAGAAAAGAATTTCTTTCCCGAGACACCAAAACTAAAACCCAAAACTAGTCCCGCCAAATGGAAAACACATCAAATGTCAAAATTTTTGCAAGACAACGAAACCAGTTTGATTCGTTAAATTTTACGGAGGAGTGTTTAGTCTGCTATTACACGATGAATCTAGATTCTAGATGCATGCGACACTTCGAACAACATAAGTGCAAAAGAGAAAAAAAATTCGAAAACATGAGACGCAAGAAAATCGACCTGTGTCGCACGGGTAAAATTTTCCTTGCGACAATTTGACGTTTCTCTGTTCCCTTATTCGTATTTTTGCTATTCTCTTTCATATGGTTTCGTTGTTCGAGAAGCAAACTTCGACGGACAGTTATTTTGTAGGAATCTATTTCTTTGTTTTTTGATTAGAGTGCACAGTCAGAAATAAATTTTTGAAAATGGAAAAGAATTTTATTTGGACAAAAGATTTAACTCTCCAACTTTTGTGTTTATATGAGACCAACGAAAACTTGTATGTTGTGAAACACCCAGATTATATAAATAGAATAAAGAGGGCCGATTCATTCCAAATGATTGTGGATTCCCTCAAGTGTACGGCTCCTAATATCACTATTGAAACGGTTAAAAGGAAAATACATTCTCTTAGAAACCAATTCACGAGGGATTTACGTGAAGTTGAGAGGTCCAAGAAAAGTGGAGCTGGTGCGGAGGATATTTTTGAGCCCAAGTTGTGGTGTTACAATGAAATGTTGTTTTTAAGAATTCACTGTAAAACAAGGGATTCTACTTCAAGCTACGAAGAAAAGGCAAGTCATATATTTATGTACATATTTCTTTATTTTTGTAATCTTTTTTTTTGTTAAATAGATAGAACAACCAAATGAAGAAGCAATATATGAAAGTTTAATTGAGGAAGATAAAATCATTACATCCAAAAGAAAGGTATGTATGTGTCATTTTTTATTCAGTAAGTTGCCAGTCTACTTTACCTTCATTTACAAAGTAGTCTGTAAAAGCCTGGCGTATTCGCTCCGCAGCACCTTTATTAGGGTTGTCAACTTTTTGTACCGGCTTAGGAGTTATTGTTTTTGAAGGCGGTGGATCAAAACGGTTATTGTGGTGCAGTAGAAAGTTGTGTAGAACACAACAAGCTTTGGTAACTATCTCTACATTTTCAACACGAAGATCAATCGTTGTTTTGAAAATTCTAAATCTTTGCGCTAATATCCCAAAGGCGTGTTCAATAACATGCCTTGCATGTCCTCTTTTCAATGGAGGACAATAAATACATAATGGGTGATTTTTTAAGAGCTTGAGAACTTTTTTAAAAAAAAAAAAACGCATAAAATTTGCGTAAAGCGCGAAACACATTTCGAACCGAACACTGATTTTGGTAATAAAATTCAATGATTTGCAAGCGTTGCTCGTTAGTAAGTCTATTCATGATGAAATGTCAAAGCATACTGAGCATCTTTCTCTTTGACACCATGTCTGAAATCCCGCGTGATCTGTCAAATACTAATGCATGAAAATCCTAACCTCAAAAAAATCACCCGATAGAATATATTGCACTTTAATGGTGGGCTCACACTGTTTTGTTCTCAACTTTTCTTTAATGTAGAACGAATTTTCACACGCGGTATTTTGTATTTTATAAATATGCAGAAAAAAATAATAATTATCAAAGTTTTAGGACAAGGAAATATTTATTTATTTTAATTATTCGTTGACGCACTTAAGGGGTTTTCATTAAAGGTGGGTCGATTTAAAAGTTGTATACGATAAATTAGTAAGATTTTATCTTTATTTGGGAGCATTTTAGATTGGCCACCACATCTACGGTTGGTGGCGCGTATTCGAAAGGTAAAGTTTTCAATGACTTTGGTGCATAAATCGGTCTGAATTCTATCGCTTACATCGATTATTTTGTCTTTGACCGTCACGGTGGTTCGTGGCTTATTTGAATAGACCTGTGACCTAAGAAAGCTTTACATAAAAAAGTCTAAAGGTGTCAAATCTCACAATTTCGGTGGACAATTAACGTTGCCTCATCGCGAGGTAACCATACCATGAAACTGCTCGCGTAGAATATCGATTGTGTCTTGAAATGTGTGACACACGTCCTGTTGAAACCATACGTCTTCGGTGTCTATATCAGACTCAATTTAGGTCACAAAAAGTTTGTGATCAGTTTGGAAGGATGACCATGTAATCCAACGGCTGGACTAAAACGCGCATCGTTGCTACAAGAGAACTCGCATTTCTATAATAGTTTTATCATTTGGGCATGTTTCTCTAAGCTGTCCCTATTGGAAAACCCTCTAGATATGGGGGCATTTACTAAGATAGTTGCTACGTAGTCAAGGCCTGGTAAAAAAATAATAACACCATCTCTTGTTTTCAGGTCTTAACAAGCTTCTTTTCAGAGAAACTTAGGACACTTTATTATTATTAAGTTTGACAAAATACAAAAATTAAGTTCCAAAAAGTTTCTTTATATTTCCGCTGAACCTAAAGGTGGGCTAGTATCGTTAAGGAATAGATGACATCATTGCGAAGTTGGCTACTAGTAGTACATATCTAGTAAGTCAATGATTCATAAGTTTTAAGAACATTTTACTAAATTTAAAGTAAGTGCTTTTTAAATAGAAAAAAAGAAAAAAGATGTTATGGACTGTACGCCGTACTAGCTATTATAAAAAAAAACTTGGTTTAGGCGTGTGCAGTGAGTCAAAAAACAGTTTACAAAAACAGCAATGTTGACTCCGGAAAATAAAACACTTTTTTTTTATTGATTTAACGGTGTTTTAATTATGAACATTTATTTTTGCAAAAATTAATTAATTAAAATTGGTTAGGTGCACTACGCAAATATTGAGGAACTCAAAATCTTCAACCTATCCATGATGGGGGAAATGAAAAGGAGACGTATTTTTAATGCTGAATCCGAATTTGGTATGAACATTATACCAAAGTATAGAATTTGACGTATGTCAATTCAAATGGCCCATCAGCTTCAATTTTTGCGTCCGCTTTATCTTGTATGTATATGTGTAAACCAAGATCGTTACGCTAAATACGTCACAATGTGGTCTGAGCATTGCCCAATTCTTGAGAACGCCATTGAGTTGACTGAATTGGATCACTTTCTACGAAGGCCTAAGCGGCAACGATGTTTTCGTAACTTTGACCGACCGGGTTATTTCACTGGTTGCTTAAAATTGTGGTTACCGAACCAGAATTTCGGTATAAAATTTGTATAATTTTTTAAACGTTGCTCGTTCGTGTACTTTCAGCTTTATTATGGCTATCAACTATCAATTATTTGATAACTGATAACTTCTATTAATTTATTGATAATTTGGTATTATGAGTATCAAATGATAATTTTTCAATTTATTGATAATTTGGTATTATGAGTATCAAATGATAATCTTTCACCTATTGTGAATACTAATCAATATACGGTTGTGAATAGGTTTTGTTTGGTGTTTGACGTTTGTCATTTGTGTTGAGTTCTTGTGTTTTGGTCTATATCTATAAATAATTTCGGCGGAATAATGTAAGTTGTTTTCATTAAATAAATTTCTCTTTTTTCTTAATAATATTTTGTTTATTTAGCAACAGAAAACAAATAGAAAGGCTTGTGGAACTTATGGATGGAACTAATTGATGGATATCATAATTTTTGACAGCCGTAATACCAAGTTTAATTTGCTTATTTTAATTCATGAATTTATAATTTGTCCAGTGGGTTTGAAGCATCTCGTAATACAGTTTATTTTAGCTTGCACGATAAACCTTCGTTCCTCAGTACAATTGCCTTCAAACAACAATTCTAGTGAAGGCATTTCGTTCTTCAATTTGTATATTCAATAAAAACTACAAAAACACTTTTATAAATCGTATTTAAATTACAATTCTTTACCATTTACGAATATTTGATACATTTGTCAACGAAGATTTTGTAGCTGATAGAATATTTGATGGGTATCAATATGTTTGATAGCCGTAATACCGAGTTTATCAATAAAGCTATTCACAATAGATCTTTTAATTCACTATTTATCAAAAATATTGATAATTGATCACCATAATACCTATTCATTAATTTTGTTGATAATTATCAACTATTATCAAATATCGTGTTGATATTTGATAACCATAATAGGGCTGTTTGTCTCGATAATAATGTTGAGTTTACAGAAAAATTGACAGTGGCAGTTCGATGATTAGTGAAAGAACTGCCTTCGAAAATAAAACTCAAAGTTGCCAATTTACTATTGGTAAACCTGATACCTACTGTCTCTCTCCCTGCTTTGTCTACTTCGGAATGGCAATTTAAAACGAATTCACTAAATAGTTTAAAACGTAGTAAAAAAGCTCACTTTGTAACAACATTACAAAGCTTTTTGGATTTAAAAATTGTATCGGTTGATTTTTTTGAGGTTAGGATTTTCATAAAAAATCACCCGTTATATTAAACAATGTCCTCTTTTCAATGGAGGACAATAAATACATAATGGGTGATTTTTTAAGAGCTTGAGAACTTTAAAAAAAAAAAAACCCATAAAATTTGCGTTAAGCGCGAAACACATTTCGAACCGAACACTGATTTTGGTAATAAAATTCAATGATTTGCAAGCGTTGCTCGTTAGTAAGTCTATTCATGATGAAATGTCAAAGCATACTGAGCATCTTTCTCTTTGACACCATGTCTGAAATCCCGCGTGATCTGTCAAATACTAATGCATGAAAATCCTAACCTCAAAAAAATCACCCGATATATGAATCATTTTGTTGAATAATTTATTCTACTCTTTTAAGATCTATCTATCTATGAACGCTGCCTCCAAAACGCACTCAAAAACTTAACCAATCAACAATGTTCAATTTGACACTTTAATTCATGTTTTGACAGATCTGCGAACTGCAAGCAAATTGCATCCAGATGATAACTGAAGAAGGCGTATCAATAACAATGGTCGAGGAGACCGATTCAAAAACAATAAATTTTCTTTATAAATACAAAAACTATGACAACACCGATAAGGAAATCTCCGAAAGTGTTACAATACCTTTCAAGGGATGCCAAGAAGAAATAGTTTCGCTGATAATGAATAAAATGGATCCAATGATGCGTTACTTGGATGCAGACATTCGTAAGTTTCCAATTTTCTTCCGATGCGTGAAGTCCATAAAATCCTACCCATTTGTTTGTTTATTTTAAAAGCACTCAATAAGGAATTATCAGAATTTCTTGCGATTGAAAATCAAAAGTTCTACGACGAAAGAGATGAATTACTTTTGCAGAAAATTTGCAACAACGAAATCGATGTGGAAACCATCGTCAAAGACACCGAAAAGTTGTACAAAGAAGAACTTATTCAATTTGCCGATCGAGTCGGACCCTCAGATGAGGAAATCTTTGCCCAAAGTTTTCACAGACTGTTTCGCCTCGACTCATCTTCGCTCGATGTGATATTGGCAAAGGAAAAGGAACACGCCAAGGCTATCGCCGACATGGTCAATCAAATGGACAAAGAAGTCTACACTTTAAACGTTCGCCAACAAGAAGAAATGGAATCCATAATAAATCAATTGGACATCTCAACAACATCAGAAGATGTCAACAATCTTTTGGCGCAACAATATGCCATGCAAAATTACATTCGTAAACGTTACGAGTCAGAGTTGGAGGCAAAACGGGGTCATCAGAAGAACGAGTATCGCGAATGGATTACCAGCCAAGTTAGTAAAATTTTTCTACCCTCACCGCAGGCTTCATTGCAGCTGGGAAATCTTTCATCAATGTACATCTCTCAAATGCCCTCGATGGAAGAAAGCTTTACGATTCATTTAGGGTCTCAGTTAAAGCACATGCACAATATTCGTATATTGAGCGCTGATGTTACTGATCTTTGTAGCCCTCTTCATTCCGACGAAAAGTATTCCATTTTTTTTAGAGACATGGTTGGAGTATAAATTTAAATTTGTAATTATTTCAGTCTAAATGGTCTCAACATGGCGCTTGGTCTTTATTCAAGCTCCCTGTGCGGAGTTGTAGTTCTGACTCCTTCAGTTCAGGCTGAAGCAAATAAAAACATCGTCAAAAACTCAAACATGTCGACTGAGTTCCATTTCGATCAAATCGACAAGCAATTGGAACAAATCGAGACAGATGCAAAGGAACTGAATGGTTCGAACTCCAGCAGTCCCACCAAATCGAGTCTTAAGCTTAAAACAGGCGACTTTTTCATCACAAGGCACTCCAATCTTTCCCAATCTCATGTTATATTTCATTTGATATCCGATGAACCTTTTAATAGTCCGAGTGAGATTAACTCTAGGCATCCCGTTATATTGGGTTTGCGTAACATTCTGAAAACTGCAAGTCGACATGATGTCACCACATTAACTATACCAGCATTGCTGAGGCATGAAATGTCTGAGGTTAGTTTATTTCATTGAATTTTCAGAAATAGAAGTTCATTGGTTAGATTTTGTTATTGTCAGGATATGACGGTGCAATGGTGCATGCGAAGAGCTGAACTTGTATTCAAGTGTGCTAAGGGATTTATGATTGAATCAGCTTCGTGGGGAGGTGCAGAACTAAGTACTCTGCAACTTCTATTACCACACGATATTTCCGAAGAACTATTTACAACACTTGCCGGAATGGTGCCACACGTGTTTCGAGTAACGAATCCAAAAATTTTCGTCGATGGTAAGTAATAATAAATTACTCTCCATGCAGATCCAGTGCTATTACCATGTCAAATAAAATTGTATTACATTAAAAAATTATTAAATCAAAATAAATATATTGTTAAATTTAATTTTGTTTTGTTTTCTTTGTTTTAAGTGATTTAAAGAAGTTCAACGTTTCGCAGAGACATAGTTTAATATACATATAAAAATTTAATTTATTATCTAATCTACTGAACCTACATAATTCTTAAGCATCTTCTTTTTCTTGAAGGGCAATGATTGGCTTCGGACGAGATTTAAATAGTAATTTTTTTGTAACAAGTGCCCTCACTTTATACTCAGTTCGTTGGATTGTTTTATTTTCAATTAATGTCGTTGAATCGAGAAGTGTCTGATCAGCAGTTGCATTTAAAGTGCTCGCTTCAGTAACATCTATGGTCTCACTAAGATTCTCACCTTCATTAGATTTTGTCTTCTCTAATACAGCATAAGGTTTTTCAAGTTTTTGTTCTCTTCCATGGAGCATATGATGACCAATGATCATAATCTAAGAACAGACATATACATTAATCTAAATAGAATAATTATGAATCTCACCGGTTGGCCAAATTTATTATAGTATAGATCTCCAACAAAAAGATTGGCTATATCATCATCCTCTCGAGATTCAAGATCACCTTGTAGCTCAATAATTGCCCATTCAGGTATATCCGAGTCGGCACCAGGTCTAAGAATGGAAGTAAGTAATATTTTCATTAATTTTTTAAATTGCTAGATTTAAATTTCTTAAACTTGAGCTTGACTAAAGTCAGTCTTAAAGAACTTAAAAGACCAAACAAATTGAGTTACGAGATTATAATAGACAAGCATAGGGACTTATATACATACATCGAATTAGCATTGCACTTTGGTATATACAAAGTCTTGAGCAGAACAATAAGTTTAACATATACAAAGTCTTGAGCAGAAAAATAAGTCTAACATCTTACTAAAGACATTGGATGAGATAATTTACAATTTTATTAGATCAAACTTGCTAACACAATCACTTTTAAACCACCGCCAACATATTTTTATAGAGCGGGCAGATTTGCAGAAACTGCTCTGTATGAACTTACTAACTAACTCTCAGCTATATACTCTAAGAAAACCGCCTTATGCGCGTTTTTAGGTATTAAGGAAACGTTTGACAAATTTAAATAAAGCTGTAGGTAAGGCTCTTGCACACAGAGAATGATGACGCGCTATTAGAAAGTCTTGCTTCTCAAGGTATATATTGCTTCGCTGATGACATTGCTTAACATCCTAAAAGAAGTTCGATGAAACTCTCTTTGACATAATTCAAAGAGGAATGAGTATAACCAGGAAATGGTGTATTTGAGTAGGATTAAATAATAATAGAAATCCAACCAAAAACAACAATAGTACCATTTACCAGGAAAGAACTTTTAACACGTATGAAACTCATTTGGTTGGCGGGTGAAGTAATCGACACCCAAAAGGAACATAAATATCTAGAATCACACTTCTATGGAACAAACAAGCCGAAATAAAAGTCGGTAATTGTCAGTAGTCATGATATGTAGGAGACTGGCAAGCAAATCATTGTGAATCCATTCCAAGCTAAACATCCTGAAATGGATGCAAACCATGATGGTAGGACCCATAATTATCTATGGTGCAGTAACAGACAACCGAACTATGTACATAGTTAAGAATGGGAAGTCACTAAAAAAAATACAAAGGCCATGAGAACCTTCCCCCACAGGAGTAATGGAAGTCATAATCAACTTGAACCCATTGCACGAGGTGGTAAAAAAAAAATCAACTTAGGGCGCCTAATTGAGATTTTCAAATGAAGGAAAGGGAGCAAAGCCTTCTCGATATTCCAAGAGATGGTATGATTAAAAAAAATATAATTCAAGAAAAGTTTTAAAACGGAGTTAAGCCCAAATAAAGAGTGGGTAGGTGAAAATGTAAACTGCACCCTCTAGACCTAGAACCCCTATAGCTCCTATAGCATCAGCCCCAAACAGATATGCGAATGCTTTGGAAGACTGGGTGAGCTAGACAGACACAATAGTGTCTTACTTTATTGGATACGGAAGGGGGGATGGGGGGAGAGAAGGCCAAACAAAATAAAATTTTGGAACCATTTTCCCAGCCTAAAATGAGCCAAACTGCAACTTGGGAACTAAAAACATAAACGGTAATGTATTGCCTTCATTCCCCAAAGACATAGATACCTCGGAAACCACCTAATAGAAGAAAAGGAACTATATTCTCTTAAAATACTCAAGTTCTCCAAAGGAACTAATTTTGAAGAAAGTACTGTAGGAGCATTTTCATTCAGTTCTTTTGGGGGGTACAATAGATCTGAAAGTTGAAGAGTGCATCAGTACCCTATTAATATCAGTGTTCGACACAAAATAAAATTAATCCACAAACAAAAAGATTAAGGTGTCCTAAGTTCGCATCTCGCCTTTAAATTTTTCTATCACATCAGGTTTTCAAAATATGGCCCTTTGAAAATTCTAGACAAGTAAAACGGGATTTTTAAGGTTAAATTAAAACTCGACATATCATAATAAATTGTATGATGAGTTTGAAAAGTACAAATCTTTGTCTTCTAGAGACAGTTTAAATCATTTTAGTATTTTACTTAGTTTCTGGAATTATTTGACTCTGTATGAAGTTTTGAGCAATCATTGATTTCCAATCTAAACTTTGATTTTAACTTTGTTCAATTGTTGGCCCCTTATGTGAGGAAGGATGATTTCGGAGACACTACAATCATCTACCTCGAAGCAAATTAGGTTCGGTAGACTCCGGTAGGAGCGAAGAGAAACCAGCCCGAAAAGTGTTTTGTAGTACTTTTTTTGTTGGTAGACGACAGCGTGGCAGACCATGCTTATGCTGGAGAGACGTAGCTTTGGTATGCATAAATGGATGGCGTTGATCAGTATACATTGTTAAGTGAGGCTACAACCGGATCCCGGTTGTCGAGCCGATGATGATTTGGACAAGTTTAAAAAAATGCCTGTTTTCACCATTATTTTTATACTTTTTAGTATATTCCAAAAACTTGATATGATAGAACTGTTTAAACGGCATATTCGTTTTGCCCTTTTCTGTTGAAAACAGTTTTAGGACAAAAGGTTTAGCGTTTCTTTAAGATTTAATTTAATACAAAAAATCTACTTCATAAATTTAGATAGTAATATCTCAAAACCCTTACGTCATAGAGTAATTCTATTTGAATTGGGCTATTAGAATCGATTGAAAAAGTGCAATTTGTTTGCCAGGGACAACTCATTCATAACATCACCACGTGTCAGGTCACGAAAAACATCTGGCTACACTAGATTTAAAGCGCTCAAGGTACTTGCTATCTCTAACCAGATCGCGTATAAGCTCGATAATCGGTGTCATAACCGGGCGTATTCTCTAATGACTTTGGCAGAAGCTGTATGGATGAGGAAGAAACAGTTCTTCACCTTCTCTGTACATGTCCTGTTCTAGCTCAAAAATGCAAGAATTACCTAGGAGAATTCTTGTTCTAATGATTTAACAATTTCAATCATATTAACAAAATTAGTCATTCACGTTTTGTAAGGGATCCAAAGTGGTTTCAATGAGCTTAGAAGAAAGCCTCAAGATTCATGCATTATCACAATGGGCCATTAAACTGGCCAAGTGTGTCCTACTCCATCACGGACAGCCACTTTAATCTAACCTTTGCAGGAACAAGACTTTATCGGACAGTGTATTCATTCTTTCCTTAATTCGATTGCCATTTCTCTTAATTACATTGTAATGCACCAGCCCCCCTCCTAAACCCAAACAAATGCCTGGAACTCAATCAAAGTCAATTTATTTTCTTACATGTGTTTTATTAAACAAAGAAAAAAACAATGAGAACTTATCCACGGAATTTCTTAAATAATGGATGAATATTTCCAGCATTCTTTCGTTTATACTCATAGTACACCGCATCGTCACCACCCGACATAGAACCCAATCCACCGGCCCTCTTAAAGCCTGACGGACGATATCCCGGCTCTCCAGGTACTTTCTCGTCTTCACAATCCAAATCTGAAGCCGATAGCACCTGCTGCAGCAGCTGGGTTTGCTCCTCTCGTGTATTATACATCAAATCGGGTTCAGTATCCATACCACTTAAATGAGTAATCACTTTATAGCTGTATCCCTGATTGACCAAGAAACGCTGACGCTTACGCGAGTAGCTCATTTCCATTGTATCCTGCGAAACGAGGGTGTAGAAGAACGCATTGTACTCTTCGGCGATGGCACCTTTCTTCGCTCGCAAAATACGACCCAAACGTTGCGCCTCCTGACGACGCGAACCACCATGCGATGAAATTTGTATCAATACATTAGCTTCGGGCAAATCAAAACTAGTATCGGCAACTTTCGACACAAAAATCGTATTGACTTTTGGATTGAACTTGAAATTCTGCAAAATCTGAATTCGTTCGTTCTGCGAGGTGGGCCCATAAATAAATGGCTTATTCATTTTGATGGCATAGTGCTTCAGAGCAAAGACATTGTCACTGAAAACAATGGTCTTGTCGCCACGCTTTTCGTGGTATTTGATTAAAAATTGACAACTACGGAATTTCGAGGGATTCATTACGTACAGAAGCATTTTCTTGGAAGTCTTCGTAGTGAGGTATTCGCGATAGAATTCGGGGGACATGGGACACCACACCTCTGCACACTGCACTCGGGCAATGTATCCTCTCTTTTGTAACTCCAACCAATTGGCTTCGTATAGTTTGGGTCCGATAAGGAAATTCAAGTCGGCAATTTTGTCATCCTCACGCAGGAGCGTGGCTGTTAGACCCAACTTGCAATGACTCTGAACCAAAGTCAACACACGTCGAAACATCTTCGCCGGAATTGTGTGTACCTCATCCAATACCATGATTCCCCATTCCTGCTCCTGCAGCCAGCGCATTGTTTGATCCGCTTCCCAGGAACGCTTTTGGGTGTGGGTGATCATGGAGTATGTTGTCACCAGGATACCACAGCCCATTGGTTTGTCCTTTGCCTCGGATGTGAAGCGGCAAATCATACTGTCATCGGCAGTGGACCACATCTTAAACTGCTGCTTCCACTGTTCGACGGAAACACCACTGTTGCATAGAACTAGAGCCCTCTTCCGGACTGTACAGCATGCAGTCACACCGACTAGAGATTTACCTAGAAAATGAAATCATTTAGTTAGTTCAATGATTCTTCCATAACATCAACACTTTACATACCAGCACCGCAAGGAAGAACAATAACCCCCGACCGGGCACGACCATTTCCGAACATTTTACGTAAGCTCTTTTCCTGATATGGACGCAACACAGCCGCTGGTTTAAGGTCAATATTTATGTCCGGATTGTGAGTATCATTGCGGAAATCGTACTCTGCCAACAGCGGATGTTCGATTTCAATGCAACGTTTCTGGATGACTTCGATTTTCTCCTGGTTCACTTCAAACGAAACTGTTTTCAGATTGATTTCGTCTTCGTCCTCTTCATTGTCAATTTTTTCATAGAAATTGGTAATATCATCGGGAACAACTGTGGCACCTGGTGCAGCCGCATCGCCATCGACAACAGTTGTCCCAGCAGCGGCTGCACTAGTTCCAGCAACTGGCTTCGAGCCAAATGCAGTGATGGCCTTTGTGTCGGTTTGACCTTGGATAAAGCCATCACCTTCTTCCTCTTTGCGCTTCAAACGACAAGTTTGTATGACTGGGTCTTTAAGAAGCTTCTGTAGAATCTCTGGATGAGGACTTTCAATGAAATATCTTAAACAAAAAAGGAAGGGTTTTCAAAACATCGGATGGAGGAGTTGTTGCGTCGGTTGCAAAAACTTACTTGTTATGCTTCAGGACAAGTTTTACTTTTCCATAGGAAAGAGTACAGAGTCGAATGAATTCGACAATGCCTTCTGGTATGCTGGTCTTGCTTAATCGTCGCAAGTATTCGATGATGTCGTGAGTTTGCAGTCCCACAGAAACTGCAGCGTACAAACTATAAGCGGTCAACTTGTATTCATGAATATGTTCGGGACGGCAGACGGGTTCTGATATGGCAATCAGGAAATCATGAGCGTGCTTATACACAGGGGAAAAGGACTCGAGGAAAATGTGTCCATTAGGAGCAACCCAAAGGGGACGATTGTGGTGATCCTGTTTGAGTTCCATTTGGGAGCGATAGTCTTTTGCTCCGTATTCATCTTCCAAGATGTCTTCGTCGTTTTTCTCGGCGTTTTTTGATGCTGCCCCTGGTATTCCGTCAGACTCGTTACCCACTTCGCCCATTTCATTGTCTTCCACTAGTTGGGTGTAGGCCTCATCTTCTTGACGGCGTTTCTTGCCTAAAATATTAGCAAGTAGAGTGAGTAAAATGATGGGTAGTTGTACTCCATCCAAGACCCCACTTGATCAGTTATGCTTCATTAATGTAATGTCGACATAAATTTTGCTAACAAGTTGCATCCCAAATGTAATCGCATGTATTTTTTTAGAAACTTACCAAACTTGTCACCACTTTTATCCTTTTTGGACTTTTTTGGTGGCCCCATTATTTAAATATGTGTTTATTGTATTTTTATTTATTTAAATTGCTAAATTTTTAACTTTTCACAAAACCAAAACGCAAAGCTGACTTCCCTCTACACAGTTCGGTGGACGAATCACGAAAACACGAACGAATGCGAATTTTGTAGGAAATGTCAAAAATCAAACTTGTATACGAAATATTTGAACAAGTCGTTCCATTTATTGCATTCAACATGAAAGACTAAATAAAAATGCTAATTTTGAATTGTACTTACGTTTTTATAAGAATTGGCATTTTCAATTTCAACACAGATTTTTTATTCTAAAGTTTTTAATTTTAATAATTTAAATAAAAAACAAAATTTCGCGGTCGTTTTTGGTTGACGTTAAAGAAAAACGTTTCGGGTTAGAGCTTTTGGCCACGTTCGGGTAGCAGACTTAAATGATTTGATTGAATTTCAATTTCAAATGTCTGGAAGTATTTTTTTCTTATTTAAAAGTCAGAAAGTTTTTCTGTATAATGAAAGGAAAACAGAAAATTATAGAAGTGGGATGAAAATATAAAACGTCAAAATACATATATTGTTAATTCAAAGACAAAAATAATTTAAATGGTATATATAGAGTCACTTTTGAAACAAGAAAGGTTAACTGATCGTGTTATTTCTCGAAGGGGTGGTTATAATTGGCAACCAAGATCTTCATGCCGATTACAGAATTCAATGTATGAGTTGCGAATGCATTCGGAGCGAATTTTTGACATTTCTAATATGATAGAAATGCTAAAATTGACATTCGACTCCCTCCACAGCCAACAAATCGGATTCTGTAATTAGTGTGCTTGCTATTTAAGACTTTAAGACTTTTTCTTTAAGGTCACGTCAAAAATACGGTCTTTTGACAATGTACCACAATCAATGTCATCTTTGTAAATAAAATCTATAACATTTTCATGGAGCGGTTATTTTATACGTTCGCGCTAATGTCACCATATCCATTAGGTGCTACCCCATTTAATCTCTCGAAATAATAGTAGTATAGCTTTTATATACAAACGTGTCATTTTAAATGTTGTCCATAACTGAAATTAAAAATGAATTAGAATGCTTTTCCAGTTTTCATCCCTTTTTTAAATGTTTTGAATTGAGTTATTCCGACTCGGGAAGGACGAAATTTTAAAAATAGATACAGATTTTCGAAAAAAATATCAAAATACCAATCTGGTGGTACTATTAAATTTCTTTTTGTTTATTCTATTATTTAATTAAACCTCCTCTAATAAATATTTTCCGTTTTGACAAACAACGGATTTGATAATGACATGTAAATATAATGGATTCCAATTTACATACTTATTCTTATACGAAGACTGTATAACAATGAGTTATATACAAATGTTTTATAAATACAAATATATCGACGGCTAAGACGAAGACCAACAGATTTCAATTTGAAGACAGCAACTAACAGATCTCGCTTTCAAGGTGAAAACTAACACGTTTCATGATTCTAAGCGAAGCCTAACACGATTCAGAGTCATAAGCCAAAGTTAACAGATTTCGTATTTTTAGGCGAAATAATGGATTTATAAAATGCGAATCGTATTAAATATAAAGCAGACCTACTAATGTCAGTTACAGAATTAAAAAAAAAATGCACACGAACGCGGTCATAGAGATACATCAGTAGGTACTTACCCTTATTCCATCATGCTATCAATCACAGTTGCTCTTAAACCATGAGTTGTCCCTGCTTCTACCGTGAACTACTCCACTTGACATTCATATTTGTCAAAATTGTTTATTAGAAATTTGTTATAAATTTTCCAAGTGAAGACAAAAATTTTCAGTTCCTATACTCACATTTAAAAAACAGAAAACAAATCTGTTTTATTAATTAAAAATGTAAAACAAACTCTAACAATACAACACACAATATCAAATAGCTAAAATTTAATTCATAGAAAAATTCCTTAACTTGTTGAATACACACACCATTTGCCATTTGGTTACAGAAATTCCTAATTCCTTAAGAAAAAAGTTATGTTTGCATTGTTCCTTTCCTGTTCCTTAAGCTCAAGTAAAATGGCGAAGCACCGACGGCAACGTCGTCGAGGAGAATAAAAAAAGAACAACAATTTATTTGCTTTGCAAAACCAAAAGCAAAGGAATTTATACTTCTTCTCAAAGGAAAAATGTGGGTTTTTTAATAAATAACCAGAGATAAAGAAACAACCAATGTTTACACGGCCAACAAGCCAACATGAAGTGGTACTACTCGTTTTTGGTTCGACGGCCTTATTTAATGGTCCTGTCTATTGGGGTGCTTTGTACGGCGTGCATAATAGTTTCGCTAATAACTAAAACCTTTCCAGATTTTAGTGATCCTACTTTGGTATGTCTTAATGCACATTCGTGTCTTCGAATTGAGATCGACATATTTATGTGTGGTTTTTGTTTTTATTTCATTTTTAAGGGGTTTGAAGCTCGTGGTACTGAAATTGGTCAGCGTTTGACTGCCTGGCGCAATTTGTGGCAGGAAACTGGACCATCTGGGAAGTTGGTGGCTAACCCAAATGACTTGCTATCATTTCAGCAAGACTATAATCAGGATGTGGAACAGCTGATGGGCCATCATAAGAAGCGCCAGCGCAAGAAGAAGAAGAAGAACAAAAAGAAAACGAACGCTGATTTATCGAGGAAAATAAAGAAATTGCGAAAGTTCTCCAACTCCGAAACGGATGCAGACCCCACCGAGTGGAATGGCGACACAGGAGTTTTTCGTGACTACGCAATTACAAATGACTCGATTACAGGTATGAAATCTTATAAAACGAATATCTAATAATTATTTGTAGAAATTGTAGTAGCTTCCTTTTTTAAAAATAAATTGATATAAGAGTAAGTTGGTGAAAGGAATCTTTCCACTATATAGGTACCATCCGACGAGCTAACCAGAGCGCGCTGTTCCAATAAGATTTGCTTTCTTATCCCACACTTATCTCTGTATGGTTTTTCTTCCTTCCTTTCATTAACCTCATACTCTAAGATCTTTCATATGTCCCTTCAATACTAACCAGTTCACAGTTCTTGACATATTCCAAGCTTTTTGAAGTACCCGTTGTTTACTTTACATTGCACATAATATTTCTCTTCGGTCCTGAACAGCTTAAGCTGCGTAGACGATTTTACCAACACACTTAGGCCAATAGTTGGTCCGTTGTGATACGACATGGATCTTAAGACCTACCTTACTCGATGAACCAGATGAAGCGTTTCAGACAATAGATGTCGGAATTTCTTAGATCACTGGGATCATTACAGGTGGATTCTTCATCTTTGTGATAGCGATAGGGCAGCTTCTGCAAAATCGTTTGCAGGAGCTCCAATTTGGAAAGCATGCATGCTATGACGGAGCTAATGTGCAATCCACGAACAGAAATAAGTTGCTTAGAGCGTTTAACATCAAGCTTAAGCATAAGTTTACAAGTAGCTAGAGTTACACCGCTTTCGAATTTGATTGCCAGCAAAGGTAAAGTTGCTCCATTTTTTGCAAGTTCTTCAGCTTTGCTATGCCCTAGAATGTCTCTGTGTATCGACACCCAAATAAAGTGAATTTTGAACTGCTCCGCCATCTACAAAAGAAATGATCGGCAATTTCGGGCCAATGATTTTATGGCAGCTTGACTATCTGTGAAGAAGCGCATATCGGTAGTCGATATCATATTTTCTCTAAGCCAAGAGAAGGCTTCTTTGATGGCCAGATGGTAAGTCAAAATCAGAGACAGATCTAGTCCGTCGGAGTACACGCCTCCGACAACCCCGTCATTGATTTCATTGATCCATCTACATATATACAAGTTAATTGTTTCTTCTGTTAAAAATTACTTATTCGCCCAGGTAGACCTGGAAGGGATGGACAATTTTGCTAAATTGTGTATAAAGCCGACGTAACTAGGTGAAAATCTGAATGACTTCAGAATAATAGAGTAGACAATATGATTATTGACTCACTGTGAGGTGGCTTTAAGTCGAATGGCTGTGCTAGCGGTTTGCTGAATTGTTTGCTGAAAATACCTAGCGGTATAAGATGGAACATAACATCACGTGTTGCGGAGGGGGTAGTGCCGAGCGCTCCACTTATACATAAGCAGGCTGTTCGTTGGAGTATACTGAGTTTAGTTGTTGGTGGAAGTGACCTTTTCAAAGTGATGTATACTGAGTTTGCCACGATTTGTTGCTGTGTCCATCGCAGTTCAACATACATATTTAAAGTTAGTTTTCAACATAAAAATTTATTAAACTGTACTAGATCTATGAAAATTTAGTAAACTGTATTAGATTCTTCCAACATCTGGTGAGTTAAGCTGAATTTAAGGCTCAAATACAATACTCCCCCCATTAAGGTTCCGTTATTTATCCTTCATTTACATTTATGCCCTATTCCTTCCTTTTCTTAACCTCACAAGCGTTTGTCAGCGATTTTTCCCGATTCCCTTCAATACCCATTCTCCAACATTAACCGCCAGTCCTCTACTTATCCCAAGGCTTTTGGATTTTTCTGTGTTTACTTTTCTTCACTTAAAATATCCCACTTGATCCTGAATAGCTACCAGAAGAAGATTTTATTGAGTCTGAATTTAAGGTCATTTGTTAACATTTTCAATAGGTACAGTATATAAAGATGGAAGGCTTTTGAATAACAACTTGTTTTAGCATAATCAAAACAGTTCGACTTTATTAACTATAAACGACATTAATCAAAGTCTTACCCTAAATAACGTTAGTAAGTCTTTAAATTAATAGGAATAAACTAAGACTAAACATTAATACTTCTACATCTTTCGAGAAATTTAAAAATCCTCCAAAAGTAATACTTGTCATTAGAAGTTCTTCTTAAGCCGCTCGGATTCGGTATAAAAACTCTGGGTTTTCTACAATCTGAATCGCCACCATATTATGTATTGGTGGCGATTGTAGCACAATCAAGTTGATGTTTTTACATTCAAACCCCTAGGTTAGGTTGATGGGCTGGCGACTGATGACTGATGACATTATCGCCACACTTAGATCAATGTAGATTTAGATACCCTGAAGTATTGAACTTCCCTTAAAGCTGTGATATTATGGGTTGTCTCGTTCTAACCTCTGATGAAGTTTAATAGGGGCGCTTCATTGAATTTCTTCAAGTTCTTCAAGATAACTGAAGAAGATGTGTGCCTAAGAATTTGTTTCTAGTGTGGCATAGTGATGGGCAGAGGCAAAAGAAGTGGACTTTGTTTTCTTGTTCTTCCTCATCGTTCCATCCTTTGTACATGTCATCGGTAGTAAGCCGCATTTTCTTTTTATGGTAACCCAGCAGGTTGTGACCTGTTATTATGCTTGCAAGTAGTGGTACAGATTTTTGGTCTAGATGCATAATTAAGTTGGATTTTGTTTTGTCGGATTCGGGCCATAATTTCCTGGTCTTGATATATGTTCAAGGCATCTTTGGAGTACCTTGTTACCAATAATGCGTATTAAATTGCAGGATGGGTTGTCTATGGTTGAGTCTATACTGGATTGGTTCAGTGTTGTACCAATCCTCGTTCATTACCAGGTACACCGCTGTGACCTGGGGTGGAATCGGCTAAGGTGATAGTTGACTATCATTTTTTTGATAGTCAAATTGACCATCATTTTCATTCCGTCTGTGTAAGATGATTCCACTCAATTCAATTCGATTGAACAATTTCAGATTCAAATTGTCAAAATTTATTTTTGCCTTGGTGAAATTTTAAATTGATTCTTATAAAATATCTAAATAAAAGTATCAAATTGGCTGTGTTTAAATAACATTTTTACTTTTCTTGTGTTTTTTCGAATTACGTAAGCTTTGTCGGTCACAAGAATGTGTTTTTGTACCTAAAAGAGGTAACTGAAAAAATTTTCCATTCGTTTTTTGTAAGCGTCTGGTAGCTCTATTCAGAAACGACATATTTGTAAGAAAACGACTATCACATTTTCTTGTGACAGCTTTTTAGGTATCAATTTGATTATCACCTTACACAGATCCAATTCGATTATTTTGACTGTCAACAATCAACAATCACCTTAGCCGATTCCACCCCTGGTACAGAGTCTAATGTTATGTTTTGAACTAAGAGCCGTAAGTTCTTGAAATCGATTTTAATACTGCTTGGCTATCAATGAATTTGGTGATATCAGATTGTGAGACGTGTTCTGATACAATATATTGCTTCTATTTTTTATGTTTTTGTCTTTCTCTTCAAAGTGTCCTTAGTTTCAGACAAGCTTTGCCAACAAGAGTGTTATTTTAACCGAATATATATGAAATTTCAGCAAGGACTTATCAGCAGACTGTTTTTTCTTTTTCTTTAGATGAAGAGAATCACCATCGAAACATTTATGGGCGAAATATTTCGTTTGTTGACGAGAAAGAGGAGCAAGAAAGAGTGCAATCGAAAAAGAGTACTTGGCGTATTCTGTCCCAGTCAACACCGCCACCAATGTCCAATGCTGAAGTTCACATTAACATCGATGGTTTTTTCTGTGAATCGCCAAGTAAATATAAACCAATTTTACGTTTTTTCATTATTTGGTTTTATCTTTTAAATGTTCTCTCAATTTTTGTAGCTAAAGAATTCTCACATTTTGTGGTAGAACGTATCGGTCCTAATTCAACGGATTCACTTTTTGATGTTAATGCCTTGTTGGCAATGTGCCAATTAGAACATCAGATAATAGCAATTGAGAACTATGGAGATTATTGCCAAAAGGAGATGCTTACTGACAATTGCTGCCGTCCATGGTCAATACCAAATTATGTTGCAATGCTTTCGAATAAGACGTCCTGTTTTGATTTAACTGTAAGAATAAAGTTTTATATTTTTGTTTGTTTTTTTTTTTTAATGATTTCATTTATTTTTCAAGCCCGACGATGTAGCAGCTGTTCAAAGTCTTCTTGTTGGTTGTTATGATTATTATCAAAGCATGAAAATAGGTTATGACTGCAGTGAATCAAGATGTCCGGCACCGATAGAGTGCACACGTCATAACGCTGTGTTTAATATTTTACATTATTTGACTGATTTAAATTTTATTAAAATTAATGTAACTTTAAATAATTTAGAAACGTACACATTTTAATTTTTGCTGTTTTTTTTTTTATTTTGCAGGACTCAAATTTATTTCTTAAGTATTCTATGATATTTGTTCCTGTAGCACAAACAACAAAAATTCTGTCATTGTTTCATCATTGGGAAAATACGTAAGTAGCAAAGAAAACGCATCATATAAGTTAAAAAAAAAAACATTATATTACTTTTTGCTAATTTGGTTCTCGATATTTGTTCTCGATGAGTGTTTCGAAAAATTGCATGAAAAAAAAACGAAAAATATCTTGTTCAAAATGTTCTCTAATCTCCCCTACCATTTAATCCAAGGACCCTATTCACTCTTAAAGTGTGGACAATAGTTTTCCTTGATATCGCAATAACTCGGCATAAAGATCGACTTATTCAATCTTACCATTCTTGCCAATCCCAACATATCATCTTGAACGAGGCTTTGAGCCATATGAAAAAGTTTTCACATTGAGTAACCAAGTCTTTTACTCCAGCAATAAAATAAAGTTTACAAATTTTGTTCACAAACATCTTTTCATTTCAAAGATAGGGGACATTCGCTCAGCAATTCTTTGATATTAAATTGATAGTGAAAACATTAAAGTAAGTTGAAAAGATATGTGTAAGAACCAAGAAATATGCATAAACAAATTTAAAGCTCATTCCGAAGTTGAATCCTTTTCGCCTTATTTTCTGAACTAAAATACATTTCATACTGAAGACAATAAAAAGGTAGGTACACTCCGACCAAAAGATCTATTGCGTATCCTTATATAATTGAATGAGGCTCCTTATTTCGCAGTTCTTTCTCTAAGATTATCTCTTTTTTAAAGCTTGAGGTAGTGTCAAAGAAGATGATTTTTCTTTGACTTGGTAGTGCCCTAAGTTTTTTCTTCTTTGGTGCATGGTGATCGTATTGGTGTTTTCTTATAGAATTACAAAAACTTAACTCTGGCAATGACTCTTTGTGGAGGATGGTAATGCGCCTATTGTGTTACGGTGTTAAGGTTTTCAAAGCATTAAATTCTACGTTTCTGTCGAGATCGGAATTTAATGAGCTTATCATAAGCTACCGTTAAGTTCCACTTCCGAAAGCCAAGAATGTTAATCTAGAAAGGAATATGAAATGCTGAAGGGTTAAGTCGTCAGCAAAACAATTTAATGGATTGAAAGTGTCAGGCAAGAGGTCGTTTATGAGTATAAAAAGAATGTCGAAGACAAAACGGAACCCTGGGGCACACCAGCATTAATTTTATGAATTTAAAACTTAAAACCATCCAATACAACTTGTAATAAATGGTTTGAATGGTAGTTTCTAATCCATAGAAGAAGAGTTTTATTAATACCAAAAGCACTCATTTTCGATAAGAGAGCTTGGGGCATAACTCTATGCAATGCTTATTAACATTCTTAGGTTATTCCTACTTATAAATCCTGAGTAATCTTTTTACCTCTTCATTTTTAATAAAGAGTAATATCTCATATAATAGAACATCATCATTAAACACGTCTGCCATCTTGTTCTATTCTAATTCCCCTTTTTTTTCGTTTGTCAAACAACTGATCGAGACTCCAAGTACAGCCATGGAAAATCGCCACTCGTTGACCACTCAGCACCATTTACATAATTGCTGTGGTAATGCATTTCAATTGACCCAAATCAATATTCTTAAGGAGAAACCAAAATGGACATTAACATTGCAACCAGAATATTTTGCAGTGTATTGGGTTCAACGTACTACGACTTCCTTAAAAAGGTATTGATATCTGCCTCTTTAATTCTCTGAACACCAATAAGGTTAGATTAAGGCATAAACTTAATTTTTTAAGTGCCAAAACCATTTCAATAAAAAAGACAAATTTTTAAATAACACACACAAAAAATATTAAAAGATACATACAAATATACCCATAAAAGGATTTTTAGTGTGCAGGACAAACAGATTAGTTTAAAAGTTTTCTTCTTTATCGCTTAGGATTAATTAACTTTTCATAAAAACTTAACTTAACTTAACTTTGTATAAAACTGTATTTATACGTGCACCACAAGAATTATAAGTCTCTTCGTGTTCTGATAAGCTTTAATATTTGCAGAATCTTCATAAAAATTATATTTTCTGTAAGGTACCTCTAAAGACTTGTGGCCTTTTCTTTTTTTCATTCATTCATTTAATTTAAATGTTTTAGATTTGCCTTTGCTAAAGCCATTGTTTGAAAATATTGTTTTAAATATCCTTCTATCTAAGCAAATCTATCAATGACCTTAAAATAATAGCGAACCCATCGAAAATAACATAACTAATCAAAATAAATAATTTACAAAACGATACATAAATAGTTTTAATAAAAGACTCAACATTTTTCATGTGCAATTTTTTAAAAATAAGGTTTTTTCTTTCTTTTTTTCATTATTCAATTATTTATTCAAACGATTTTAACGAAATAGATTTTAAAATATTAAACAATTACTCATCTACACACGCCTATTTGTGTATCTATCCAAAGGAGACTCTTTTGCTTTACCATTTTTCATCAGAAAGCGTCTCGATCGTATGGCCGGTTCACATAAGTTTGAATAATAAGTTGTCATATTTTTAATTGCCAAATTTTTATCGTTTCTTAAAAGTACATTATGTTTCTGCTTTTCATTTTCACTTCTTCTATCAAATTGGAACAATTTTTTGAATTCTTCAATCTTATTAAAGTATGCATCATAGTTGGTAAATTGTTTAGCACTGTTTTGAAGAATACCTAGGCTAGAATTTTCCCTCTGTGGTTTTTTCTTTCTCGAGTAAAACTCATTGGGAGAGTAAGAATGTTGATAAGTTGTTCTTTTGTAGTCTTCAAATAGATTTTCCAATAATCTTATATTTATATCGGGTCCAGTGAAATGCATCTTAAAAAGCTGAGGCTTGTCTTGTTCTAGTTTGCTTAAAAAATCTTCATAATTCTCTGGTTTAGTGTCATCTTTAAATGTATATTTTATTGATTGTTTATTCAGAGTTATGTTATTCGCAAATTGTCCAGATATAAGATTCGGATCAGTTTGCAAGACATAATGTGCTTTAGACGCAAATTTATCAACAGTAGAAGGCCTAAAGTGACATTGATATGTGGTATTTTTAAATGAAATTTGATTCATTTTTTTTTTCTACAAAATTTTGTACAAAACTAAACAAAATTATTGATTTTTATGAAAGTAATAAAAATTGTATGTTCTTTTTTTTTCAGAGAATTAAAAAATGAACTTGTGCAAGTTACCGCAATGGATTTGGGCCTCAAAAACACACTCTTCGATGAATCTTTACTCGCCGACGGATGGTTAGTTGGATTGGGCGGTTTATCTGTAATGATCTGCATGTGGTTGTATACGTCATCTTTGTTTGTTACCGGCATGACGTGCATAGCGGTGATATTTTCCTTAGGATTAGCCTACTTTATTTATACATTAATATTCGAAATGACGTTCTTTCCATTTATGAATCTACTCGCTGTGGTTGTGATTATTGGTGAGTAATCCAGTGAAATAAGCAAACAAAAAGGATAATCTGGCAGTGAGACGTAGTAAATTGGATTTTCGTTTGTATATTCATTTTGGTGGTCTAAAAATTATACAAACAGTCTCATCTCGTCTCTGCGTCGTAAATTATGGACCCCCAAAGGTCATGAAAAAACGTTTTCGTTATCCCACTTCTTCTTCTCAAAAATTAATGTCTAAAATTTGGTAGGCGGTTCGCACTTATCTATGTATAACTCTCATTGGAGACATTATGAGACTCTTTATCAAAAGGAAGGAGTAAACAAATTTCCAGCTTACTATTTCTCATTTCGTGGTGATGATGAAATTCCTATTTTACTGGACTTATTTAGCTAAATTTTATGATAGTTAGATGAGTTTTTATGTGAAATTTCGTAGGAATAGGTGCCGACGATGCATTTATATTCTTAAAATTATGGCAATGTATATTGGCTGAGAGAATAACAAAGTCTTCGAGCACAAATTCGCATTCTATATCTGTGATGGATACGGAATATTCGGAAACCTTACAGTATTTGATGGCTACAACATTGAGTCATTCGGCTTTGTCAATGTTTGTTACTTCATTGACAACGGCTGCTGCTTTTTATGCATCCTATCTTTGTTCGATAACTTCGATTAAATGTTTTGGGTAAGTTACATTCTTTATTTTTATTGTTCTTATTGTTTTTAATGATTAATCTTTGTTGTACAATTTATTTCTCTTCTTTTTTTAAAAAAGTATTTTTGCTGGAACAGCTGTCATGTCGAATTTTTTTTTAATGGTAACTTGGTTACCAGCTACTGTTTCTATTATGGAACGAATATCATGTGATTGTGGAAAGTGCATATCACATAGAATTTTTCAAAAATTTAACAAGTCAATTAATTGTTTTTGCAAAAAGTTAGAAGATCTAACTGTCAATGCTGTACTTAAATTTCCCATTGTATGGGTTATTTTATTCAGTAAGTTAATTATTTTTGGGCCTTGTGAATAAAAAAAGCTAAAGCTTAAACTTGTAAAAAGTTAGATTTTGGATGAACAGTATTAAGCTTAAGATAAATAGCAAAAACTGGCCTTCGAATTACATTTTTAAGAGCAGAGAATGCAGATTTTTTTTTTAATATGTGAATGAACCTTGATTTCAGTTACAGTTTTCATTTTTAACTTTAGGAAAATCTTTATACATTATTTAAACATAGATAACAGTTTGTATTTTGCCAAATTAGCATAGTTTTCGTTCACTTACGATGCCGAAATGTCAATCAACTGTATTTTTTATAATTCAAGTAAAGTCGAATTTCTACTCATACACTTCGTGTCACATGGATAGGCACAAGCTTTTTTCGTTTTTTATTTGACGTTATTTTTCAAACCCTTATAGGTTTTTTAGAAAACCCCAAATGTGGAATTAATGAGTATTAATAAAAAGTATCTGCTTTTTATGTATGTAAAACTATTTCACAAAATTTTAGAAGACTTCAAAGCAATATTATTCAAAATCCCATACACTGATGGCTCTAAATCTGAAAATGGAGACGACTTCACTATATTCTCCACAAAAACCTTCTTAACAAATTTAGTGCTTTTATGTGATAGCCTTTTGACTTGAAATAAATAAAAACTATTAAACGTGACATCTCCAGCAACAGGAAAAAAGTCATATTTCTTTGGGTACCAGGGCATTTAGGCATTAAAGGGTATGACTTGACAGACAAAGCTGGTAGAAATGCAGCTAATAATTCATTATAAGCTTTCTCCCACCCCCTAAAAGTAATTACCTTTATGTGTTAAATTCTTATTGGGATTACAAGAGGAAATGAGAATGGGACACATAAACTCACCACTACTAGTCCCTTAACCCAATGGAAGAACCATCTAAGCATACAACAAACTTAACAACTTAAATGATCAAACGCGTCTTACGCCTTCGACTAGGGCACCATGTCCTTAAAAAAAGACGTCAATCTCAATCCTCCAAATTGCCACTACTGCCAATCCAATCATATCTCAACACACTATCATCTATTTCTGATTGTTTTAAAGTAAGAGACCTATGTTAATCACTTTTCAACAAAAATTTGAAAAATACTGAAATTTGATTGTAATAGTAATACATAAGAGAAAAATCGGAGGTCCAAGGTGTTTCCCCATACTGGATATTCCCTGACTTCCTCCCAACCCCACGCATACAATAATGTAATCATAGTTATATTTATAATCTCTAAGCCGTAAGCCCTGGTGACTAGAGCTCTAAATATTTCGTTATAATGTTAATTTATTTAACATTGTAATAGTTAATAATAGAATAATTTTAGTGAACATCAGTAGCATCAAAAAATACAAAACTACCTTAAAATAAAGAAAGCTTAAGCCATTTTCCATATACCTTAGACTATTTAGCTAAATTTATTTTATATTCACACACAACAAAGCTCAAGCTGGATCTGTCCAGCTTTAGGTTTCAGTTGAAGCTATGACTAGCGGCTTTACCTTCTTTTAAAGAAAACTTAACCTTTTTTTAATCACAAGACCCCTGTTGAAACTTAAAAAAAAAATCCAGTAAATGTAAATATTAATTATTTTTGTTAAAAACAGGTACTATCGGTATTGGAAGCGGAATTGTTGTTTTATATTATCCTGGAATTCAATTACCAGAAACATCTGATTTCCAACTTTTTGTTGATTCACATCCGTTCGAGCTGTATGATTCAAAGTTTAAAAATGAATTTTCATTTGAGAGAATGATACCAGTAAGTAAAAGAACTTTTAAAAACACTTTAACAAATACACCATACTTGTTCTGTTCTCCCGTTTTCAATAGTCACTCGATAAGCTTCCAATGAGATTCGTATGGGGTATTCTGCCTATAGACGACGGTGATTATGCAAATCCAAGCTCACATGGGAATTTACACTTTGACAATAATTTTAATATATCATCGAAAGCATCGCAATTATGGCTATTTAACTTTTGTAAAAACATCAAACAGCAGCCATTCTATAAGCTCACATTGGGCATGCTATTGCCAAATTGTTTTATCGAGAGTTTTATCTCATATATGAGTCGAATGTTTGTATAAATCAAATGGATATGTTTTTAGTTTGTTATTTATTAATTCCTTTATTTTCAGATGCATTGACAGCATAGATCTTACAGATCGAACACCTTGTTGTGACACTTCAAAATTTCCCTATGAACCAGATGTATTTGAATACTGTCTGCCCCACATAACACATTCGCTATATTCCCGACCGAAGATTTTCATTCCTGGAGTAGCTGGACCGAAATTTATGGCGGCACCGGATAATTATGAAGATGAAAACTCAACACAGATTCCACCAATTGTAAAAGCAATTGTCATTGAGTTCGAGAGTAATGTTTCCTACACAATGGCGTATCCGACAATTAAAGAATTTGTGCATTCAGTGGAGGCATGGTTTGAGATTGAACTAAAGACTGCACCTCCACAAATGCAAGGCGGATGGTTTGTAAGCGAACTGAGTTTTTACGACTTGCAAGATACCCTCTCGAAAGGAACCATCAATGCAATTCTAATGTCAATGATTGCATCATTGGTGGTATTGTTGTTTGTTACGTTAAATGTGCTGATAAGTTTTTATGCGGTTATTACGGTGACTTTTACAATATTCACAACCGTTGCAATTCTTATTCTTCTCGGTTGGAAGTTGAATATATTGGAGAGTGTTTCAGTGAGTACGGCAATTGGATTGGCTGTGGATTTTAGTATACACTATGGCATTCATTATCGCATGTCGCCAACAAATGAACGTGATGCTGCGACTCGTTACTCTTTAACACGAATTGTTGGGCCAACTGCAATGGCCGCGTTAACAACAGCTTTGGCAGGAGCATTTCTTTTGGGATCGGATTTATTGCCGTACATACAAATTGGAGTGTTTTTAGTTGTTTGTGTGACAGTAAGCTGGTTTTATGCTACGTTTTTCTTAATAAGCGTTTTAAAGCTTATCGGACCGCAGTATGGATTTATGCAGTTAAAGTTTCCTAAGTTCAAGAAAAGGCCAAAGAAAACTGGTGGCGGTTACTATGAACGGTAAGTCTAATTATGATTGTTTTTTTTTTGTTAATGTTAAAACAGTGAAAGTGTGTTTTGAATATTTTAATGGCATTCGATAAGTTTGCTTCCAAACTCACAACAACAATTATTTTGATCTCAATACTTTTATAATTGTATGTTTATCTATTTTCTTATTTGTTTGTCTTCCTCATAGTAAACCAAGCCAAGCTATTGCCAGCGAACAACTTCTTACGCCATCAAGTTCAGCAGTTGGAGATCTGCTTAATTCTGAGACACATGAATTAGATTCACTGACATCAAATTCACTAATAAAACCAATGTCGGAATGCTCTCGTCCCCCAATCGATTTGGATCGCGCATTTATTCGCACAGCATCGACTGTAAGCAATAATTGCAAAGACTTTCAAAGTCCGTCAACAGGAAGTGCAATAACAATGGTATTATCCGAAGATCCCAATTATAGAGTTTAACGAAAAACCCGATCGGGGTAAGATTTAATCACTCAACTATTTCTTTCCTTAATTTGTTAAAAATAAAACAAAGAAAATTGTTAATGACTTAATACTTAATAATACATGGAGGGAAAGCAAAATTGTTTAAACTAATTATGTTATTATATGCAGAGAACGTCTAAGAAAAAATGGATTACTTTGCAAATTGTTACAGTAGATCTTAAGAGCTTTCAGAAGTTGAAAACATACTCAGCGAAAAAAAAAACACATGTGCTGATTTTAGTTATGTCCAAAAGGTCTTAAGACCTTCTTTTGATTTAAGCAGGGTTATGCATTATTTTTGGGACACTAGAAATTTATAAGTGAAGCATAGCGAAATATTAATAAAAATTAAAATTTTATATTGAGTCGGAAACGGAGAAATAATTATTTAAAAAAAAAAGAAATAACTTAAAATTCAGGTCAAGCCATTTACTGAACTAGAAGGCATTTAGTACTTAAACAAATATACATAAATTGTGTTTGTGTTTACACATAATATAAATAAATTTTAAGCAAATAGTAGAAGAAAACTATAATAATATATATATATTAAATGTTAGTGTTTGTAATGAATAGAAATGTTTATGTACTTCAACTTTATATATTTACTGCAAAAACAAAAAAACAACAACAAAAATGTTGAAATAAGCTCAAATTAATATTACGTTCTTGTATTTGATTAAAAACAAAAAAATAGTTTATACACATTTTACTTAGGAACGCGCGTGCTGTGCTAATATTGATTTGTTAAGCGCAAATCAAATAATAAATAAAGTAATAATTCTATTATTCAAGAAAATGCAAAATAATGATATAATACATCCAGTATTTTAAAATTTAAGTGTCAGTTGGTTTCCTTAAATGCAGAAAACTTTAACACACAAAATAATAATTATGTAATAATAAAAAAAAATATATAATATTAAGTGTTTATTGTGGTAAAAAAGAAAACAAACAAAACAGTGAATAATTTAAACAACATAACTTGTTTTATGTAAATTTAACTGTGATAAAGAAATATGTTTCGTGCAAATCAATTGTTTCATTTTATTTGGCTAGGATTCATGGAAACAGATTCTTCTTTGAAAATCAACACAGACCGTACCTTAGTTATGAGTTTGGTTCGAAAATGAAATATAGAGACAGGAGTTGCAAGAACTTAAGAACTACAAATATTAATACAAGACCGAAATATTGTAGGAATTAATGTTTTATTATTATCATTTAATTTCTAAACAAGATTTGCGGCGTATGTTCGCCGTCACTACGAGTTACATAGTCAATTCGTATGGCGTCAATAGTGGCTTAAATATTGGCTTCCTATGCTTCAAGAGTGGCTGCTTTTTTGGCACAAACCAATGACTTAACATAGCTCCATAAAATGTAATTGAGACGCGAAGTAAGTGGCTGCTTCAGGAAATAAAGTTGTCACCAACGATTTTGCAATAAGCTTATGGTAAAGAGCTGTATATGACAAGTAGCGACGTCGTGTTGGAACCAAATATCGTAAATGTTGAGCTGATTAATTTGGAAATAAAAGTTAGCATGGTCTGTTAGCAGTAGCCCTCGCCACTCTCCGTAACGACACCTCCTTCCGAATTTTGAAAGAAATAAGGGTCGATGATGCCGCCTGACTGAAAACCTCACCAAAGACCCAATTTCAATGGAAGACAATTCAACAATGTTTAAACAAAAAATAGACTAAGTTAATATACTGAACTAAAACTCATATTAGAATTTGCTTAAACTAGGGATTGCTGAATATTTCCGTGGTTCAAAATCGTTTTTTGAGGATTCATTGTTTCATAAAATAATATCAATTAATATTTTAAACAGTCCATAACTGTCGATCATCTCTAATGGAGATGGCACAACAGTTTAATATTCACTTTTGCTAGGTACCGGGCCATAGAGACATTCAAGGAAACTGCAAGGCAGATGAACTCGCCAGGAATGGTAGAGTACAACCCATTCTACCACGTTTGGCATGACCCTTCTTCAATTTCTATAACGTCCGTGTATAATGGACATTATGTAGATATTATGCAAATCCATAATGTCATACGTCTAATCACTGCGAGTACTTTGAAAATTTATTTGAACCAAATAAACAAAACATTTTAAAAACAAACAATACAAAATAATATTGAAAATACAAAAAACAACTTCTAAGCGAAATTGGATCACAGAAAAATTAAATCTTTTAGGATGCTATGAAAGAAGTTTATTGTTGGTTAGATCTTTGTTTTATGAAACCGAGATCTGAGTTCTTAAAGTTCAATAATGAATTTACACTGAGTTCTAAGGAAATTATTAAGTGAAGAACTGCTCGAGTTTTAAATATTTTTAAAACCACATTTTAAAGATAAACAGAGAGTTTTAAGATCGAGTTTTAAATTGATTTTAGAACTTTTTCAAGGAATTGGCTGTAAAAGCCATATTATCGATTTTCTCAAATTAAGAGTTTTTAAATTTTCAAAAATTTTATTGATATGTGATTTTTGATTTTATTTTATATTAAATGATCTCCTGTTCCACAGTAGGAATTGGGTCGTATTAGTTTAGTTGTTTTGAGCTTTAAATTTCTTTCAACTATACAAATCAAGAGTTTCAAAGAGTGTACTTTCTATTTTCTAAGCACGACACTTTAAACACTGTGACACAACTGTTTCCCTTGGACGACCAATAATAAAACATTACAATAAAAGCAACTATGTATGTATGTATTTTAATTCATCTAATGAAATCGATCTATTTATTGCACTTTTCAATATTTTCTTAGTTGAAAATTTTAAAATAAAAACATTATTCGTTCCTTAAAAGCCCAATATAATATATCTAGCTTTTAACCAGCCAAACCGCTTTACAAATACTCAACTATATCACATTTAATGGATATATTTGGACAACTTTGTCCGACAACACTGCGGCCTCGGTAGTGTGGCTGCTTTTCTGTTAAAAGCTTTCTAAATATCGGCAATATTGCTGTCTCCCCATCCAATAATTCCGACTCCGAGCTGGCATTGTACATTGAAGACTCGGTTTTGATACGGTGCTTGCGTTTATCTGGTGCAACATTGGGTGATGAGTGATGATGGGCAGCATGCTGGATGGTTTTTACTAGCTTTCGTTGTTGCACGCATTGAGTGGCTGGTGGGGTGGGCTCCTTTTCACGTTCACTGTCCGTTTCGCTTTGACATACTGTCCCCTTTTGAGGCTTGTGTCGGTGTTTGTTACGATTCTTTTCGGATACAGAACGCTGAATTGGTGACGTTGTTTGGTCGTAGGGAACGATGTGACTGTGTTCAGTGCAGCGCTGTGGATTTGGATAGTTTCGTGGGGATTGCCTGGAATGTTGCTTTGCATGGGAAAGAGTGTGAGTATCCCAAAGGTCACTTTGTGAGACTACAAAGCCAGACTTAAGTCCGGCTCCCATGCTCACACGCCTGTTTTCAATTGGAGCTGTAATACAGAACAATAAACATTTATTCACAATCTTAAGGGTTGTTTAGATCTTTACTTTTAGAGACATTGTTGGTCTTTGCATGAGGTCCTCCATGAGGACAAGCATTATTCAAATCTGTACTTGACGTAGACAGAGCGTTTGCTGAAGAGTTTCGATGATTTTGATTGTGTTTGGGCTTTGATGTTGGAGTTTGACTTCCATTTTCCTGGACAAAATTGTAATACATTTTAATTATTTGTTTTAAATTTAAAAAATCATCATATACCCGAATATCCTTTGTAGAATCAGATTTTGAAAGGTTCGTTGATTGTCTTCTTTCCCGAAGACCAGACTCATCGCGTTTTATATTGTTGCATTCCTGTAGCTTTGCAGTTGTTATAGCTCCAATATTGGCGTCTGTTTGAGCCGAAACTGAATTTCTTTTCTCAATTACTGGTGTCCTTTGGTAAATAATAGTTTCTTCGGGCTTCGGTTTCGGTTGAATAATCAGATTTGCCTGCAGTGGTTGTTGGATTGGCGCTGTTTCTTGAAGAGGAGTAGCATTTTTCTTTTTTCTGTTTGGAAATTAGTTGTATAGAAATTATTTCATGGGAATATGGGTCGAATTTGGTTGAAAATTTACGGTAATAAAGGAGGTGCAGGTGTTGAGGAAGGTACAGAAACTAGAGAGTTGTCCATCTCAACGTGTGTCGATGTTACGCTATCAACAGATGTCAGTTCGGTGATTTCTATGAGCGAAAAATTTGGACATTTTTCTTTTCAAATAATTTTAGATAATACAAAATAAACACTCACCAGTTGTACTAGGCATTTCCCTTCTAACAGGTGGCGCTGATAGTCTTCCAGAATCGGCTAAAATTGGTTCTGTATCACCTGAGCAAGTAACACCATCAATCCATTTTCTTGCTTCTGGGCCTAGCTTACGAATCAATGCCTGAAGCTCTGCCTCTTTTTCCATCAGAGCCTTTCTAAAGCGACAGTTTGTGTTCTTGACGTCTTTCAACCTTTGTTCTAATTCACAAACTGATGAATCACGACGGTTCTTGGACATGGGTCTTAAGGTAGCCCTGACTCGTTTATCAACAACACCTTGAGGATTTCGTTTGAGTTCGACAAGCTTGTGAAAAAAAAAAAAACAGAAAAGACAATAGTTAGTCCAAAAAAAACTTATTGTCCTTTTAAAAGCCGAACAAAGCATTGGATAGATGGGAAAATTATTAAATTTTAATGAAGTAAGAAGAGAAGACAGATTACACTTGAAATGTGTGATAAAATCGGACAGAAAAGACCACATTGAAATTTATGCAAAACACTGAAAAGCTAAAACTACAAAACCTCCTTACTACCAGTCTTACTTTCGGTACGAACACCAAACACAATGTTGCTGTCGTACAAAAAATTATAAAAAACGATAGTAAAATAAATACTAAATCCTTTCGATCGGAGAGGACAAGGGAGATGGCAGCACCGGCAATGCATGTTATGAAGACGTTGTAGACGGAGAAGCCAATGTGTTTGGAGTCATTGAGGGCTGGTATTGATACGTGACGAGTTTCCCAAGCCAAGAAGGCACCAAAGACCTAGAATGAAAGTATTCATTTGTTCGGGGTATTACGTCTGTGATAACATGAAGGTCTTACCAGCAAAAGGCCCTTGTAAGCGTAGATGATTCCCACAAAAATGGTAATATGCTCGGATTGGCAATATTCGTTTTCAGGAATCACTAGGACGTCTTCTAAGATTTCATGGTGCTGAAAATAATTTGTATGTGAAGAACATTTTTAGAACGAAATATTTAAACTTGTAAGCCCAAAAATTAATTAAAAAGCTTTAACTTATAATACACTTTTCTTACCCTAGGTTCTAATTGCTTTGTATCCCGGTAAAATGGATCTGCCACTTGCCAAGTTGTTATTATGGCCACATCAAGGAAAATCAAAATTCCCACAACCATAAAAAGTTGATAGTCCTTGATGACTTTTTTATTAAGCTTCAAATCGGTGAATATCGAATGAACACGCCAGGTTTTCGAAAACATGGCTCCAAAAGCTAAGCTAAAACCAGCCATTAAAAGCCATGCTCGGGCAGTACAAATGTATGGGAAGGCTCCAATGCTACTCAGAGTTGTGTCAAGGCCCAGGAAAACAACACTTAGATACGTTAGCATGCATCCAATAATAATAAGGTTGTTTAGATGTGGGCTGGACATTTTTATGTATCTATTTTGAAAATAAGAAGACTGTTGTAACAAGCAAAATACTATATACAAAACCAATTACCTTTGATTGCGATATTTTACATTGAAGGCAAGAAAAACGAAAGCAATGAGTATACCCACGGAGGAAGCACTAGCCGATACCACATAGATTTTAATATTGACTTGACTATGTTCAATGTAGATCAAAGTTCTATCTTTCGGTGGAGTTTTTCCGTTCTGAGGAAAAAGTAACCATATTAGTGAAATTATCTTAGAGATTGTCATACAATGATAAGCTGTTTACTATTAAAAGCTTAAGAGGGATGCATCATGCTAATTTAAATATTTTGGTAACTTACCCAACGAACTGATTTTCCAAGTGTCAAATCCAAATGATTCAGTTGCGAATGATACTCTCCAATTTTCTGCTCTTCACCAAATTGAAATTGCTTGATAAGTATATTGGCCTTACGTTCATTATTATAAAAACGTACTGGTCCCTACAAATTTAACGAGAACATTTGTATAAAATCTAAAATATGATTAATTTAAGAATATTTATAACTCACAGTAACTCCTTCGAAGCTGGTATTTCTCAAAGCCTCCAAGAAAACACTTTCCCAATCCTTTACACGATAATCAAATTGCGACAAAAAGTCATCTCGCTTCTGAGCAACATATTGAATTGCTAATGCCGCTGCCCATATTCCATCATAGGTATATCCATGAAATCTGGAATATTCATTACCTCTCAAGCTATCATATTCCGAAAGGTATTCATCTGCGGTCTAAAATTTTTCAGATTTATACTATTTTCCAAAAAGAAAAAAATCAGATATGAATTACAATTCCAGCAATAGTTATGTCTCCACTTGTGGAAAGGGGTAATAAATCGACCAGAATTATGCCCTCCATAGCCTTTGTGATCTCTTCGACAGTGCATTCAGAATCCGCAGTAGTGTTCCACCAGTCAACAGAATAGGTGGCCATAATAAGCCATTGATAAGATCGGCCATACATTTCAAGTCTTAGAAGGAACAAATCAGAATTAATTTATCATTTTTAATTTTAACTTACTTATAAGCTTCACAGAAAACTTTCCTAGCAAATTGTTCGTTAAAGTTGCCCAAAATAATTCGAACATCCTTTTCACGAAGTTTCCGCAACGATTCGTTAACATCATTAACAAAGCTCTGTGTTTCGACAACGTCACATCCCATTGTATCCAGATCGGCGACCATGTGATTGTGCGGTAAGGAGTACCTCGGCTCATTTTGATAGATCGTTCCAACACGTGTCCAATTGAATTCCTTGAGTAGAGCTAAGCGAGGTGCATTGAATGCGTTCTCTGATGGGACGACTCTAAAGAAATTTGGAAATGCATCTTTGGTGAACATTGGATGAGTGTCTGCATAGGAAAGCTGTGTAAGATGCCAATGCTTGCTGGCTTTAGCTATTGGATCTGTGACATGGGTACATGCAGCTCCGAAGAGCATAAGTTTATTTGGTCCAGAGTGCATCATATCAAAGAAAGACTTCACACCAACAGCAGCATTGCACTAAGGAATTATGGAACAGTAGAAAACTTGATGCATAAATGACTTGGAAGAATTATACAAACCTCTGTGTCATTCCACCACATATGTAGGCGGTATTTCGTGAGAATTCTTGGATGTTCGTTGACATGAGAAAGAGCCAACTTGACGCTTGGCATTACCCCACGCCCTGTATCAGAATTTTCAACGCCATCACCATATGGAAAAAATCCTGCAATATATACGTCTGACCTCTTAGCTGAACTTGCTCGAGTTGCTAGTGAATGATGCACAGATAACAGGACTAATAATGCCCATGTTATATTTATATAAGTGATCCTTAAAAAGAAAACAAAGAAAAAAAGCTTAGAACTCAGATGTTGAAACAAAATGGTATGGTTCAGAACTTGATTGACATATGTCAATCAATAATGACTATTAGTCCGAACATGTTAAGTATTAAATAGTAAGAAAATAAAAGTAGTGTACTCAGGCGTATACGTACTCTTTTTATTTTTCTTTACTTCAACTTATAATATAATATAATAGAATAAGACTAGACGATTCAGTATTGACTTGCAAGATCACAAGGTGGATTTAGGATATATCTACAGTTTTTCTCGATACAACGATGGAAATTGATTTTTTTGGGGATTAACACAAGGTTATTTCCAACGTGAAATGCTTTCGACAGCAAATCATTAACATATAGACAGAATAAAAGCGGACGGAATATTGAACCAGGCGGTACACCACGTGAAGTTGGAAGGAGATCAGATAGAACGTTTTTCAGTTAAACCGACTGTTTGTTAAATAAGAATAAAAAAGTTTAACAGCAGCACTTGCAAAATTAGAAGTACGAATAAGTTTTTCACATAAAACGGAGTAGTCTAGTCAACCATTTGTAATGTCTGAGAGATCTAATAGGATAAGAAACCTTACGTTATCTTTACGAAGGATGTCTTTTGTAAATTTAAGCAATGCTGTTATGCAACTCTTACCGTTTCGGAAACCAGATTGTTCAGCAGTTAGGTTTAGGGAATCAAGGTATAGAGTAATCTTCCTCTGTATAGTTCTTTCAAACACTTAGATAGAAAAGGTAATATAAGAATAGGCCTGTAATCAGTTTCTTTAGAGCTTTTATGAAAGAAATAAATACGTTAGGTATTGAAAATATGAGTTATGTACGTACGGTAGGTCAAAAGGTAATATGAGCTTAAGGAATCTTAGATCCATTTCATCTAAGCCGACAGCGTTTGATTTTGCAGATAATATATTTTTAACTACTCTCTACTAACTATTGATCAAAAACTGAAACCATAGCTCTATGAGGAGAAGATCTAAACTGAAGTCTAACCAAGCTGTTAGAGCAGAAGGCTTAAATGCCAAGCTTTTCGAAGCAGCTAGAGATAATTTGGTAAGGAGCATGCACTGTAAAATATGGTTGAAAGAAAGCATGCCCGATGAATGAAACCTTAGTATTGTTTGCCCAATACTGAAAAAAGAAGACCCTGCCATAATATGTGGACGACTAAAGCCCATCGTCAACAATCGGATAATTCCTTATCAGTGTGGCTTTAGACCACAGTCGATCAAATATTCCCATTACTATATGTCCTGGAAAAACCCAAGAACATCAAATCATGAAGTCAATTCGCTGTCATGCAATTTCTTTAACATCGTCCTTGAAAGAATAGTGCCGGGCTCCCAACGTCAACACTAGAGGCACTGGGCAGGTTTAGACGACATAAGGGACTAATTAGTAAGGAAAGTTTCTGGTATCTGATTGGCCAGCTGCCAAAAAATTGCCTTCCAATTAAGGCAAGAACATCAAATCATGAAGTCAATTCGCTGTCATGCAATTTCTTTAACATCGTCCTTGAAAGAATAGTGCCGGGCTCCCAACGTCAACACTAGAGGCACTGGGCAGGTTTAGACGACATAAGGGACTAAATAGTAAGGAAAGTTTCTGGTATCTGATTGGCCAGCCGCCAAAAAATTGCCTTCCAATTAAGGCAACTTTATTGTAAAGCTGACTGGAAAGTTAGCCGAGAAAAATCTTCCTAACTATCAAGTCAAGTCAACTCATGTCAAAATGACAATTGAACATGTTTTTTCATTCAACTGAAAGCTGAAGTTTATTACTCTGCAAGTTATTTACTTTCTGCACAATTCCATTTAACGTTTTGTGTAAAGGGGATCCTTGTAAAATTGGAAAAGAAATAGGAAATATTTCTTAACAATACAAAATGTAAGTCGTGAAGGACTTGTAACTTGTCTGAGGAGTATTTTGTAGACAATAATTATTTTGTACGATGAACTGAAGGTATAGGTTAGTGAAGTAAACTTCCAAGTTTAAAATGTATGCCACTTGAAAAACTAACTAGTTGCCTTGGTCAAAATGTATACTTTCAAAGAATGAAATTGACTGCTAATGAAGTCCCTTATGTTGTCTGAACCTTTCCAAAGTCTGTCAAATTACTCGCATATGCTGATGACATTGACATAATTGGAAGAACTCATAGTGATGTCAATGGGGCTTTTGTGAGTATTGAGGCAGAGGCGGCAAAAATGGGCTTAACGGTTAATGAGGGCAAAACAAAGTACATGCTGTCGTCAAGAAAGGACTTACAACACCGACGTCTCCGTCAAAACGTCACCATCAACAGATGTAACTTTGAGGTAGTCAAGAACTTCGTCTACCTAGGTTCCGCTATAAACACAGAAAACAACACCAGCGCTGAGATCAAACGAAGAATAACTTTGCTAACCGCTGTTTCTATAGGCTACGATAGCAATTGAGTAAGTAAAGCCCTCTTTCGATCAACCAAAATGTCGCTATATAAGACAATTATCATCCTCGTCCTTCTATCCTTTAAAAAAAGCGAATGAAATCACCTTGAGTCGTTACGAAAGAAAAGTTTTTCATGTGATCTACGGTCTTGTATGAATAGAAGGTGAGGAGGGGAAGATGGAAAGACGGGCTGTACGGGGTTTATAGCGACGTAGACTTAGTCTAACGACTGAGATGACAGGGTCACGTAGAGCGCATGGAAACCAATGCTCTGGCCCAGAAAGTTTTCGAATCCACGCTCACAGGATAGCACACTACAGGAAGGCCGCGAATCCGGTGGCGCGCACAAGTGGAAAATGACTTTACCCAATTTGGAGTGCGCAAATGGAGCTGGATAGAGAAGTTTGTCGGGTCAGGCACTAGTTCATATAGGACTATAGCTCCACTTTAAGTAAGTATGAATTAAACATTGTTTGCTGCCAGAAGAATATTTGTTTAAGCTAAAAAATGTGAAACGTTTCAGGAGATACCATAAGGCTTCTGTATTGCCAAATAAGAACGACATTACTTAAATTAAGTTAATTTGTCCATACTAACTGTTCTGTAGTTCTAAGTAGGTTAGGAACCTACAACCTACCACTAATAGTAAATAAATTGGAAATATCTAAAAAGTAATTTTCATCTAATACGCAATAATTTTAATTTGAAATTTATAATTGTAATGAAAGACTTACTTCCTTAATCACTCTTATATTATATTAAATAAACAAAACATACATATTACTTTGCCAAAGCAGCTCCTTGGAAAAGGATATCAATTAGTGCAAAGAATTCTCATTCAAGGAGTGGTATAATAGAGAAGTAACATAATCCTCATTGAAAGGTTCACCTTGTCAAGCTAGTACCTACCAGACACACACCGCTCTCCTTAAAGACAATTCAAATGCATTAAACTACTTCAGACTTTTCGAATTCCGCCATTAATACCTCCGGGGTTCGGGCTACAAAAGAATTAGCAGCAGAGAGATGTGTACACATTCCATTAGTGAATATGTACGCATAAGCATACTTATGCTAAAAGCACCAAAGTAATCGATTTTTCCCTACTTTGCCTTCGGTGCAAAAATTGTTTCAAATATTACAATACAAATTAAATTTATATAAATTTTTCTAGTTAAATTAAACAAAACTTATTTTTTATTATAAGAATAATTTGCGAACATTCATTTATTTAGAATGATCGATTCTAAAAAAAAACAAGGCGTTCTAAGAAATGGTGGGAGATATCAATTCAAAAAATTTGGATAATTACAAATATCTTTTTAATAAAAACACGAATTTAATATTTCATAAACATTTTTCAAAAGATTTTTTGTATATTTTCTTGGCTTAAACTAAATATAATCACAAGAAAAACTAAACTGAAACTAAATTTCTGGAACTATCGATTTTTCCAGAACAAAAAACTTACTTTAGTTTTTGTGCCGTCCTGTGTGAAATATCCATTTTAAGTATTAATGTTTTTTATTATTCCCAACTCCTGGATAGTGTTTTTTTTCGATTTTAAAATAACATTTTTTAACTTTTTTTCTTATGAAATTTTATTTCTGATGATTGAAAATTGTGTTAAATAAAATAATGAGATGTTGTATCTGATAAACCTCAAAGTAAACTGCTAAAAGGATGAAGGAATTTTTGTGTATCCTTTTCGATGGATTACAACTTTGAAAGAAAATCGACTAACAATTTATGAATGAAATACTTTAGCTTTGGGCATGCGTTGTAATTGAATATGTTTGAAAAATAAAGCATGCTAATTTTTAACAGCATGGTATTTGCTTCCGCCGCCGCCGGCTTCTTATCAGACATGACCTCTCTTAAGTGGCAAGGCCGTTTTGTTTAGACTTTATGGCTGTTGTTGTTAAATGTCAACAGGTAAGATGGTATACATTCAACAAGTGAGATAGAAAGCGCATGATTTTATTTTGAATAACAAACTGAATATTGACATGCAGAAAAAAAACTTGTTTATTTTGGGGTAGCCATGGTATTGTGCTCAATATTTGTTGTTTTAAGTTTGACCATTCATTTGGCTAAATGTTGTTAAAAAAAACCCTATGCTTTTTATAGGCTTATAGGATTAACTTCTCTCAAACTACAAATTACACTTAACACTACAAAAAGTCTTATAAAATAAACAACTTCATAATTATATCAAAAAAAGCCAATAACATTCATAAGTGGCGCGGCGCGCGGTCACAGGAGTAATTTTTGGATTTCGATCTGTTGTTTAGAATTTTTTTTGTTTAAAGTTGCTCTGAATAATATAATTAATTTTGTTGTCCTATTTAAGTTTTTTTTGCTTAAATTTAAAATAAATCTATGCGGTGATCTGGGGCGTATACGCACTATTTTCTTATACTACAAATTCATTGTTTAATTGAATGATATTGTTCTAACTTAACAATAATTCAATATAAATTAATTTTATGATTTTGTAAAAACAAATATAATATACATACATAATCTCTGTATGTACAGTATTGTGCAAAACATTTGCAAGTTTTTTGTTATTTTTTTTACTATTTCTGGTGCGTAGACGTGCCAAAGAGGCAAACTTAAGCGCATATCGAGCAGTGAAGAAGCCGTTGTTGACCATAAAACATCGTCAAAGAAAGTAAGGTTTGTGCGAAACTCTGTGTAAAGATATTCATATCTTAAAATTTAGGTTGGAATTTGCCCGCAAATACTCAAACTGGTCTTTGGAAGACAGTTCTGTTTAGCGATGAGAGCAAATTTAATGTGCTTTTTTCGGACGGCATAGCGTTTGTTCGGCGAGAACCTAGAACCCGATATAACCCAAATCATGTTCTGACTATGGTATGGAGTTATTTTTCAGATCAGGGATGTGCGGTCGCCTTGATCAAGTAGGTGGCATAATGGATCGATTCGGCTACAAAAATATACTGGAAACAGTAATGTTTCCAGGGCCGTCGAGAGGAATTCCGGGCCCGGGACGGAAAAATCTCGGGCCCCCCCATATTTACCTTTTTTTTAAAGTTCATGCCTACTGATATGGTACGTTAATTCATTTACGAATAGCATGAAATTGATTGGATAAACGGAAATAATAATTTTTTGTTTGCAAAATGAACCGAAAAAGTGTTAATCATCAAATCAATATTACGGGTATCGTCCAGTTTAGTTCAAATGAAGGATGGATAAAAATAATTCTACATACGATTAGATCAGAATCCGAACAGAATCATACATTCAATTCGATGCCATGCCAACGACATGTTAGTAACTGATAATACGGTCGATTAACTATTAAAAAAAAATAGCATGAAGATCTATTACCTACTATGAAAATAAAATAGAGCGAAGTAAAAGTATTTGAAATTTGTCTTAAAAAAAAAACTAAGTATTTTAAAAGTTTTACATTAAATACTCTTTATTGTTTTTCTTTGTATTAAAATATTAATACAATGTTTTATTAGAGTGAGTTGCATTCTATTCTGGAAACACAATCTTGTGATGAGCACGAACGATGAAAATTCTTTGTTCTGGCAAGGACGTTAAATGAACTTTCGGCACTAGCTATGGTTACAGGTATGGTGGAAAACACACGGAGAGCAATACAAATGTTGGGGAAAATCGTCTCCGTTCTGGGAATAAATAGCATTGAACAAACTCAATGGCGGAAGTTCTGCTTCAAAATTTGCTTCATAAATATGTTTCAGATGAATTATTTCTTTTTTTAGTTTTTAATCTCTATTTTTTCCATTGTTGAAAACTGCCATAAAAATGAAAATGTAGCATTCAAATTTTTCATCGTATCGAACCGACGAGAAATTTCGAGATATAATTGAATCAACTATGACGTAAAAGGTGTTTCTCTTGAAATTTATTTCTGCGTCTGTTTCAATTTGCATTCCGGCTCCTCGATGTTCTACAAAATGTCTCTTTAATTTCCTATTTCAGTTCAATGGAAACGATTTTGGAACATCCTCCAATCCAGTAGCAACTGCTTTGCATTCAGATGAAATTTGATCCCATCCGTTTCGAATAATATTCAAATCGGAGATCAAGTTGTCGAGATTTCGAATTTCAACGTCAATAGTCTTGTTTCTGGCTTAAAGAATGATACTTCTTTCATTTATAGCGCTAAGAACCTTGCACAAAATCGAAGACATCAGGACGCATTCAAATGTGTGCATATATTTTAAAACGCCATTTACATCTCTTCGAGCTTCAGCAGTTAAATTAATATCACTTAAGGCTTCTGATGATGTTCTAAGGTTTTTCAGATGGTTTGCAAATGGTTTCACCGCCTCAATTCTAGGTGACCATCTTGTATCGGAAAGTGTGTGAAGGGATCCGGCCACATTTTTCTTAAGATTTTCCCAACGTTGTGCACTGCTGCTAAACAAGTTGAAACACTTTTGAACATCACCAAAGAATGTGATTGCGGCAGTACAACATTTCGTTATATACACACTTTGAAGTGATTTGACATCCTTCAAATCTTCAGTAAACAACTTATTCAAAATATTAATTAATTAATATTACGAAAACCACAATTGAAAAACGTTTGCGTGGGATTTTCCGGTCCCCCGGAACCGAGTCAAAAATTTCGTTCCCAGCAGAAACAAAAATAGTAGAAAAGAAACTTTATAAAAACAGAAACCGAAATAAATACTTGTGTTTTGTTTTAAGTTGCCGGGCCCCTTATTTTGACTTTAAAAATTTTCAAAATAAAATAAATTTTAAATTTACGTTAAATTAAATAAGAAAAGCGAAATAATTTATTATAACTTTCTTTTAATAGTTCAGAGTTGCCCAATTTTTCATTAAATAGTAACAAAAATGTACGCCAATAATAATCAGGGGCCCAGATCGGCAATCTTGTGACTGATAGATTGGTAGATAACATGCAAACAGGGGCCCAGTTGCGGAAGCATGAATGATTTTAAATTTTCGGGCCCCTAAAAATAAGTGGGAATACGTATGTTGATGATGAATATAGAGTATATTAAAAAAAATAAACTCTCTTCATTACTTTCAATTTTACGGGCCCCTAGAAAATCCCGGGCCCGGTGGGTTTCCCTCCCTCCCCCCTCCCCCTCTCGACGGAACTGAATGTTTCCATATGCCAAAAAAGAGATGCCGTTAGTGTGGAGATTCTAACACGACAACGATCAATATTAGGTCCAATAAACTTGCAAATGTTTTCCACAGCCAATCGTTGTACATATTATAAAAAAAAAAATATTTAATGAATTAATTTTTTGAAAATATATTAATCTAAGTTTTCCTAATAAATGAATTTTCCAAATCATCAACTTAGTATATTTAAAATTAAAAGAAACTTGCAAATGTTTTCCATAACTCGTTTGTATCTATATATAAATCAAATGTTATTTAAATACGAAAATAAAGATCTTAAAAAATTGGTTGTGTGTAACGCAAATGTTTCATTTGAAATTCAAATTTTGAATGCAGTTACAGGATTTTTAACTTCCCATAGGAAGTTATTGTAATGGGTCCGATTTGTCAAATTGAAAATTTTTACATTTCTCGACGTTTCAAGGTCCTAGAGTCGAAATAAAAGATTTTTAGAAAGATGGCTGTGCGTGCGTGTGTACGTACGTTCGTACGTCCGTACGTCCGTACGTTCAGGAAATTACGCGCCATAGGAAAATACGCGAAAAAAATAAAATGGTAAAAACGCCAAAATTCTCCATACAATTTTTTGGATTTTTTTCCTAGGAAAAAGAATCCGAAGAGTTTGGTGTTAATTCCGGATTTTTTGGCTATTTTTTCCGAAAATTTCTTGGCGTTTTTTCCTTTTAGAATAGTGAAAAAAGGCCAAACAATTTTTGTTTGGAAAAAACGCCAAAAATTTGCTTTTGGACTTTTTTTCCAAACAAAAAAGGAAAAAACGCCCAAAAATAAACTTTTTGGTTTTTTTCCAAATCTTAAAGGACAAAACGCCACAAAACAAACTTTGTGGCTTTTCTCCTAATCGAATAAGGAAAAAAAGCCAGAAAATTAACCGTTAGTTCTTCCAAATCAAAAACAAAAAAGACAAAAAAGTACATGTTTGTCGAATGTATTCATATGGTATACAGAAATATATAACGACAAATAACAGTATTTTACATGTTTTTCACGAATTTTGAAGAGCATATTTTATGTTAAATTTTTTAACGTGATCAGTAGTGATTGATAGTTTCTTGTTTCCCTAACGCGAGTTGAAGAGCATTTTCATAAAGTGATGGACAAAATGGAAAGTTTTGATTATGAAATTATAAGTGGTAAACAAAAAAATAGCAAACTTTTGTACGTAACGGAACAAAAACAAATATACAAAAAAAATGTGTGTATAAAGAAGATGTTCTTTACATTTGTTATATTAACAATTGTGGTGCTAAAATGAAAGCAAAAAGTGATGGGTTGTGTGTAAAAGCCAAGAACTTCGTTGACCACAATCATTCTTATCAAGAAAGTTTGTACAACGAGTTCAAGTTGCTCGCTAGCATTAAGGATGAATGTTTGAAATCGGCGATAGTGTTAAACGACACCAACGCTATGATCAGGATCCGATCCGCCTTTCGATCTGTTTGCGAAACGTATACATCTTAGAATAAAGCGAATATAAATTCACTTTTAATAATTTTTTTTTTTTTCTAGAAATCAAGAAGCAACAAAGGGAATATTATTGCCAAAAATTGAAAGGGGATTGAGATATATTACAAACAAATTGTTTGTATCCTCACCTAAATCACCCTTGGAAGTCGTGGAGGCTTTTCAAATAGAGTCTATTTGCATAAGTTATGGTGTTACGAAGCAACCTTCAACCCCTTCCATTTTTCACAGCGTGTATTCAAGAAAATGATTATTCATTTTGCATTTTTGTATCGCAAAGAACAAAGAATTTAATAAAGGAAAATATTCCTGCGTCAAATAGGATATATATAATAATCGATGCAACATTCAAAATAGTACCAATTGGCTGCTTTACGCAACGTAAGTTAAATTTAGTTTTTTTCTTTTTTTTCACTAATGACCTTTTTTCTTATTAGATATATGTACCTACCTACATATTTATAGATTTATCCGCTTCTTTTTGTGCTTATGTCAAAGAAATCGGAAAAGTGTTACGAGAAACTTTTTTCATATATTAATGAAAGTATTTTCCAATTTGAGCCTCATGTCATAATGACGGACTATGAACGTGGAATGCGAAATGCATTAAAAAAAAACTTTCCAAATGCCATTCATTTGGGATGTTGGTTCCATTATTGCCAGGCTCTAAGGAGGAAATGTTCCAAAATCAATAATTTCTTTTCAAATGTTAGAAAAAATAGTAATGCCTTAAAGATTTACCATAAATTTATGGCATTGCCATTGCTGCCAAGCGAATTTATACAATATTCTTAAAATATGAAATTGATTCCCACAACATGACATTTTTTAAAGATTTTGTAGCTTATTTTGAAAAACAGTGGCTAAAACGGGTATCATTATAATTATGCTAACTGTTTTTATTTTATACATATTTTTTTTCTTTTTCTTAGGAAAAACCAAGTGATATTTCTGTTTTTAAACAGCAAGTGAGGACAACATCCGCTGTTGAAGCCTACAATTTTGTTCTTGGTCGTTTGATTAAAAAAAAGGAAATTTCTTTAAGTTCGTGAAGGTCCTTCGAGAGGAGGAATTATTTAAAAGCCGAGATTTTAGCAACATGGTTGAAACGGGTGGTGCCTCGGGAGCTATAAAAAAAAAATACAAAGACAATAATGCAAAAATTGCAGAAGGAAGCAAACTCCTAGAAGAAAACCAAATCACACCTATTATGTTTTTAAATAGGATGGTATGCGATGGAATATGTACGGAGATGGAATCCTATGATGATATATTCGAAGGTATAGTTGTTTCCTTTAAGAGTGTCCTAAAATTACGAGTTCTTTTTTTTTTAATTTCATGAAGATGATGGTAACGATCTCTCAAATGATGATGACGATGAAGACGGTGAAGAAGAAAATTCAGCCGAAAAGGTGAATGGGGAGTCAGAAAACGTCGTTCTATGTACATATGTGTTGTTTGCCAAACAACACAGCCAAACATAGTTATGTTGCCATGCAAACATATGAAGGTGTGTTCTGTACGTGTTCTGTACGCGTCGCGTTTACACGCGCTACCGTTGCACCGCGCCGCTCCATGTTACGTCGCGTCGTACGTTCAGATTCTTTTATACACAGAAAAAGCTCTGTTTATTCTTTTAAGGCTTAATTTCCAAAACTAATTTGGAAATTACACCAAAAAGTTCTTATTTTTTTGGCGTTTTTTCCGTTTTAGTATTTTGGCTCTTTTCCAAAAGTTTGGCGTAATTTCCACACTTTTTGGCGTATTTTCCTTTTTGTTTTTGGGCGCTTTTTCCTATTTTTTTACACCAAAAAAGTTTTTGGCGTAATTTCCTATGGCGTAATTTCAGGGAGCCGTTCAGAAGAGATATCGACTTCAAATAAATTTTGTTATACAGATAATAAGGCAGAAAGATACAGAAAGGGCTCTCAAGAAAATTGCGTGGGTACAAAACAAGTATATTTTTGGAAAAAATCCAATTAACGGTTTTTTTATAAATTAAAAAAACTGAAAAAAAATTTGTCACCTCGAAAATTTTACGACTAAAATATGATTTCATCTCCAAAACAATTTTTTGCAACGAAAAATATTGTTTTTGAAATCTGATAAAATTTTGAGAAAAATCGAATTGACAGTTTTTTTTTATAAAAAATAAAAACCTAAAAAAAACATTACTCATAGTTGGTAAAAATTGAATTTCGACTCAAAAACTTGAGATTAAGGCTTCAAACTTATTTTTTCTTATAAGAAATATTGTTTTCAACATTCTGAAATTACTGAGAAAAATCGAATTGACAGTTTTTTTACAAAAAAATAAAAACCCAAACAAAATTTTTTTTTAAAGTTGGTAAAAATTGATTTTCGACTCAAATATCTTTTCAAAACTTTGAGATATTGGCTTAAAACTACTTTAATCTTTCAAAAAATATTGTTTTCAACATTCAGTTAAATTTTGAAAAAAATCGAATTGACAGTTTTTTTTACAAAAAATTAAAAACTGAAAAAAAAATTTAACAAAAATTGTTAAAAATTGATATTCGACTCAAATATCTTTTCAAAAATTTGAGATAATGGCTTCTAACTAATTTTAACTTATAAGAAACATTGTTTTCAACAATAGGAAAAATGTTGAGAAAAATCGAATTAACAGTTTTTTTTTACAAAAAAAAAACCTAAAAAAAAACAATACTAAAACTTGTAAAAATTTACTTTCGACTCAAATAGCTTTTCAAAAATTACAAATATTGGCTTCAAACTTATTTTATTTCACAGAAAATATTGTTTCCGATATTCAGTAATTTTTTTATAAAAATCCAACAGTCCGTTTTTTCATAAAAAAATAAAATCTACAAAAAATAGTACGCAAATTTGGTAAAAATTGATACATATAGACAAACTTTTAAGCAAGACAAATCGACAGACGGGATGGGAAGTTATCAGTGTTGGTCGCATCCCAGCCTCTTTTTTTAATTTAAAATAATCGTAGACCAAGCTCTTTATAAGAATAAAATTGTCTTCATGTGTGAGCGATTGTGTGTTTTCACTTAATTACTATTTTCTTTATGTATACTTTCAGCTATTATTTACAATATTTTGTTATAAAAAAATTTAAAGACTTATCAACTGTAATTACGAGTAGATTTTTCATATGAAATTAACATTTTCTTAAATATTATCACATTATTTTCTACTTTAATTTAAACTATTATCATTAAACTATTTTATTAAATAGATAAATGCAGCATATTATTTTTAATTTAAATTATAGATATAACTACATTCATAATTGTTCTTTTATTTATTATAAGCTTTTATAAAGTGGTAAACATTGATTGTATTGCTATTAAACTATTTCAATCATTCTTCGATTTTGTAGCTTTTGTTATCGTTCAGTCATTTTATTGTTATTATTATTTTTTTTTTAAATAAATATAAAATATTACTGTTTTTTGATTTGCACTGTGTTGATAATCAATTGCTGCAGGGGTGGAGTCGGCTAAGGTGATTGTTGATAAATGACAATCAAAATGATCGAATTTGATCTACGTAAGGTGATAGTCAAATTGGTACCTGAAAAGCTGTCACAAAAAAATGTGATAGTCATTTTCAAACAAATATGTACATATGTTTATTCCGAATAGAGCTACCAGACGCTTACACAAACGACTGGAAAATTTTCTAAGTTCACTTTGTTTCTTTAAAAACAACTCATTCCTGTGACCGACAAAGCTTACGACATTCGAAAAAAGCAAGAAAAGTAAGAATTTTATTCAAAATCAGCCAATTTGATACTTTTATTTAGATATTTTATAAGAATCAATTTAAAATTTCACCAAGGCAACAACGAATTTTGACAATTTGATTCTGAAATTGTTCAATCGAATTGAATTGAGTTAAATCATCTTACACAGACGGAATGAAAATGATAGTCAATTTGACTATCAAAAAAATGATAGTCAACTATCACCTTAGCCGATTCCACCCCAGATTTGTGGTTCTTTGCGATAAGCAGTTTTCAAATATCGGTTGGGATAAACTCTGGTCTTAAAAATGTTTAAAAGAAAGATGCTTTTGGTATTGAAAAGACATTTGATGTGTTAAAAACTTGTTTTAAATGATTTGATCATTGTCTCAAACACAAAGTGGAAGCTGCAACTTCTCACGAATCAAGTGCATTCTATAAAAAAAAACTTAAGGTTTATTTTATTTTAAGTAAAATTTTTAGTGTTTTTAAGTTAGGTAGAAATGGCGATCTCAAGGTAACCTAGCCTGAGATCCAATTAGGACTGTAGTGCGCCGTTTTGATACCAAAACTCGTTTGACCTGTGATAGAAAGGAAAAGATTAATAGAGAAGCTTCATAGCGATTATGTTAGAGCCATTTTTTCGCATTGAGAAAAAAGATTAGGTTTCTAATTTTTGTCTCAAATAGCTCATAAAGTTCGTCAAAGAATGCTTTCCCAAAGCATTTCAATCTAGTGTTTGCCAAAGCAGGACATTTTCAGAGGAAATGGATTATTGTTTCACTTTCTCTTTGGTCACTACAACTACGGCAAAAGGTGTTGTAAGAGATACCCAACTTCTCTGCATGAACTCCTATAGGCCAATGTCCGATACAAACCACAACAATCCTGGCTATGTCTTGCCTTGGCCTGCATAAAAGATCGTTTTTACGGGTTTTATTATAGGTGGGCCATATCTGCCTAGATATAATGCAGTTGGGAAAATTGCTCCACCTTCGGTTTGATTCAGTTTGGTAGATAGAAACGATTTTACCCTTCATAGCACCAAGAGGAATGTTAACCATTTCCGCAAGTGAGCTATGAAGGGCCACGATACCACGATACCTATATGGCCCGGAACCCAGATCAGGGTGACACCGAGGTTAATGTTCAGGCTCGCAAGCTCATCGCGACATTGCTGGACAAATTTAGATGAGGATGTGGCCGAGTGTTTTTAAACAATTTCGTCTTGTGGAATTCAAATCACACCAACTTAATCTGTTCGAATTCAAGTCACTTGAAAACAGCAAGAATCGAAATGAAAGCATTTTTACAGTTTTTAAACAAATATCCTTAGTTTATTAAGAGCCCATATCGTTTTGTACGTGAAACGAAAAATATGCACTAATTTTAAACATATATGTACATAATATAGAGTAAATGTATTCAAGAGTATAAGTCTATATAATTTATCTTTGATTTAGTTTTACACTTAAGATCTTAAAAGTTTGATATTTGCTCAATGTTGGTAATAAAACCGCTTTTAAATAGATCCAAACTTTAATGTGCACTAATAAACTTAAATGAAGCTGAAGATGAGTTTCAGAAATTGGAAATTATAAAACACTAGCGGCCTGTCCCAGCTTCGCACGGGTAGACATAAATGGGTACAGATATTTAAGTTATAAGCATCCTAATTAAAACGACCATGAATCACTAAATTAGAAATCATTTTTTTGTCCTATCATTAATACTCTTCGCAGCGTATGCGATGAAAGACATTTTATGGCTAATTTTGTACACCTTCGGTTGGTTTTAATAGGAATTTCAAAAGATTTCTGTAGTAATATAGTACTTAATATAGCCTATGTTCCTCAGTGATAATCTAGCTTTCTAATGAAAAAAGAATTATTAAAATCGGTCCAGTACTTTTTGAGTTTATTCGTTACATACACAAATACAAATCTTTCCTCTTTATAATATTAGTATAGATATGTTGCATCAAGTCGACGACGGTTTCTTATCATTCATAAAGATATTTCTTGTTGTATTTCTTAAGAGTAGTAGTAGTAGTAGTAGTAGTAGTAGTAGTAGTAGTAGTAGTAGTAGTAGTAGTAGTAGTAGTAGTAGTAGTAGTAGTAGTAGTAGTAGTAGTAGTAGTAGTAGTAGTAGTAGTAGTAGTAGTAGTAGTAGTAGTAGTAGTAGTAGTAGTAGTAGTAGTAGTAGTAGTAGTAGTAGTAGTAGTAGTAGTAGTAGTAGTAGTAGTAGTAGTAGTAGTAGTAGTAGTAGTAGTAGTAGTAGTAGTAGTAGCAGTAGTAGTAGTAGTAGTAGTAGTAGTAGTAGTAGTAGTAGTAGTAGTAGTAGTAGTAGTAGTAGTAGTAGTAGTAGTAGTAGAATTAGTAGTTAAGATAGGTTAGCCCGCAACAGCAACGCCTAGCGGTTAGCCCTTATTTGCTGGCAAGCTTACTTGCTGCCCCTTGACATTGCTTTGACGCTTAGTTTTTGAAAAACACTTAAAGTGATTTCGTAAGAGTTACCCTTTCTCTATTCCAAATTCCTTCGAGTGAGTTCCTCTTTCTAAGCTTCCAAGACCTAACAAATGCCTTCCTCATTTGTTAACCTTTAGTCATGGTTTTTTCCATCTATGTATTGGTTTAGGCAGGGTGAACAATCCTAAAACCAATACCCTATGCTTATAGGATAACCACAGCCACCACGAAACTCCCACTACGGGGGCCGTCCCATGTATGGTCACGGTGTAAACACCGTGGGGCTGCACCATACCCCGTGGTACCACGTTAAGCATTGGTCAACTAACTTTCGTTCTTTGATAGGAAGAGTCTAGGGAAGATAACCCTAGAAGTGGCCGCTCGGTTTCATGTCAGGGACCAACAATCAACCAGCTTTATCTTTTCATGAACATCATTCTTTTATAAAATGATTTTTACTGGAGCCACTACAAATTCTAATCTTCATTTAAATACCGACTTTACAGATAGAAGAGGTCGATTTGTATATTTACTGATTTTTATGGTTTCTTTATAATTTTTTATCAGTAAGTCTGCCTCAGAACCCTTGAGGCAAAGGACGACGGTCCCTCGTTTCCGCCATCTTAAGATTTTACAATCTTAGGAAGGAAGAAACTATAACTTCTTGCGTTCGTTCACAAGCAGAAACCTTTGTCAATGTAGTTCTCAGAGTGCCTTTATCAATTATAATTAATTGTAACAGTATCATTCTTCAACAAACTACACTGAAGTCTCATTACTTGTGTCTAGAGGCCACCGCGAGGAGGTGCAAGTAAGTACTTCTTTCTTCCAGATTGGAGACAAGCATCTATATATATATATTAACTTTTCTCCATCTACACGGAGGTCAGTTTGACCTCCAGAATTAGTAGTATTAGTAGTAAGTAATTCATTTATTTACATTAATTTACAAAATTTTATACAATATTTTGAATTTAAATGCTATGGCTATGCCGTCAGCCAGATTGACAAAAAAATAAGAATATTTAAATGAATGTATGTTTTGAATTTAATAGAATTATGTTATTAATAACAATCTATACTTTTAAATATCTTTCAAAAATGTACTTAATGTTTTCCAATCATGCTCGTTAAGGATGTTTATAGTCTCTTGTAGGGTAAGAGTATTAGTCTCGAAAAAGTAGCATCTTTGAGTTTTGAATATTGGACAGATACCAATGAAATGCAGACAATCTTCTCTTGATTTTAAGTTTGACAGCGTACAGAATTGGTTAAAACTACCATTATAAGGACTTCCATTTAAGTTGAGAACTTCACATCTTGCTTTGAAGATTAGGGAAATCCCTTCATAACTCAGTGAATCCTTGAAATAATTTCTGGAACCAAGATTATAGTTAAGCTGACTGTAGATTATTCTTCTGAATGAGTCTTGAGCTTCTTCTATCAGTGAATGCCTCATTATGTCCTCATTTTTCTCTAATGATGCTGTACATTTGTTCTTTCACATGGTTTACATTGTTAAAATCATCATCCAATCTCACTCCACACTCATTGCCAACAGATTGCAATCTTGCAAACCACCAGTCCTTGTTTCTCAACTTATATAAAATAAGTTTTGTGCTCTGGTGGTAGCTGCAGACTTTGATGATGTAGTCAGCTTGAGACTTCAAGGTGCTTGTTAGAAGTTTTGGAAGTCCTGTTTCTATAACTAGGTGTATTCAGAGGTAGGTTGAAAAGTTTCTTTATAAAATTCCTATAATATTTTTCAATTTCTTTATATTCTTCTGATCCCCAAACCTGCTCAGCATACAAGAGAGTAGATTTCACTACTGTATTAAATATTTTGTATTTTGAAGACAAACAAATTTGTTTGTTGGAGAAGATATTCTTCCATGTTAAATTTATCAAACTTGGTGAGCTTTGGGCTTTTTCCGATAAATGAATTTTGAAATTTAATGTTTTGTTCAATTTCAAGCCTAGATATTTGATCTCTTTTGTTACCTCCCGTTGCGTACCATTATATTTCCAGCTTCTTCCATTATAAGCGCTTTGTGTACGGGCAAATACCATTATTTTGGATTTTGTTGTGTTGATAGAAAGTCCCAATCTGTAACAGTTTGCAGATAACCGATTGATCATCAATTTTAAACCTTCAGGTGATTCTGAAAGTATAACGAGGTCATCGGCGTATAATAACACATTCACGGTGCAGCTAGTTACTCTTATTTCCCCAGGAAGTTCATCCGCAACATCATTTATAAATAACGAGAACAAAAAAAACGCTAAGTGGGTATCCTTGTTTGACTCCTTTGCTGGTGCTAAACCATTGTGAAAAGCTCACTCCATCCCAAACAGCAGCCTTCGTAACCGTGTACATCTCTCTAATAACTTTCAGGAACTTTGTAGATGTACCAATTTGTGTTAGCTTATAAATAACAGCATTCCTATTGATTTGGTCTTTCTTAAGATCAGAAAACAGACCGAAGATTAACTTAAAATAACCTTCAAATATATGCATGAAATCATCGGAACTTTATGGTGTAAATCATGTTATGGCAATTAAAAATTTTCTTATAAACCTCGAAAATCTTAAGTTATTCTCAAAACCCTGATTTTTTTACATCCACATTTAAATGATTTGCATTTTTTTTAGGTTTTACCAATTTGAGAATTTCAAGCAAATTTTAAAGTAATACTTCTGTCTTATTTGAAAATATGTTAATGTGCGAAAGTTTTCAGAAACACCTTGTGGAATGGTGTCCTGCACCCAACTTAAAGGTTAAAGGTATAATAATAAATTTGTTTACTTGGTCAAACTCCCACCAACTGAATAAGAAAAGAACTCATATCTGACATACTTATACTGCTTCCTCTCTAACTATCGTCCAATTGCACTTGCGGCCTTCTCTCCAAGGCCATGGTTATGGAAACGCTGATCAATTTTCGGATTAAGAAATATCTTGAAGAACGAAAGCTTCTTAATGACCTGCAGTATAGCTTTCGTTTCAATAGATCTACTGGTGATCTCATGGTTCATCTTACCAAACATAATCTTGACATCCTTTTGGAGAAAGTAAAATAATTGCACTTGATATTTCAAATGCATTTGATATAGTTTGACATCAAATTCTCTTATCGAAAATGTGTGCATTTAATATTGCTGAATTTCTTCTTAATTAGAATAGAAATTACCTTTCACACCGTTCAATTCAAGAAGTATTAAATCTTTTGTCTGAAACTTCTAGCCCACCTAATGACAGTACCTTCAGCCTTTCATATTCGTTTTCAAATTCTTATCCTTGCCCTTCAGATGTGGGCTATCAACGGCAGCGTATGATAAACTTATTAAATTCTGATCTTGATAGCATTATACAATAGGAAATTTAATGCTTCGAAAACCCAATGATATCTCTTTTGAGGAATGATAACATATTTGAAATTGTGTTTTCGTTTTTTCCGACGATGCAAAAAGCTTCTATTATGATACTCATATTTGGGCTGGTGACCCAATAACGTACTTTGGTCTTTTGGACATAATTGAAAGAGCTCTAGAGAGCTGAGACATTTGATCCTTTTGAACACCGCCGCGCCGCAAAATCTCATGTCTATTATTGTGTTATCGCTATTTTCGTAAAAATACTTACTTACTTACTTAAGGTGGCGCTACAGTCCTGTGTGAACTAGGGCCTCAACCAACAAACTTCTCCATCTAGCTCGGTTCCTAGCTAGATGTCTCCAGTTTCGCGCTCCGAGTTGGGTGAGGTCACCTTCCACTTGTGCGCGCCACCTGATTCGCGGCCTTCCTCTACTGCGCTGTCCTGTGAGTGTGGATTCGAAGACTTTCCGGGCCGGAGCATTGGTTTCCATGCGCTCTACGTGACCCAGCCATCTTAGTCGTTGGACTTTTACCCTTCTGGCTAAGTCTACGTCGCTGTACAGCCCGTACAGCTCGTCGTTCCATCTTCTCCTCCACTCCCCTTCGATGCATACGGGACCGTAGATCACACGAAGAATCTTTCTTTCGAAACGACCCAAGGTGCTTACATCCGCTTTTGTCATAGTCCATGCTTCTGCATGGGTGTCGATTTGGTGTTCTTGGGTTTTTTCCAGGATCTGTCGTAATGTGAATATTTGATCGACTGCGGACTTTCCTGGTCTAAAACCACACTGATAAGGACCTATCAGGTTGTTGAAGATGGGCTTTAGACGTCACATATTACGGCAGAGAAGATTTTGTAAGCGATGTTAAGTAGACTGATTCCTCTATAGTTGGTGCAGTTTAGAGGGTCTCCTTTTTTCAGGATCGGGCAAACAATACTGAGATTCCATTCATCGGGCATGCTTTCTTCCGACCATATCTTACAGATAAGTTGGTGCATGCTCCTAACCAACTTATCTCCAGCTGCTTTAAAGATTTATTCAAGCCATCCGCTCCAGCGGCTTTGTTAGACTTCAGCTTAGATATAGCAATCTTTACTTCGTCTAAGTCGGGAGGACGGGATTGTTGGCTTTCGTCATCTATGTTGAATGGATCATCCTGCCTGACAGCGGAATTCGGTTCGTCGTCGCCGTTATACAGTCTACAGAAGTGGTCCTTCCATATCCTCAGTATTGAATGCGGTTCCACTATGATGTTTCCACTTTCGTCTTTGCAGCCTTCGGTTCTAGGTTTATGTACTTGTGAATTTTGTTTCACCTGTTCATAAAACTTTCGAACTTCATTCCTGCTTTTAAACCTCTCAACATCTTCGACCGCGCGCTTCTCATGCTCTCTCTTTTTCCTTCTGAGAAGTCGGTGTTCCTCTCGCCTCTTCTGCTCATAGAGCTCATGAGCAGCTCTCGGCCTTGCGTGCCTGTTGTTTGGCTGCATTTGCCTGCCGACATTCCTCATCAAACCAGGGGTTCCTTGTTGGTGGTTGCTTGAAACCCAGCACGTCAGAGGCGGCTTCTCTGTGCGTCTTGGCAATGTTGCCATTGGTTTTCTATACATTGTGTTGGCGGCACAGAACTTCAAGAGAGGTTACTTGTAACTCGGTCGGAGAAGGATTTTGCGATCTCTTGCGATTGTAGCCGTTCGACGTTGTACCTTCTCCCAACATCTCCCTGTTTTGCCTTGGGCCTGGAAACCCGAAGTGCTACCTTGGCTACAACAAGGTAGTGGTCCGAGTCGATGTTAGCTCCTCGGAAAGTTCGGACATCCATGATGCTGGAAGCGTGTCTGGCGTCGATCGCAATATGGTCAATCTGGTTGACGGTAGATTGATCTGGAGATCTCCAAGTTCCTTTGTGGATGTTGAGGTGTGGAAAACGCGTACTGGCTACCATGACGTTTCGCCCCGCAGCAAAATCTATGAGCCTGAATCCGTTGTCGGAAGTGTTGTCGTGCAGGCTGTTTTTCCCGATTATTACACCAAAGATGTCTTCCCTTCCTAGCTTGGCATTAAAATCGCCCAGGACAATTTTAATATCGTAGCTAGGACACTGCTCATATGTTTTGTCTAAGAGCTCGAAAAACATATCTTTGGTGTTGTCATCCTTCTCTTCTGTGGGGGCATGCGCGCATATCAGGCTAATGTTGCCGAATTTAGCCTTGATGTGGATGGTCATGAGGCGCTCGTTGATGCACCTATAGCTCAAGACTTGTTGCCTAAGTCTGGCTCCAATGACAAAGCCGCATCCAAATAAGCGCTGTTGGTTTTCTTGGTAGCAGTCACCATAGTAAATATCGCAATTTTTCATCCTCTTTTTGCCCGGCCCATCCCATCGTATTTCCTGGATGGCGGTCGCGGTGATGTCTGCTTTATAGCAGTCTAGGGCCTCCGCTAATTCTTCGGCTGCACGTGGTCTATTAAGGGACCTAACATTCCACGTGCATATCCGAAGTTCGTTGTCCTTAATTCGTTTTCTTAGGTTGTCAACAGTAAATCCGTCCGTATCCGAGGCTTGTTGGTGCTTCGCAACTATGACGTTTTTACGTGGCCAGGAAGTTACCCCGATGGCACAACCCCCAACCTGGAGGGCCAGATCCTTAGTATAACTCCATGGACGGGGAGCCGGATAAACCGCTCCTTATAGACCTGGGCTCCGAATAAGTCGTAGAAGCCCTATAAGGTGTTCACTAAGTAGTTCAGCCTTACTGGAACTGTAGACGCCACCGTTGATTCCATCTCGGGAATTCCTCCGCTGCCGTCTGGATAAGGAGAGGTGCCTCGTTTGCTGCCCCCAACAACTTTCCACTGGGGTTGGAACCCAATCTCCAGTTGAGTTACTAGGCACCCGATGTTCACCACGGGGAGGTGAGAGTAGGAGTTGATAGACAGAGGTTGGTTTTGAGAAAAACCTGTGGACGCTTGTGTCCTCTTGAATGCACATGTCTACCATTTGAACATCATAAAAATGGTCCAGTGAAATAGAAAGTTGCATTCTTCCCCTCAAACAATTCAACCGTAATACCCGTGCTTCTAGGAATGCTCATCAGTTTAACCTTGAACCCAATTTCCAACGTAATGTTACAGTATAGAGATTTTTTCTTTATCCGCACTACACGAATGTGGAACGATTTATCAGGCTCAATATTTCCCACTCATTACAATGTGAAGACATTCAAAATCAATGTGCATCTGTATCTCTTTTCTAATCCTATCCCACATTCCTTATTCCTCGCACTATCATTATCATTAAATCATTATAAAAGTATTTATATATCTCCTTGAGTGAGCGCCCAATGCATATTCACAATTTTATCATATTTAAACGACCAGCACAAATTATTTTGTAAATTTACAAAAATCTATGAAATTAAAAAGCTTTCACTTTCTTTTCATATTAAAAAAGATGCTTCTATTCAAAAATCTTCCATTAGTTCAATTGAGTGCGAGGTACTCTTAATTTTATTTATGGAAACATCGTTAGTCGATTTTTATAATTCAGTTTGTGTAATAAATTTAAAAATTCAATAATTATTGTTACTTATATTAATAATAAACTTGCTCACCCAAAAAAGAAGACAACAAAAAAAAAAAAAAAAAAAAAATCAAAAAACTAAAACTCATCGGACAAGAATCACGTTTCCCACAAAACTCGATTTAAGTCTCTCAATAATAACAATCTGCAATTAGTTGCACAAAGTTCTTAGTTGTAGCTTGTAGGTTGTTCGAAGATGGAATTGAGATTAGCTCTGGTTAATTTTGTATTACTTATTGTTAGTTTCAGTGACTATTGTCTAGGCATTCATTTGTTTTCGGCCCGTGATTTCAATGAACACGCAGAGTCTGCAACATTTGGTGTTTCTAGCCGATTCGATGAATTCCCATTTATGGTAGGTCGAGCCCATTTTTAAGAATTTAATTAAAATTTGTTAATAAAAACGAAACGATGATTAATTCAACAACAATTATAAAGACAGCTTTTGGTTGGCATAACAATGAAACCGGTGAAATTGAATTTCTGTGCGGAGGAATGCTGATCGATCCGAATTTTGTACTCACAGCCGCGCATTGTGTATTCTTTGAAGGGTTCGTTATATACATACATACATTCATGATGATTAGAAGCAGAACTTGATTTACCATAATTTTTTTTATTTTCAAAAAATATAGAAAACTTCCAGACGTTGTAAAAATTGGCGGTAACAAGCTTAACAGCACCTACAATGAGGACCACACAGTAAGAGAATACTTCATCCATCCGGGATACCATGATGCAGAGGCTTATGATGACGTAGCACTGGTGCAACTCGCCAGAACTTCAAGGTGACTCTTGCATAAATTAACTGGACTATTAAACAAAACTTAATCACTTTTTTGAATATAAAGTTAAACAAAAAAAACTTAATTCCTTTCAGTAAATCACCAATTTGCCTGTGGAACAAATCAACTCTGACAACATCAAAAGTCACAGCTATAGGTTATGGGGCTACAAAATTTGGTAATATTAGCTAATTGGGGTAACATATTTACATATTTATTTGTATGTGATTCATTTCAGCTGGCTCAACTACACCGGTGCTGCAAAAGGTGAATTTAATTATAGTTTCACCGATGTTCTGTAAATCATACCACGATAAGAAGCGAAAGTTTCCCTATGGTCTGTCTGATGAACATGTGTGCGCAGGAGATCCTGCAGGACGTCAGGATATTTGTCAGGTGATTATATTTATATTTTGCCGTCATTCATAATGAAAGCTTACTATGTTCATTTTGACGTTTGAAGATATTTACATTTGACGTCGGAAATATATGTCAAACGTCAAAAATTTTTAAATCATGTGGGATTTTCTTTGGATAAATTCAGATTTCCTTTAAAAACTGATATTTTTCGTGGAATTGTTTTTTTCTTGTCATTGTTTTCATGTAACTTCGTGTACGTGTTAAGGAGTGCGGTAAAATTGTCAAATTTCTAACTAAACATTTTCAAAAAATTGTATAAGTATTGGTGCAAAGAGGGGATCTACAGATTTGATCTTAAATCAAAATTAAATCAATTAGTTTTCCCCATGGAATGGAAGTGTTAAGTGATTTAAAAGATCTAGATCAAGAAAAAATTGATTTACTTTACCCAGAGAAAATCCTAATAGAATTCTTACTATATCGGGTTTAAAATTGGTTAATCGAGAAATTGTCAAAAAAGGAAAAATTAACTTGGAAACCTATGTATATTGAACAATATTTTTCTTTCAAAAAACCATCAAATTCTTAAAATTAATATTTTATTTCTTAATATTTTTTAGGGTGATTCAGGAGGTCCATTGATTGTGAGATCCGAGTATGAACAATATGCAATTGGTATTATATCCAACGGACAAGCATGTTTTGGATTTCCCCCTGCTGTTTATACAAAGACGGCAAACTACATAAACTGGATAGATAACATAATCCAAGAATATAGTGGCTCTAGACTTCAAATATGTGATTAAGCTATATAATAAAATAAACTATAAGAACAATACACTGCCAACAAAAATTATATTTATACTTTTATTAATTTGATAATTACTTTTTTTTAATGAGGGGAGTTGATGTCCATCAAGAGGCTTACTCATTTTAGTCTTTTTAAACACGGTCACATTGTTGCTATAATTTTATAGCAACTTTAAATTAAGGTTAATATTAATTATGCATATATTTAATTGACTCACAGCGATGATTTACTGCTATATTTTGGGTAACAGTCACATCAACTAGTTTCCTAATAAATTAACATACGAAATTATTTAACTGTTATTTTATTGTTTAAGAAAATTATCTGAGAACAATTGTATTTTTTTATTATCTTATGGCTCAGTGAGCATAAAAAAGAATTGAGAATTAAAAATAAAGTGAATCAACTATCTAGGTTGATATTTTTGCTTGGATTCAATAGAATTGGTTCTCTTTTCGATTTGGGATCATCAAACTGTTAAACTAAAATAATTTAATATAAAAACATGAGTCAGAAAGCACTTAAATTTGAAAGCTGTAAAAGTTAATATAAACAAATTATTTTAAAAAAATCTAAAAATTAAAAGGGTCTAGTTAATATCATTTTCGTTTAGTCATCCGGTAGCATCCGAATACCTTTCAAAATAATTGGCTTCGCATACAAGAAATTTAATAATTAATATTTTGAGCTGTTAATAAAGGATGATTTTTAGCTATTATCTTTTTAGCAACACTGGTATAAACAGCTGACGCACGTTTCGTGTTTTGTTTCACTGTCAAACATCTTCAGTTTTTTCTATAATTAAACCATGAATCGCCTTACAAACGAACAACGCTTGCAAATTATTGAATTTTATTATCAAAATGCGTGTTCTGTAAGAAAGTTCATCGCGCGCTTCTTCCATTTTATGGTCAGTTTAATCGACCCACTGAAGCGGCTATTCGGGCTATTGTGACTAAATTTCGCAACAAATTTACATTGTTGGACATTAAACCACCAACACGCTTACGTAGAGTGCGAACTGATGAAAATAACGCAACTGTATCGGCCAGTGTTAATGATGACCATCAATTACACAGAAAACAAGATCAACCTTTTTTGTGTTGCATGACATTTTTTTACCGTTGTTTACTAATTTGGGTGCGCTGATTTCAAATCTACTCTCGGATTTTTTGTAGCAGCTCTAGTTAGTGAGATACGGATACCGTCTTGAATTTACATAAGTAGTCGATAGTTTCTATTAATAGCGGTGTAACTTAACTTGTTCCTTTATAAATTCCATTATGTCTTCCTCAAGAAGGACGTGTTTAAATAACCCTGTATGTATGAGAATATACATATGTTCCAAAAATTTCGTTTAAATGTGCCGGACGTTTGTGAAAAAGGCATTCTTCGACTACTTTGGGTTTCCGTTGCAGTCAAACTCTAAACCTTGGATACCAAGTTTGGTATGTAAAAGTTGTTCTCGACAAAATTAAGAAAAATGAACATAACTGGGTTTTATGTGTTGATTTGAAAATGGTAAATTTTCTCCTGGGCCAACAAAGTGTCTATACAAAATACCCCTGTTTCCTATGCCTATGGAACAGCCGAGCTAGAGCTGAGCACTGGACAAAAAGAGACTGGCCTTCCAGGGAGGCTTGGATTCTCGGTAATGTAATTTATGCTCCACTTGTATCCAGAGACCGAATTATATTGCCTCCCTTGCATATAAAACTGGGGTTGATAAAACAGTTCGTAAAAACTCTAAACAAAGATGGCGAATGTTTCAACTACATTGTAAAAGTGTTTCAAAAAATGAGCAGTGAGAAAATCAAGGGAGGTATTTTCGATGGCCCACAAATCAGGAAGTTGATAGATTATACAAATTTCATATCAACCATATGACAGCTGTCGAGAAATGTGCATGGAAAGAGTTTGTTTGGGTAGTAAGGAATTTTTTGGGCAATAGGAAGTCTGACGGCTACATTCAGCACGTTGAGCACTTGCTGATACACTTCCAGCGGCTTGGATGTAACATGAGTATCAAGCTTCACTACCTTCACAGCCATCTAGACTATTTTTCTGAAAATCTCGGCGACCTAAGCAAGAAACAGGGAGAGCGCTTTCACCAGGATATTCGCACTATTGAGGAGAGTATCAGGGGTACTGGAATGAACATATTATGATGGCTGATTATCGATTCGTCGCCGTTCGCAGCAATTAGGGCTCTGTTACTCAACAACGTGGAAAATTTTGCGGAAGGATTTAGGTGTGATGCCTTTCAAAATATAGCTGGTGCAAAAATTGAACCCGAACGACCTACTGCAACGTAAAATTTTTGGTGAATGGGCTCTTGGAAAGTTGGCCGAAGATCCACTTTTTTACCGAAAAATTGTGTTCAGCGACGAAGCTTATTTTTGTCTCAATGGTTACGTAAATAAGCAGAATTGTCGATTTTGGTGTGAATATCAGCCAGAGGCATTGCAAGAGCTACCAATGCATATCCAGAAAAAGTCACAGTTTGGGGCGGTTTATGGGCTGGTTGCATCATTGGACCGACTTCTTCAATGATGATGCAAATCATAACGTAACTGTGAATGGTGAGCGCTACCGTGAGATGATATCCAACTTTTTTTGCCCAAAATGCAAAAGATTGACTTACATGACATGTGGTTTCAACAAGACGGTGCCACACAGCACGCGCAACAATGGACTCTTATTGAGAGGCGAGTTCGGTGAACATTTTATTTCACGTTCGGGACCGGTCAATTGGCTGCCTAGATCGTGTGATTTAACGCCTTTAGACTATTTTTTGTGGGGCTATGTTAAAGCTCATGTCTATACAGACAAGCCCGCTTCAATTGACACATTTAAAGATAATATTGAAGCATTTATTCGTGAGAAATGTTGGAATGAGTATGCCAAAATTGGACTAAGCGGATGGACCACTTGAGGCGCAGTAAAGGTCAACATTTGAATGAAATAATCTTCAAACATTAAATTATATGGACCGTACTATCGATTCAAATAAAAATTTCATGCATTTTTCTGAATTGTATGTGTTTTGTTTTTAAACTTTCCTATAGCTTTTAAAAAATCTCCCTATAGTTCATCATTCGGTTCTTACTTTAGTAAGGGGCCTTAACAATCGTCATATGAAAACAAAATTTGTAGTTTCTTAATTACATGGAAGGTAACTTGATACTCTTTTGAATTCTATGATTCCTTAGAAAGTAAATTTGCATTTAACTACAAAACGAAGTTTTTTTATTTTTCGAAACCCACAGAAAAGCAATGAACAGATTAAGATGACATAAAGCAGTTTTGAGGCAAGTTTCTTGTTTCTGAGGTCTGTTGTTTTTCTTACTATTGCTAATAATTGTTATAAATCGTACTTCCTAAATGTTAAGATTGTTACTACATGTACCAATATGATGTCATTACATCATTCTTAAGCTCATTGTTTAAGTGTCACGCTGGCGCTGGTTCGATTTGTAACAATCCACAACTCAGTTCGGAAGCTTGGTTGAAAGTGATTGATTTGTTAAAAAACAAGCAATTGTTTATTTTCTGGGATAGGGAGAAAACAATGAATTTAAAATCTTTTCGTCATTTCAATCACAGGGACAACTGGCAACTGGTTTGGAAAGCTGACTGAATATTTAGTCAAAAAAAAAATCTCCCTTACTGCCAGCAGTCAAGGCTACTGGTGTCAAAATACCATTTTTATTCAAGTAAAAGCTGAACTTCATAAATCTTTTATTTATTACTCCTTTCCATAATTTCGTTTAAAGTTTTATATAAATTTTGTCAAATTGGGAATGGAGAAAGTATTTGTACAGGGTTATAAAAGTTAAGAATTTATAGTTGGGAAGAGGATTGTATGCTCAGTATTGAAAAAAGGAACTGCACCAACAACAATTAGTGTCCTTAACATCGCTTAAAAAATCTTCTCTGCCGTAATATGTGAATGTCTTAAGCCCATCGTCAACAACCTGATAGGTTCTTCTCAGTGTGGCTTTGCCAAAAAAATGTTTTAGACAAGGTGATCCACTGTCATGAGATTTCTTAAACATCGTCCTTAAAGAAAAGTGCAGAGCTCCAGCGTCAACATTGACATTGACATAATCGGAAGCACTCAGCGTGATGTCAATGGAGCTATTGTGAATACAAAAGCAGAGGCGGCAAAAATTGTATTAGTGGTAAATGAGAACAAAACAAAATACACACTGACGCGATGCTAACCGCTGTTTCTTTGAGCTGAGAAAGCAATTGAGAATATCCTTTATCATCCATGTCCTGCTATACGGTGCAGAAGCATGGATTATGACAAAAACGGATGAAAGCACCTTGGGTCGTTTTAAGAGAAAAGTTCTTCGCGTGATATACGAACCCGTATGCATGTATGTATGTTTGTTAACTTCCCATAGGAAGTTATTGTAATGGGTCCGATTTGTCAAATTGAAAATTTTGACATTTCTCGACGTTTCAAGGTCCCTAGAGTCGAAATAAAAGATTTTTAGAAAGATGTCTGTGCGTGCGTGTGTACGTACGTCCGTACGTCCGTACGTCCGTATGTCCGTACGTTCGCGACGTTTTTTTCGTTGTCCATAGCTCAAGAACCAGAAGAGATATCGACTTCAAATAAATTTTGTTATACAGATAATAAGGCAGAAAGATGCAGAAAGGGCTCTCAAGAAAATTGCGTGGGTGGTTTTTTTTACCATAGCAGTTTAAAAAAAGGTGAAAATTTTGGTTAACCCTTAATATCTTACGAACCAAAAATGCTAGAGACTTGAATTAAATTTTATATAATATATTTTTAACGTGATACCAAAAAAGTATATTTTTTGAAAAAAATCCAGTTAACAGTTTTTTTTATAAATCAAAAAAACTGAAAAAAAAAATTTGTCACCTCGAAAATTTTACGAATACAAAATGATTTTATCTCCAAAACAATTTTGTGCAACGAAGAATAATGTTTTTGACATCTGGTAAAATTTTGAGAAAAATCGAATTGATAGTTTTTTTATAAAAAATAAAAACCTAAAAAAACATTACTCAAAGTTGGTAAAAATTGAATTTCGACTCAAATATCTTTTCAAAACTTTGAGATATTGGCTTAAAACTACTTTTATCTTTCAAAAAATATTGTTGTCAACATTCAGTAAAATTTTGAAAAAAATCGAATTGATAGTTTTCTTACAAAAAATAAAATCTTAAAAGAAAATTTAACAAAAGTTGGTAAAAATTGATTTTCGACTCAAATATCTTTTCAAAAATTTTGAGATTATGGCTTCCAACGAATTTTAACTTATAAGAATATTGTTTTCAACATTCGGAAAAATTTTGAGAAAAATAGAATTGACAGTTTTTTTACAAAAAATAAAAACCTAAACAAAAAAATTAATAAAAGTTGGTAAAAATTGATTTTCGCCTCAAATATCTTCTTAAAAATTTGAGATATTGGGTTTTAACTACTTTTATCTTTTGAAAAATAATGTTGTCAACATGCAGTAAAATTTTGAGAAAAATCGAATTGACAGTTTTTTTTACAAAAAATAAAAACTTAAAAGAAAATTTAACAAAAGTTGGTAAAAATTGATTTTCGACGCAAATATCTTTTCAAAACTTTGAGATATTGGCTTTTATCTTTAAAAAAAATTGTTTTCAACATTCAGTAAAATTTTGATAAAAATCTAATTGACAGTTTTTTTACAAAAAATAAAAACCTATCAAAAAAACAATACTAAAACTTGGTTAAAATTTACTTTCGACTCAATTAGCTTTTCAAAAATTAAAAATATTGTCTTCAAACTTTTTTTATTTCACAGAAAATATTGTTTTCGATATTCAGTGGTGTTTTATAAAAATCCAACAGTCCATTTTTTCATTAAAAAAATAAAATCTACAAGAAATAGTACGCAAATTTGGTAAAAATTGATGTTCGGTTCTTGATATCTCTCAAATTAATTTAATTCATCTAATTAGTAAAAATTTAAGAAATGCTACTAAAATTGGTAAAAATTTGTTTTTCACTAAAAATCTATTTAACAAAACTAGATTTTCAAACTAAACTATTTCTTTATATGAAAAATATTGTTCGTAATTTTAAAATTTTTAAGAATAATTCAACTGACAACTTTTTTAACCCAACACGAAAACCTACAAACTTTGAAGCAAGACAAATCGACAGACGGGATGGGAAGTTTTCAGTGTGGGTCGCATCCCAGCCTCTTTTTTATTTAGTTTTTCCAACTATATTAATTTACAAATTTTATAAAATACATTCTTGTTTGTGCGTGTTTAAAAAGAGCAAGATGTAAATAATTTAACAACAAATAAATAATTTAATAACAAATATATAATTTAATAATAATTAAATTAAATAATAAATAAATAATTTAAACAATAACTAAGATATGCTATTACTAATTTTGGAGTTTAACAAAATTTATAATGTTCCTTTTAAAGCTGTTGTAATTGGTTTCGGATTTTAAATCATTTGGCAAACTGTTGAATATTCGAAGTCCTTTAAAGAAAACACTATTCTGGGCTGCACTTGTTCTTGCTAATGGAAGGCGGAAGTCTTGGTTATTTCTCAGAGAGAATGGTTGAATATTACCTACATAGTTGAGGAAACAAGAAATATAAGCAGACATTAAATTATGTTTTATTTTAAAGACAAACAGTAAAACATTCATTAAAATTCTTTGTTCAGCGTTAAGCCACATTAACATCTAACTTCTAACATATAAGCGATTGGAGTATAAATATTACACTTTAAAATTGTTCGCATTGCTTTATTTTGAAGAAGTTGAAACTTATTTATCATTTCTTGATTGCACAAAAACAGAATTGATGGGCAGTATTCAAAGTGTGGTTTTATTATCGCATTGAAGATATTTATTGCACTAACGGTTGAAATATTTTTTCGAATCCTTCTCAATAAGTTAGTCTTTTTTGATTTTTTTTAACTACATAGTCTATGTGTTTATTAAATGAAAGTTTGTTGTCTATAACAACACCAAGGTACTTTACTTCTGTTATTATTTCTAAAATTTCATTATCAACTTTAATGTTTGTCACACTTTCACTTGTATTATTACCAATAATCATCAATTTTGTTTTCGATACATTTAATTTTAGCTTGTTTGCTTTAAGCCAAACACTTAGATTATCCAAATCTTCCTGCATTTTAGCGACACCTTCTTTTAAATTACCACAACTAACATACAACAACCCATCATCCGCAAATAAAGCATATTCACTGTTTTGTATTACACTGCCGATGTCATTGATATAAACGTTAAACAGAAAAGTGCCAAGGATAGACCCCTGTGGTACACCAATATCATTTAAGATTTCATTCGATAAAATGTTGTTCACTTTAGTCTTTTGCATTCGACTTGATAGATACGAAATCATCCAAGATAGTGATTTATAACGCAGTCCATAACTTTCAAGTTTTTCAAATAATATTGATCTGTCTACTGTCTCAAAAGCCCGCTTTAAATCAAGAAAAACACATATTATTTTTGTTTTTTCGTCGAGTTGTTGTTTCCAATTTGCAATTACCATATTAAGTGCACCTTCACAAGAATGCTGCTTTCTAAATCCCGAGTGGTTATCAGTTATCAACTTAAATCCCGACTGGTTATCAGTTATCAACTTATGACAATCGAAAAACCGAGTGGTTATCAGTTATCAACTTAAATCCCGACTGGTTATCAGTTATCAACTTATGACAATCGAAAAAAGATTCCAGTTGGAAGTGAACAACTTTTTCAAGTACCTTCTCATAGAGAGGGAGGGAATTAATTGGTCTAAAATCTTCACACTTAATTGATTTTTTAACTTTGGGGATCGGAGTAATTTGAGACACTTTCCATGAGCTGGGAAAAATACCGTCACAAAAGGATTTATTTATTATTTTAGTTAAAGGGGGTGCTATAACATTAAACACATCTTTGAAAATTTTTATATTAAGGTAGTTCGGATCACGTTTATTTTTTATATTATCAAACACTTTCTTAAAATCAGCACACTCAATTTCTTGAAAACGAAAGGAAACAGGTTATGCTGTCTACGAAATACTTGTTAAACTTGTTTGCTAAAAGGGTATTTTCACTGTAAGTTATATTTTCGAAAACAACTTCGGTTATTTCAGCTTGTTGTTGTTTTAACACAAATTGTTTAATAGTTCTCCACTTTGACTTCTGATCTACTGAATTATTTATTTTATTTTTAATAAAATCACTTTTAGCTTTGTTTTTTTCTTTTTTGAACTGATTTCTTAAAATTTTGTAGTTATTCCAGTCAATTGTATTGTTTGTAAATCTAGCTCTATCATATTTTACTATTTTTTGACATTTCAAAACTCTGAGATGATTATTAAACCATTCTTGGTTATCCTCACGCACAGATATTGATTTAAGGAAAAAGGTCACTTTATAAGTATTGCTCATAATTATAAAATTGCAAAAGTCACTTTTCTGATATTTTAAAATTCGTATCGTTTTCCTTTTTATTTTTTTTTAATGTTTACTTTTATTTCGGCTAAAATAGTTTCATGGTCACAAATTTTCAAACTGGGAATCGGTTCTGCTTTGATTTTTTTCGAATTAGTTACTGCAAGACCGATTAATGTTTTTGAGTTCTGAGTTATTCTAGTGGGTTTATTAATAATCTGTATAAAACTATTATTGTTTAAATATCTTTCAATATTTCTTTTATACAGTTCACTAGACTGCATCCAGTCAATGCATAGAAGTTGAGTGGAGAAGAAGATGGAACGACAAGCTGTACGGGCTATCCTGCGACGTAGACTTAGCAAGAAGCCAAAAGTCCAACACCTGAGATGGCTGGGTAACGTAGAGCTCATGGAAACCAATGCTCCACCCTGGAAAGTCTTCGAATCCACGCTCACGGGATAGCGCAGTCGAGGAAGGCCACGCATTAGGTAGCGTGCACAAGTGGAAAGTAACCTCACCCAACTTGGAGTACGCAACTGCAGATATCTAGCTAGGCAACATGCTAGATGGAGAAGTTTGTTCGGTTAGGAAGTAGTCCACACAGGACTGTATCGCCACCAAGCAAGAGGATTTTATTTTCTAGATAATAATGGGTTGGATTTTTCTGTGCGAAGAGAAAAAGCTCAAAAAATGCAGTCCATTATCTCGTTTTAACCTGTCAAATGGATCAAAAGTCAGTGTCTTACTTGGTCCTGTATCAAATTACCTTCTCCTTCATCACAAAAACAAAACGAGAGAAAACGTTTCCGGTATTTTAGTAGTTACTTTTCGTTATTGTACCTCTATGTATTGTATTGTATTTATGCATCCACAGTCCCCAAAAATTAAAATTTGACATTTTATCAACCCCTTCTTAAGGGAGCTAATAAAATGTTTAATTTAACTCACTGAAGTACATATGTCCCTTGTCCCTATAGCAACTATTGACCAAAACAGTGGTTGCCACAATAATCTCATCTATAAAAACCTATTTAAAGTTCTTAATAATACGAGTACAAAATAAAAGTTCAATTAAAAACTATTATCCTTTCTTGTTTATATTAATTTAATGGAAGAATATACACCAAGTCGTTATAAGATTCAGGAAAAAATTGGCGAAGGTGTTCATGGCTATGTTTTCAAAGCAATTGATTTGCATGCAAATAAAATTGTTGCAATTAAAAAGGTTGCACTCAAAAATAAATTTGGAAATATATCCTTGAACACTTTGAGAGAAATAAAAGTATTGCAAATGTGTAAAAATGAGTATGTGAGTGTTTAGCAACAAATAAAATATAATAAACATTTAATTGCTAGTGTTTGTTTTTTAAAGATTTTATCCTTGAACGATATCTTTCCTGACTTAATTGGTTTGTCATTGGTGTTGGATTTTATGCCAGAAACCCTGTATAGTAAATTAAAGAATGATTTGAATCCTTTGAGCCGCCAGCAGGTTAGGAAATTTTCTCTAATGATGTTGAAGGGAATAGAGTATTTGCATGGAATGGGCATTATGCATAGAGTAAGTTCAATTGATTTTTAAACGGAACTATAGTTTTCATTTTACTTTGTTCAACTTTTTCAGGATATAAAACCAGCAAATCTTTTGATAAGTGAAAATGAAATATTAAAAATAGCTGACTTTGGTTTGGCCCGCTTATACTTTCCCGATGATGAAAACAAACTTTACTCTCCACAAGTCTCCACTAGATGGTATAGGGCTCCAGAAATCCTCTGGGGTGGTCAGGAGTATGGACCAGCTGTTGATATGTGGGCAGCTGGATGTGTTATTGCTGAAATGCTTAGAGGTGTTCCACTTTTTGCGGTTTGTTAGCTTTAAAAATCGTAATGTATAACGCAAAGATTTCATTTCATTGAAAAATATTTTAGGGCACAACTGATATTGAACAACTGGCTCTTGTGATACGAACTCTCGGAACTCCCCGGCAAAGCGAGTGGCCTGAGCTACAAACATTACCAGACTTTAATAAAATAAGGTACATATAGTATGATCTAAAATATTATTTGGAGATTATTTCTGTTTTAGAGAAATAAGATTGCTGATTTTGGTTTCCAAAATGAAAAATGTCAGCTCATAAAAAGGTCATGAAAGAAAGATGATCTAGTTTCAATAAACTCCTCTTTATGAGTTGCCACTTCAAACTAAATTTTACTTTATTGAAGACTGGAAAGATCGCTTATTTTGAGACTGTTCAATTTGTTTTTTTATTTGAAACGATAGCGTTTCGACGATAGTCTCACTTCACGTAAGACGATAATCGTCATAGTGATATCGTCAAAACGAAAGCGTTTGCAAGATAGTAGGTATCGTCTGCTATCAATTTCCGTTGATAACTAGGCAAATTGAAGTACAAAAGTTTCGGTGTAGTTTAGTTTTGTTACAAAATGAAAATAAAAACTCAAAAAAAATTAATTCGGTTATGAAGAAAATTAAGAGATGAATCGGATCTTCATTTTTTTATATACAAAACATTAGTAATCTCTCTTAGTTGTTAAATAAATAAAACAATTGTAGTTTTGGAATTACAAAAGAGGTCTTTATAATGATATTGGAAACAATAAATTTGCCAGACGGTTGTCGTTTTACAGACATACATATATACCTTCAATATTAAAATTTGCTGTAACTATTGAAACTTTGGGGGCGGAGGAACATTGGTATATTCGACAGGCAACGATTTTAGTATCGCTCTTGCACAAAGCACTAATCCAAAGTAGTTAAACAAAAAAATTTTTGAAGCCAAGTTATGTTCCCTGTGAATGAAATGGAGTCTTATCTTCCTTCCCTTGGACAGAATTGGGTTTATTATTGCAGCTGATTTACAAAAATATCAGACACTAGCGGCCCGTCCCGGCTTCGCACGGGTAGACATAAATAAGTACAGATATTTAAGTTATAAGCATGCTAATTAAAACGGCCATGCATCACTAAATTAGAAAACATTTTGCTGTCCTATCATTAATACTCTTCGCAGCGTATGCGGTGAAAGACATGTTATGGCTATTTTTTTACACCTTCGGTTGGTTTTAATAGGAATTTCTAAATATTTATATAGTAATCTAGTACTAAATATAGTACTATGTTACTCAGTGATATTGAAAAAAGAATTATTAAAATCGGCCCAGTACTTTTTGAGTTTATTCGTTACATACTACATAAAATACAAATCTTTCGTCTTTATAATATTAGTGTAGATGAAACAAACATTTTTACAAAAAGTAACAATAATAGTACGTTTCCACCAACAAATAATCCGAGATTTAAGGCAAGTGATTTAAAATAAATCAAAGAAAAGGATATTAATTTGACGTTTGGTTTATGTCATAACAACCAAACTTCAAATTATTCTCCTTTCAAAAAGAAAATAAAAAAAGGTATTTGTTCACTCATCATCTGTAAGTAATTAGTTTTATTATATTCTTGTACATATTTATTATTTTTGTATACTTTTATTTATTTCGTCTGTGATTTCTTGAAAGTTGTTTATTGTTTTTGATGCGGCTAGCTTTTTAGCCGAATATTAGAGCAAAGAAAAATGCGAAGTGAACCAAACAAACAAATGAAAAGCGAAAAAATTGCAAGTTTAATATACTTTATTCTTTATTTAATTAACAAGGAGATGATATGTCGATAAACACTAATAATGGACTGTGTCCTACACCCGCACAGTATAGGCTTTTATACTTCTTTTGAGTTCCATCTGTGCACCTGCATAACACTTGTTGTTGGTTGTTGCTACTGCTTCAGCTTAGTTAACTTAAACTAAGTCATCGTTGTCGGTCGCAACTACCGCTATTTGGGAGCGACGATCGATGATGGACAATTTGGTATATGTGTCATCTGTGCACCTGCATAACACTTGTTGTTGGTTGTTGCTACTGCTTCAGCTTAGTTAACTTAAACTAAGTCATCGTTGTCGGTCGCAACTACCGCTATTTGGGAGCGACGATCGATGATGGACAATTTGGTATATGTGTCAAGGGCCGCCGATGCTGTTGATGTTGATGCTCTGTGCTTATGTTCCATATCTGTAGTCAATGGTGCAGGTGTTACGAAAAATACAAGATTTGTATTTTTCGGTCGCAACAACAGTTACTTGGGAGCGACCGATGTTGATGATGTTGACTTCTAAGGTTTGTATTTTTCGGTCGCAGGTACCGCTAGTTGGGAACGACCGATGTCGATGGTGCAAAAACAGTGCAAGTGCATTGGATGGCCTTGGCATTGGCCTAGTTGTGAGTAGATGATGACTTCTGTGCTAGGGCATGTGCGATTAACAACAACAGCTATTATTTGTTTTTGGCATTGACATTGAAGTTGTGGTTTGTGCTAGAAGGAAACTAAAAACATTATAGGGTGATGTTTTGGGTGTTTGGCAACAACCAAAGTTAATTTATTGCGAACAGCAACATACTGCCCGCCTTGAAAGCTCCTACTTTCAACACTTTAAGTTCCTTTGTTTGTATGTTCAGGATCGATTGGTATTGGACACAATTTGGATATGGCACGTTTATAGATACCTGTGGCTGTTTTGACGTTAGCCACACGTATGTTCCCATCGTCTCCTGGGTAGATTTCAAAGATTCGTCCCTTTGGCCATTTGAGAGGTGGCGTGTTATCTTCCTTCAAAAGAACTAGCTCGTTAATGTGGATGTTAGGTTATGCAGAATTCCATTGTTTTCGAAGTTGAGGTTGTTGAAGGTAGTCATGTGACCATCGCATCGTCGCCAGAAGTTTTGTTGGATCCATTGAAGAAATTGGTATCGTTTCAGGTTGCTATTGTGCAAGCTTCATAGGCCTTGGTACTAGCATCATTGAGTGTGAAGATCTTCTGGGAGACTCTCATCCCAATGCAGTTTGAGCTTCCAAAGTGTCTGCATGGTGGGATCACTAGATGCCCATTTGCGAAGGTGAAAGCCTGACATCAAATTGTCCACGTAGAAGTCACGCAATGTGATGGCAGAACCACTTGGACACTGTTGTGCACCTTCTTCTGCCAGTAATCGAAGACATCTCACTGCTAAGTATGGGGCACAGCTTGTACCATAGGTGACTGTTTTCAGCATATAGTTTTCGATTGCCAGAATTTGTCGATACATTTGTGTTATGTCTGCCATTAATACAAACCGATGGGTGCGAAAACGAATGAGTTTGGTGAAGATGTCATCTTGAAGAGTTGGACCGACTTTCAGAATGTCATTCAAGGATTTCCCTGATGATGTTTTGCACGATGCGTCGAATTTGGTTGTTGAACTATCAGGCTTCAAGACACAATGGTGAGGAATGTAGTTGACGTTATCTTGAATAGCCTTTGCTGCATCTAATATGCACATGTGATCTAATCGTGCATACTCGTCAATGAAGTGGCAATAATCTCTCTGTAATGGTAGAGAACGATATATTTTGTGTTCAATTGATACTAACCGCTTCTTTGCTATTTCATATGAACTCCCGAGCGATGTGCGATCCTCACGAAATGGTAATTGAACGATGAACTTTTTGGTCAATGGGCAGCGAGTGGTTGTTGATTTGAAGAATGTCACACATTCCTCTTCTTCTATTGAGAGTTTCTTGGTTGATGTGTGATTGTTTTCGATGGTCCAAAACTGTTGTAGGAGTTCTTCTATAGATGGAGTGGTGGTGGTGGTGAAACAAGTGTAGTTGATGGTAGGTGATTTTGGTCCAACTTGTGCGATGTCAAACGAAGACTTGTATTCTTGCTCATTCCTTATTGTGCCACCCACAATCCATCCGAGTGATGTCTTTTGTAGGCTTGGTAGATTTTCTCCTAGTTTGATCTGACCTACTTGAAGAAGATCAAAGTAAATCCCTGCGCCGATAAGGCAGTCAATAGCACCAGGTTGATTGAATCGAGGATCAGATAGCCGAGTATTGTAGGGAATCTTCCAGTTTTTGATGTTTATATGACGACTTGGTTGAGGTGAAGTGATTTCTGGAAGAATTATAACATCTAGGTATACTTTAAAGGAATTATTTAATGATGAAACGCATAATTGTGCCCTTTGGTAAGCGATAGTGCTAACTTGTCCAATTCGACTGACGTCGAGGTATGTGCGACTGCGATTCAACTTGAGGTGTTGTGCAATATGCTCAGTGATGAAGTTAAGTTGGGAGCATGAATCAAGTAGTGTTCGACCAATTAGAGATGTACCTCCTTCATTAGAAAGACTAACCAGTGCGGTAGCAAGTAATACGTACCCAGCATCTCGATTGGTGTTGTCAACATGGCTTGCCTGTAAAGAGGTAGATGAAGACGAAGGTAATGGATTAGGATTAGCAATTTCTTGGGCATCTGCTGCTGATGGTGCAGGAGTCTGAGGAATTGCAGGTGCGATGCGTTCACGATGCAGCAAGGTATGATGACTGTCACCACATTTTTGACATTTATTTGCAGAGGTGCAGTGTTGTACTGTGTGACGTCCTCGTAAGCAATTAAGGCATAATTTAAACTCCTTGGTGAGCTTGAAGCGATCCATTGGAGACAAGTTCACAAATTTTTGACAGCTAAATGGGTTGTGTGATGGCTGGTTGCAAAAGATACAAGATGACGTGGAAGGTGAATTGGTCGTAAGCAAGGACGAGTTCTTGAACAATGATTCTTGAGTTCTTGATTTAGCGAGGTGATGCGACTGCGTCTGTTGTGATCGTTGATGCGATTGTGATGTGTTGGCTGATGTAGAACTGCGATGTGATTTTGCCTCGATGATGTTGAGAGTTTTACACCGCCTCTCCATGAATGTGCAGAGATCATTCCAGGATGGGAATTCAAAGGAGTCACTGATTGCTATTTGTCAGGGTTGTGGAATCCAAGTTTTGGGTTAGTTTGCTAAGGGTCTTCTGCTCTTGTTTGGCCGATATTTCATCTTCCAATTTGGCTTGGGACTCGTTGTCAAACTTTGACAAGATCAAATGCAGCAAGAATCCATCAGAAATTTGTTCCGTATTGCCTATTGGATTGAGCGCTCGGAGATTGACATTGATGGTGTCGATCATACCACGAATAGTTTCCACAGTTGGTTTAACTATGGAGTGCAGTTGAAAGATTTCTTGGATGTGTGCCTGGAATAAAAATCGTTTGTTATCATATCTGGATTTGAGAAGTTCGATGCCAGTTTCATAGTTTTGGCTGGTGCATTCTAGAGACTCAATTACTCTGGCTGCGTCTCCATGGATGCAAGACCGGAGATACTGAAACTTTTCGATGTTGGTGAGCTCCTTGTTATTATGAATAAGCGAGTTGAACATGTCTGAGAAATCCATCCATTTGGTATACGATCCCGAGAATGATGGAAGTGCTAACTTTTGCAAGTTCATACGACATTTATGCGAAATGGTGACGTTGTTGGGTGCGATGGTGCTATTTGGTGCCAAAAAAGTATCCAGATGTTGGAGCATATCTGAACGTAGAGTGTAATACGTCTCTTCGAAAGCATCTCTCTTACCACTTGTAAGTTCTTCTTCGTCAAGACCTTCGATCTGGGATTGCACCTTCGCGAAGTTGATGTTCTGAGTCTCGAGCATCTGCAATTTGGTTTCAACCTGGAAGCGATTAAGAGAACTCAAATTAGTGGCCAGAAAGTTTTTAGCTTTAGTTTGCTGTCCAAGGATGACAGCTCGTTGAGACCGAAAAGCCCTTAATTACGTATGACTTATCCGATTTGTTTTTGTTTTCGGTTGACATAATGGCGATTGTTCAATTCACGATTGTTCACAATTTTACGCAAGTTCAAATGTTCGCGAATAAATTTAGTGCAAATTGGGCGAATTTAATCACAATATACTGATTGCTATCCGGCTCGAAGGACCTTAATGATGCGGCTAGCTTTTTAGCCGAATATTAGAGCAAAGAAAAATGCGAAGTGAACCAAACAAACCAATGAAAAGCGAAAAAATTGCAAGTTTAATATACTTTATTCTTTATTTAATTAACAAGGAGATGATATGTCGATAAACACTAATAATGGACTGTGTCCTACACCCGCACAGTATAGGCTTTTATACTTCTTTTGAGTTCCATCTGTGCACCTGCATAACACTTGTTGTTGGTTGTTGCTACTGCTTCAGCTTAGTTAACTTAAACTAAGTCATCGTTGTCGGTCGCAACTACCGCTATTTGGGAGCGACGATCGATGATGGACAATTTGGTATATGTGTCATCTGTGCACCTGCATAACACTTGTTGTTGGTTGTTGCTACTGCTTCAGCTTAGTTAACTTAAACTAAGTCATCGTTGTCGGTCGCAACTACCGCTATTTGGGAGCGACGATCGATGATGGACAATTTGGTATATGTGTCAAGGGCCGCCGATGCTGTTGATGTTGATGCTCTGTGCTTATGTTCCATATCTGTAGTCAATGGTGCAGGTGTTACGAAAAATACAAGATTTGTATTTTTCGGTCGCAACAACAGTTACTTGGGAGCGACCGATGTTGATGATGTTGACTTCTAAGGTTTGTATTTTTCGGTCGCAGGTACCGCTAGTTGGGAACGACCGATGTCGATGGTGCAAAAACAGTGCAAGTGCATTGGATGGCCTTGGCATTGGCCTAGTTGTGAGTAGATGATGACTTCTGTGCTAGGGCATGTGCGATTAACAACAACAGCTATTATTTGTTTTTGGCATTGACATTGAAGTTGTGGTTTGTGCTAGAAGGAAACTAAAAACATTATAGGGTGATGTTTTGGGTGTTTGGCAACAACCAAAGTTAATTTATTGCGAACAGCAACAGTTTTGAATTTGAGACAGATAGTTTTTGTTGACATTTCCATCTGTCAATAAACGAAATTGGCGTTTAAATGGATCGGTTCAACAATTATTCTCCGAAAAAAAAGTTTGTTTGATTTGACAAACTTATGTTTCCAAGTAGATTTCAATGAGTTTTATTTGAAATCTTCATTTGAGGAGATTAAAATTTGTATGGTAAATCTTCGAGATTTCAAGGAGATTTGTGACAAATCTAGCTAAATCTCGGTTTAGTGCCCGGTGGAAACGTAGTATAACAATAAACATCACAAAATAGTTGGCATGTTTATTAACAATACATTTTTTGCAAATTTTCAAAATTTCCCAAAGAGAAAAACCAAGTTTAATAACATTTTCAAGTTATTGAACAAACATTATATTTCGTTGAGTTCATTTTGACATTTCAGTCATAGTATAAGAGTATTTGAAATATACTGAACGATCTTATACTGAAAACGATTGACGAGACGATAGTGATAAAGTTACGTGAAGCAAATTATTGACGATAAAGTTAATGATAATCGTTTTGACGATTATCGTTTCGGAAATTACGGAATGACTCCCCAGGTGTTTTGTTGGCTGAAATATTTATGTAAATGATAAAACTCGTAATAGGGCTCATTATGTTATATTATATTGAAGAACTTCTAACATTTATCTAATTTGAGCATTTTTACAGATTTCCAAACGCTGTTGGAATTCATTGGGATAATTTGTTTCCGAGTTGCACACGAAGTATTGAAGTGAATCTTGTATCCAATTTAGTTGTTTACAATCCAAGGAACAGGCTGACAGCTTCTGAGGTAAAATATTTTATTTCCTATGATTTATTTACCTCAATTAATAATATAATTTTGCTAACGTTAATCACAGGCTGTTCGTCATGATTATTTTTGTTGAATTTAGTTGAAAATTCTTTTGGGAAATTATACAACTTTTTTAAACAACTTAAAATGAGTTTTATTTAGAAGTGAAAAAGTAAAAATGAATCTCTTATCGAACTAAAACATCTTAAAACCTTGAAACTAAGGCAAGTTTCTAGTACCTGAATATTATTTAAGCAACTTTATTGGAAATTTGACTGAAAAGTCAGTCAAGAAAAACCATTTTGTTTTGTTATAATAATTAACAGGCACTGAAGGGGTTATTAGTACCCTTTATATGTTTTTATTTAAGGATTTAAGAGGAGATACCGGTGCACATTGGTCTTAAAGTTCTGAACATCAAAATGGGAGGATAAAACAGAGTTGGCTAAAGCATTCCACATTTTCGATGTGCGATTTAAGAAAGAATCTCTATACTTGAGTACGTCCGAAATTAAGCTCAAGGGTGAACTGATGAGCATTCCTGGAAGTGCGAGTATTACGGCTGAATCGTTTAAGGGGTGTAATGCAACTACGTAGCTAATTCAACAGAACATTGTTTGTAAAAATATCGATAAAATAACAAAAGGCATGAAACATTGCGGCGGTGTTCTAGCGATGTAAATGTTTCGACTATAGTTCTATCGCCTATCATTTTTAAAGCCCGTTTTTGAATTCTATCCAAGAGATTTAAACTTGTTTTAGGGGAACCTGCCCAGATATGCGAATTATATTCAAGCTTTAGATGGATGACGGCTTTGTAAATTTGCGAGATCAGAAGGGGTGAAAAATTTCTTGCACCGTCGCGTCGGAGAAATCCTAAGCACATGGCAGCAATTTTGGCAATATCAAATATGTGATCATTCCATAAAAGGTGATCTGTGATACACATACCGAGTACTGACAGTTGATTAGTTTCCTGGATGCAAGTGCCACTCATAGATAGCGGCATCTGGGGTGTGTTAAGCTTTAACGACAGGAGACAGCATTGAGTTTTCGAAGCATTAAATTCCACACGGTTTCTGATTCCCCATTGGATAATGCTGTCAAGATCAGAATTCAATGAGCTTATCATACGCTGCCGTTGAAGTTCAACATCCGAAGGACAAGGATGTGAATCTAGAAACGAATATGAAAAGCTGAGGGTACTGTCGTCGGCGAAATAGTTTAATGGATTAGAAGTGGCAGACAAAAGATCATTCATAAATATAAGGAAGAGAATCGGAGATACCAGCATTTATTTTATGAATTTATTTGTAAAATTGTCTTACCATCAAGTCAAGTCTTCTTCTGTCAAAATATGAGTTGATTAAATTTGTACATGCAACTGAAAACTTAACTTCAGTATTAGCTATGATTTGATTAATTTTTGAGAAATTTCGTTTTATAAAAGTTTTCTTGTCAAAAATGAAAAAGTACAGAAAAAATAGTGACATCTATTCCACCATGAGAATACTATAGCTTTTATATACAAATTGATTCATACATAAAAACATTGTAGAAATTATACTTTTAAGTTTAACAATTTTTTTTTTTAAATTTTCCTAGAAATGTTTTTTTGTAGGTCCTCTCGTCTCTGTCATGTGTGGGAAATCAACAAGCCAAGTGGTTCTGTCAATCTTATCTTGCCACCTAACAACTATCCAATCCAACTATATCAGTCTGTCTTATACAAAAAAGCAAACAAATTCTTAATGTATCTTTTCCTCTTTTTAATTTCTTCTGCGTCAGTTGCGAACTTTATTACATGAGGTGACCATTTCCGGCCGTATTTACCTGCTTAAAAGTGTCGTAATTTATGTCTGGATATTTTTTATTTGTTTTATAAAAACCCCTTTTTTATGTTGATTATCATCCAGATGCACGAATATTTGTTGGTATACTCGAAATGAAAGCTATAAAAATAAACAATCTGTCAAAGTGACTATGATGTGGCTAGTAAATGCCGGCAAATTTGAACCGTGTCCAATTTGACCTGGTTCATATGGCTTTATACCAATTGGCTCCTCGTGTATGTCCATTTTTATACATTCAGACCAGTAGTGATTTAGTACTTAACTGATTACAATCTAACTTATTACGGATTAAATGTCATTTTTGACATTTTTGCCATAGTAAACCTGTCAAAAAACCACTCCGAATCTATTCGTAACTTATTTATCGGAGCCCGTGATCGACATAATTAATTGTTTATGGTATCTAAAAAGAAAAAAGAAGGAAATTGGGTTATTTCAACAAAAATGTAGGTAATGCTTTAATTTTAATTTAATAGTTTTTTTTTTTTATTTTCTACTTTTAGTCCCCAAATTATTATTACATATTTAAAATATTAATTAGCCGTCTTCTTAAAATGTTTTAACAGTTAATAATTGCTCTAGAAAAGTATAACATTAGTACTGGATTTTAGCATCCCTGATAAATACGATAAAAGTGTTCTCCACCAGAGGTTGCTTTCATCGCATAAGAATGTAATTTTTGTATATACACAATTCGTTGTGTCAAAACTCAAAATCAAAAACAAATTTAAATCCTTATTAATAGTTGTTACAAATTTATTATTTCTTTTGTTTAAATATTTTATTAGTTTTAATTAATTTGTAAGCTATGGCTTTTTCCGAGTCATTTGGCTTGGGAAACAGCACCTTTATGAATTTAGAAAGTGAAGTGAATAAAGCCCTCAAAGTTGAATGCCACAATCCCAGAAATAAACAAGAAGCGCCAAAACCAAGTTCAATGGACATTATTGACGAATCTCCAACCAATTCCAAAGCCAAACCCAATAAATCACGTTCACGACATCAAATTAGTACCTTTGGTGCACAGAGGAGGAAAAAGTTCCACAAAAGTAGATCAGATTCAACGCTGGATCATAAACCATCGAAAAACGACCGATTAGCTAGGACGACTAAGAATTGTTCTAAGGACGATAACTACTCCGATTTTTTCACAAGCGAATTCAGTATAGAACAAAGCCGACTCAAGGTCCCAGAATTTGTGAGTGTTTCTCAGATAGAAGCCGCTGTCGATAAAAATATTTCCAAAGAAAAAGAATGTCGATCTGATGAAGCTGAAGCGAAGGGTTTTGGCTTCGAAGAGAGCAAAATGTTTTCAGAAATACTTGCAAATATCAAGACACAACCGAATGAAGGTACACAGGATGCAAATTCTACCGAGCTTCTAGATTGCCCTGTCTTCTCAGAAGACATTCAAGAATTGTTAAGTGATAATAGTAATCATCAGCAGGACGATGAGAGTTTGAAGATGTCCTATTTGTCTGATGATGATTGGAAAGAGTCACTTCAGTTCTCAGAATTTAAGGATGATTCTCCTGCTTTGCCAAAGGAAATAATCTCAAATGACGAACCAGAAGAAATCATTAATATTGACGATGCCACATTTATTTGTCCCGACGATGAAGGCAAAGACTTAGCCGAAAAAACAATACAAGACATTAAAATAGACGTGCAACTTGAACTTAAAAACGAGACATGTCTAAGTATGAGGGGAGGAAAAACATTGAATATATCAATAAGTGAAAAGAGTTATATTAAAATGAATACACAACAATTGGAAGCTGATGGGTGTCAGTTATATGGAATATCCAAAGATGTGGGACAAAATGATTTGTCATCAAAATCAAACAAACAATACGAAATGAAACGTGACCTTGAAGATCTAAAGAAAATCTCAGCTTGGAATTTGCCAAAATCAGTTCTTAAAGAATATGAAAAGAAACGCATTAGTAAAATGTTTGATTGGCAAATCGAATGTCTAAGCAATCCAAAGGTGAGTTTTTCAAAAATTTACAAAACAAAAGGTTAATAGCTACAGAATTTCTATAAATTTAATAATAAGAACTTTGTCTGACCTTTATAATTTGTTTATTTATTTATTTTAGTACCCAATCTACAAACTTACGTTCAACATATTTTAAAGTATTTATTAGCAATTCATTTTATAAATACAAATTAAATCTTTTATATGGAATTAAAATTAATAATCGACTCTTAAATAAGTTTCTGGACATAGATATATTAAATTAGAGTAAAATATATTATATAAATAATAACTTGCAGAAATCGGTTCATGCTGTCTATATAGCGAATGATGCAAATCAAATGCTAAAAGCATTTCAGTTATAATAATCTTCAAAAATATTTCAAAGGACAAACCTTACAATTTTGTTTGAACAATTTCAATCCTCTTTTCAGAACTCAGTTGTAAATTTCAATTTCGAATTGAACAACTTGTTATGGAAAATTATTTAATGGCGATTACTGGCCATACAAGCACACTCGTCAATATTTAACAACAAAATTTGTCTTGCACCAATCCACCAATCATTACATTTTTTTTTTTTTGACCAAGTAAATACAAAGGATTAAGTTGCGGTCCATGGAAGCCATACGCTTGAAGTTTCTCTAGGAGAATATATAAATTAACCGTACATAAGCTTTTACGAAGTCTGTGTAAATAACATAAACTTTTTCCCGATTGTCCATAGTATTAATGCAAACATTTCCAAAAACAATGTTGATATTACTTAAATGTTTCTGTATGATGGATTTAGATTTATCTCAAACAAAGCTATCTAAAAGCTTTAGAACAATAGATAGTTAAATTATTGGTCTATAGTTGGTTACCAAGTTTTTTGATCCAGATTTTAAAACTGTGTTAGATAAAGGATAAAGACTTTCCATTCATGCAAAAAAAATACTATTAGAAATAGATTCATTGAAAATCTGGAATAGCAGAAAAGACAGAAACTTGCACAATGAAGAAAAACAAAAATCCTTATATATATGCAGTTTTTTAAGCTTTAAGTTTAACCAAAGCATCTTTCATATCACTTAATGTATTGTAGAAAAATTATAAATACTTTGGAAAAACTATCCACAATCATTTTCGGATCACTCTAATTGATATAAGAAAAAAGGTTTTTCTTTATATTTTTTTTCATTTATAACATTTTTTAAAATTAAATATTTTCTTACTATAACAAATCGAATGAGAGATAACTTTTTCACTGTACATACGTATACAGTTATTTAAAACCTTCTTAAGTAGGGATTTAAAACAGTGAGATTTTTCACTGAGCCCGCTTTTATTATTTTATTCCTGAGTGTCAAATTTGCTGAGGTGTAGAAGCTGAGTATTGTCAATGTTTCTCGAGATGAGTTCTGAAACCATAAGGCCCTCCCAAATCTTCTTCCTTTCCACTAATCGAAATCTCCCATAGAAATACACCGAATATTTTTGTTTATATGGACGTGCTAGTTGAATTAGTACCCGTGGCATGATGGTTAGTGCGTTGGACTGTCATGCGAGAGGTCTTGGGTTCGATCCCTGCCTATGCCACCTAAAGTTTTTTTCACGGGTACTGCCTCTTGCGAGGAATTGACAAATTCTCCAAGAGTAATTCTTGTCATGAAAAGTGCTTTCTCAAATTTGCCGTTCGGATTCGGCTTAAAACTGTAGGTCCCTTCCATCCCTGACAACAGTACTCGCACACAGGAATGGTTGAGAGTTGTCAGTCACTGGCCCTAGTTCTCAAACGGACTGTTGCGCCACCCAATTTATTTATTTATAGTTGAATTAAGGAACTAACTCCCAAAGGTATTAACTCAAAATAAACTAACTCCCACTAAGATTAAATTAAATTCAAAAATAGAAACAAACTAAGTGCTAGACGATTTCGTTTTCCAATGCTTCAACAATTAAACAAAAAAAGAATGTTGTGTTTGTAGGATATGCTTCCTCTGCAACATCACTGCTTGGGCCTATTACAGAACTTGGGATGGGTGCAAGGTTATCTGCATGAAAAGTTTCGGCCTTTATTCAAAGTTGTGGAATCAAATTTCTTAAATGCAAAAGAAACTTTCATACACCCAACCTCGCACTTAACTCAAATCGGTGTGAACAATCTTAGCTTTAGAGGGGGCAACATACACATCACACGCTTATAAATGATAACAATCCATAATGCCCAAGTAGAAAAAAGTAAAAACGTAAGATGGTGTGAAACAATTTAAATCTATTGTAGGCTGTACAAAATAAATCTGAGAGGGGTGTACCGTTCAAGTATTCAAGGCTCTTAATTACCACTGTTGGTAAGACTCAGAGCAAACAGGACTGCAAATACTCATACTCTTCTTCTTTATCTCAAACTTTCTGTCCTCTTTTTTAATTGTCTTAACTTAACAAAAAAAGAAGTTTTTAATAAAGAAAAGCCTACGAAAGTAGATCAAGGGAGATTCCAATCTCTTGGGATTTAGTACTTAGGAGATTCCACTCTCTTGGAAGGACTTGAAAAAAGAATATTTTTTACCCAGATAAATGTTGAGGAATCTATTGCAGATGGCGCTACAGTCCTGTGTGAACTAGGGCCTCACCCAACAAACTTCTCCATCTAGCTCGGTGAGGTAACTTTTCACTTGTGCGCGCCAACTGATCTGCGGTCTTCCTCTACTGTGCTGTCCTGTGGGTGTAGATTCGAATACTTTCCGGGCCGGAGCATTAGTTTTCATGTGACCTAGCCATCTTAGTTGTTGGACTTTTACCCTTCTTGCTAATTCTACGTCACTGTACAAGCCCGTACAGCTCGTCGTTCCATCTTCACCTCCACTCCCCTTCTATGCACGACACACGGTGCTTTCATCCGCTTTTGACATAGTACATGCTTCTGCACCGTATAGCAGGACGGGGATGATGAGGGTCTTATATAGCGACACTTTGGTCCCTCGAGAGAGGGCTTTGCTACTCAATTGCTTTCTTAACCTAAAGAAACGGCGGTTAACAAGAGTTATTCTTCGTTTGATCTCAGCGCTGGTGTTGTTTTCTGCGCCCATAGCGGAGCCTAGATAGACGAAGTCGTTAACTACCTCAAAGTTACGTTTGCCTATTGTGACGTTTAGACCAAAACGTCGGTATTGTAAGCCCTTTCTTGACGACAGCATATACTTTGTTTTGCCCTCATTAACCGTTAAACCCATTTTCCCGCCTCTGCCTCAATACTCACAAAAGCCCCATTGACATCACGCTGAGTTCTTCCGATTATGTCAATGTCATCAGCATATGCTAGTAATTGGACAAACGAACGACGACTCACGGACGAGTTTAGCAGGGATTCCAAAACAAGACATGGCTCTATACAGCTCGTCCCCGAAGATGCTGTCATATGCGGCTTTAAAATCGATGAAGAGATTGTGGGTATCGATTTGGTGTTCTTGGGTTTTTCCAGGATCTGCCATAATGTGAATATTTGATCAACTGTGAACTTTCCTGGTCTAAAACCACACTGATAAGGACGATCGACAGAGAAGATTTTTTAAGCGATTTTATATAGGCTCATGCCTGGTGCAGTTTAGAAGGTCTCCTTTTTTCAGTTAGAACTTAGGACTTCAAAAAAGAATATTTGTTGAAAAAAGAACAACTGTGTTCTTTTCAATTTTCCTCAATGTTAAAACAGAAATGGATGCCGAAGTCTACCTAAAATCTAAACTATTAGTATTAAATTTTCTATAGATCCAAATACTTGAGTTATTTTTTTGTTAAGTTTGGATGACTCTTGATGACTTATTTTATTTTAAATGTAACGAGTTTGCAACAACCACAACCCAGACAAATTTGAATATTTCTAATTATCTATTTCGTTCTATTTCTTTTTTGGGCTAAGGTTTTATTCGAACACTGTAATTTAGTTTACAGTGCTCCAACATCGGCTGGCAAAACACTTGTCAGCGAAATCCTCCTAATCAAAACAATCTTAGAGCGCGGCAAGAAAGTTATCATGATCCTGCCATTTATATCGGTTGTACGTGAAAAAATGTTCTACCTTCAAGACCTACTCATTCCGTCTGGCTATCGGGTCGAAGGTTTCTTCGGAGGCTACACCCCACCAGGAGGTTTTGAGAGCATCAATGTCGCGATATGTACAATTGAAAAAGCCAATTCAATTGTCAACAAACTACTCGAACAAGGAAAACTCAATGAAATTGGAACCGTAGTTGTTGATGAAATTCACTTAATATCTGATCCCGGTCGGGGATATATTCTAGAATTGCTTCTAGCCAAAGTTCTTTATATGTCTAGAAAATTCGATTTGCGCATTCAGATTATAACAATGTCCGCAACATTAGCCAATGTTGAATTACTTAAGAAATGGCTTGATGCTGAATTGTACATTACCAACTATCGGCCGGTTGCTTTGCAAGAAATGATCAAGATAGGAACAAAAATCTACGACAGTAACTTGCAATTCATCAGAGAAGTAGATACAACAGAATTCAAGGCACTCAATAATCAAGATCAAGATCATGTTGCCCAGCTGTGTATTGAAACTCTCTCCGAAGGATGCTCGGTGATTGTTTTTTGTCCATCGAAAGATTGGTGTGAGAATCTTAGTATTCAATTGGCAGCTGCAATTCAGACAATCGGCAGAAGCGGTTCCGAAATAGGCAACAAGCTTAGATCAAACATAAAGCGTGATGCAATCGAAGAAGTTAAAAAACAACTAAAAGATATACCAACAGGTTAGTATAATAATTTTATATTAATTGTAACTGTTAAATTTTTAAACATTTTGTTGGTTTTATTTTTTCTCCTAGGTCTGGATTCAGTGTTGGAGAAAACAATACATTTTGCTTGTGCCTATCACCATGCTGGCCTTACAACTGAAGAACGTGACATAATCGAAGCTTGCTTTAAAAGTGGAGCTTTGAAAATTATTGTTGCAACTAGTACACTTAGTTCAGGTGTTAATTTACCTGCTAGACGCGTTATCATAAGATCACCAATGTTTGGAGGCAAACAAATGAGTTCGTTGACCTATAAACAAATGATTGGACGAGCTGGACGAACAGGAAAGGTATTCATAATGATTTAATTTCTGTCGAAATTAAATCATTAAAAATTTATCTAACCAGATCCATTAACTTTCGCAGCGTACTTGATTAGCAGGTTTTTCTAAAATTAGACAAGTTTTATGTGCACACATAGCATTTTTAGATGTTTAAGATGTTGCCATACGCGATTTTAGTGCTTCATTTAGTTTTGCAACTACAAATATTGGCCAACGTTATCGATAATCCTTTGCAACTTGTGGATATCTTTTAATTTATGGGCACATAAATCGTTAGATTTTTGGCTGTTTTGGTTTTAAATTTGTTTATATAATGTAAAGGCTGGATCTTTAGAGTAATAGCAATATTTGTGGGCAGAAAGCGAATTTTCTGAGTGCATATATCCATACTGTTTCTAAAAGGTCAGCTATTTTGCCACTAAATGAAACCCTAGTAAGTGGGGATTTCGATTCTGCTGAATTTGTTATTCATGGTTTTAGCTTGAAGCCTCTCAATATGCATTACAAAGGATGGTAGAAACTCTCCATAAATAAGCGCATCATTCACTTTTGTTTTCTTTATTTAAGCCCAAATATGGATAGATTTTGACTTCTCGCTAATTCCAAAGAATTGTTTGTCTGTATCCACACACATGTTCACAATTCTTCTTTACTTCTCGATTCCGACCAGACAACACCCGAAGGAATGTTCACTGAGATTTTTGCTAAGTTGAACCACCTTACTCTTCGGGTGGGCTCGTTAATTGACGAGTAGGAAATACTCTAGGAACAACATTTCTCGTGTCAAATAAATAAGCATTTCTTTTCTATCTGGCTCCCAATACATTGGGGGGTCTCAGTCTTAGATATTGCGTTCTTCCATCATGCTCCCTCCAGTCGGCAAAATCAAGCGCTTTTGCATCAGTGACCGACTGATCTATGAAGCGGAGGTTTGGTTTTAATCGTCGCGTCGTCTCGAACCTGGGGGCTGGGATTCAAAATTTGTCTTTGCTCGAGCGTTGTTGTCAAATCGCTCGATGCGGCCGAGCCAGTGTAGTCCATGTGTTTTGGCTCTTTTGACTACATCCGCATCTTGATACAGCTTGTACAGTTGACGATTGAATAATTTTCTCCATTCGAGCTCTTCGCAAATATCCGCCGGATACATTTTTCTCTCGAAAGTGCTCAGTATTAATTCCCTTTTTTGCTTATGGGGTAGCACTCGACGCCGCCGTAGAGTAAGACAGGTAAAATAAGAGTTTTGTATAACGTGCACTTTGCCTTTCGAGAAATGAGTTTTGAATCCGGATTTCTACTAAAGTTTCCTTGACTACCTCGAAACTACTGCTACCAACAGTGACGTCCCTGAGGGTCACCAGATGAGGCTTTGTTTGTTGATAGTATGTCCTTTGTTTTGTTCTCATTCACTTCAAAACTCTGAACCCTGCAGATGTGTGAAATAGCTCGGACGAGTTGTTACCCATTTGCAGGTTGCACCGCGTATTTTGTATCGTCATGCAGCATAGCTGCATCAGTTTTTTTTGGAATTTCCAGTTCAGAGATTGCCAATAGAGGTTCTTGGCGACTTATGCTATCATGTCAGGACATGGCATAGGGTCGCCTTTTTTGTAGATTAGGCATATTGAGCTATATCACCAGTCATCGGGCATACTTTCATCTTCCCACCGGTTTTATAATCATTTTTTGTTGGCAGTTTTGTAGAACTCTTTAATTCTCACGGTACTCTGCTTTCCGTTGTGCATTTTCTGTCTCCTGCTTCAGTACCGTGAATTCATCATCATACCAACGATTTATTTTCTTTGGTTGCTGATAGCCCGTGGTATCGCAGTACTGGTTTCACTGATTGTTGACGGTTGTGGATGAGAGTACGGCTGAGAGTTTCCCGGTCAATTGCTCACTGTAGTCTCTGGCATTCTCTGATGTGCTAAGGCATGAAGTGGCTTTCGGCTGTCTTTGCTTTCTTTTCGTTGGAGAGTCAGGCTCTGAACTTTGTCACAACAAGAAGTAGTCAGATTCCGCTTTTGCACCCCGAAAGGTTCGCACGACCAAGATATTTGATGCGTGCCTTGTGCCGATTAGCACGTGGTTGATTTGGTTCTTAATTCCGCCATCTGGAGATCGCCGCTTGTTATGTGTATCCTTCTTTTGGAAAACCTAGTTCTACTTATCACCGTATTACGAGCCGATTAGTCGGAAGCCCTTGTTTGTTGTCGTTGTTGCGGAGAGGCTTTTTTTCCAAATAATACGCTTAAGATATTTTCCTTCCCGACTTTAGCATTGAAGTCACCGAGAACGACTTTGACATCACACTCCGGTCAAGCTCTGTAGACTCCGTCCAAGAGGTCGTTAAACTCCTCCTTATTAAACTCCTCAGTTTAATCGGTGTGTGCACATATTAGGCTGATGTTTTGGAAGGTAGCTTTGATGTGGATCGCAGACAGGCGATCGTTAATCGACTTGAAATCGATGAGCTTCGGTCTGAACCGAATTCCCACGACAAGACCTCATCCTACCATGTGCTGTTGATGAAAGCTGTAATAAATGTCACAACCTTTTCTTTTCGTAAATAAATCACTGCGTGGAAATTAAGGTTTCGATAATTCAATGCTGTCTGGTATGGTTAAAGCGAGATAAAACTTCCTTGCCCCTACACATGGGTGGTAATTTCTTTAATTAAACTGATCATCTCAAAATTCTTGGTATGTGCATCACCAAACACCTTTTGTGGAACGGTCACACAGGGATGTCACCAAAAATGCTACAAGATGCTTGGGTTTTCTGAGACGATGCAAGAAATGTTTCTCAACTTGTAATCTGACTACAATTTACAAAACATATATACATACGTCCTAAACTTGAGTATAACTTTCATTTTAGGGCTTATGCTTCAGCAGCTTAATTTATTCTCTTTAAGATTCAGCCCAGCTTCATCTGTACTATGAAGTACAGAGATTCGTTCTTTAACCGTGATATATGAATGCCTTACCATGCTCTGTCTTTCCATGTCATTGCATTTAAAGCATTTACAAAAAAATTAAGTGTCAGTGTACAAACTGACACTTAATTTTTTTTATATAGTTCACACTGTGTTTTATGGCATATTAAAGGTATACAAACAAAGTATTTTTGTTGGTGGTATTCCTTACTTTGTATTTATTATTTTGACCTTATACATCAACCCTTTATGTTTTAAATCGCTGTTTAGTACGATACTTACAATGTCCTATGATCAAAAACTAAATTTAATCTAACTAAAAATTTTAAACCAACTTAAAATAAATTATCTACAGGATACCTTAGGTGAGTCAATTCTAATATGCACCGACAGCAATTCACGAATTGGAAAAGATCTAGTTTGTGCCTCCTTAAACCCCATCTCATCATGTTTGGAAATGGAAAGCAGTGTAAATTAAATTTTTTTGACATTTTCCTCAAACAATGAATTCACTTTTATTTTTTTATTTCAAATCTAAAGACCCATTTAAAACGAGCCCTACTTGAAGTTATTTCATCGGGAGTAGCTACACAAAAATCAGATATTGAAAATTTTGTTTCTTGTACTCTCCTCAACACTCAAAAGGAAATCACCGAAAAGAATGCTGAAAATGAAGATACCAAGGATAATAATCGAAGTTTTATATTCGATTCCATTGATTTTCTAATTGAATTCGAATTCATTCGATTGCAGCATGATGAGGAAAAAAACGTCGACAATTATGTAGCAACTCGTTTAGGATTGGCTTGTTTAGGTTTGATATATGTTTGATTTGTATTTCGTAATGTTTAATGTGTTTCCAATATCATTTTAGCTTCTTCGATGCCACCAACCGATGGTTTGATCTTATTCTCAGAGCTTCAAAAATCTCGGCGTTGTTTTGTTTTGGAATCTGAATTGCATGCTGTTTATCTTGTCACACCATATTCGGTTTGCTATCAGTTGCAGGACTTGGACTGGCTGATGTATTTGGATTTGTGGGAGAAATTGTCTCCGGCAATGAAAAAGGTGGGGGAACTTGTTGGTGTGAAAGAATCGTTTCTTGTTCGGGCAATGCGTGGCCAGACAAAGCTGGACTATAAACTAATGCAGGTTCATAAGAGGTAAGTCTACAAGAGGTTCCCATCGCAATTTATCAATTTTCATCATCTAGGTTCTACACAGCTTTAGCCCTACAGGAACTGGTTAATGAAACTCCGGTTAATACTGTCGCTGTCAAGTATAAATGCAATCGTGGTATGCTTCAAAGTCTTCAGCAGATGGCCTCAACTTTTGCTGGAATTGTGACAGCATTCTGCAATTCTCTCAATTGGACAATGCTCGCATTGATTGTTGGCCAATTCAAGGAGCGTCTTTTCTTTGGTGTTCATCGTGATTTAATTGATTTAATGCGTTTACCCGATTTGAATTATAAAAGGGCACGTGTTCTCTTCGATTCGGGTATTCAGAGTCTCATTGATTTGGCAAATGCCGATGTCTTCACCGTGGAGAAGGTTCTACACAATAGCTTGAGTTTTGATACAGCTAAGAAGTTAGAAAACGAAAATGAGTATGAAAATAATCAAAGAAATAATATCAGAAATCTGTATATCACTGGGAAAGCTGGACTTACCGTTAAAGATGCAGCTAAAATGCTTGTTGATGAGGCACGTCAATTTGTGCAGTATGAAATCGGAGGTGGAAACATTAATTGGAGTCAAGAAAAAAGAAAAGACGAAACAAAACAATATGAAAGTGCAAATTTAGAGACATCACGTAAAGGAAAAAGGAAATCATCTGAAATTTCAGTTGATTTGTCGCCACCTAAAATAAAGAAAGTCGATGAAATTGTTCAAAACAATATCCCCCAAACTGCCTTACTTGCTGAAAATCTCGACAAGCTTGAGAAAAAAAACGTCCAAACAAAACAATCTGAAAAGCAAACGACAACAAGTGATCGTAGCCAGGGAACAAAACAAAGACCTCAAGGTTCATCCGCTAGAAACTCAGCAAAAGTTTCAGATTCTACTAGTGGTAAAAATGGAATCATAAAAGAGAAATCATCCGAACTTCTTAAACAACAAAATGGCAAAATAAGTCCGATTTTCAATGAAAGAAAACCTCAATCCACGGCAAACCAACCGCAACCTCATTTTAAAAAAGAACAAACCAAAGAAAATAAGTCTCCTTTTAAAGAAAGAAATCTCGATCTTAAACAGAAAAATGTTGAAAAAACTATTGACACCAAAATTGTTACAAATGGAAACAAAACACCTTTGAAAAATGCCTTTGCAGAGTCTAAAAACATCAAATTATTAGGAACCGACTCAATTCCTTCTTGTTCAAATGCAAACAAAAATAAGCCCACAATAAGCCAAATAAACGACAAGCAAAACGCATTTAATCAGCCAAAAGCAATAAACTCAAAAGTTATGCCAAAGATTGAAGATCCTAATTTGAAAAATCGTAAAAGCCGAGAAAAAGATCAAGTACAAGCATCGCCAGCAATTCACGGGAATAAAGGATGTGAAAGAAAACAAAGTAAAATACGTCATGTCTTACCCTCACTTCGTAGAAGTCCGCGAAACCATTTGCCAAGTTCGACAAGAATCGAAAAGTCACCTCGAGAACCCCAATCGACTACTTCACACGAAGATGATCTTTTCATGGATGATACTTCTTTTGAAATGAATTCTGCCATCGCAAATGCCATGGAACATAAACATGATAAACCATCAAGGAGATCACATAACAAAAGTTCAGATGAGATAGCTGCCTCTCAAGAGATCACTTTTCAACCCAAAACGCAAAGCACTCGTCTTTTGAGATCTTATAGAGAACGACAAGAATCTCCAACTAAAAAAACGCCTTCAAGACGAAAGTCAGATGAAGATAAAAAGCAAAATGCAAATTGTCAACAACAACAACAACAACAACAAAAACAGGAACAACAACAATTGTCACCACCTAAACCACAAACAAATAAATCAAATACTTTGGAAGTTTCGGATTTGTCTTTGGGAAATTCTCTAATGCAAAATCCAATTCAATTGAATTCATCACACATTTTGAGTTCATCCAAAGCCGAACCAGATGCTTTATCTTTGGATTGCATACAAATTCTGGACATTTGTGGAAGTCAGATACTTTTTAAAAATGTCATAAAAGAGCTAAGCGAAGTTAGGACACTTGGATTTTCCATTGGTTTGGAAAAACAGGAAGCCAAACAAAAACCATTGATTGGATCAAATTTGTTGATCAATCAAATTAATGCCAAAGAAAATAAAACCCAGCAACCAGAAAAGGATTTTCCAGTTGATGATGTTTCGTATGTGTCTGGGGTTTCGTTGGTCATGAGTGAGAATGTAGTGTTTTTCTTGAATTTACAAAATGACAACAATTGCCAAAGCGTTACGAGAGAAATGAAAATTGAAATTCTGCGCGGACTGATTGAGAATACCGAATTAACATTACAAATATTTGATGCTAAAGAACAACTCAAAGTGTTGAGAAAAATTATTCCAGATATGGAACAGATCCAATGTAAAATTGAAGATCCAAAAGTGGCAAACTGGCTGTTGCAACCAGATCATATGATGAGCATGATCAATTTGGTAAGTCGAAATAAAATGTTAAGTTTAAAACAGGTAATACCAACATTAATTTTTTCGTTGCAATTTACGGCCAATAAAAGCTCAGTTTAGCTTGCCAATGAAAACTACCAGTTTAAATTTTTGCTGCAGCAAGTTTTCGAGGTATACACATAGTTCATATCTAATTTTATTTGTTTGTGAGCTGCAAGTCTACCTTTTCAATGCCCCTAATTTCTTTTCTTGATGGCACTCGCACACACGCTCACTTTCAACAAATAACTTTAAAATGGTTGAATTACTATCTGCCGAATTCCTCTCTCGATTTATTTTGCCCTTAAGTAGTTGAAACTGACGACGTCATCAAAAATAAGTTAAATTGTTCGCTTTATATCTACCCTCTCCTGCCCTTCTGTTGCCAATTTTGGCGTTTGCTTATGTAGTCAACCAGATCATCTTATTATCATTCTTACCATAAGCGATATTGAAATGTGGTTAGGTTTTTGGAGATGGTTTCTTTGACCAAGGACAATATCAATAGTTATCAATATAAATATTTAAAACTAAATATTAAAATTTCCAATAATTTATATTTTCAAGAAAGTCCATTAGAACCATCAAAAACTTCTCGTAAAACAAATGCTTACCATCGTGTATTCAGTGTTCTTCGTTTTATTTTTAAGGGGTGGCCACAAGCCCCGTTGTAGCAAAGAAAAAGGAGACTGTTCGTTTGGAAATATTTTTTTGTTATTGTTTCAACTTAAAACACCAATTCACAATCGACTGCTGTTCAGTTTTAAGGCGCATAAACACAGATTCTGAAAAAAGGAGAACCTCTAAACTGCACCAACTTTAGAGGAATCAGTCCACTTAACATCGCTTACAAAATCTTCTCTGCCGTAATATGTGAACGTCTAAAGCCCATCGTCAACAACCTGATAGGTCCTTATCAGTGCGGTTTTAGACAAGGAAAGTCCACAGTCGATCAAATATTCACATTACGGCAGATCCTGGAAAAAACCCAAGAACATCAAATCGATACCCACTATCTCTTCATCGATTTCAAGGCCGCATATGACAGAATACAGGGATGTGCTGTATAGAGCCATGTCTAGTCTTGGCATCCATTCTTTAACATCCTTCTTGAAAGTAGAGTACAGAGCTCCCACGTCAACACTAGAGGCACTATCTTTCAAAAGTTTGTCCAATTACTAGCATATGCTGATGACATTGACATAACCGGAAGAACTCAGCGTGATGTCAATGGGGCTTTTGTGAGTATTGAGGCAGAGGCGGGAAAATGGGTTTAACGGTTAATGAGGAGGGCAAAAAAAAGTACATGCTGTCGTCAAGAAAGGAGCTACAGCATTGACGTCTGGGTCAAAACGTCACCATCGACAGACGTAACTTTGAGGTAGTCAAGGACTTCGTCTACCTAGGCTCCGCTATAAACACAGAAAACAACACTAGCGCTGAGATCAAACGAAGAATAACTCTGTTTCTTTAGGCTAAGAAAGCAATTGAGTAGCAAAGCCCTATCGAGAGAGACCAAAGTGTCGCTATATAAAACCCTCATCATCCCCGTCCTGCTATACGGTGCAGAAGCATGGATTATGACAAAAGCGGATGAAAGCACTTTGGTTCGTTTCGAGAGAAAAGTTGTTCGTGCGATCTACGGTCCCGTATGCTTAGAAGGGTAGTGGAGGAGAAGATGGAACGACGAGCTGTACGGTCTGTACAGCGACGTAGAATTAGCCAGAAGGGTAAAAGTTCAACGACTAAGATGGCTGGGTCACGTAGAGCGCATGGAAACCAATGCTCCGGCCCGGAATGTCTTCGAATCTACAACCACAGGACAGCGCAGTAGAAGAAGACCGCGAATCAGGTGGCGTGCACAAGTGGAAAGTGACCTCACCCAACTTGGAGCGCGAAACTGGTGACATCTAGCTAGGGACCGAGCTAGATGGAGAAGTTTGTTGGGTGAGGCCCTAGTTCACGCAGGACTGTAGCGCCACCTTAAATAAGTAAGTAAACATAGATCGATGATTCTTGGAGCCGTGTACAATATAACTTACACAAGTTAGCGCTACAGTCCTGTGTGAACTCAGCCTCACCCAACAAACTTCTTCATCCATCTCGGTCACTAGCTCGATTTCTCCAACAGCTCGTCATTTCATCTTCTCCTCCACTCACCTTCTATTCATACGGGACTGTAGATCACACGAAGTGTGTGTCAAAGTCAAAGGAGTGATAAGAGCCTTATATAGCGACACTTTAGTTGCTCGTGAGGGGGCTTTACGACGCAATTGCTTTTTTAAGACCAAAGAAACAGTGGTTAGCAAGAGTAATGTTTTCTGCATTCATAGCGGAGCCCAAGTAGAAAAGTCATTAACTATGTACCTCAATTTTACGTCTGTAGATAGTTAAGTTTTGTTTTAGGTCCTTTCTTTTTGAAAGCACGGAGAACTCCAAGTTGTTTTGTGGATGTTGAGGTGCTAGGGCATGGCTCATATGTTTTGTCCAAAAGTTCGAAAAACATATCCCTAGTGTTGTCATACTTCACTTCTGTGGGTGCTTTAGAGTATATTAGGCTAATTTAAACTGAATAAAACTTAATAAAATTAAAAAATCTGCAATTCATTTAAATGAACAGTTCAAACAAATTAGAAGGGAGTATGAGTTTTTGAACAAAATTGTATACAAGCAATACATCTCGTCTCTTGAATCGAATATTAAGAATAACCCTTCGAGTTTTTGGTCATTTATTAACACGAAAAGAAACTCAACTGGGATTCCATCTAGCTTGACTTATAATAATGTATTGTCCGATGATATTAATATAATTTGCAATAACTTCGCGTCGTTTTTTCAATCTAATTTGATTAATCTCAAATTAGACTATGCTAACACAATAAATTCAGATCCTATGGTTGATCTTGGTAATTTGCAATTATCTGTAGACAAGTACTTTTACAAGTACTTTTATCTCTTGAAAAAAGTTTTTCTATTTCACCAGACAATATTCCACCAATTCTTTTAAAAACTTGTGCTAATATACTTGCTACACCACTTTGTATAATATTTAACCTTTCTTTAAGTAATGGTTAGTTCTTAGATGAATGGAAATACTCTATAATAACACCCCTTCATAAACCAGGTACAAAAAGTTCGATTGAAAATTACAGACCAATTGCAAAACTTCAGTTAATTCCTAAGGTTTTTGAAGCTGTAGTAAAAAAACAAAATTGTATAATCTTATTTACAATCACATTTCAGTTTACCCACATGGTTTCTTAAAATTTAGATCCACTACTACAAATTTATCAATATTTTCAAATTTTTGCCAAACACAGATGGAAATGCGTTCTCAAGTCGAAACTATTTACACTGATTTTTTAAAGGCTTTCGACTGCGTTCAAAATAGTGTTCTCTTAAAAAAACTAGAGGTATATGGATTTCACTGTCAGCTCCTAATGTGGATAAAGAGGTATTTAGTAGGTAGAAAACAGGTGGTAAAAATTGATAATGCCTTGTCTAAGGAAATTAAAAATTTTTCGGGTGTTCCTCAAGGTAGTCACCTTGGACCACTTCTTTTTATCATTTTTATTATCGACTTACCATTACAACTTACTTTTTCTAAATGGGTTCTATTTGCTTACGATTTGAAAATATTCAGTCCCATAAATTCACTTAACGATGCAAAAAAAGTTCAAATTGATTTAAATAATTTAATTAAATGGTGGAATATCAATGGGTTATATTTTAACAATAAGAAATGTAGCGTTGTGACATTTTCTAGAAATCACAGTCCATTATATTATAATTATAAACTTGAAAACGACATTTTACAAAGGCTTGATAGCCATAAGGATCTAGGCGTAATCTTCGATTCTAAAATGAATTTCTCAAATCACATAGACCATGCGATCTCAAAAGCAAACTGCTAGGGTTTGTTTTTCGAATTTCAAAAGATTTCGAAGACCCCTATACATTAAAAGCTCTTTATTCTAGTCTCGTCCGACCACATTTAGAATATTGTACTGTTATATGGAGTCCCTTTACCGCGTCTAGCATTTGTCGTATAGAAAGAGTTCAAAAAAGGTTCACAAAGTTTGCCTTACGAAAAATATATGGTTATTCAAATGTTCCATCTTAATTCCATCTTTTAATTGACCTAAAACCACTTGCGCAGAGAAGAAAATTAAACTCAATACTTTTTGCTTTTGATGTCTTGAATTTTAATATTGACTGTCCAGTTTTGTTATCTATGTTTTTTATGTATGCGCCTCCTAGAAACTTGCGCCCTCGTGACTGTGATTTTTTAAATGTTCCTTACCACAGTACTAGCTATGCTAAGTGTAATCGTATCACAAGAACTTGTATGGATTTTAATAAATATGATATTGCAATTTATTTTAATATTAATAGAAATGTTTTGAAACATAAATTAGTAAATTTGTTATAATGCTATAAGTAAATTATGTATTTTATTTTTATGTTATGTGTCATAATTATTTGTCTAAATGGAGTGTGTAACTTTTAAGACGAATAAATAAATACAAAATTTTGACGAATTTAACTTTGATGCAAATATTCATGAGGCACTCGTTGATGCACTTATAGCTCAAAACTTGTTGCGTAAGTCTGGCTTCAATGACAAAACCGTATCCAAATAGGCGTGTTTGGTTTCCTCGGTAGCAATTTTCCATCCTTTTTTTGCCCGGCCCATCCCATCGCATTACCTGAATGGTGGTGATATCTGCTTTATACCAGTATAGAACCTCCAATAATTGTGCGACTGCAAGTGGTTTATAAAGGGACCTAACATTTCACGTGCAAATCCAAAGTTCGTTGTCGTTAAATCGTTTGCGTGGGTTGTTAACAGTAAATCCGTCCGTATCCGAGGCTTTTTGGTCATTCGCAATTAGTTTGTTGATTACTCCTTACTCTAGTTTGCTTCCACTGGGGTTGGAACCCAATCTTTAGTTAAGGTACTAAGCACCCGTTGTTTACCGCGAGGAGGTGAGAGTAAAAGACATAGGTGGGTTTTTGAGATTCTTGTTCACATGTCTACCTTATATAGTATTTCGCTTCGTCTTTTCTCTCACCAATCGAAACTGGTTCTCTTTTGAGCTTTTCTTCACTTTATTCAACTTTAGTTGGCACTACAGCGAGAGGTACCCCTAGGCTTTAAGTTACAGACACCGTCAGCTTTCTAAATAGTTTGCTTTCTACTAAATACATATGTCACATGACGATCACGAAAACTATCTTTCTTTCTTTATAAATTTTGTTTTACCATAAATATTTAGAAAAAAAAGTATTATTAATTAATTTTATTCAGGCCCAACAATTCGCACCAGAATGTAAATCACTCGTAAAACTAACAGGAAGTAGCCGCGGATACAATAGCATCGGTTTAGATTTGAGTAGTGCTATATTTGGTAAAGTCCGGTCCGCTATAGAAGCATGTGTAACAATTCATATATTAAAGGGTCAAGTGGAGAATTTACAACGAATTGGAACAGGGCAACTGCATAAGTTCTTTATTGGTAAGTTATACATTTTCAAACAAAAATCAAGCTTTGTATAAAACTTCTTCTTTTTTTTATAGATCTTGAAATGCCACTTCAAATATCTTTGTATGAAATGGAAATCTATGGATTCCCTGCAAATGAGTCTCAGTTACGAAAACTTTTCCAACTTATGGTGGATACAATGAAAAACCTCGAAACAAAAATCTACGAAACACATGGATCTAAGTTTAATTTAGGATCAGCTTCTGCTGTGGCAAAGGTTTGGATAACTCAGTTTTTAATTAAATAACTTTTAAAATATTTTTTTAAGGTTGTGGGATTGCATCGAAAGACTAATGGTCGTATATCAACATCAAAACAAATTTTAGAAAAGATCGATTCACCAATTGCACAAATGATTGTAGTTTACAGAAAACTAAGCGTCACTTTAACTAAAACAATTCAACCCTTACTTCGATGTATAGTTGATAATAGGTGAATTATTTGAAATGTAAAATAGTTTTATGCTAAATTAGGTTGATTTGTACAAACCTTTCTTAATAGAATAAGATGCAATAGTATAACGTTTACTAGCACCGGAAGAATTTCTATGCAGGAACCGAATTTGCAAAATGTCGCTAAGGACTTCGAAGTGACTATCAGTTGTAAGCATTTGTAAAATGTATCAATGAAAAACTTAACTTATCTTTTTCTTCACAATATCCTAAGCATCTGAAAAGATAAAAATATCATGTCGCGGATCGTTTTGCCCTCCAAACGGACGTTGCTTAGTGTCTGCTGACTTTTGTCAATTGGAGATGAGAATTTTAGCTCATTTGTCACAGGTACACATTATTTAGTTTTTTTTTTAAGTGTTTTTCTTTTACAATATAATTGTTTTTTTTTTTTTTAGGACCCACCTCTTCTACAAGTAATGCATTCAGAAAAGGATGTCTTTACAGCCATTGCAGCCAAATGGAATAAAGTATCTGAGACGAATGTCTCTGAAGAGCTTCGAAATGGAACTAAACAGATTTGCTATGGCATTGTATATGGTATGGGAATGCGAGCTCTTGCCGAATCATTAAAATGCAATGAACAAGAAGCGAAAACTGTTTCAGAACAATTCCATGCTGCTTATCCTGGAATTCGGTAAGACAAAACTTGATACATTTTGCACGTTCAGTTCTTATTTTTTTTTTTTCAGTCAATATACAGAAAAAGTTACAAAATATGCTCGGCAACATGGTTATGTGGAAACGATAACAGGACGTAGGCGATATTTAGACAACATCAACAGTGCTGAATCGCAATTAAAAAGTGTGTTTCTAAACACTGTATATCCTTAACTTCGATGTACAATATATTTTGATTACAGGTCAAGCTGAACGACAGGCTGTCAATTCAACAATTCAAGGCTCAGCCGCCGATATAGCAAAAAGTGCAATTCTCCGAATGAAAAAGAACATTGGAAAATATCGCGAAAAAATTGGCTTAACAAGTCGTTGTGTTAATTTGGTATTGCATTTGCATGACGAGTTGATATTTGAGGTTCCCGAGGATAAAGCTAAGAAAGTTGCCAAAGTCTTGAGCGTAACAATGGAGAATTGTGTTCGGTTGAGTGTACCATTGAAGGTGAAGCTAAAAATCGGTAAATCATGGGGTGATTTGCGAGAAGTTAAATTATAGATAGGTTTATTTAATTTTATAAATTTTTGTTTTATTTGTTTATATAATTCGTTTATTGAAGTTTATACAAACTTAAAATTGTTTTTATAAGAAAAATGTTTAAATTTTATTTGTATTTTTTTTTTTAAATTTTACAAGCCTTCTTTTTGGGCCCATTCGGTCCAAGAACCTTTGTAAGCTTTTGCACTAGGAAATAAAAAAAAGAAAACACAGTATTATTTATGCTTTTTCTTTACCCAAAACAACTTACTTAACAAATCCATGCAAAATAGCTTGTTCGGCAGCACGTTGAGCACGTCCACCAGCAAGACAACTGAAAATTATATAAGAATCTTCTTTTGGCTTTGGTCGTTTGTATGCGGCTTTGAACTCATCATTTGACTTTGAAAAGGCTGCCTTAAGTTCAGGAACTGTACAAAAATGGTAGAAAATAAAATTAAATAATGGTTAAGAATGTTAAGTTAAGAAATACAAGGTAGGTATTTATGAGAGCTTTCTGATATATCTATAGAATAATATTCATACAATTTTCGTTTTTTTAAAGAATGATTCAATGCATTTAAATGCTCTTCTAGCTGCTCCTAGGAAATTGCTAGAGCATGAAATTTGGTAGAAGACTTTGTTCCGACAAGTAGGTCGTTAAATAGAAATTTGAGTAGTCTGTTTGGGTTAAGACCACACCGAGAGCCATGAATTTATACTGTTTCTGAAAATGCTCGGCTTTATTAAAGTCCCCATGGGAGAAGATACGTTCTACGTATCTCTTGGGTCTTCATCATCATCTCTTCGACAACCGGGATCCGATCTTGGCCTCATACAATGAGTCTATTTATCCCGATCGCAAACCGACGCCATCCAGTTGCGCAACCCAAAGCTTTGACAGACTGATGTAGGCTCTATTGGCTTTAAGCAACCGCCTGTGTATTTCTTCGTCCATGTTGTTATCGGCTGCTACTATTGACCCAAGGTATTTGAAGGATTGCAATACTTTAAATTCATGCTCCGCCTATTGTTCTTCTTCCAGTCGACGCCACCATGTACCTACTTCTTTCTCCCTTTACTAATGTGCAGTTCCAGATTTTGTGCTGCCTGCTCGATCTGGGTGAAGAAATCGTGTACAACTTGTTTAGTTCTTCTGATGATGTCGATGTCATCTATGTAAGCTAGTAACTGGCTAGACCTGGTGACGATGGTTCCTGATGTTGACTTGGCAGAAACACGGCAGGTTGAAGAGGAGGCAAGCCTAACCATCCCCTTGATGGATAATCCATATAGTTGTTGATTAGTATGAATAGCAATCTGGCTATTTTAAATTGACTTGTTATTGTTCATATAGTCAAGCTATATATTCGTGTCAATTTATTTGGGATGCCGAATTCTCTCATGGCTTTGTATAATACTACCCTGGCTATGCTATCGTAGGCGGCCTTAAAGTCTATAAACAGATTGTAAGTTGTAATAAATTCTAGACATTTTTCCATCGCCTGAATAATGGTAAAAATCTAACCGGTTGTTAATTTGCCTAAAATACTAAAATAATACCTTTTCACCAGTCTTGTGGCATTTCTACATGTTACTATACGTGCATTACAATTTCATAAACTGGTTGATGTTACAGCCTTTTCGAACTCTACTGTGCTTGGTGACAGTAGCATATGGGCTTCTTCTTGAAGTGGTGCAGCCTCTATTTCTTTTGTGAGCAGACGGTTTTGCAATTCATTAAAGTACCTACACTTCCTATCGCTAAAGTTGGACATTTCTTAATATACTCATTGCTGTAGTTCCGGTGACCAGCAAGAAAAGGAAACTGTGATTAATATTCTCTGAAATTTTCCTGCCTTGAATTGCTTTATAATGTCATCCTTCGAAAAGGAATTCCTTAATAATTTTAATAAACTTTCCAAAATAAAATTCGAAGACCTGATTTTCTTTTTGGACGCGACAAAGTGACTCTAGCGTTGACTGTGATGTCATTATATCAATCCTATCTACCGACCCATTTCTATGAATCTCAAATATACCATTCGTAGCACAAATTTCCATGGGGCCTATGGACCATCAAAAGAATAAAAGCATGGAACAAATAGTTGAAAAAGTCTGTATTGTTAGTAATACGTTGTCCATTTGTTGCTGGTGTCCACGTAAAGTAATGAAACCTTCTTTTCGCCGTTACTGAAATACTATTTGTATTTTTGATCTTCTAAATTTCTTGAAATTCAATATCTACGTGCTATGTAAGTAGGTATTTGGCAATGATTGATAAGATAAGTACCTAATTGAGTTTAAATTCTTATAAAGTAAACAAATTACTTTGCTTAAAAAAGAATTCAGTTCAAAGATCAAGTGGTTGTGTTTAAAACAAACAAATAACATTTACCAACATATACTTTCCTTAAGCTTTGAGAAAAGTTGGAGAAATACACCTACAATGTATTTATAACCTTCTAATGAACTTAACTAGTTTTGTAATTTTGTTCTATGTATCAACACTTACGAGGAATGTTGATGCTGGCTGGAATCACGCCTGTACTTTCTAGCTCATCAGCATTTCTCACATCAATAAGATATGCTTCTGGATGATTTGGAATGTCTTTGATGTCTTCATAAGTTGCCATTTCAATTGAAATAGAAATAACTTTGGTTTTATGTATCGAAGTAAACTATTCTTCTGAATTAAGTTAATGTGTTTGCAAACAATTTTGCCGGTTCGGTTACAGCTTCTAGATTTTGCAAGACTAAACAAATAACAACGTAAAAAAAACAAGTCACCCAAGCGATGTTATATCGCATGACACGATTTCTATCACGATATTATTTTATAATTTAGTTTGACAATTGACAGGTAAGATAACGTAACGTAAGAAAGCACAGTGGAAGATTTTTGGAATATTACATTAACCATTATGATGGATCACACTGCCAACCACATAATTTAGAATCGGAGACTCAAATACCTGCACGATTTAAAGCCTAGTACATACTTCCTCGTGAAGTGAACGTTCGCCAGTGGAGAAAGTGAACTTTTGACATTGCTCACTGGTACACACTTGTGAGTACACGTTGTGTGCAAGCAGCCACAAACTTTAAAATGGGGAAACCAAATGTCAAAGCTTCACCAACAGTTCCCGTACATTTTGCACGTGAATTGCTCGTGAACGAAAACTCTCCACTTTGTTCTCCACTCAGCTTCACGAGCAAGTTCACGGGTGAACCAAAAACTGAAATTTGTATGGGTTCACGAGATGGTTCACAAGTATGTACTAGGCTTGAACCAAAAACTGAAATTTGTATGGGTTCACGAGATGGTTCACAAGTACCTATGTACTAGGCTTAAATAGGAAAAGAGCGTTTGAATTCCCCAAGATAAAAAAAACTACTTAAAAAGGGCATAAAAAAGTGCGTCAATAGGATGAGGCCACATGCGAAATTTCAACAAAAAAAAAAACAAACAAATGAGTTAAATGTTTCCATTTTATGGTTTAACAAGATTTATTTATAATGTTTTTTTTACATTACTAATGACTATGTCCGTTATTTTAGGATATAACCTTTATAAGATGGCTTGGAGTAGAAATAGGAAATTTGGACCAGGAATCACGAAAAGCTTCGATTAAGGTTTCCTTGTCTTCAAATTGTCTGCCAACTTCATAAACTTTACGTGAACGCCATGGCGTTATCAATTCTGTTAAAGTGAAGTGAATGAGGGTCATGCATGGCAAAAGTTCCACGTCTTCTAATGGAATTCAACTTCTAACAATGCCCGTACTTACCTCAAAACATGTTTATTTTTTTAGTTTTATTCTCTGGATAGTATCACTTTTTCGTATTATCCTTTAAACCGTTATTATTCTGGCTAATACTCAGCTTTTGGCCCTTATTTTAGTCGCTGGTAGAGTGGAATTTGAGACAAGTCGTACAATTAACCGCTTTTCTCATGATGTTGTTGTTTTTGATTGTTTATATATTTTTGTGGATCAGCAATATGATTCTTTACAACTTTTTTGTTTCTGTTAAGTCTTCTTGCTATTTCATGTCCAAAATCCTTAATCCTTGAAAGCATCTTTTTTTGCTCTTTCTGTAGTTTCCAAAGTCTTTCCAGACCCCATGTGCGTTTCAAATTGAATGAAAACAGTTGTTTTCAACACTCTTTTGGATATTCCATTCGCAATGGACTCATTCAAGTGAACCACCTTTTTTTTTACGTTTTTTGGAAGTTTTTTTTTATTGGCAAATTCCAACGCTAGTTTCTAATTTGGCTTTAAATTTGATAGATTTGTAATTTTGTAAATTTGTACCTATTTACAGGTAGTAAACACTAGTTATAAAAAACGAAAATCTATTACAAAATTGGCGACCTCATATCAGTGGTAGGCAGTGGCAAAAAAAGGAGAGTGAGGTATTTGTAGTTGCCGAAGAATTAACGGATGCCCTAGGCTGCTATAAAGCAGACATCACCGCCATCCAGGAAATACGATGTAATTGGCCCCGGCAAAAAAAAGAGGATGAAAAACTGCGACATTTACTATGGTGACTGCTACCGAGAAAACCAACGGCACTTATTTGGATGCGGCTTTGTCATTGGAGCCAGACTTAGGCAAGAAGTATTGAGCTATAGGTGCATCAACAAGCGCCTCATGACCATCCGCATCAAGGCTAAATTCGGCAACATTAGCCTGATATGCGCGCACTCCCCCACAGAAGAGAAGGATGACAACACCAAAGAAATGTTCTTCGAGCTCTTAGACAAAACATATGAGCAGTTTCCTAGCTACGATATTAAAATTGCCCTTTGCGATTTTAATGCCAAGCTAGGAAGGGAAGACATCTTTAGTGGAATAATCGGGTAAAACAGCCTGCACGACAACACTTCCGACAACGGATTCAGGCTCATAGATTTTGCTGCGGGGCGAAACGTCATGGTAGGCAGTACGCGTTTTCCACCCCTCCATCCAAAAAGGAACTTGGAGTTCTCCAGATCAATCTACCGTCAACCAGATTGGCCATATTGCGATCGACGTTAGACACGCTTCCAGCATCATGGAGGTCCGAACTTTCCGAGGAGCTAACATCGACTCGGACCACTACCTTGTTGTAGCCAAGGTAGCACTTCGGGTTTCCAGGCCCAAGGCAAAACAGGGAGATGCTGGGAGAAGGTACAACGTCGAATGGCTATAATCGCAAGATATCGCCAAATCCTTTTCCGACCGAGTTACAAGTAACCTCTCTCGAAGTTCTCTGCCGCCAACACAATGTATCGAAAACCAGTGGCAACATTGCCAAGATGCAATCAGAGAAGCCGCCTCTGATGTGCTGGGTTTCAAGAAACCACCATCAATGTCGGCAGGCAAATGCAGCCAAACAACAGGCACGCAAAGCGGCGCTGCATAAAAGGACGAGAGCTGCTCATGAGCTCTACGAGCAGAAGAGGCGAGAGGAACACCGACTTCTCAAAAGGAAAAACAGCGTGCAGTCGAAGATGTTGAGAGGTTTAAAAGCAGGAATGAAGTTCGAAAGTTTTATGAACAGGTGAAACGAAATTCACAGGTACATAAACCTAGAACCGAAGGCTGCAAAGACGAAAGTGGAAACATCATAGTGGAACCGCAGTCATGGAGGATATGGAAGGACCACTTCTGTAGACTGTATAACGGCGACGACGAACCGAATTCCGCTGTCAGGCAGGATGATCCATTCAACATAGACGACGAAAGCCAACAATCCCGTCCTCCCGACTTAGACGAAGTAAAGATTGCTATATCTAAGCTGAAGTCTAACAAAGCCGCTGGAGCGGATGGCTTGAATGCCGAGCTCTTTAAAGCAGCTGGAGATAAGTTGGTTAGGAGCATGCACCAACTTATCTGTAAGATATTGTCGGAAGAAAGCATGCCCGATGAATGGAACCTCAGTTTTGTTTGCCCGATCCTGAAAAAAGGATACCCTCTAAACTGCACCAACTATAGAGGAATCAGTCTACTTAACATCGCCTACAAAATCTTCTCTAAAGCCCATCGTCAACAACCTGATAGGTCCTTATCAGTGTGGTTTTAGACCAGGAAAGTCCACAGTCGATCGATATTCACATTACGGCAGATCCTGGAAAAAAACCCAAGAACACCAAATCGACACCCACCATCTTTTCATTGCTTTCAAGGCTGCATATGACAGCATCTACAGGGACGAGCTGTATAGAGCCATGTCTAGTTTTGGCATCCCTGCCAAACTCGTCCGTTTGTGCAGGATGACCATGGAGAATTCACGCTGCTCCATAAAGGTTCGAAACAACTTAACAGAACCTTTCGATGTCAAAAAAGGTTTCAGACAAGGCGATGCGCTGTCATGCAATTTTTTTAACATCGGACATGAAAGAGTAGTGCAGAGCTCACACGTCAACACTAGAGGCTGTATATTTCAAAAGTCTGTCTAATTACTAGCATGATGACATTGGCATAATCGGAAGAACTCAGCGTGATGTCAATGGGGTTTTTGTGAGTATTGAGGCAGAGACGGTAAAAATGAATTTAACGGTTAATGAGGGCAAAACAAAGTACATGCTGTCGTCAAGAAAGGACCTACAACACCGACGCGACGTCTTGGTCAAAACGTCACCATCGACAGACGTAACTTTGAGGTAGTCAAGGACTTCGTCTACCTAGGCTCCGCTGTAAACGCAGAAAACAACACCAGCGCTGAGATCAAACGAAGAATAACTCTTGCTAACCGCTGTTTCTTTGGGCTAAGAAATCAATTGAGTGGAAAAGTCCTCTCTCGAAGGACCAAAGTGTCGCTATATAAGTCCCTTATCATCCCCGTCCTGCTATACGGTGTAGAAGCATGGACTATGACAAAAGCGGATGAAAGCACCTTGGGTCGTTTCGAGAGAAAAGTTCTTCGTGTGATCTACGGTCCCATATGCATCGAAGGGAAGTGGAGGAGAAGATGGAACGAGTAGCTGTACGGGCTGTACAGCGACGTAGACTCGGCCAGAAGGGTGAAAGTCCAACGACTAAGATGGCTGGGTCACGTAGAGCGCATGGAAACCAATGCTCCGTCCCGGAAAGTCTTCGAATCCACACCCACAGGAAAACGCAGTAGAGGAAGACCGCGGTTTAGATGACGCGCACAAGTGGAAAGTATCTAGGGACCGAGCTAGATGGAGAAGTTTGTTGGTTGATGCCCTAGTTCACACAGGACTGTAGCGCCACCTTAAGTAAGTCAGTAAGAGGTATTTGTAGGTAAAAATGAACATCAATGTCTTGTTGTGTTTAAATTTTAGCACAATGCGAGTGTTAGTAAAACAGCGCGGCTTTTAAGAGCGGATATCGGTGCATAAGTGTCTTAAAGTTTTGAGTATGAAAATGAGAGGTGGAACTGAGTGCAACATTCCATATTCTTGATGTGCGGCTGAAAAAAAGAATTTCTTCACTTGACAGTACTTACGAAATTGCACTCAAAAGTGACATACTCGAAATGGGCCGCTAGTTGATTGTAGTTCTCATACAAAAACCCTCTAAAGTAGTTCCACCTCTTAGCTAAGCTATGCTTGCGCTTTTGTAGGTTTCATGGACAAAATTAGTATTAATTTTTAAATGCTATCTCTTTCTTTGCCTTAATAATCTTTCAAAGAAACAAGGATGACTATTATTAAAAAAGTTTGACAAAACATACAAAATGCAAAAATCGAGTTCAAAAACTTCTCCATATATCCGCTGAACCAACAGAAAAGTTACTAGACTTAAGAGTTTGTGACATTAACACGCAGTTGGCTACTAGCAGTCTAGTAGGTCAATGGTTCGAGAATTACGGAAGAATTTTTTGATGAATAACTGGCTATTTGAAAACACCACTATTTATTGTTTTATTACGATGGACATGACAATGAGGCGTTGTCCCACTTACATACATATATAAAAGTTTAGGTTATAGTAAAAAAAACTTTTTTGGGATGTTGTCCAAAAGACAAGCTTGATATGTTTTTGGACAAATGAAGACTGCCAGATAGGAAGGTGAGCCAAATTTTTGCATCGTTTGCAGAAATACTTAGCACCATATTTTTGACCTCGAATATGTGATAATTCCATAAAATGTGATCTGATCTGTGATACACTACACATACAGAGTACTGAAATGTGATTATACGCGGTAAATATTTGCCTGTTATGAGGCATTGGGAGAGGAAAAGGTAGGAAAGGTCCGGGCGAGTAATGTAAATCTAGGGGAATCCGAAAACCAGGCCGAGTGAATTCCAGGAAGGGTGGGCTAAGGCCAGGTCGCAACGTCATCAGCGGCCGCCGAGAAAAGTGGATGAGTGGTGGTAGTGCACTCGTAATTTCGGGTCATCGAATTTATCCGACATGATTTGTTTTTGTAAAGAGGTGAGGTCCGATTACGGTAGCAAGACCCCAAGCAAGCATGCTGCTGCTGCCGTAATGGACATTCCTATCACATTTTCCTTCCACCTCGTGAGCATGGTTAACAGTATGATGGAGGAAACCTTTCGTGAGCTGAGCTGTTCTCTCTGTTGTTTCTTCTTTCCCCTCTGCCCTCCTGTCTTATTTTGTATCACCCGATAGTCTTAGTAGATAAGGTGCAGTGCCTCTAGTCTGTGCATTCATGTGATGTCACTTATGAGATACAAATTTCACTCAAGGAACACCTAAAGTAGTCATACCATTCCATATAAATCGAATAAAATTAACGAGCTATTTTACCTTTTAAGCAAAATGCTGTCTTTGGTCATAAAGCAAAATAGTACGTATACGCCCCAATGTACAGTTATATTGGAGTATTCTTGAAAGAACAAAATGACAGCATATTTTAGTTAATCTTTATGTGCTAAGATGTTACAAGATCGTTTAAAAAACAAAAAACTTAAGTTGCAGCAAAAAAATAAATATGATTTGTTATTTGCCTTAATTTTTCATCGATCCATCGATCTGCTGTTGGTATCGCTCAGCAGCAAAACGGGCACGCTACAAAGTAAAAATTACTTTAAAGCTTTCAAAATATTATATAAAACCATTATTTATTATTTCTTTTTATTTATTTAAGATACATCGGGTGTTATTTGTGATATATTTTTTGTTTTAATATTATTTTCTTTCACATAATAAATAATTTAAAATAAATCGTGAACTTACATAACTTTAACAATATTATAACATTACTAAAGAAAAAAGTCGTTTCGAACACATAATGCATTTTTTTAGTTCAATAATTCCATAATTGTATAATAGTTATTTAAAATAAATACAAAATAAATGAAGCAAAAATATAATCATTGCACTCTCGAGATATTTATTTGAAACAAAATAAAAAGAAAATATTTAATAATAATATTGCAAATATGAAACAAAGTACAACGTTTTACATACAATTTAGTTGTAAACAGAAAAAAATAATAAAAATAATTATGTTGTGTTGTGCATGCATGTGTTTCCGGCTTAAACAAAAAGACTAAAAATATAAATATTTATGTACTAAGTAATAAATACAGTAGTTTCTTCTCGGACAGTTTATGTTTATTTATTTTTTGTTTAATGAAAGGCGGAAACATCAACAAAATATGGTTATCAATTTATAAACCTTTATTTTTTCTTACAATAATCATTTTATATTTTGTATAATTTTATAAATTTTGAATAGATTTCTTTTTTGTAAATTTAGAAGAAATAAAAATATGCATAACACAAAAGTGTAAATTATTTTACTTAGCATTCACATTTAGGTTTTTGTTTATCTTCCCATCCCAAAATTTACAATGATATTTAATTTAATTAAACAAAATATATAAAATATTTTTATATATTTTGCTTTTCCAAAAAATTTGAAGTTCATTTGACTCAATTAATTCTGTATTTTGTATCATAATTTCCGTTCTAAGCTTTACAAAATTTATTTTAATATTTTTGTTTTAATTTTTCTTCTCCTTGTTTATTATTACAAAAAGAAAACAGAAATAAAAAAAATCATATACACGTAAATAGAAAACTATTATTGATGCTGGTGTTTCATTTTAGGATTAGCATCGCTTCGATGGAGGAACAAGATGCTCAGGCAGTACATTTGGCAATTCGTTGCCATCAAGCTTGACGTTGATTAAGTGCATAGCTAGAGCAAACTCATCGACATCAAGAAAACCATCACCGTCGACATCGGAAAGCTTCCATATTTTACTCAGCACTGAGTTAGGTAATTTCGATTTGATCAGTTCCTGTTTGGCAGCTGAAATATGAACAATGTGTTTTGTTAGTAATCGATTTTCTTTTCTCTTTAAATAGTTTTAACAAATCAAACTTACCAGCACCAGAAATCTTGCCATCGATGGGGTTGAGTGCTTCAAATAGGGGATCAGTGCGTGCTTTGTCCCTACTACAGATCCAATCAAGTTCTCCAAAGCCGGCATCGATACCTTCGCCCTTTCGGTAGCCGAATGGTGAGATTGTGTCATCTACAATACCCTCAAATGCTCCACCTGGAATAAATTTAGAAAACAAAAAATTAAATAGAAATTGCTTGGTTTATTAATTCAAGTAGCATTTTATGTAATTAAATTATTGTACTCGTAATGAGACACGGTTATCCTCCCTCACGAGATCAAAAACAAAACAAAAGAATTAACACAGAGGACGTGTTACACGAGCGTGTCGCAGTTGATCGTGATTTGTTAATAATTGTGCGTGAATAAGGTTTATGATTAAGAGACGATTAATACAATGCATTTGTATTACATTGATACATTTAAAGGCAAAGAGTGGGGTATGGATAAATTACTATTCAGCATACTTGATGAGTTTGAAGAAACCACGAAGAGAATGGTCTATGTACTGTTCTTTAAGGGAATCTATCACGTACTTTTTGAAAGAAAAAGTCTAACTCTAGAAACTTTTAAAAAAGTTGTATGTCCAAAATATTAGATGAACATATTAAGATCTCATTTTATACGATTTGGTTCGAATTTCAACACTAAGGCCATGTTTTTGGTGGGTAAGTCGATATCGATACTATCTACGTATTTTATTGAGATGATGTTTGGTAGATATTATAGGGGTTTCCAATAAGAGGTTTTATTTTAATATAAAAACAACAAGTATTTTTTAAGAGAAATCAATAAATGTTTATTTTATTTTAAAGAGGAAGGTATATCATTAACAAAATTAGCCAAATGGTTGCAGCATCATATCGTTTTTTATAAAATTTGCCATCACCAATTCGAAAGTTTCCATATTTAAGGTCTTTACTCGATTGTGGAACATTGCCATAGACTTTATCTTTCTCTAGGCTGCAATGAAAAAAGTCTAAGGTCTTTACTCGATTGTGGAACATTGCCATAGACTTTATCTTTCTCTAGGCTGCAATGAAAAAAGTCTAAGGGTGTCAAATGATGAGAGATCTCGTGGCCAATTGTAATGACCACCTCGAGAAACAATACGACCTTAAAACGATAATCGTTAGACGATATCGTTTCGAGGGGCGACTTTCCATTACCGCAGCACGAATTTCCGTCTGATTTTTTTTTTGTGCAGTTAGGTAGGGGTCTCAATAGAACACGTTTTAAATATTAAGGCAAGACACCTTTAAGTCATAAAAATAAATATTTTCTTTTTCGGACTTAACCCTACTTTTTTGTATTTCGTTTTTTGAGCCTAAAACAAGTTTTTTTGAATTGATAGTACGGCGTACTAACAGCTAGGTATGTAAGGGGGGCATGCTGCCCACCTGCAACACTCCTGCTTGGGATCACTATAGGATTTGGGGTGGGTGCGAGTTTGGGTATATGCAAAGTACTTTTTGAGCACTAAAATCAAAGAAATCCCCAACAAAAAAATCTTGTATGGCAACACTGAACAAAGAACAGGGAAGAAATGTCAAAATCAAACATTTTTGCGTGTTTTGTATGTGAAAGAGTGAACTTTGAAAATTAATTTAAAATAGAAATAAATGTTTCCTCGCTCTAAAATTGCTATAAATATTATTTATTTGCACATATCTATCAAATAAAAAAAAAACCGCGTGTCGAAATTCGTGCTGCGGTGATGGTAAGTTGAGAAACTTTGGGGGCGGAGGAACATTGGTATGTTCGAAAGGCAACGCTTTTAGTATCGCTCTTGCACAAAGCACTAATCCAAAGTAGTTTCGGAAACAACAAATATTTTTGTCCCCTGTATATAAAATGGAGTCTTATCTTCCTTCCCTTGGACAGAATTGGGTTTAATATTGCAGCTTATTTTCTGTTACTGACTTATGTATACTCCAAATTATAATTAGAATTATTAATTTACAAAAATATCAGACATAAACAAAACATTTTGATATTATAGTTTTATCGTCGACGGCAACAAATGAAAACACAAAAAGTAACAATAACAATAAACATCACAAAATAGTTGGCATGTTTACTAACAATACATTTTTTGCAAATTGTCAAAATTTCTCATATAGAAAAACCAAGTTTAATAACATTTTCACGTTATTGAACAAGAATTATCTTTCGTTGAGTTCTTTTTGACATTTCAGTCATAGTATAAAAGTATTTGAAGTATACTGAACGATCTACTACTGAAAACGATTGGCGAGACGATAACGATATCGATAAAGTTACGTGAAGCAAATTATTGACGATATCGTTAATGATAATCGTTTTGAAAATTACGTAATGACTCTCCAGGGGAGTCATTCCGTAATTTTCAAAACGATAATCGTCAAAACGATTATCATTAACGATATCGTCAATAATTTGCTTCACGTAACTTTATCGCTATCGTCTCGTCAATCGTTTTTAGTAGTAGATCGTTCAGTATACTTCAAATACTATTATACTATAACTGAAATGTCAAAAAGAACTCAACGAAAGAAAATGCTTGTTCAATAACTTGAAAATGTTATTGAACTTGGTTTTTCTATATGGAAAATTTTGAAAATTTGCAAAAAATGTATTGTTAGTAAACATGCCAACTATTTTGTGATGTTTATTCTTATTGTTACTTTTTGTGTTTTCATTTGTTGCCGTCGACGATAAAACTATAATATCAAAATGTTTTGTTTATGTCTGATATTTTTGTAAATTAATAATACTAATTATAATTTAGAGTATACAAAAGTCAGTAACAGAAAATCAGCTGCAATATTAAACCCAATTCTGTCCAAAGGAAGGAAGATAAGACTCCATTTTATATACAGGGGACACAAATATTTGTTGTTTCCAAAACTACTTTGGATTAGTGCTTTGTGCAAGAGCGATACTAAAAGTGTTGCCTTTCGAACATACCAATGTTCCTCCGCCCCAAAGTTTCAATGGTTACAGCAAATATTAATATGGAAGGTATGTAGAACGACAACCGTCTGACAAATGTATTGTTTCCAATATCATCATTATCATCATTATCCTCTTTTGCAATTCCAAGACTTTGAACAAAACTACAATTGTTTTATATATTTAACAACAATTAAGAAAGATTACTAATGTGTATTTTTTATGTTTATTTTTTAAAAAATAAACATAAAAAATACATAATACAACAAACATGGAGACAAACAACACAGCATCTATATTACTTATGTACATATTTATGTTTTGTATATATAAATAAAATGCTTACATATTGGTTAGAATAGATAGAATGTCCGATAAATGTCTTAATTTTCTTCGTAACCGTATTATTTGTATTTTTTTGAGTTTTTATTTTCATTTTGTAACAAAACTAATCTTCGCCGAAACATTTTTGCTTCAAATTGTTTTGGTTATCAATGGAAATTAATAGCAGACGATACCTACTTAGCTATCGTGCAAACGCTATCGTTTTGACGATATCACTTTGACGATTATCGTCTTACGTGAAGTGAGACTATCGTCGAAACGATATCGTCTGACGATAATCGTTTTACGTGAAGTGAGACTATCGTCGAAACGATATCGTCTGACGATAATCGTTTTACGGAATGACCCCCCAGGAAACTTCTGCATAACTGGTTACTGGCTGCAAAATATTTACCATCTTTGTAGTTAATTTTAACAACGATTAGGTTTAGAGAACATGGGCTTGAAGGATAGGCAAGTTTTTGGTCTCTGATTGGACACTGGTTCAATGAAGGCACCTTTATTGGAAGGTAGTCAAGTCAAGTTTACTTATGTTTCATTCAACTGAAAGCTTAACTTCATTATTCTGTGACTTATTTATTTTCAGCTATATAAAGTTTTGTGTAAACAATTGGAAAAGAAATAAGTTCTATTTCTTTACAATACAAAATACAACTCTTGATGGATTTGTACCTTGTGAGAAGAATTTTTATTTTGTAGACAAGAATATTGCTGGTACTGTTTTTGAACGATCATCTAAAAGTAAAGATTAGTGAAGTAAGATTTGACACCTTTTAAAGTTCCTTGTCTAAACTTACGTTCAAAGAATGCAGTTCACTTCAGATGAAGTTTAATACTCGTATATTCACTTACACTGCTCAATTTTAGTACGTTTTTGAAACATTTTTTGTTCTATTTTTAAGTAATATTTTTTCTTTTGAAGCTCAGAGCCAAAAACTGAGCTGTCAAAAAATCTGTTTTTATTTCTAAGCTCAGAATAAAATTACTGAGGTAGAGAAGTAAAAATGCGACTAATTTTACTTATTTTGTGTGAAACAAACAAATTAAAATGGATATTCATATAGTTTGTGGTTCTTTCTCTTCCGATAATAAATATTTATTTTATTAATTGTGTAGCAAATAATATTTGATTTTTTTTTAGTTTTTAGAGTTTTTCAGTTAAATGCTCAAGTGTGTTTGATTAATTAATGGAACCGTTCTGATCAAACTCAAATTAGACACGCTCAGAGTTAAAAAATAAAAGCACCTGATTCCTTATTCGTTTAAAGAATCGATTATATTCTCAATTCACAAAAAAGGTGACGCAGGCGTGGATTATCTTTTATGAATACGACAGACACAATTTTCTGTGTCGTTCTTGTAAGTACACTGGAAAAAGGGTTGGACGAGAATAGAATCCTAACAGACTTTCAATCTGTCTTCAGAAGGAACTTTTAAATAAATTACCAAATATATCAATGGTCAATGATTTTCAATCTAGGAAACGAAGATGTTCTCGTTCTTTGTACGTTTATTTAGTTAATCGAAATGCATTAATGCATAAACATTCTGGAATTGGTGTATCTTCCAGATTTAATGAATCTGAAAAAAATTTAAAAATGGTTCAGATAACTCGAAATGTGGTTAAACACCGACTCTGGAGCAGAGCTATACATTTTCAATAACCGGGTACTGGTAATAATCGAGTACCTGGTACTTGGATCTTGAAAATCACCAATACCAGTACTTTTTCAAGTATTTGCTACAAATACTTTTACTGGTACTAAAATATTTTCAAGTAAAATTCATAAAAGCTTTTATAAAATTTGTAATGATTACTTAAAATAAATGAATATTTTGAATTGAATTGAATTGAATTACTTTCAAGTACCGCCAAGTACATTTTTAATTATTATTATTACAAGTCTTTTGATTTTTGCAATTACCCGTCCAGTACCCGGTACTGGATACTTGAGAAGTACTGAAGTTCAAATGTACTTAAGTACTTTACAACTCTGCTATTTTCATTATCAATGACATGGTTTCTAGCATACCTGGTGGCTTTCGAATCGCTGATACAAATGTTAATACCATTTTTTAAGCGACGACATAGTTCTTTTATCTTAATTACCTAAAAGTCTGCAATTAATGATAAACCGACTTTAAAATTATTGTCAAACATCAACGTTAACGTTAAGAAATAGAAAATTATGATTTTTCGTAATAGTTACCACGAAATATGGTGGAAATTGGTTCTTTGATGGCAGCAGAATTGATGTTGTTAAAGAATTCAAGTATTTAGAAGTTAAAATAAATTCTGTCTGCGACTTCAAGAAACACATCAAAGAAACAACCTGCACTTCACAGAGCTTGGCCAATATAACGTGGCACAAGATCTTGAGCAAGGAAAACTTCACACTATCAGTCAAATACAACATTTTTACAAGTGTTGTAAGATCAATGTTTTACTATGCTGCCCAAATCTAGGAAATAGATTAATTTAAACAAAATAGAGGCATTTCAAAGAAACTTTTTAACTTGCCAACAAATACATCCAATTACGCTATTTGAAAGCGTCGAAACTGGTTTACCGAAACTACTGACTTCATATTAAAAAAACCGCCAAACACTCAGATAATCGACTCTCAAAAAATTGTTGTTGTATGAGATAAGAAACCATGACTAGTGGTTAATGAAATGGCAGAACTTCGCTATTATGTACCAAGTTCAATGGAATTGTCAAAAAGTAGAACAACTTAAAGAAGACCTTTACACCATTATACAACTACAAGAAGATGCAGCTCGAAATAATCTAGTTGTTGAAGCCCGTGATTATGAAAGCAGAATAATCTACTCGCAGTTCAGTCACATTCTTTTTTCTAAAAATTACTTTCGCGATGCTTTAAGCTATAAGCAAATCCTTCTTCTATTAAAAATAAGGTGTGGGCTACTCCACTTAAACGGCTTACCATCAACGTCAGCTTTATAGCCCCAGCAGAATGGAGTCGCTGTAGCGGCCGCTTGTCGCGCTGTCAAAGTTGAAACATACGATAATAGTACACAGCGCCACAATGGGAAGCTGTTGCTGCAGCGATCGCTGTCGCCAATACGCCATTGTTGAATAATTTTCTACTTTCCGCTATTAGTCGCGCTACATTTTGACATATCTGTGGGTCTTTTCACAGCACTATATGAAAACAAAGCCATTGGGTTCGTTCCTCATTCCGCAGTAGCACATTTGCATTATCATTGCAATAAATGCAATTTCATCGTGTTGGTCCATTTTTTAATTTAAAAATTGAAAATTAAGTTGCCCAAAAATATGAATAATCTTACAAAACTAAACACAAATTTATAAATGTCAAAAAAAAATGACAGCTGACGTTCTTCCTGTGCTACACCATTGTGGACGACCTTTGCTACATAGTGAGCGATTTTAGTGACAGCTTGTGCTACGGCGATTTTAACCGCGACTAGCGAATTCCCTTTGTGTTCAAGGGGTTAATCAATTTTGCACTCTGTGTAATTATGTATGTACGCGAGGGAAGACGTATTCCACTTTAGTATTGTTTCAGTTTTAAAACACCAAAGACTTTACATCAATGACTGAAACCATCGAAATCTTGAATGAAATCTGCGTATCTAGATTTTTCTGCAGATTTACCCCTCTTTAGACCAATACTAATACATTTTTTTAAAAATGTTTAGAAGAGAATTTGACAGCTCTACCACACTCATTAACACGTAGACAAAATTATACTAATGCAACGACGCACAATTTCAATCGTGTTCCATGCGCATGAAAAAAAATCAATTTTTGAAGGAAATCGGAATTTACCCATGGGAAACCCCATTACTTATTAGTTATTACTAACTTAAAAGCGGTTAACGGTGTGGTTTTATATTGTCAAATGTCAAAAAATTACAGCTTAAAAAAATAGAGCCTTTTATTGGAAAAACCTATATGTACATACATATATAAAGTTTTAAAGTTTTTTTTTAATTTTTTTAACAGAATAAGGAACACTCTATGTTGATTTACCAATTTATTTATTAAAATTGACACAGATATTTGGCGAAGACACATTTTGAATCATATCAATATTGTTATCATCACTTTTCTTTGTCACTAAACAAATATAAAAAGCAATCTCCAGATCAGACTAAATATGTTATTATAGAGCGTATAATACTCCTGTTTTTATTTTTGAAGAATATGATTTCATTTGCATACAATTTCAATTAAAGTGCGAATTTCTTAAGTATTTATGGTATCTACGAGTATAAAAAAAATATAAAATGCAAACAACTCTGAGCAAAAACAGAATTATTACTCATTCCAATAAAAAATTTGCATGAAATTTATTTGGGATGATGTTTGCAAACAAATGTATCAACTTAAAAAAGAAATGTTCGTTGCTAGGTACCTCACAGTAAGTAGTTTAGTACATGTGGGTAGGTACCCTAATTATAATTTAAAACACCAAAACCAAATTCTTTAAACTTCGTCACGGTTACGAGCAATTACTTTAATTTTGTCAAAATTAACTTAATAGAACAGAACTCTTGTTGTAGATTTAAACAAAATTAAAGGTATTTAAAATCCACCATGTTGTACCTATTACAATTAATTTGTTCAATCCTAGCGTTTAAAAACTTGTTGTTGTTGTTGTTTTTTTATAAATAGTTTGCCATAATATAAAATTTATAGCAGAGAATCAATGGAGAAAAACAAAACATTGTATATTCTGTCTGTAATAATTGCATTTTTAACATTGATCATAGTACACTCTCATAATCATATTCATAATCATAACGAGGTTACACTTTTAATTAATCGACAACGACCGACGACGACACACGTCGAAAGTTTTTATTATTCGCATTATAGGAAACTCGTGATTCTTTATACCTATGTACACATACAAATGTATCTTATGGAGGATGCTAAATGTCTGCATTATTTTCAACGCACGTTTGCTTAATGAATCTATTAAGAGCTTCTCTTTTTTTTTGTGTGCCATCGCTTAAGCCGGAAGTGTGAAATATTGTAGTCTAATTCGTTCTTATTTTAATTGGTAAAATGGTAAAATAAGTTTCTTTATGAATATATATTGAGCTGTTTTGATCTTTGGTCACATTAATCTTGTCAACTTGTTAATAGTTTTATTAAAACAAGAATGACCTTAGATTATGAGTAGGACAAATAAGTAATAAATGAATTTAAATCTTAATGTTACGTGACGAATTATGATAAAGTATTTGTTGTATTGAGAGCATCTATGTCTTTACAATATCTTTTATAACCAATAGATGCCTGTTTACTTTTACTTTAAACATTAAAATCTTATTCATAATTGATAGTTTTCTCATGGTAACGAAACGATGTTTTTTAATATCGTGAATATTTAAGACCGTGTTTCAAGTTAAGAATTACCGACTTATCAAATAAAAACCATTTTATATTCGGCTCGATAAAAATTTCAACACAGGTGTTATGGGAGAACTTTTTCAGAATCAAAAACACTCTATATGAAGATATAAATCCTTCGTACGTATCACCCTCCAAAACCCATTTGTTTACATTGTTGTATTTGTAATGTGGACGTATTCAACGAGAAAAATTGACGTGTTTTCACGCATACATAGACACAATTACTGAGTATTTAGGGGACATTTCATAAATTAGAGAAGAAATTACACGCACACTAAGAATAATTTTATGAGGCTGGTTTCCGGTTTAGCTTGTAGGCAAACCAAGATGTCTACCGAGGATTTATATCTTCATATAGAGTGTTTTTGTTCAGAATCATTAGCGTATCTTACCTTCGCACAATTCTCATTTGAAAAATTTGCTATAAAAAGTGTTTATCCACCCTTAAATTTGTCATAACATTTGACATAGATCTCACATGACCTGCTGGGCGTACAGTTGAGTGTGCATGTGCACTGATTAGCAGTTGGATTTTAACCTGAATTAATGGGTTTTCCATAGTAAATTCAGATTTCTGTCAAAAAGTGATTTTTTGGTGGCGCATGGAACACGTACCCGTAGCGTGATGGTTAGTGCGTTGGACTGTCATGCAAGGGGTCTTGGGTTCAATCCCTGCCTGTGCCACCTAACTTTTTTCACGGGTACTGCCTCTTGCGAGGAATTGACAAATTCTCCAAGAGTAATTCTTGTCATGAAAAGTGCTTTCTCAAATTAGCCGTTCGGATTCGGCATATAAACTGTAGGTCCCTTCCATCTCTGACAACATTACTCGCACACAGGGATGGTTGAGAGTTGTAAGTCACTAGTCCCTGGTCCTTCATGGACTGTTGCGCCACCTAATTTATTTATTTTATGGAACACGAATAGAACTGTTTTTTTTTTTTGGCATTACATATGTGTAAATTGGTGTACGTGTTAACGAGTGCGTTAGACCTGTCAATTTTCAAACTAAACATTTTTAAACAGGTACATACGTTATCTTTATTATACCTGTTGGTCTAACAGCTGAAAATTTTATTCATTCTAAGAGGAATAAATCTACCGAAAAATTCAGATCTTCAGATTTGATCTTAAATCAAAAATACATCAATTTATTTTGCCCCAAGGAATGCAAAAACAAGGCAAATTTGTGTTTTGACAGTTCTAGATCAAAAATAAACTGATTAACTTTACCCATGGAAAACCCCATAAGTATAGAATCCCATAGTAATTTATAGATAGGATAACATCTTTGAAGAAAAGACGAATGAATGGCGAACATCCACAGCTCTCTTGTTCGGATAGTATAGATGGTGTTTGACAGTTGTCATTTTGAGGATAATCATTTTGACGTCTTATCATTTTACCTCCCTACGGAAGAAGGGAGACATTTTTAATTACGTAAAATATGATTCGACTAAAGGTATGCATTAAAACATTGTCAGATCTGCCAGTGAAAAACTTGCCTACGTTTTACCGCTATGTAATCTTCCATTTAATTGTCAGACAAATGTTTCTGACAGTTATTTGTAAAATCGATTAGTTTAATTATTGCTTTTTCAGAAAATTAGAAAATTCAATTAAAAAGCCCTAATGACGTTTGACGTCAAAAAATGTTGGTTTTGGTTTAAAGGCTGAAAATATTTGAACTTTGTTTTTTATACATGAGGATCTTCAAAGAGGCCAGGCATAAACTAGCCAAATTCACAATATCTTACAAAAAAAAAAACATATGAAATCGGTTTATTGATTTTAAAATATTTGTAGATATTTTCTAAAGTAAAACTCAAATGCTGTCAATTATTTGTCAGCAATCAAGACAAGTAACACAAAAAAAAACTACGTACTCAAGAGTGGCGTTCGACCAGCCACCTACGTCGTCATGGAATTATAACATATACATTTTCCATGCTATAAAAAGTGTTGCCAGTTAACAAATTTACATTAAGTAAAATTTGACTGAATTTTTTTTAATATACAACATTCTTTATCAATCAATAATAAAATCAAAAATTTGTTGTAGGTAAGAAATTTGTTGAAGGTAAGAAATTGAAAATTTGTATCCTAATAACTGACATAATACCGAATAAACTCTTTTTCGGTCAGTTTTGACGTCATTTTCTGAATGATACCAAAATATGTACATAGATGTGTTCATTAGAACAGTTACATCGAAAAAATCTACCCAAGATCTCATTAGGCGTTTTTTTTTTTGTATCTGAACAGAGCATGAACTTTAACATCAACAAAGTTCAATAGTGTTAGATGAGGGAAAATTAATTAAAACAATCAAAATGACAGAAGAAGCAAGTTGTACTGTCAAAAAATATCAATATTTTATTTATTAACACAGTAAACAATGACGATTTAGTAAAATGTTAAAGTCATTTTTAGCAATTTACTAAGTTTAAAAGATGATTTACCTAATTTTTTAAGAAATTTAACGTCTTACTACAATTAGCTGTTTAAATCACAGAATGGCTAATTTAACTTTCAGCAATTTGCTAAATCCATATGACATCTGTAAAATTTTTCTTATAACAGCAGTGGATGGAATACTCCAGTCAACAGTTGGGAATTTCAATTAATAGGTCCGTTTAAGCATATTTGCATTGTTTATTTTTACGAACTGTCACTTTTTAGACATGTTTAGATGCTCGTATTTTAATAAAAGACAACAAACAATTTACTAGTTAGCAAAACGAAAAGAAAGGTTAGAAATGTTGGACTCCTTTAAGCATCTTGCACATAAGCTACGAACTTCGCACTGCGAACTGTGGATGTCGGCATATTTTGACTTTTCTTTCACATGAGCTTTATTTCTATTCGCAGACAGCGACAAATTGAATTACCCTTTTCTTCATATTTTCCTCAGCCATGATCTTTTACACAAAAAACAAAACAAGGGTGGTATAATTTTGAGGCTAAGTTGCGCGCGAACAATTTATTGTTTGCAGTGTGGATGGTATGTGAAACGCTAATAGAGTTTGACAGTTCGTAGCAACAACACTGCAATTCGTTATTACCAAATAGATTTTACAACATTTTCTTGCTTTAGAGAACAAAATGCAAATTTTATTATCCTAACATTAGTGTCAATTGGTTTCTTATAATTTACTCGTAGGTGTGTTTTTATTTGAAATTGACTTTTTGAAATGTGTAAAATCATGTTTGTTCGTCCATTCGTTAATTCGTTGTTCGCTTTCATGTGCAAGGCCCTTTAGTTACGAGTAGTAAATAAATTGCTAAATATTTAGCAAATTGCTAACTAGTAAACTGTTAACAATAGGTTGTTTAAACTTTGGCGCCAATAGTTCTAGCTTTCAAATGGAACAAAATCTATTACCATGTTCGTAATTTAAAATTTTTATCTGAGTGTTCAAGAATTTTCAGCGCAAAATTCGTTGTGAACATTTTCTGAAGACTTATAGCCTTATTTATTAAGTCGTTTTATCTACAAGTTATTACGCCTATATTACTGAAAACGTATTTATTAAGAAGTATTAGAGGTGGTTCATATGAGTTTTAAAGCCTGAATAAAGCGTTTTTATTTATCTAAATGTCATTTTGACATTCCAAAAAAGAGTGCAAGAGAAATGTTTTCACGACTTTGGGAAAATATGGGTGTTTTTATTTTACTTGTGAATGATTTAAATACTTTCATCTATGCCTTCGTGGTATTCATTTCATCTTTTGTTTATTAAACATAAAACAAAACATAACATAACATAACAATCACTCAATTAATTAAAATGAATAATTTTGTAAAATCAGTTGGGTTTGTTTACATTTATAATCAGGCCTATCACAAATTCCATCTTAATCGGAAACTTTTACGAATCCCGAAAAACCGTATCAAAAAATCCGTTTGTAACTCAAAATTATATGGGATTTTCCAGTACGAACGTTTCTGGTAACAGTTTTGTTTCGAGATTCGTAAGTTTCCGATTACGATGGAATTCGTGATACGGCTGAATAACTAGAAGCCTAGATTTTTGATTTAAATAAACTATTTGACATAAGCAGGACTTAACTAAAACGGGATTTGTTTCACGTGGCTTTAAGACAGTGTAAGTGCTTTGTATTATTATTAGAGTATTAGTCAAATCTAATAAATTAGGCTGTTAGAGTTTAGAGAAAAACCTTTATCTCACTTCGGAGGCTACATCGCTTTTGTGGAACTTAATTGTCAGTTTGAGCTGTCAGATAAAAATGTATGTTTTCGTGATAATAGTCGCATTCACAAAGCTAGTGGCTACGTAGTCAAGGGATTCTGATTGGCTAAAGCTAAATGCAAAAGTAGCTGAAATTTCCCCTCCGACGTATTGTAAAAATTTCGGCACACACACTGGTTTCGATGTTTCAAAATCAGCTGCTCGATAAGGACACAAGAATTCAAAATGAAATGAATTTTTCGATATTTAAATACAAATATAAATCAATTATATTATATCTTCTATTTGGTTTAATTGAATTTAAAAAGAAAGAAAAACTATTTAAAGTTCTGAAACACAAATGTTTCTTATTTTATATATTTGTATTTGTCATTAATATGACAGTTCCGGATTGACTAGCTTTGTAGTGCAATTTTGCATTCACAAAGCTAGTTGAATTTTGACTACGTGGTCACTAGCTTTGTGAATGCGCCCAATAATATTTAGTGACATCGTTTTCAACAATTCGTTGCTTTGTTTGTTCTTTACTCATTATACAGTTTTTGTTAGTTAATTTGTTTCTATTTTTATTTTATTTAATATTTCTGTTTTAATTTTGTATTTTATTCCCGCCATTGTAAAAAAAAAAGGGATATCAAAAGAAAATTATGTCCACATATGACAGGTCATACAACAAATTTTTGTCTCAGATATATCCAAACAGAAAACACAACGCCTAGCCTTTAAAAAATCTCAGGGTTTTTTATTTAATTTCAAATCACAATGGCGTCACCAAGGGTATATAATATGTACGCCTGATGTGTAGCCCGTGTGGTGTCGGGAAAATTGAAAATTTTCAAAATAATATTTGTTTGATGAATTTTATATGTAGTATAAAGATTGATGGATTTATTTTTAAAGTAGAATTTTAAGTGATTATTATAAAATGATTAAAATACAAATTTTATTTTGACTTGACAACTTGAAAATTTGTTTGAATTTTGTTCAAAATATTGAATGATATACATACATATAAGTACGTTTTAAAAAAGATACATTTTTTATATCTATTTTGACAGATTGTATTCCTTCTCTTCCTACAAGATACTAACAAATATATGTATGTACATATGTATGTATGTATGTAATTAAAATCCACTTGAATATATGTATTTGCAAATACGTGTGAATTAATGGTATTTTGTTTATGTTTGCTGAAAAAACAGTCTTTCCAGTTTATGTCCCCTACCTGAAATACATACATACATAAGTACGATTTGATTTATTTATCTTTGAGTCTCCACCTAAAAAATACAGAAGATTAAACTTATCATTTTCAAAGACATCAGTGCAAAGTATAATTTATTTCAATAGATTTTTATTTTATTTTTGACGTCTATTAAATCTCTGAAGCTATAAACAATTATGTACATGAGCACAGTAGAGCTTAATGCGGCATATACATTGTTCAAATGCTTGTCAAGCATGTGAGAGAGTATTAGTTAAAATGAAACACGTATACAATGTGTGTATGCTTGAAGCAAAATCAAAATGTTTTGATTTTTCTTCAATCAGATAGACAGCATTGACATAATGTATATTCGAAATTGATTGATTGATCAAGCAAACTTATTTTTTTATATTTGTCGAAGAGGAAACATCGGGTATCGGAAAATTATTTACGATCAAATTCGCAAAAAATATTTTTCCCGATAAAACAACCGCACGTCTATTCACCTCAAAATTAAAATAAATATAAATGATTGAAAGCTTATGCATGATGTGTGTATATGACACGTCAAACAAAACTTAATAATACACTCTCACATGCTTGACAAGCATTTGAACAATGTATATGCCGCTTAAGAAATTATCACTTTTGATGATTAGACAGGGTATTATTTATTCTCTTATACAAAAATATATATGTATGTATATACAGTATACACTCGAACTAACATAACATAGGTGTCTTGAATTAGCACAGTTTTTATTAATTTTATCAAAATGATAAGAATTGTTACTGTGTGCTCTAATAAAGATTCGTGGTAAGCATTCGCTTTCATATTTATAAATTATAAACTTTAAATTAGATACGCATTCTAAATAAATGAGGCTATGACTAGAGTCCAACAGAAATAGGTGTGTATGTGCTTTTTACAGACAGGGTGTGTCTTAAAAAGGCTTTACGATATGTAAAACCATATAGCCACTTATCCGCCATTGTGATAATGGTAACCAATTTTTGACGTTCTGAAACTAACAAAAATAGAAAACAAGTGTTATTGGCTGCGTTCAATCTCAGACAGATAGGGTATCCGGATAACTTTTTGTTAGTGTTTTACGTGTAAAATAACAGCTGATCAAAAACATCTGAGATGTCAAAAAAGGAATCTAAAGGTATCCAAGAATTTCTGGGGTGTGTAGGCATCTGACAGAAGAGCTGATTGAACACATGGTTGAATTTCAAGAAACTCGAAAATTGATTTCAGCTTTTTGTAATTGTTGGTTAACAAAAAGATGCAAAATGTTAGTTGAAGTTGTATTTGAGGATGTTCTGTACATAATAGACGATGAAGAAGCTATTTGCCTCCGAATTTTAGAAGGTAATTATGATCTATTTTTTAAACTTCAAAATTGACTTATTTTGTTCTCGTTTTGTAGATGACCGATTTGCTCCAGCCTAGTGAACAGCTGAAAGTTGTTTTTATTTTTTGACAGCTATCTCAATACAGCTATCCAACTCGTTCAACAAGGTATCTAAATATCCACCTATCCAAGATACCCTATCCAACACGAGATTGAACGCAGCAATTAAAATGGCCACAGGTTTCAAAAGTCATCAATCGATATGTCAATTATTCTACTTTGACATTTATGAAGTATTGACAGTTGAAAACTTTTTCATCGCCATTTCCAATATACATATGTATTTAAATTTAAAAGCTATGAATTAACTTATTATCTTGAACTTGACTTTTATTATTGAACTCGTATAAGTTGGATTGTACATTTCGCATTCCCATGACTATTTGCATGATGAGCAGAGGTATACCTGCAATGATTTTAAATTTGTTTCAATTTAAACAAAATGAAGAAGCGAAAATTCTGAGTTTTATTTTTAGCTTTTCTATCAACACAACAAAAACAAACTAATTTTAATATACATAGTACATCAAATAGAATTTTAAATTCGTTTGTGTTTGTTTGGAGCATAAATACTGATTATATTCGAAGACAATAACAGCATACAATTTGTATTTGCATTGATTGTTCATTTATCTCTTTTAGAACTTTTAATTTAATTTTAAATAAGAAAATATGTATTTATGCAAGCAAAAATAACTTAGATTTGGTTCTTAAAATTTCAATCCGAACAAACATGATAAGAAGTTTTGTGTGCGTAAACCCAAATGTATTTGTCTAGACAATAAATGATTTTAAAATCTAAAATAAATAGGCATTTACTATGTGAAACAATAAATTAAAATCAAGAGCAGAGAATTTAAAGGAGATTGAAAAGTTTTGAACTTGTGTAAATAGACGAACTAAATGTAACTAAAAGTCATGGAATTTATGTTTTTTTTTGACAACTGATCAACCCATGGAACACGATTGGAATTGTTTTTTTTTTGTATTTATCATTGTGTTAGTGTAACTTCGTGTACGCGTTACTAGTGCATTTTTTACAATTATATTAGTATTAGTGCAAGGAGGCGTAGATCTTCCGAAAAATCCAGACTGCAGATTTGATCTTAAATAAAAAAATCAATTTATTTCCCCCTTTGAGTGCAAAAAAGGGCAATTTTGTGTTTTGGCAGATTTAGATCAAAAATAAATGTATTTAATTTAGCTATAGAAAATCCCATAACAATTAACATAATAGGACAGATTGAAGTTTGGATTCCATTATTTTATAATCTGATGTCACGCACCTATCAATTCACTATTGTCCAACAAATCTAGTGAATTATCCATTAATATTATATTTTGCAATCATTTTTTACCACGAAATCTAAATGTTGATTTGCTTTTTGTCAATAGCTAAAAGTTGTTTTTATTTTTTGATAATTATCTCAATTTAGCTATCCCACTGTTTTAATAAGTTATCCAAAGTTAGCTTATTCGATTTTGAGTCAACACAGAAAATTAGTTATAGATATAAGCAATGAAGAAATTGTTAGATGTCTTAAGCACTATTTACATGAGCACGACCAACGAATGAATGAATATTCGTCGATTTTGACATTTCTTTCACATGACAGTTTTTAGTTCGTCGCACACACTATTCACCACCGAAACCAAAACAAGAAGGATTTTTTAGGTTAAGTACGCGCGATTATTTTATTCGTTGCGAGTGTGGATAATGTGGAACGCGAATAAAGTTTGACAGTTCGTATCAACTACAATTTTTTCGCGACGAATAATCAAAATAGAAACTATATTGCTATCGTTTTTTTAAGAATTTGTGTGGAAATTTGTCTTCAAACGTAATTAAACTCACATTTTGTAATTCATTCGTCGTTCGTTGGTCGCGCTCATGTGAATGCTGCTTTAAAGAACGACGTTTGTATGACAATTTTGAACGTCGTTCGCCAATTATGTTTCTGGCAATATTGTCACACAAAATTGGCTGCGTTCAATCTTAGCAAATAAGGATACCTTTTTTTGTTAGTGTTTTACGTGTAAAATAGCAGCTGAGATGTCAAAAAAAGGAATCCAAAGGTATCCAAGAATTTCTGGGGTATGTGGGTATCTGACAGAACAGCTGATTCAACACATGGTTGAATTTCAAGAAACTTGGAAATTGATTTCAGCTTTTTGTATTTGTTGGTAAACAAGAAGATGCAAAATGTTAGTTGAAGTTGTATTTAAGGATGTTCTGTACATAATAGACGATGAAGAAGCTATTTGCCTCCGAATTTTAGAAGGCAATTATGATCTTTTTTTTTTAAACTTCAAAATTTACTTATTTTGTTCTCGTTTTGTAGATGACCAATTTGCTAGGTTTTGACAGCCATCTCAATACAGCTATCCAATTCGTTCAACAAGGTATCTAAAAATCCACTTATCCAAGATACCCTATCCAACACGAGACTAAACGCAGCCATTGTAAGTTCACACGATAGTAAGACATTCGAAACAATTTTTTTCACTGACAGTTCTATTAGTTCATGTGTTAAACGCTAAGGCTAAAGCGCTCTGCACATGTGCTGTGATCAACTAATAGATACATTCAATACATTTGTAAATTTTTGTACATTAATTGGATGTAATCGCCATAATATTCGTTTATAAATTTGCAATCCAAAATAAAATGTTATATTCTACAAATTGGTGAATTTCGAAACTAACATGTTTATAACAATTCGGAGTTTCTGACCAATTCTCATGTGAATGAAAGGCATATTCACCTGACTTGTTTTTATTCGTCATTATCTACAGATGACATAACAAAGACTAGAATGAAATGAACCTTGAAGTGTGGATTGTATGTGGAACGCGAATTGAGTAAATTTTTCTTAAATTTCCATTAGGTATTTTGGCAATAAAAAAGCTAATTTTATTACCTTAATAAAAGATATAAATTTATATTTCTACCTTTTAGTTTACAATAACACAGAATTTTGGTTTATAAATTGTTTAAAATCACATTTATTCATTCATTCGTCGCTCGTTGGTCACTTTCATGTGAAGTCCTCAATTTTCAAATTTCTGCAGCATTCGCGATCTTAGAAAATAGTGTCACATAAATGCCAAAGCATAAAAGTTGGTTTCCTCATTTAGACTTTGCTCGTAGAGATTACATAATTTCAATATATCAAATCTATAGACCTATAACCACAAAAGGCACTTTAAAAATGTACAGTAATGAAGATTATCGGTCATTTACGAGTAGGTATACTATTTTTAAAGTTTCAAAGTTTACCGCCAAATCAAGTTTTAAATTTCAAAAAGAAACCAATATTTTCCGATAGACAATTATTTTATTTTTATTTTTTAATACAAATAATAATACTCTCATTTGAATTCCCTCCGACCAATTGCATCTAATTGTGGCCATTTCCACATTAAATGTGCAATCAAATGATACACCCGATTCCATATGACCAAGCTTAGCAATCAGCAAAAAGTCAACAGGTCAACTCAACGAATGCCAAACAAAACGCACATCACCACCACCGGCACAATGTTCATCAAATAAAAAATAAAAAACAAGCAATCTTCTATGATTTGCACTACAATTCATTAAATTGACGTATGTATAAACATTCGTAGTACATATTCCAATAAGATGTGCGCCAATGACGGTAAATACACAATGACACATAACTGGGCCGTCACCTAAAGTAATCCACACGAGCCAACCGCACGCAAATCAATGACAAATACGTTACGTTGGATCACTTGACAACATAGAAACATGAACGTCATATTTGTACATTTGTTGTTTTTTATTGAATGGAATGAAAATGAAATTGAAAAATGAAAAAAGAAAACGAAAGACACAAACGTAATAATTGCAGCTTCGAAGTAATAATTGAAATGGAACAATAAGTCAACGAATCTAATGTCATAAAACGAATCGACGTATATAACGTGTCTTATAAGACAAACAAAATGACATGACATGATATCGAATTTACACCTGTAGTTGCAATATAAAACTCAACAATTCACTGTGAAGTCTGAAAATCACTTTCAGTCAGACAAAATTAACAATAAGTTTCACCCTCTCTTCAAGATTTGTTGTTGTACGTTTAAGGTGTTGCACACGAGCATCGAGAAATTAACGAACCATGATTTGTTGTTTTGCTTTTCACGGTGAGTAAGCTAACTATATTGGGGCTGGGGAACAAAAACAACTAAACCTATCGCCGAGTATGATGAGTGTAGGTATGCAAGGTGATATAGGCGAATTAGAATTAAAAACAAAAAAGTTTTAATAGTTGGAACATTCATTCATTCTATTAGCGACATGTTGCGAAGTTACTAAAATTTGCAATTAGCTTTTTCTATAGTCACATAATAGCACGGAGTAAAACTCCAAAAATAGCAACTTTTTTTAATGGATGACGTTCAACAAGAAAAGCTAAACATTTTTACACTTTTTTTTAACCAAAACTACAATCTTTCAAAAACTTCACTTTTTCTATTGAGCGTTTTATTGGACAAAAGAATTGATTTATATTAAAATTTTCTAATCTAATCCTAACTATTTTGGAAAATTATTCGTTCTGCACCAGCACCAATACCATTTTCATTTCTGAGTTTCATTTCCTGTGAATTATGATTTGTTTAATTTATACATAATTTGACTGTGGAAATTGTTTTACAAATATTTAAGTATGGGGGAATTTTAAAATAGAATAATTGGTCAGGTTCAGAAGATATAAGGGGCTTAAAGGCAAGGCAAGTTTAGTATTTTAGTATTTTTATTTATGACACTTAAAAAACTAACTTGTTGCAAATGAAGTCCCTTGTATTGATACATCAAGTTTAAGTTTAAAAGCAGATGCTTTTCGAAGACCAGGAACTGACTTAAGTTTAGTTTGTTAATTGGTCAGTTTATATTTCTAACATCTCAGAGATTTACGTAATACAAAAAATATAACCAAAATTCTTTAAAAATATAATATAAATTCTCACTTTTAGTGTTAGAAATCTTAGAACAAAATTTATAATTTGATTTCCAAAAATCCAAATCTTGGTAAGAATAAATTTTAAATTGTGCTTATATTTCATTCTACTACTCTGTGAACCAGTGTGAGAAAATTCTTAGAAATCTTAAAAATATAAACTGGTCAATTGTTCGATTATATCAAACTACTGGGAGCAACGATTGCCCTTTCAACTTGATGTCAATGTCAATCTCCTCTTCAAATACTTGTTGGTGATCCTACTGAGGTGCGTTCCTTTTCTAACGATAGGCAGCAATTCGTAGGGTTGAAGATTTCTAAGATTTAAGTGTCAAATTGTAACGATTTGTAACAATCCACAACTTAAATCTTGGAGATAAGTTAAATGTGTTGAACTGTCAAAGTGAATGTTAACAAACAACCAATCATTCGTTTTGTGTTAAAATAATGGAAAATTGTTAATACTAGTACATTGATATTAAACAATTTCTAACAACAGTCGTTCGTAATTAAATCTTACAAATTCCAAAAATGTGTAACAATGTGTAAAAATGACACTTGAAATTTTTCCTTGACATAATAACAATGGCTGCGTTCAATCTCAGACAAATAGGGTATCCGACTACCTTTTTGTTAGTGTTTTACGTGTAAAATAACAGCTGATCAAAAACAGCTGAGATGTCAAAAAAGGAATCCAAAGGTATCCAAGAATGTCTGGGGTATGTATGTAGGTATCTGACAGAACAGCTGATTCAACACATGGTTGAATTTCAAGAAACTTGAAAATTGATTTCAGATTTTTGTATTTGTTGGTAAACAAAAAGATACAAAATGTTGTTGTGAAGTTGTATTTGAGGATGTTCTGTACATAATAGACGATGAAGAAGCTATTTGCCTCCGAATTTTAGAAGGTATGTAATTACGATCTATTTTTTTAAACTTCAAAATTGACTTATTTTGTTCTCGTTTTGTAGATGACCAATTTGAAAGTTGTTTTTATTTTTTGACAGCTATCTAACTTGGGCAGTCGTCAAAGAACGAATTCTTAAGATTCGTTATGGTTGTGCCATCCATCACCTCTTCTAGAAATAAAACGTTCCGGACATCGTTCTATTTTTGTTAATATCATAGTTTTTACTTGTCGAATATGAGAAGATGACAGATTAAAAAGTGACAGCTGTCCAAATAACGGTATATTCAAAGTAAACTTCTTGTTGAAAAACTCTATATTAAAATGTTGACGTTTTTTTAAGTGTTTCCCTCTACACTCTTTTGCCTGACTTTAATCACCGATAGCGATACATTTTTCACGTAATTATTTTTCTTATAAGCTTGTATTTTAAAATAAAAACTTATCTAATAATCCAAAACTACCTTTTAGAATTAAAAATAAATATGTTAAGTCATAAATTGGTTTTTACACAGTCTCGTTGCATCAGGTGAAAAGTTACGTCATTATGTGACTAATTTCAACAGCAAATCTGGTCCCAAAAGTATCTACAGTAGTTGTTTAGGTTTCTATTTTGTTCTATACTTATACTCCCAGTATTACTGAAAGCCCATTATAGCTGATCATCATTCATAAATAATTAAACATAAATAAAATATTTATATACCAGAGAATACCTATACATACATATAAACAATCCAAAAAAAAGGTGATGACTGATGATAATTTTAAATTATTCGCGTGCACGATATCACCGCTCGCCAATGTTATTTTATTTTAGATCTATCCATACGAAATTCAGCTTGAAAATGTTTAAAAAAAAAAACGAAAATCAAAATAATACAACGAGTGAATGAACTTAATCGTTCGTTGAAAGTAAGTTGCCCGCTCTTTAAAACCAACTAAAAAGAAATCACCAAACAAAAAAACTGAACAATGTCGATGGAAGCGTATTTGACGCCGCACCACAAAAACGACCACGGCACCGCGCCGCCCGCCGCCGCGCCGCCACCTCGCCGCCATTTTCTTCGACAATACGACTGACGAGCAATGTCGACGTCGACGACGACGAGGTTTGTCGGTGTTTATGGGTATCCCAGCGTGTCCAATTGAAGTGCAATTAGAGGCATCAAACTCATTGCATGTCTCTGCTGACTCTGCCTGCAGTAGTTGTCAAGTGATTCAGTATTGAACTTGACGCATTGTTGTATTTAGAGCTCATCACTGATGACTGTTCCCGAATCGAAAGGGAGCTCTCTCTTTCATGCTAGAATAGAAACTGCCTGTGCCTTTTCATCCATTATCTGCTAAAGAAAATTACTTGATTTCCGGTCATATCCAGGTTGATATCTATCAGAAAATGTGTGCATAACTTATAATCTCACCCGCTGCTCTAGCTTTATAAGAAGTTATACAAGTTCATCACTTGGATCTTGCTTTGTGTCAGTAACAAATCCATTAGCATTTTGCAATATACTAGGTATTTAGAACCCTATCGTTTGAAGATCCATTCGTACATGCATTACAGTTATAGTCAGTCACAAAATAGAGATAAGAAATTATAATGTAATGTAAGGTAGAGGTGGAAGTGGCCAAGATGTGATACTCGTCTCGTATAAAGCACAGCAAATATAGTACGCTTGAGAATGTCATATCGTTTGTCATACTTAATTTTTATGTAACACTCCATCACCACCACCACGGTGCGGTGCACCGTCTGATGGGCATCGACTTAGGCATGGGGCATAGTAAATATTTCTCGAGAGGAGGAGGCTTGTTTCTTAAAGGCGGACGTTTTGCAATTTAAATGCATTATACCCGTGAGTCTTGAATATGATAGATGCTCCACAGGAAACTTTACCAATTGATGAATTATTATTGTTATTTATCATTGTTGCACACTCAAACACACTTTCTCTCTAGATCTCCTCGATTCCCCGTGATGATTAAATAGTTTAGACTAATAATATACTCAAAACTATATGATGCTGGAGCCGACTACTACTCGACAACATATGACTTAAATGACCCGCTTTTATTCACGTATTTACTGTGTCTGACCTTCGTCGATTAATTAAAGCATGAAAAACACTGAACAGCACGATACTAATGCTATACCTATTCGCATGTACTTTGAACATTTTATTTACGATGAGTTTCGAAAAGAAAAAAGGTATAAATAATTGATTTGTTTAAGTTAGAGTTTTTTTTATAGATTTAAAGTAAAAAACAAAAATACTACAAAGTTAGTGAAACAATTATAAAATGGGAGCGCTAGAATTTTATCGGGGAAAAGTAGAAAAGGAATGACGACTTGGTAGGAACTAAATATAGACGCGAAAGGAATTCTCCTTTTTTTAAATAAAGATTTCACTCTGCATCTTTTGCAGTTCCAGTCTAATAAATAAAATAGTTTAGGTGGCGAAATAGTTTGTTGAGAACTAAAACCTAGTGACTTACATACAACTCTCAATTATTTCTGTGTGCGAGTCATTTCAGGGATGGAGGGGACCTACAGTTTTATGCCGAATCCGAACTTTTAGTGACAAGAACTACTCTTGGAAGATTTGTCGATTGCTCGCAAGAGGCAATACCCGTAAAAAAAAGGTTAGGTGACACAGGCAGAGATTGAACCCAAGACCTGTAGCATGACAGTCATACGCACTGACTTTTACATCGCGGGTACCAGGCAGCAAATATTTCAATTATGTAATATTTGTTTCCAAATTTGACATGGGTGTACACTCTTTTCTAGCTCTTTATTTCTAAAAGAAAAAGGTCATGGAAAAGGATTAATTAGTCAATAATAATTGATTCTAAGAGCTTGATTTTTACCAAAGTTAAAGTTATTTTTAAAACCCTAAACAACCTGTTCATTTATCTTATCTATGAATTTCTTTAATCACGTTTTGACAAGCTCAGCAATTGGGCAAGTAACTGAGGATTCAATTTCCAACTCACTTAGAAATTAACTGGTTTCATTTACGAGAAAACTTAATAATCCAAGCACACATTGCCCTGCCGTTGATGGTACTCTACTACACATTTCTGGTATGGCAAATATATATTTTAGGTTGTTGTTTGATCTTAAATTAATCTGGAAACAAAATGTTAGAGATTGATAAAGAAAATCTTGAATATCTTTCTATGCATTCAGCAGAATTTTTGCAAGAAGATGGGGTCGAAGATCCAAAACCATTCAGTGGTTCTATTCAGCCATTGTTAGGCTAATAAATATTTAAATAATAACTTTGGTATGGTGGCCAGTCCTATATGGGGCAACTAATCTTAAAAATATGACAAAAATTCAGATAATACCATGTAGCTAACGGCACAAAGACAACTCCAACTCCGTAGCTCTAGAAACATTCCTTTCGTCAATCCCACACTATCTCTTAGTGAAAGTGCATATATAATAAATAAAACTGAAAAAAAGGACTCATAAAAACATGAAAAAACACTGTTGAAATGACATATACATTCAAACAGACTATATTTAAAGCCACACTTAGAATTTAACCCATTTTAGCTCTACCAGAAATCCCTTCTAGCAAGGAATGGATGGAAAACAAGGTTATAATAGCAAATCATGTATCGATATTTACGATATTGATCTGTTATTTTTTTATTTAACCCTAACATGGAAAAATCAATAAATCTTCCCGCTTACTGCAGTCCCTTTTAAGAAGAAAACTAGAGGTTTTTGAAGCCTCTAAAGATTTATTTTCCTACGATTTGACAAACAAAAATATAGACCTTTTAATCAATATCTAAGCGTTAATCAAAGACTTCTCCGCATTGTCACGAAAAGTCAAAACTAGTAAGACAGTACCGTAGGAAAATACTTTAATTTAGCAAAGCTAACACGTTAATCCTTAGTTAGGTCTCAGGATAAAGTAACAATGACAGAAATGCAGAGAGAGAGACATTTTGGCCAATAAGAGATCACTACCTCATTCTAGTCAAACCTAAGAGTTGATTTAAACGACACTACAGCAAATTAACGGAAAGATATACCAAATTTTAGTTAAAATCGAAAGCACTTGACACTTGTTGGATATACCGTATACTTTAAAAAAAAAATACCTCTAAGAGCTAAGCAAGTCTTAATTATCCTTAATGATTTGGTATCTTAACAGTTCACAACTCAATGTGAACTTACATGAAATAATAGTTATTAACTCATCTGACTTACTTTCAGAGTGTGAATAAGAGGAGAAGGAAGAGGATAAGTTTCACTTCCTCTCCGAATATCCAATGTATAGTTAAAAGAATAAAAACAACACTAGAAAAGTACACACTATGCCACCACCAACCCTCTCTATACTTCCACCACCTATTATTCGATCGTACTACCCAGGAAAGCACAACGGATCTACAGAGAAACGAGTAGATGTTATTTCGGCCATTGCTGATTCATCTTCCCTTTAGAACCTAACCTAAATGTATTCAGCTTTAAATGGCTATACTAATCTTTATAAATAACTTTTTTGCGTCACTACGATACTAAGTATTTAAGTATTTAATAAACGATAACCTAAGATCACCAGAAAGAGACTTTAAATATTTTGGCTTAAATATTCATGTTATTTAAAACTTGTCATAGCTTTCATAGTTAAAAAATTGCGATATTTACTATGGTGACTGCTACCGAGAAAACCAACAGCGCTTATTTGGATGCGGCTTTGTCATTGGAGCCAGACTTAGGCAACAAGTCTTGAGCTATAGGTGCATCAACGAGCGCCTCATGACCATCCGCATCAAGGCTAAATTCGGCAACATTAGCCTGATATGCGCGCACGCCCCCACAGAAGAGAAGGATGACACCACCAAAGATATGTTCTTCGAGCTCTTAGACAAAACATATGAGCAGTGTCCTAGCTACGATATTAAAACTGTCGCGATTTTAATGCCAAGCTAGGAAGGGAAGACATCTTTTGTGGAATAATCGGGAAAAACAGCCTGCACGACAACACTTCCGACAACGGATTCCGGCTCATAGATTTTGTTGCGGGGCGAAACGTCATGGTAGCCAGTACCCGTTTTCCACACCTTAACATCCACAAAGGAACTTGGAGTTCTCCAGATCAATCTACCGTCAACCAGATTAAAGATGTTGAGAGGTTTAAAAGCAGGAATGAATGAAAAAGCACCTCAACAAATCCCAAAGTTTCTGGAACGATGTTTTGTTCTCGGACGAGACCAAAACTAACTTATTTGGGTCTGACGGAAAGCAAATTGTTTGGAGAAAGCCCAATACTCAGTTCAAGACAGAGAATTTGCTTGCCACTTTTAAGCTTGGGGAGGAAATGTTATGTTATGTCGGTCAATGGTGGCAAATGGGACTGGAAACTTTGAATTTATTGACACAATCATGGACAAGTGAAAATTTTTGGAAGTTCTTAAAAGAAATATGAGTCAGTCTGCAGAAAAACTGAATTTATCATCAACCTTTTACTTCCAACAAGATAACGATCCAAAACACACATCGTTTGTTGTGAAGGAATGGTTGCTGTATAATGCCAGAATCCAGCACAAGACCCCACCTCAGTCATCGGACCCCAATCGAGCATTTCTGGGAAAAATAAAGAAAAGGTTGCAGAATTGCAACAAAAGACAATTGAAAGCCGAAGATTACGGAATTTTGGAAAAATATAGCCCCGTCTTTTACTACAAAATTGTTGAATCAATGCCGCGGCGACTGTAAGCTGTGATTAGATTATGGCTAAAGGTGGCCCTACAAAATATTAAAATTTCAATTTGACCACTCATTAACATTTTTGTATGCTTTGAATTCCAAATGTACGCTTAATTTTGTGCCATGCATTTGATGATTTTTTTAGTTTTTTTCATTTTTATAATTTTTTTTTGTTGTTTTTCCTCTTGTTTATTTAACATAAAATATTAAATAAAAGAAACTTGAAAACAAAATTCCAAAACCATAACATTTTAATAATTTAAAACAGCAAAACAGATTTTTTTTGCTGGTGTACGCTCAATTTAGAGAGTAACTGTATATGGAATTCCAAAAAATACATCCAATGCGTAGATAATATTTGCTTTTAAAATATACATGATAGAACAGCTTAGAAGCCTCCTTATTTATTATTTTACATATCCCAGTTATGCTTTAACTATTCTGACCTGTTTTTAAAAAGAAATATAGTTAAAAAATTAACAGTATTTTCTGCTACCAAAATAAAATTAATTAGCTCTTACAAAACACACTGATACCGACGATTACAAACAAAATACCCGGTTTATTTAATAACACAAGAAGAAGAAGAAAAAAAAAACCAAAACAAAACTAAACATTTGCATAAATAAGGCAAAGCCAAAAACCAGTAATGTAAGTAAGTAAGTGCTTCCTCGACTACATTTCCACATAGGCTCCACATAGTAGTGACGAAAGCAATTCGCTCGGGAACTTGTCCTCAATGACTCATTTTCTCTAAACTCATGTGTAGTACTTTGTCGATATCGACTTGAAACTAACAACACCCAAGTATATGTAGGTAAAACAATCTAACCATTGTTTAACCCTTAAGTTATTGATTTTAAACAAAATGAGTATATTTTTTAGTCAATTTATATTTAATATTTATGTGCATTCAAAAACACGTCATCTTTTAATAACACACTTATGTGTAGTGCACAAATACAACACACAATAAAATTGTATGTAACTTAAGACACACAGTGTAAATGATCTGAATTCAGACACTTTAACCAGGAATTATGAAATATTTCATCTCAGAGATTGGTACCAACTTCTTTTGCATTGTTGTGTGTAGAATTACTTTTTTATTTTTTCCTTCTTCTTTTTCAATTGAATGTGAAAAGATTTGACCCAGTTAACAATCTCTTTTTGTTTTATTTCAATTATCATTCTCTTTGCATTACTAGCTTAGAGATAAATATTGTTAAATCCATTTTTATTTTCAAATGATATTTTAAACGGCCACTTAAAAAATGTCTTCTTAAGATATCTTTATTAAAAATATACCGATACAGATATAAAAAGTTAACTAAATTACTCTTAAAGACTTATTTTAAAGAAAATAAAAAAGACTGTTACGTAATATTTAGGGTTTTGATAAGAGACTAGGGCGTTGCACCGTTTTCATCTGAATCGAGGAGGTTCTAAAATAGCTTTGGTAGTCATGCGAGAATTATCTATAAGATAAGACTTTTTTTTAATGAATATATTTCTATGCTGCTAACGGATACTGAAATTATATTATTTGTTTGTATTTAAGTTTAATTTGTTTTTTTTTTTTATTTTTGAAAATATCTTGATATAAAATGATAAGAAAGTTGTTAAGTAAATTGCAAAAGATTTAAACAAACATTATTATGTACGTGTACAAGGCGAGTACCTGTGTAGTCACTCGATAGAAATAGATAAGTGTCGTGGTTCTCGTTTTGACTTTCCAAAAAATATAGCTAAAAATTTATATCGGTCAATTATTGAATTCAAAAGAAGGCAATTATTTTAAGAAAAATTCCAAGGTATTGCATAAAGTCACTTGATAATTTTTAACCTATGACTATTTTTACACAAATAATTTGTATGTTGTTCAATATTGAATCATGAATCACTTAGGTATAAAAAGTTTGTATGTTTTTTGTGTTTCTAAAACAAGAATTTCATTTTTTTGATAAACAAGAACACTATCAACGCAACAAACCATGTTGAGTAGATATGAATTTATGACTCAAAAACCGATTAATTTTGTTGTTTTCCTTTTATCATAAAACTTTAAGACGAAGTATGAGTGTTGAAGGGGTTTTTAGGGACCATTTTATCATATGATATATGCCATACATGATGTTTGATCACTTTTCCCTCAATTAAGGACGGCCGACATTATTTGGTGAAATTAGCAACTCAAACTTTCATAGAAAAGTATTTTTGAGTTTTTTCGTTTGCGCAATTAATTTTTTGGCTATGATGCGATGCTTTTTAAATTATTGAAGAAATTTGTAAAGTTTTTAAGTGAGATACAAAGATAACACTACATTCACTTCATACATATTTAGGTATTTATAATAATGCTTGCACAAAGAAATTTACTAATAACAGTGACTAATTATCTTAAAACCGTTTTTTATACAAATCAGAGAACAATAATAAAATGTTCTCTTTGACCGAATGATACGGAATGAGACCATTCGATTTGGCAATTCATTGTTGTCACATGGATATTTTTTTTACAATTCCATTCGAGTATTATTTTATGCTCATTTTTGTACGCGAATTTTTCCGATGTTTAGATAGAGTTTAATCGGTCAAACATCTTCTGTTTAGATACAAAAAAAGCCTTCATTGTTTCAATACTGTTTATACATTTTTTTTAAACCTCGAACAATGAACAAGAAACCTGTGTCAGGTTAAGTTAGGTTAGGTTAAAATGGCTGTCCGTGATGGAGTAGAACACACTTAGGCCAGTTTAATGGCCCATTGGGATACCACATTCATTTTGAGGCATTCTTCTAAGCTCAACGAAACCAGTTTGAGCCCCTTACAAAACGTTAGGGGATGATAATGCTAATATTATTGACATCGTTTAGATCTTTATAGAAAAATTCTCCTGACCTGACACGTGGTGATGTTATTCCACCTGGTGTTTGCATTCTTCATGCGGTATGCCAGCATTCGCCAAACGTGGTAGAATTGGTTGTACTGTACCATTCCTAGCGAATTCATTTGCCTTACAATTTCCTTGAATGTCTCTATGACCCAGCAAAGATGAATATTAAAGCGTTTTGCCATCTTCATTAGAGATTTTGTGTCACAAATGTATATTTAAAAAATCTAGATAGGGACACCTTATTGATCTTACATTATGAAATATACCCAACAATCTATACATATACCTACCAAATAATAAATAAAAAACATTTAAAATTTCATAAAAATCGATCGATTCGTTTCGGAGAAGTACGTATTCAAATACCGTTATATGAGATTTGTATGTACTATGATTTAATTTTGTATTCAATTCTATTTTATTCATTTATTTAATACCTATTAGTATAAAGTTTTCTATGCTGAAAACTGAAGGAAATACATATCTATTAAAAGTATGCTATAGAGGGCTATTGGCTCCACTGCGTTTCATGTACTATATAAGTTTTATAACTAGAACTATTATAAACGGGTAGTTTTTAATAATAATTTCATATGTCCATTATTTTTTAGTGAAGTTTAAAAAAAAATACTTATTTCACATTTTAAAACGATTTCGGAGACGCGCTGCCTTGAACACATGTTGTACACTATATAAATGGTAGATTCTGATTGCCAGGTCGCTTGATAGCACGGAAGAAGAGGATACGAAAGACCTCAATAGCACAATGATTAGGCTAGAGTGATGTTGTACACCGTGACACCCGGAGTCTTTGAATGCACAACTGGATGATGCAGTCTTGCGATCACGAAAGTTGAAGCAAATAGATATAGTTAAAGCAGATATAACGACAGGTGTCAGATTTTCGAGATAGTGATAATATTTTGTGGAACTTTTTGAAATTTTTAAAATCTGTCTATGTACACATGTATTCAAAATGCCAAGACAATACAAGTAACAAAATTTTTCAAAATAAAATAGAAATAAAATAAAGCGGTATAAAAATGTTTATACGCCCTGATATTTTTATATTGTTATCTTTGAATATCATCGGTTTCGTAATTAAAAGTTATATAACAAATACCGTTGTGTATAATTTTGTGTAATGCTAATATTAAATACAATAGTATTTAGTTTTCCGCATAGTTTTCAATAATAAATACATACTTCCTCTTATAAACTTAATGATCACGAGAATAGAATTTAGACTCTTAGAACTTTTTGCATGCATTAAGCATTTTTAAATTTAGTACCAGTTAACACTAGTTCCCCAACACATTTTTTTGGAAGGGATTCCTCGTTATTGGACCTTATGTTTGCGAGTGACAAGAATAATGTTGCATTGTATGATCAACTTTCGGCTCCTGTTTATTTCTAAGCATGATTTGATTGTTCTAATACTTAACTTTATCCTGAATTATTCAAATGAAAAAATCACATCGAGATTTCACATAATATTTCTGCCCCAAACAAAAACAAACAAAACACTGTTAAACAAAACAATAATCCATGGTTTTCTGGTGCCATTAGAGACTTGATGCAACAGCGAGATGACGCCTATACGAATTGGAAAAGATATCGACTAACCGAGCTGCGTCGTTTTGTTCACGCTGTAACAGAGTTGTAGCTATGATACGCGAGGCTAAATACCAACATTTTTCTCAACAGCTTAGCACAAGTTCAAATGGTCGCCAGCTCTGGAAAAATCTACGCAGAATCGGTATCAGAAAGACAAAAATTGGTGCAGTTGAGGGCATTGATGGCAATAAACTTAATGAAAAATTCATTTCTTCTCCACCGTCACAGGTCCCACAAATTTGGCGTTCAATTTCTTCAATTTCATTTACTGACCAACGCGACAGTAATGAGCCTTGTTTTGAATTTTCTGCCGTAGATAGTGCTGATGTAGTCGAAAGTGTACTTTCTATTAAGTCAAAAGCTGTTGGGCTCGATGATATACATCCTACCTTTTTGTGTATGATATTGCCAGTTGTATTTTTGTCGAAAGTTTTTGAAAGAATCCTTCAAAAGCGAATTAACGCCTTTCTATCTACTTTCTATCATTCCTCAGCCCTTATCAATCTGAATTTCGGAAGAAACACAGCTGTATTACCGCACTTTTGACAAAACTAATTTGGCCTTATCTTGGCGCCAGGCGCTCAAAACAATTAATCTCTCTGAGTAGATTGCACATTAGCTACGTTAAAGGTGTCCTGACTGGGCACTGCTTAATAGGAAGGCATGCTATTCGACTTGGAGCCCCTGCAAATGATTTTTGTAGGAGTTGCATGGACGAAGAAGAAGAAGAAGAGACAATCTCTCATCTTCTGTGCACATGCCCTGCCTTATCACAAAGACGTAGAATCCACCTTGGAGACTACTAATTCAACGATACCAGCGATCTAAAAAATCCTGACATTATTTGTCTCCTACGCTTCATTCGAAGCTCCAATTGGTTCAACGAGTTAAGCTGATCAACTGATCCATGTGGTATCACAACGGACCGTATTTTGGTCTAAGTGTGTTGGACTTCCCAACCAACAGCCACTTTAACCTAACCTACCGCACTTTTTAACGTTACTGATGAAATTAGAAAAACATTAGATAAAGACGAAGATACGTTTCTAGTTTTGTTGGATTTTTCGAAGGCTTTTGATTCTGTTAATCTTGTCAATCTATGTAGTAAGCTCATGCAAAATTTTAATTTTTCATCTAGTGCAACTAAATTAATTTTGTCTTATCTAACTGACAGGAAGCAAGCAGTGCAAGTTGGTGACACCTTGTCAAATTTTTTGCCGAATGCCACTGGTGTACCACAAGTTTCTATACTCGGTCCTATCTTGTTTTCTGCTTATGTAAATGAACTTCCATCTTCATTAGTTAATTGCAGCTCTCACTTGTATGCTGATGACTTTCAGCCTTACTTCAGCTGTCCACTTAACCTTATCGAACATGGAGCTTTCTGCGTCAATGAAGACCTGAAGAGAGTGGCAAATTGGTCTTTGTCAAACGGACTTATATTGAACCCAAAAAAATCCAAATGTCTTGTAATTAATAGAAAGTCTCTTAGTTAGTTAGTTAGAGAGAGAATTCTCTCAATTTATTTAGCTAAATTTGCTATTAATAATTACAATAAATATGTGATAAATAGGTATATAAAATATACGTTATTTACAATGGCATTGGCATTTTAATAGATTATTTAACATTTAAATAGATTGTTTAACAAAACTTATTATTTCTTTTTTAAATTCGAACTTATTAGTTAATTGTTTAACATCATTTGGTAAATCATTGAAAAGTTTAAATCCTTTATATATCAAACTATTTTGAGATCTTGCATTTCTAAATGTTTGCAGTCTAAAATTCTCTCTATTTCTTAACAAATATGGTTGAACATCTCTGACGTAACGAATATATTTTGACAAGTATGTTGGTAATAAATTATTTTTGATTTTGAAAACAAAAAGTAAAACATTGAAATAAATACGCTGTTTAACAGACAACCACATTAAAGTATTTAACATAACTACAATAGAAGTATATTTACTACATCGGAGTATTACACGCATTGCTTTATTTTGAAGTTTCTGTAAATTGCTCATAGAGCTTTCATTAATTAAATACAAAACAGTAGAACAGAACTCAAAATGCGGTTTAATAATTACATTGTAAATATTTATAGCAGTTATAGTGTCTACTTTATTTCAAATCCTTCGAAAGAAACCTACTTTTTTTGAATTTTTTTTTTGAAATATATTGCACATGTTGTTCAAAACTTAATTTATAGTCAATAATTACACCTAAATACTTTATTGGTAAAACTTGTTCTATAATTTCTTGATCTATAGTTACGTTAACATTAACACTATCATTTAAAGCCATACACTTAGTTTTTGTTACATTTAGTTTAAGTTTATTAGCCTTCAGCCACACATTTAAAATATCAAGGTCTTCTTTTAACAGTCTTTCACATTCCTGGGTTGTTTCCGCTTCAACAAGTAATAGGGAATCGTCCGCAAACAAAGCAAGCTCACAATTTTTAATAATTTTGTTCATGTCATTGATGTAGCAGTTAAACAGTAATGGCCCAAGTATTGATCCTTGCGGGACTCCCAGATCAGTAGGTTCAGGATCAGATATGACATTATTGATTTTGGTTCGTTGAGAACGTCCCAATAAAAAACTATGAAACCAATCAAGAGCGACATCATTGATTCCATACTTGCACAATTTCTCCAGCAATATATAAGGATCGATTGTCTCAAAAGCTCGTTTAAGGTCAAGAAAAACGCATACAACTTTCTTACCTTTTGAGATAGATTCTTTCCAACTTATCAGTACCATGTTTACTGCAGATTCACAAGAATGTGATTGACGGAACCCTGATTGATTTTCAATAATTATTTTATTATCAGACAGATATTTTGAGAGTTGTTTATACACAATTTTTTCAAGAACTTTTTTATAAACAGGCAATGAGTTAATATGCCTAAATTCTTCACTCTTTACAGTTTTTTTTATTTTTTCAATAGGTGTCACAATTGAATTTTTCCATGTGGATGGAAATTGACCGTCTGTTAATGATGTATTGATTATTTTTAGCAAAGCAGGACCAACTACATCAAAAGCATCGAGTAGAAATTTTGGGGATAGAAGATCACTGTCTTTTTTATTATTTAGCTCTTTAATCGCTTTCTTTAATTCATGTATCGTTATTAAATTAAATACAAAGGGATTTGACCTTTCTTATTTTCCACCGATTGTTCTGAGCAATGCTCCAATCGAATATGTGCTTACAGCAAAGAATCTTGCTATGACTTTTAATCTACTTTTGACTAGGGATGATCATATAAATGGACTCGTTGGTAAGGTTTATGGATTACTTCGTACGTTATGGGTTACACAATCTTGGTAATTCCTATCCTGGTTTATGGTTGTGAAATCTATTGTAACTGCAGTTTCACGAGCAGGCCAAAATTTAATTTAGCTTTCAACTCAATCGCTCGTTATGTTTTTGGATTACTTAGATATGATACGATATCTGATTTTGCATCGCGCTTACTATATATCGAAAAATTTATAGAACTTCGTAGTTTGATTTTGCTTTCCGACATACTTATCGCACACCAACCACAATATTGTTATGACAGAGTAAGAAGGGCGACCTCAAACAGATCTCATCAGCTAATAATCCCTCCTTACTCATATTTAACATCGGAACGTCAATTTTTTGTAAATTCGGTTAAGCTTTGGAACACTTTACCTCGTAGTATAAAACAAAATCTGAACGCAATAAGCATAAAAAGATTGCTTAGATCTCATTTTTCAATATGAACATTTTTAATAATCATTGAATTTTTGTATCTTATGATAGTTTTTATAATTAAAGTAATTTTTTTTTATTATCTTGGCTCAGCCTTTTTTTGTAAAATAAGCTTACAGCTACCTTATAAGATTTTAAATCTTACTGTTTTTAAGCAATTAATAAATAAATAAATAAATTGGGTGGCGCAACAATCCATTGAGAACTAGGGCCTAGTGACTTACAACTCTCAACCATTTCTGTGTGCTAGTACTGTTGTCAGGGATGGAGGGGACCTACAGTTTGAAGCCGAATCCGAACGGGTAATTTGAGGAAGCACTTTTCATGACAAGAATTACTCTTGCAGAATTTTTCAATTCCTCGCAAGGGGCAGTATCCGTGAAAAAAACTTTAGATGGCAAAGGCAGGGATCGAACCCAAGACCTATGGCATGACAGTCCAACGCACTAACTATCATGCCAAGGGTACTACTAACTACAATTACGATATTTAAATAAAATAAAAAAATAAGCGGTATTGGTGTTTTTTGTTTCCTTACACTTTATGCGTACAAAACAAAATAATACCACTATTTTATTCGCAAAGTTGAAAAAAGACATCATCAACTACGAACTAAGCTAATTTTTGGCATATAAAATTCAATTAATTGTCCAGTACAAAGATTGGAAAAAATGCTGGCATAGTCGACTTTCTTTTAGTGACAATTAATGGAAACACATTTATTTGAATTTTTTTCCTTAATTAAAATCTACTTTTTATAATTTGCAAAATCAACAACTTAAAAAATAAAATTCTAGCAATTTTTTTTTTTTGATGAAAAGAAATATTCGAGTTTTCTGTGTTAGTAAAATAATTGCTTTTAGCACGACCTTTGCTAAGTGCCACTTTTGGTAGACTTTTGTTTAACCCTTTCTAATTGTACAATCATTAAATTTAAAACACAATCAAATCAAGTCAATAATAGTTTTTTTTTATACATATACCTCAGACAGTCTGAAATTCATGAAGCAGCAAACTGGTTTTTTGATTTGGTTAATGATTCATCAATACTTTTGCAGTTTTTAAGTGGTGCAAATTGCACATAGAATGAATAAGCCAAAAAGTTGAATGTTTCATATTTTTCTAGTTTTTCAGAATGTTTAACATTCAAATTGGATGTTTTAGGAGATTTACGATAAACATCCTAAGCACAAAGTTATGTTATTGCTCATTTTGGATGTCTATAAAATCGAGTGAGAGGTTTTATAGGAAAATTCCCATGAAGCAGCAAATAAACCAAAACCAAAACTAAAAACAAAAGTAAAAACATACCAACCATGACATCGTGTTATCACTAACTTAATAATTTCATTATTCATGTTCGTGTCAAACAATACGAGTACTTTCTCTATGAATCACATCCCAATTGATTCAGAAGAAACAACAACAAAATAAAATTATTGAAATACTCACCCCTAACACTAGGTTCTGATACTAATTGCTGTTCTTCATGTGGAATCATCTCCATTAATCGGGCTATGTCCTTGGCGAGCATGTTGTCGACAACGTCGAGTAGATGTGGCTTCAGTGTGTGGAACTTGGTGAAGTCGTGGTGCTGGAGGTGATCTTGCATTTTCTTCAAGTCTGGGAAGTCACCAGGTGAAATTTGATGTTCCCGCTGTAGTCGGTCGTATACTTGTCCCAAATTCTTAATCAACTCTTTCTTCTTGCTGTCCTTGCCGAACACCGAGGGCATGTCTTTGCGTAGTTCGGCGATTATGTAAGCGTGCACTTTGGCCAGGCGGGCTCTCTTGATAAGATCGTTGAGCTTGCGCAACGCAGCGTTTCGCGGTAGCGATTGCAAGTCTCTGAAGAGATCCTGCTCTTCGTCCTCGAACAGGCGGCGGTTGGCATCGAATCGCAGAGGTTGATCCCAGAACGAACCGATGTAGACGCGGGCCACTTCGGGAGTTTGCAATACTTTGCCCAGAGACCACATGAGCGCTCCATAGACCCTCATCAGTTGCTGGTGGTCGATCATGTCGGCTTTGTTAAGGATGATGCGGATTTTGTCGTCGTGGCCACGTAGTGCTTCGATTGCTCGGCGGAATTCGTCAGAAATGTCCAATTTGTGAGCATCGAAGAGTAGAATTATGCGGTCCACACGCTCGGCGAACCATTCCAACACTCCGGTGAAGTCGTAACCACGATCGATGCGCTGTTTCTCTCCGGACAGGATTCCGGGTGTGTCGACGATTGAAATCGCTTGCAAAACCGGTGACGCCACTGTCGAGCATTGGAATCGGTTGAGGAATGCATTGCCATACTTGCTGAGTGGACGGAACTGCCTCTTGGGGTCAACGACCAGCGCATTGCCAGGGATGACGCCCTCCTTATCGTCATGCATGACCGCAATGAACCGATCTGTAGTTGGCTCCGGTCCAATTCTGATGCCAGGGAAATCCCTTTCGAGCAGATACCGGATGAATGTGGTCTTACCAGTTGAATACTGTCCGACCAGCAAAATCATTGGCTTCGCATCGAAATCGGGATCCTCGAGTTTGGGCGAGTGAAAGTCATGGAACTGGTAGTGTTCCTCAAGGGGCAGCAATTTGCTGCGATAGATTTTCTTCAGTTCGCCGATGACATTTTCGACAACTTCTTGGTTAGCTCGCTCTCGTTTAAGGAAACTGAACATTGCGGGTCTTTCTTTTTATTTTAGTCTGTCGGTTGGGATTGGGATTGAAATTCTACTTAAGGAAAAAATTAAATAAAAAAGAAAACTACAAACGACAAACACGCACACGTAGTATGTTTTAGACGTATTTCGACAATTTCCGACTTATTCGCGCACGCACCAGCAGCAGCACAGAAAATAAATTATGATAAAAATAAGAATGAGCCAACTTTTCTGAGAGAAAAATGAAAAAAAAATTCCCTCGAATGCAAACGAACGAAAGGCGAGAAATGACAAGAAAATTTTGTTCTCGTTGGTTTACTTTTCGGTCGAACTGTCACCAGTAATTATTTGTCAGTGATGTGCGAGTTACCTTTATTTGTTATATGGATGCCGAATTGATGACGTTGTCAAATATTTTTCTCTCATTTTCGTGTTCGAAAGCAGAGTTGTTGTTGAGGTGAATGGCAGGGTAGATCAACGAACTTAGGCCTGACATCAACTAGGCAGTTAAGGTAACATACGATTGATTAAATTGAATTATTTTGGTAGAACTGTGTTACTGGCAAATCTGGAAAACTTTTGGCTAAACTTTTCTGTCTAAAATTTTGATGTTGCATTTTGATTTTTGATGGATGAGTGATTTCTTTTAAAATTATTAGATGCTTTTTATAACCCAAAGAAAAATATTTGGATTGTTGAACCTTTGGGTTACAGCATATTTTGAGTTGAATTTTGCCGACAGAAATCACTTCTTAAATGCGACGTTTTTCACATTCCAGTGTTTTGGGGCGAGACACATGCGCCTCGGGCAACATTTTTAAGCGAGTTAAAATTATGGCGCTACAGTCCTGTGTGAACTAGGGCCTCATCCAACAAACTTCTCCATCTAGCTCGGTCCCTAGCTAGATGTCGCCAATTTCGCACTCCAAGTTGGGTGAGATCACTTTCCACTTGTGCACACCACCTGACCCGCAGTATTCCTCAACTGCGTTGTCCGGTGGGTGTGGGTTCGAAGATTTCCAGGCCAGAGCATTGGTTTCCATGCGCTCTACGTGACCCAGCCATCTCAGTCGTTGCACTTTTATCCTTCTGGCTAAGTCTACCTCACTGCACAACTCGTCGTTCCATCTTCTCCTCCACTCTCCTTCTATGCATACAGGACCGCTCATCACACCAAGAACTTTTCTCTCGAAACGACCCAAAAGGTGCTTTTATCCGCTTTTGTAGCAATTGCTTTCTTGGCCCAAAGAAACAGCTGTTGTTAACATCGAAAGGTTCGGTTAAATTGCTTCCAACCTTCATGGAACAGCGCGAATTCTTCGAGGTAATCCTACACAAACGGACGAGTTTGGCTCAATTCTCTATACAGTTCGTCCATGTAGATACTGTCATATGCGGTCTTGAAATCGATGAAAAGATGGTGGGTGTTGATTTGATGTTCTTGGGTTTTTTCCAAGATCTGTCGTAATGTGAATATTTGATCGACTGTGATCTAAAGCCACTCTGATTAGGACCTATCAGGTTATTGACGATGGGCCTTAGACGTTCAGATATTATGGCAGAGAAGATTTTGTAAACGATATTAGGTAGATTGATTCCTCTTTAGTTTATGCAGTTTAAAGGGTCTCCTTTTTTCTTTATAGGTTGGTTGGAAAATATTATAGTTAACTTTTTAATCAACATCTCTTGTTATTTTGTCTCAATTATACTTTATTTTTTAAAGAAATTTAGAACAAGTTTAACAAAACAAACAGAATTAAAAAATCATGTCCAATAGTTTCTCCATATTTCCGGTGAACCTACAGAGAGGTTAGTAGCTTCAAGGAAAAGATAACATCAAAAAGAAATTGCTTACTAGCAGTCGATACCTTCGCTTGCAACCATGATAAACAAAAATTGATGCCCATGCAAATTAATAGAATCATATAAATCATCACCATAGCAGATTTGAAGGTTTTATAAAGTTTGAACTTATCACTTTTTTTAAGTTGTTGGATTAGACCAACAATGTAGAGAACTTGATAGATGCAGATTTTAGTATGTCCCGTAATTCGGTTGTGTAAACGAAAATGTTCATTTTCTTAAAGTGACTACATACAAAATTTTTTTTTGGCTTACATCTAGCACGCCATTTTAATAATTGCAGATGCAGATACATGTAAGCCTGCCATAACACATAACTTTTCCTTTTTTCAATTTAAATGTATTTCTGAACGAGTCCAATGAATTGTGACAATTGCGAACAGCTGATATTTTGTTTACATCTCCATCTCCATAAGCTACAAAAGCATGATATAATTTCTAATATATCTCACATAAAATTGTAAATAATTTATTATGAGAATCACAAGCTTATTGCTCAAGCCCAAAGCCTCAGAAGTTCTAACATCTTATCTCAAACAATGCAATGAACCACCATGGACATCTTATTTTGTTAAGGTAAGTTTTTATCAATTTATTTGTTTATTAAAAAATCATAGCCTTATAGAATCTCAGTTGAAAGATGTACAAAACGACCAATACGGACGTTCTCACTTCAATTGGACACTAAATACCGGAACTAATTATCATATCCTGCGAACTGGTTGCTATCCCTACTTGAAATATCATTGCAGTAAAAGAGAATATCAGGATCTAACGATCGAAGATAAATTCTTTAGGTTTCTTAAGATTATAAATTTTGGTAAAAGTGCAATAATGATGAGAGTTTGAACTCTGTAATTTGGAAACTCTCTATTTTTTTTGTATTTCAAAGGTCTGCCAATGTTGTTCTATGGTTTAGCTGCGATCCGTCTGATAAGTCACACGGAAATTGTTCATGTTGATGAAAAAACTAAAGTTCCCATATATTTCCTATACGAAGAGGACAAAGGGTCACGTTTTTAAATAAATGGCACATTGTTGCAGGTATTTTTATTTCTCCTCTTCTTTGGAACAACCTTATTCATATTAGTTAGTTATTTATTTTAATTGAATTTTTAAAAATAAAAACTTAATGTGCTAAACGAAGTAAAACACTTTTTAATAAGGTTAAAACTAATAAATCGAAATGCAAGTTTATAAAGGACCAACGTTTTATATGATTTCATTAGAAGGCAAATCAATTTTAAATCGATTTAAGTTCGTATTTTACATCATAAAAAAGTACGTACCTATACGCCATACGCGTTTGCCATTGTATGATTTAAGAATACAAAAATATGACAATTGTAGACAAATAGTTAGAAATGGGAGTAAAAAGTTAATTCTATGATTCGATTAGCATTTGATTCCAACGTTTTGATGCTATAACTAGTTCGATCTATGAATGAAAAGCAATATAAAAACATAGAAGAAACTTCAGACCGGGACGGGGTTGAGGGCATTTCATTGCTTTAAGGAAGGATCATGACTTTTCCAAAGAACTTCTTCCTAATGATCGCTAAAATAGTACATTTATAGAAGAAACTAATCACTGTTTACTTTTCGTATTGCTTTTCACAACTAAGACAGCCGGTAGGGAATGTGGTTAGGTCATCTTTGCTGCATATTCGCCAGTGTTCTGCTTCCTGCATATTCATAAAGCATTTACTTCTAAAATATATTTTTTAAATGTTATTGTTATTTATTTTCATCAAGCATTCATACATTTTAAATGAAATAATTTATAATCGTAGACTTCCGATTAAATTATTAACAAATTGCGAAACATTACAAGTTTAAATAAATACCTAAAAATAACTAAATACATAAAAATAATATAACGCACTCAGCCAGAGTTTAAAAATTGACCCTATGAAGATGTTAAAAAGAATATAGTAGGTACTCGAACATCTCTAATTAGAACATACATACATATATATTGTTATAAAGGACAAAAGAAAAGGACAATATATTTGATTTTTAATAATTTCCCTAGTACCAATTATTTCTAAATATTTTCTGTGAGACTAGAGACTAATTAAATTACATATAGTAAGAAGGCATTCGTATATTTCCTATGAAGGCTATAAATATCGAGCATGGTAACACGCATAAGCCTTTTCCACATTACCCAGGAGGTAGACTTTCAATGCGTTTTTTTATTGAGGTACCCCCGGTAGGCCTAACCCTCAGTAACAAACAAATATGTTTACATATATGATTGTATTTATCAAATGTAATAAAGATATTTACAAACAAAAAAAATTGTAAATAAATTAAAAACAACATAAAATAAAAATATAGAAACATACATCCATATCCATTCTTCCATATTTACTTTTTAATATTTTAAATGCAAAAGTAACTCTGTCAGTCTGTCTGTTACTTAATCACACTCACACCTAAACTACTGAACCAATTTGTATGAAATTTGGTATGGAGATATTTTGATACCCGAGAAAGGACATAGGATACTTTTTACCCCGGGAAAATGACGCATTCCCATGGGAAAATTTAGGTGAGCCAATCGCTTTTACGCCTAAACTACTGAACAGATTTAAATGAAATTTGGTAAGGAGATAGTTTGAGACTTAAGAAAGGATATGAGTTACTTTTGACCTCGGGAAAACAACGAATTCCCATGGGAAAAATTACTTTCCAGGGAATCTGATCGCTTTCACTCCTACATTACCAAAGATTTGGATAAAATTGGGAAAACAACGCATTCCCAAACCTTATGAAATAAGTTGTTGTTAAACTTATCGGGAGGACATCACTGAGTGGGTCTACCCGAACGAGCACACACGTGAGGGCACACGCCGCGCCGTTGTCGGAAGCTTGCATATTACAGAGAAATCCTGCAAATATTTTATTTGTCGTGTAAATTTAATTGTTTCTTTAATACTTAATGATTTACTCGGTTCGTATTTGATCATTTAATTTACCAGAAGTAGGTAGGTAGTTTTAAGTTAGTTTCTTTAGTTCATCTGCGTATTTCTTTTTTAGTTTTAAAATAATAAACAGTATTTACTTAATTTCTATTTATTTTGGTTCCTTTTAGTCTGTAAGTAAAACTAAAATGTAAATAGTTACGACAGTCGTTATAATACTTACTTAATTTAAATAATAGCTTTTAAATAATCTCCGTTTCGTTTACGTTTCTAATTAATCTTGGTATCGTTTACGTTTAGCTTGATATCACGCTGATATGCCTGGAAATTGTAAATCTAATCTAGCGCGTAGTTCTAGCAGAGCTCGAGCTGCGAAAATAGCTATTTCCTCTGAAAGCTAAAAGTTGCAGGTGTAAATTTGGAAAAAAAAACTGTTTTTCCCATGGACAATTATATGTAGCGTGCTCACGAGTCTCAAACCCACAAAATCTTTAAGTTTTGGCCAAGGAAGGAAAAACAAAAAACGTCGTATATAAAAATGTATTGCAGTAACCTATCTTCTTTTTAAAATGTATTAACCTAACCTATGACAATCGCACTTAGTATGGCCTCATCCCATATCGGCACAATTCAAACATACGTACAAAAAAGAAAAGCTCAGGTTTTTTTTTCCAAAAAAAAACGCTAAAACGCTAGTATATACATATATACATACATATATGCATATACAAAATGAAAATTTTTTAAACTTCATTTAAAATAAAATATTAATTAATTTAAAAACAAAATAATGTAAAAATATATACTTACACATATACAAAATAAATAGGAACTTCAGTTAATTTTTTTAGGAAAAAAAGTATAATTATTATTATTATTTATTAGCAGATACTTAAAAGGTAATTACAATTTTTTAGGAAAAAAAAGTATAATTTTTATTATTATTTATTAGCAGATACTTAAAAGGTAATTACAATTTTTTTAGGAAAAAAAAGTATTATTATTATTATTTATTAGCTGATACTTAAAAGGTAATTACATTTTTTTTATAGAGCCTAGCTGCGAGGACTATTAGCTCTGATATTTAACATAATTAAATTTTCTATTGGAGATTACATATGAGTTCATTTATTATTTGGATATTTTTAAAATTTGGGGTTTTTAAGATTTCTATTATTTAAGTTTTTTGAAATTGCATTTAATTGTTTTTTTTTTTGTTTCGGTACAGTTTTTTAATAAATGTTGTAAATTGAGTGTTACATGAGGAGCATACGGGAGGGTTTAGTTTTTTAAGAAGATGTTCGTGTGTGATTGAAGTGGGTCCAAGTCTTAGGCGAACAAAATTAGCTATTTGCGATTTTGGGGTGTTTGGGTTTCGAGGATGAGATCTATCGCTGTTGATTTCCTTATAATGGTGATGGTATTGGCTCCAATCGTTTAGCTGCTTCGCCTTCATTAAATTTCGTATAAAATTGGTGTTGTCACGTTTATGCAAATTTATAGTTTGTTTTTAATAAAATTATCATACAAAGCTCGGTTCTTTTTAGAGTTTCAGAACCACACAAATAACCGCTATAGCTTGACATCTCTTGATCCACTTTCAATAATAAAATACAGACACAAAACTAGTGGGAATAAGATATTATTTTATTTCCTTTTATCACTGACGGATGTTTAATGTCACAGATCTATCGCTGTTGATTTCCTTATAATGGTTATGGTATTGGCTCCAATCGTTTAGCTGATTCGTCTTCATTAAATTTCGTATGAAATTGGTTATATCACGTTTAGTCAATACATTAAAATTTTATACGGGTGAATCTTTCGTTGATCTAGCTGCACGGTCTGCTTCTTCGTTGCCACATATACCAGTATGGCCGGGAACCCACATTAATTTTATGGTTGGTAACTTAATGATAAGGTCTCTTATTTCAGTTATTAGGCCATCGATGTTTTTTGGATTGGATATAGCTTGTAAAACGGATATACTGTCGGAGCAGATCATAATATTTCCGCGAGTCTTTGTCGCTGTTGTAATGGCCTGCAGGATACCAAACGCTTCAGCCGTAAAAAAAGATGAGAAACTTGGTAAGATCCCATGGCTAAGAATGTATCCGTCCTCTCGTATTACTGCGAATGACGTATTCTCATGTGTCTTTGAGTTGTCAGTGAAATAGAACTTGCATCCTTCATCTTCAAGTTTTGATTTGATTTCAGTGAACAGTGCTCGGTAAACGGATTGATTGAGGTGTTGTTTTTTCTGTATTGCGGTAGTGTCATATCAATCGATTTGGGTTTAATATGCCAAGGTGGATATGTGGATTTGAAGTAATAACCCCGTTTTGTTGGAAGTTGTAGTTGACTAGTTTTGGTCAGTACTAGTTTAAGAGTGGATGGAATTCGTTTCATGCATTTTTTAATTTATTGTCTGTGCAATATCGGCATAAATTACTGAGTTACTGGAGAAGACTTGTTTTGGGGCTAACTTCAATGTTAGTTCATCAACTCGATGTTCTATGGTTGGGAGTCCAGCTTGGACAAGCAAGTTTTGTATCGGTGTTGTTGGGAAGGCGTTGAGGCATCTTCTTACTGCTTGATGGTATGGTGGTTTAATAATATTTAGTGAAGATTTGGGGCTTATACCATTAATATATATATTCCAAAATCTATTTTGCTTAATATTAACATTTTTGTTTTTTGAGAAAGAGTATTTATTTATTTACTTAAATATTTAATTATATTGGTTCTCGCAGCTAGGTTTTTTTTTTAGTGATAAACAGTGTTCTTTCCAATAATATTTATTATTAAACATTAATTCTAGAATACTTAAATTATTTACATTAGAAATTGATACATTATTTACATCAAAAGTAAGATTAGGCCAGTTAAGTTTTCGGCAAATGTGAAGTAGTTTACATTTTTTTATTGATAATTTTGAGCCGGATATTACAAACCATGTAGAATATCGTTAATCACATCAAGAAATATGTTCTTGCACATAGTCAAATCTGACATTTTGCTTAAAATATAAACATCGTCGGCATAGAGACAGTGGTCTAATATAATTTATGTTTTTCAAGTATATTGCTTATGTCGTCGAATGCAATAATGAATAACATTACCGATAGGGGAGATCCCTACGGTATACCATTTTCTAAAGGGTATGTTTTAGAAAAGTGATTGTTAATTCTTGAGGAGAATTTTCTGTTGGATAAAAAGGATTCCACTTTAATAAACATTTTTCGACCAACATTCCATTTTATTAATTTGTTTAAAATCACATGTTTCCCAATTCTATCTGAAAAGCCTTCTCGAAGTCTAATGACAAAATGGATACATGGTTTTTTGATGACATGGCTTTTGAGATGTAGTGGTCTAGATGGAGATGGGCGTCAACACAGTCTTTGTTTGGTTTGAATGCAACCTGTTTCGGAGATATATATTTCCTAGTTTCAACGAAGACGAACCATTTTAAGCGTTTGGCGATAATTTTTTCTAAGACCTTTGACAGGCATGAAATTAGTGATATAGGTCAATAGCTTTCAACCCAGATTTTGTCTTCTCCCTGTTAACATGTGGTTGTTACTACTTAGATTTAGAAAATATCCGTTGTAGTTTTTTGGTACGATTGGAGATAAACCGAAAGGTAAATGTGTCTCTTGTAGCGATATAAGACTTGGGTTGTGTTCTTTTCGTAAAACATTTACCTCGTCAAGGTTATTAAAGAAACCTTTCATATTCCATTGTAGAATATTGAGAGCAATGTTCCTAGATTGGCAGTGATTGAACTGACTTTTTTTGCGTGAAGCAAAGAATAGGTGTTCGCTTGTGGCAGTTTTGTTTATTTTTTCTTTGGATTTGTTATTGGATTGTGAGGATATATTTTGTTAATTTGATCGGGCGAATAAGATCGCGGTGCCCTCCGATCGCCGGAAACGCTCGGTAATCCGTTATCGGATAGATGAGCATGCCCGACAAGCGGTGGGGATCGCGGCCTTGAGCTTAGATTATTAAAATTTGAGTTACTCTGTTTCAACATGATCAGACACGTCCATAAAGTAGTTGTTTGTGTTCTGAATAAGATTTTCGGTCAAAGATGAGATTGGAGATTGGTAATTGTTTTGATTATTTGGACTTTCTTTTGGTTGGGGTTGAGACATTTATTTGGTTTTCCTGTTAAGGAAATTCTATTGTTGTTGTTTGATGTGTTCTTGTTTGGATTATTGTTGGTTGGGAGTATTGCTGTTGGGCGGGGTGGAGGGGTGGGTGTACTTTGAGTACAAATTTGATTTAAATTTGAACTAGATTGTTCTGGTGAAGATTGTTTTTTAGTGTTGTTTGTTTGTTCAACTTGTTTTGCTTTTTTAGGTTGAAGAGTGAGTTGTGCGGGCAGTTTGAGAATATGTCTTTGTATTAGGTTGATTTGATGGTAATGGATTTCGCTGGGTATATATTTCTCGGGCTTCGGCCATGGTACACTTTTTTCTTGTTTTAATCATCAGTATTTCTTTGTTTTGTTTGTATTTAGGACAGTTTAATGAGGGGGATGGATGGGGTTCAAGGCAATTGGCGCACATTAAACGTGTGCAGGTGGTGCCATTGTGTGGTGCTAAATTGCAGTGTAAAAAGGACAGATAGAACTCTGTTAATTGAATTTTTAAGTCACTGTCAAAATTGCTATCTGATGTTTATTATCGAGAGCAAGGCGGAGACTGAAAAAATAAGTACAACCATAAACTAAAACGCAGCGAAGAAATTAGCAGGGGGAAACGTTTAAACTTGAAAACTTACATCTCTGGCCTTACATTTCGCAAATTCAGAAATGAGATCATCAAAGCCTAAAGAATTTAATAATTCCTTTTCAATGGACATTTTTGATAAGCCTACCAATCTCTCTTGTGTCGTGGTTGTCTCAAGATAATTTTTAATAATTCTATGTTTAGAAAAACTAAGTTCTCCTGAAGCTACCGTGACTGGGATTGTATTAAGAATTTGGAGAGCAATTACTAAATTCGGAGCGAAATCTTCAAGGCTTGAAATAAAAATAAAATTTAACACATCTAAACTTGAGCTTTGTGGTGGAACAAGCGGGGATATAACGGTTAACTCTTGAAACAATTCTTCTCCATCTAAATCTTTAAAACTACCTAGTGTTAAAACATTCTGCAAATTAAGGCATGAAGCGCGTAATTTTTTATTTTTTAAACATTCGCTTATGTTACCTAAAAATGAAAAATTAATACTATACGTTTCAAGCTGTTCGAACCTTTCTGTAATTGATTGAATGGCTTGATCAAGTATTTTGAAAAAAAAATCTATTTTAAATCTTTGTTTCGGGTCTAATATAGTTTCAGGGCATTCATCAGCATAAAGTCTTTTTCCCCGTCGAGATCGCAATGATGAAGAAGTTTCAGGAAACATAAATGATATTACTAGGGAACTAGCAATACTCTCGGTTAATTGAACATACTCATCAAATTTTTCATCGGAACGCATTAAAATCAAACTGTTTTTTGCATTCTCTAAAACTTTTATGGCAGTTGACAGATTAACGGACGGACTTTGCAAATATTTACTAGCTTTTTTTATATTTTCTAAAATATCAAACCAAATTAGCAGGGAGCAAATAAACGTAAAATCAAAAATTTTATTTCCTAAAGATTCTGCAATGTTTTTTGCCTCTGGATTTCCTATTTCAGATATTTCTATAAGGGCTTCATATATGTCTTCTAAATTTGTTTTTAAAGGGCCCAATGCATCTAACCTGCTCTCCCATCTAGTCTCAGAAAGGGGTTTCAAAGTAAGACTTGGAATTTTTTTCTTATAAATATCCCACCTCGTTGTGGTACTTGAAAAAAAGTTATACAAACATTGAATTGTATCGAAAAATTTAACTGCATGTAATGAGCACCGAGCAGCATCATTAACCACTAAAATTAAGGAATGCGAGCAACATGGAACGAAAAATGCTCTTGGTTCCAGGGTTCGAATTCGATTCTGAACACCCGCTTCTTTTACTTTCATATACGAACCATTATCATAACTTTGGCCTCGGCAGTTACTTATTGAAATTCCATGTAATTCAAGCTTGTCTAAAATCAACTGAGTCAGTCCCATTCCGGTCTTGTCTCCCCCCTTCAAAAACCCTAAGAAATGCTCATTCACTGTAAAAGTTTTCTGATTCTTATGTACAAACCTAACGACAATAGTAACTTGTTCTTCGCGACTTTTATCGGTTGTAGAGTCTACAATAATTGAAAAATATTTTGCTTCTTTAAGCATCGAAACAATTTTATTGCAAATAGCAGTGGCAAAAATACTTATAATTTCATTTTGTATGTTTTTGCTTAAATACTTATTTTGGGTTTCTTCATTCGTTATTCTCCTCAAGTGCTCTCCTAAAACCAAATCAAATGAAGCTATTTCCTTTACGAGTTGTAAAAAATTATCATTGTTGAGTTCAAACAATTTATCTGAAGAACCGCGAAAAGCTAATGACTGAGAACCAATAAATTTTACAACACTGAATAGTCTTTGTATAACCGCCCTCCAATGCTTTGTTTCAGCTTCCATTGAACTTTCAAATATTGGGTCAATTGCTGATTTCAAACTTTTTTCTAAAAATTTCCATGATTTAAAATTTTCGAAATGGAAAAAACTAACCTCGTGACTTTTTAAAATTGCACTTAAATGTGGCCAATCACAAGTACCTGTACTTGACAAAGCATGATAATTTTTATTTTTTGCAAATAAAAAACAACAGAAACAATAAACAGAATCCTTTGATTTTGAATAAATCAGCCAAGCCCTCGGAACTACCTTGCCATTGGTTAAAGTTCGTTGATAACTGGAAATTGAAAACTTTCTTTTCTTTGTTATTGGAAACTGATGATTCTGAATTTGCATTGGACCCTTTAAAACTATTTTTTTTATAAGCTCATCAGATAAATTTGTCCATTTATTGGGGTCATCAAAAAGTTCATCTTCTCCTGGCCCCACTGAATTTTCTACCTTCACCTCATCGATATTATTTCCTGCCTGCACCTCATCAATAGTATTATTAAGAATACTTACACTTTCCCCATCTGCTTGTTCCTCGCTGCGTTTTAACAATTTTGAGAAATTTTTACTCTGTTCTTTATTTTCGGCCTCAACAAGCCGTCGCCTTTTTCTAAATTCTGCCCCCGGAGACTTTTTTCTATCCATATTGGGAAAACGAATAAAATCTAAACACTTTTACAAAATACGTCACTTCTATTAAAAACTGATAGCTATTTATTTTATTAATTAACCAAAACAATTGAAACAATCTGTATTCTGCACCAGACTAGATATACATTAAAAGTAGCCATGCCATTAAACAGTCATTTACTTTAACAAAACACAAACTGCCTGCGCTAGAACGATTCGACTACACATAGATTCATCCCTCTTTAAATATTTTCACTCTATGCTCCTTCTCCATGCACTTAACTCTTACACAGATACAGTGTGCAAAAAGAAAACGTGCACGCTCTGACCCATATGATTCCGTATAAATAAGTTTTTTTTTTTTTTAATGTTTCCCCATGTTAGTTTCGATACTCAGTGTGTGAAAAAGAAAACCATTTGTAGTAGTAGGTAGCACAGTAACCTAATACCTGTTCTCTTTTCTCGCAGACATTTGTTGTTGTTTTTTGTAGATGAGAATACACATACAGAGGTACGGTGCATAATACAAAACCTGCACGTTCTAGCCCATATGATTTAATATGAATAAGTACAGTGCGGTTAACATGGTTAGACGCACCATTTTTCTCTGAATGAATTGTAGTTTTTCTGTTTGTTTTTCTTTCATGAACTATCAAACAATGCATTTATATGAAAGGTTATTAAATTCTCTTCGAAAAAAAAAACTAAATTCAAGAATAATGAGACACACTCAACGGTTGTTTTGATCTCTTTCTTCCCATTAGTGCAAAAAAAGTTCAAATAAATCGGTTGACTTGGTTAGACGCACCTGTTAAAAGTTAAAAAAAAAAGAAGTTGATCGATTTCTAACATTTTTTTTTGCTTTTTATTAATACTTCGTACAACCTCCACGACTCGGAATGACATCAAAAATTCTACTTTTAATAGATTCGTACAATTTATTTAAATAATCCAATGAAATCTTAGACCAGGCTTCTTTTGTTGCGTCAATAAGCTGCACACAGATCAGGTGAGTATGGTGGTCATGGCAACAATTTCACATTTTCACTAGAGAGAAATGCGTTTACAATGTGCGCGTTGTGGATCGGAACATTATCTTGTTGTAAGATCCACTGGATAGGTCCAAAAGGCTCTCTTATGGCTTGAAAAGCTGTTTGTAAAAGAGATTTATAAGAAATTTCTGTCATTTTATGAGACACAAAAACCAACTCAAAGGCACCGTATAGTATGAAATGGTCCACCACACCTCCTTTTTTGGAATGATGGTGATTCAAAAAGCATTTGTCTTTGCGGATGTCATGTAAATAAAACTTATACCCATCAGGACCACCTAAGTAGAACTTGTTCTCATCAGAAAACACCACATTTCTCCAATTTAGTACACTCCCAACCTGCGTATCCCATGTCATGTGAAGACGAGCGAATTCTAACCGATATTCATTTCTTACAGCGTTTAATGGTGGCTTTTTTTAACTTTTTAAATTTTAAGAATGGAGCACCTAAAATAGCTCGATGAACAGTAATTGTCTGATTTTCATCGTGGAGTGTGCTGAATTTGAGGCAATTTTTATTATTTTTCGCTTCTCGTGCGGTGTTAAGGCTGTTTTTGTCCTTCCTTAACCAGCGTTAAGAAATTAACTGAAATAATTCATGCGTCTAACCAAGTGAACCGATTTATTTGGGTTTTTCTTGCACTAGTGGGAAGAAAGAGATCAAAACAACCGTTGAGTTCGTCCCACTAATCTTGAATTTAGTTTTTTTCGAAGAGAATTTAATAACCTTTTATATTATTTGGTAGTTCATGAAAAAAAAAACAAACAGAAAAACTACAATTCATTCCGATAAAAATGGTGCGTCTAACCATGTGAACCGCACTGTATTTTGCTTTGTCATACTCTATGTTAATTTTATGACTCAGTGTTCATTAAATAAATCTTGCACATGTGGATGTGAGGTGGCATGGAACTTTTTTGTGTTGAGATTTTTTTTATTTTTTTCTCTTGTACGAACAGGGTGAAATATTTGGAAATTAGGTAGGTAGGATTTTCTGCGATATCTTGAGTTAAATTTTCATTGAATGCAATAATGAAAGTGATGTTAAGGGCCTTGCACATGAGAGCGAACAATGAATGAACGAATAGACGAACAAACGTGATTTGACACATTTCAAAAAGTCAATTTCAAACAAAAACACATTGGGCAGGTTCAGCCGACATAAGGGACTTGAAAGTAAGGCAAGTTTCTAGCATCTGATTAGTCAGCTGCCAAAAAATTGCCTTCCAATTAAGGCAACTTTATTGGAAAGTTGACTGGAATGTTAAGCAATATTCACATGAGCACGACCAACGAATGAACGAATATTCGTCGATTTTGACATTTCTTTCACATGAGAGTTTTTAATTCGTCGCGAATGAAGTTTGACAGCAGAACAATGAAGAATGATTTTTTAGGTTAAGTACGCGCGATTATTTTATTCGTTGCGAGTGTGGATAATGTGGAACGCGAATAAAGTTTGACAGTTCGTATCAACTACAATTTTGTTCGCGACGAATAAATTTGTTTTCTTAAATTAAAGTATGCATCATAAATCAAATAGAAATTATATTGCTATAGTTTTGTTAAGAATTTGTGTGGAAATATGTCTTCAAACGTATATAAACTCACATTTTGTAATTCATTCGTCGTTCGTTGGTCGCGCTCATGTGAATACTACTTTAGTCAGGAAAAATCTCCCCAACTATCAAGTCAAGTCAACTAATGTCAAAATGACAATTGATCATGTTTTTTGATTCAACTAAAAGCTGAATTTTATTACTCAATGGTTCCTGTAAAAAGGTTCCTTGTAAATTTGGAAAAGAAATAAGTAATATTTCTTTAAAATGCAAAATACAAAACGTGATGGACTTGTAGCTTGCCTGAGGAGTGTTTTGTAGAAAATAATGATTTTGGTAGTTTTTGTACTATGAACTTGAAGTAGAGGTTTGTGAAGTAAAGTTCTGAATTTTAAATTCATGACACTTGAAAAACTAACTAGTTGCCTTGGTCAAAATTTACGTTCAGAGAATAAAGTTGACTGCAAATGAAGTCCCTTATGTTGTCCGAACCTGCCCATTATAAGAAACCAATTGACACTAATGTTAGGATAATAAAATTTGCATTTTGTTCTCTAAAACAAGAAAATTTTGTAAAAACAATTTGGTAGTAACAAATTGCAGTTTGGTTGCTACGAACTGTCAAACTCTATTCGCGTTCCACATACCATCCACACTGCAACGAACAAATTGTTCGCGCGAGTTATAAACAGTCAACTGTACTTCAAAAAGAAATATGAGGAAACAATAAAATAAATAGGATCGCTAATGTACTAATCTACAAGCATCCAAATAAACAAGCACCCTATAATAAAGATTACCCCAGGTAAAAAGATAACAAACAGATATTTTATGATCAACCAAACAAGATGATAAATACAAAGTAAGATACAAAAAGTAATTAACCAACACAACCAAAAACCCTGAAGACAAGAAAACTAAAGCATCTTGCACATGAGCTACGAACTGCGAACTGTGGATGTTCGCATATTTTGACTTTTCTTTCACTTGAGCTTTATTTCTATTCGCAGACAGCGACGAATTGTCAACCCTTTTCTTCATATTTTCCTCAGCCATGATCTTTCACACAAAAACAAAACAAGAGTGGTATAATTTTGAGGTTAAGTTGAGCGCGAACAATTCATTCGTTGTAGTGTGGATGGTATTTGACAGTTCGTAGCAACCACACTGCAATTCGTTACTAACAAATTGTTTTTATTAAATTGTCTTGTTTTAGAGAACAAAATGCAAATTTTATTATCCTAATATTATTGTCAATTGGTTTCTTATATGTAGTTTAAATGTGTTTTTGTTTTGACTTTGACTTTACATATTTTGACTTTTTGAAATATGTAAAATCACGTTTGTTCGTCCATTCGTTGTTCGCTCTCATGTGCAAGGCACTTAACTCATCAGGACAACAATATAAATAGACAAAACGCAGAAGGAGTTTCGAGTAGTTGTCGAGGAGAAGTTGTCGAGGAGTAGTTGTCGAGGAGAAGTTGTCGAGGAGAAGTTGTCGAGGAGTAGATGCGAGTTGGAGTTGTCTTTAAGTTGGAGTTGTCTTTAAGTTGGAGTTATATTTAAAAATATATTTTTTTGAAATAACTTTATATCGCGACGAATAAATATAATTCGCGCAACTTAACCTCAAAATTATAACACTTGTTTTGTTTTTTTTTGTGTGAAATGTCATGGCTGAAGAAAATATGGAAACAAAATTGACAATTCGTCACTGTCTGCGAATAGAAATAAACCTCATGTGAAAGAAACTTCAAAATATGCGAACATTCACAGTTCGCAGTTCGTAGCTCATGTGCAAGATGCTTTAGTTAGTGCGCAAGAAATAATGTAGCACAATTGTGATGGATGTTATTTTGAATTTATTTGAAGAATGTTTGTGGTTAAAAAAATGGCAAATGGTAGTACATACATATTTGTTTGCGCAAGATCAGATTACATGTTCTTGCTCCTGGTAATGCGCCCCCAGAATTTTGCGCCCTGTACATTTGCACATCTTGCACATATGCTTTGTTCGGCCCTGCGCTTTTGCATCCTTTTCATTCGATTTGAGTATTCAAGGACAGGCCTAACATAAGATTAAAATAATGTTGTGAATGTACAAGGGTCGGAAAATTCCTTAAAGTTCCGTGAAATGAAACCAGGTAAGAAATTTGCTTCCTCAACAATAAAATTAAAATGAAGACAAAACGTTAGCTTAGGATCAAAGATGACACATTTTTTTGTCCATAACCTTTTATATTGGATTATCATCAAATGTTATAAACAGGGATAGGATTTTACTAACTTTGCCTTTTTTTTTTTCTTTAAACGGAAGATGAAATCGACTTTCGACAAACATGTTTCAAGCCCTGGGGCCTGGTGATTGGAAATATATGTATTTTATTTTGCCTTTCTTCGCCATTGTTGCCTTTTTCTGCCTCTATTGCTTTTTTATTAAATTTTGTAAAGAAATATCTAATAATTGGTTTAGCATTAGAAGAAATGCGAACATTTTCTCATACCGTTGAGAATCTTTAGTTAAAAATCTTGTACAGTTTCAAGCATACACAAAAATGATGGAAAATGTTTGAATTTATGCATGTACGAGAACGAAATCACATAAGATCCATTCGAGACTCGTATAAATGTCAAAAACCCATCCATAGTAAGATTCTACTCTAACTTTTATCGGTGTCATTCATACTATGGATATTGTTTTTGTTATTCGTGTAAAATCCTACTATACTATGGATAGATTTTCCAACAAAATACGGGTATTGTTTATCTGCGCAAAAATGCTTGGTACTTCTTCCTCGCTTGCTAAAATGCATATACCTGCTGGCGTACATTAAAGCCAATTTTGGTTTTTTAGTCGATCCGAAAAAGCATATTTTTAAAGACCTACAAAAAACAGGTATATTTGAGAGTCTGTACCTACTTATAATTTAAGCTAACAATATTCTCATCATCATTGAAAAAAAATTTTAAAAATGAAAGGGGGCCCATTGCAGAGAAAGTCTTGAAGAGGTTTACTGCCGTTTTCAATGGAAACACAGGGCTAAAAACGATTGAGCAGATAAATTCTGTAATAAACGACGACATGGACTCCAAACTTCCAGGGTTCCAGGAAACATTGAAGTGAATAGTGTTGAAAGTTTTAGATGGGCTCCACTCGTTTCAGCTGAAGTTGAGAGATCATTTAGATTCTTCAAAGCCCTTCTAAGGGACAACAGAAGAAGATTGCTACCTGAGAAATTTAAAAAACTCTTGGTAGTCCAATGCTACTATAATTAAATGTATTTTTGTTTATTTCTCTAGTATTTTTTAATAAATGCCTTTTCTTTGCCTTTTTAAGTATTTTGTTTTGCCTTTTTTTTTAATTTTTTAGGTCAACAAAATCCTACAAACATAGTTTATAGGTGAAACACTTCGGAAATAGCTGATTTGAGTTATATACAATCTTTACTTGTAAATATCTTTCAAAAATGTAGTTAATGTTTTCCAATCATGCTCGTTAAGGATGTTTATAGTCTCTTGTAGGGTAAGAGTATTTTTCCCGCGAAAAAGTAGCGTCTTTGAGTTTTGAATATTGAACAGATACCAATGAAATGTAGACAATCTTCTTTTGATTTTAAGCTGGACAGCGTACAGAATTGGTTAAAACTAGCATTATAAGGACTTCCATTTAAGCTTCACATCTTGTACAATCTCTTCATAACTCAGTGAATCCTTGAAATAATTTCTGGAACCAAGATTATAGTTGAGCTGACTGTAGATTAATCTACTGAATGAGGCTTGAGCTTCTTCTATCAGTGAATGCCTCATTATGTCCTCATATTTCTCTATAATGCTGTACATTTGTTCTTTTACATGGTTTACATTGCTGAAATCATCATCCAATCTCACTCCACACTCATTGCTAACAGATTGCCATCTTGCAAACCATCAGTCCTTGTTTCTCAGCTCATATAAAAGAAGTGTTTTCGAAAGTCTTGTGCTCTGATGGTTGCTGCAGACTTTGATGATGTAGTCAGCTTCAGACTTCAAGGCGCTTGTTAGAAGTTTTGGAAGTCCTGTTTCTAAATATATTCCATAACAAGGTGTATTCAGAGGTAGGTTGAAAAGTTTCTTTATAAAATTCCTAGGTATAATATTTTTCAATTTCTTTATATTCTTAATTCTTCTGATCCCCAAACCTGCGCAGCATACAAGAGAGTTGATTTCAATACTGAATTAAATATTTTGTATTTTGAAGACAAATTAATTTGTTTGTTAGAGAAAATATTTGTCCATGTTAAATTTATCAAACTTTGTGAGCTTTGGGCTTTCTCCGATAAATGAATTTTGAAATTTAATGTTTTGTTCAATTTCAAGCCTAGATATTTGATCTCTTTTGTTACCTCCAGTTGCGTACCATTATTTTTCCAGCTTCTTCCATTATAAGCGCTTTGTGTACGGGCAAATACCATTATTTTGGATTTAGTTGTGTCCCCATCTTTTACAGTATGCAGATAACGGATTGAGCATAAATTGTAAACCTTAGGGTAATTCTGAAAGTATAACCAGGTAATCGGCATATAATAACACATTTACGGTGCAGCTAGCTATTCTTATTCCCCCAGGAAGTTCATCCGCAACATAATTTAAAAATAACGAGAACAAAAGCGCGCTTAAGCTAGCCATACACGGTGAACATGTTGGTGTGATTTGTTGGGCAGCGGTTCGCCATACACGGCCCAACATGTTTATAAACTTCATTTTTGTGTGACTGTCGTGAAGTCAAGATGTGCGATAGAAGTGCGGATGATGCAATAGCATGTTTGATAATTTATATGTTACATAAAATCAAGTGTGGCGTTTGGCTCAAATTCTTTGGATTTTGTTAGAATTTTATCCCATGGTTTGTTTTTTTTCTAATTTGTTCTTGTACAAATCACTTTTCGAATTCCATATTGCCGGTTCACATTTTATTGCTTCAATGTTAATTCAATGAAAATAACAACACAAATGACGAATTGTTGTCGCACAACGCCATACACGACGAACATGTTGATAAACTTCAAAACGTGTTGTAAACTTGACCATACACAGCCAACATGTACGCCACAACTTCACGTTTTATAAAATATTTCATTAACCGTCGATTTGTTGGCCAACATGCCCATACACGAATGATTTTCAGCCCAACACCAACAAATCACACCAACATGTTCATCGTCTATGGCTAGCTTTAGTGGACATCCTTGTTTGACTCCTGTGCTGGTGCTAAACCATTCTGAAAAGCTCACTCAATCCCCAACAGCAGCCTTCGTACCCGTCTACATACATCTCTCTAATAACTTTTAGGAATTTTGTAGATATACCAATTTGTGTCAGCTTATAAATAAGAGCATTCCTATTGATTAGGTCAAAAGGAGCTTTTAAGTCAACTAAAAATGAAAAGACCTTTTTGTTACGTGCTTGAAACGCTTTGACTATAGATGATAGTGTAAAAATGTGATTGATCGTTGAAAAGTTTTCTCTGAAACCGGCCTGTAGATCAGATAAAATATTGTTCTGTTCGATCCATTTTTCGAGTCTTACAACTAGTATACTGCAAAATATTTTTGCAATTACATTCATTTTTTGAACGATGAAGGTATGTCGGCATTCATAAAGATTTTATTGAAAATAACTTTTAAATGGTTGAGAAACATAGGGGTTGCATTTTTAAAATTTTTTTAAGGAATTCCATCTTCACCAGGTGCCTTGTTGTTTTTTGCTTTCTTTAACACAGCTTCAATTTCTTCGCTTTCAATGTTTTCATCCAATATTTGGTCAGTGATTAAAGGATCCGTAGTGAAAGTTGTAAAGCTAGAATCATTGGAGAGAAGAAGCTTGAAGTGAGTGGCAAGGGTTTCGGTAAAAATACCCGCACCTATTTTATAGTAGTTGATTCCATTAATTTCTTTCGCAATTTTCCAGAAGTCCTTTGGGTTTTTATTTATAGGCCTAGATCAGTTGGTTTTTTATTATCAAAAGCATATTTTTTTTGAATACATAACATTTTATAACTTGCGTTCACTTCCAGATACCAGCTTCTCAATAAAAGATCATTTGACGACCGCAGTGCTCTCAGAAGTGCAAACGATTTTTTCCGAGCTTTGTAGCAGTCATAGTCAAACCATTTTTGCTTAAATTTTAATGAGATGAGGATGAGAGTGAACTGTTATGCGTTGAATTTCGTATGTATTCAGCCAACTTATTAATGAGAACTTCCGGCAGTTCTGATGAAGCGTTGCTTGCTGTTTAAAAGAAATGAATCTAAGGAATGTTGGTATAGGGAAGATGATTCATTTTCCAACAAAGTCGAGGTAGTAGATTCAGAATGGTTTCTGTCGTTTGTGAAGTGTTCGCGATTTGAGTTATACCAATCTGCTAAATTATTTAGGTCATTCTGAAGGAGAAGGCAGTCATCGACGGATTTCATGCATCGAAACTCATTGATTATGTGATATCAAATTCCAAACAAATTACGGCAAAAACGGACCCTAAATTGAAAAAAAGTGACCACGAAACCTTACGATTTGAAATTACTTTAAAAACAATAACCAAACAAAAATTAATGCAAAGTATAAGATTTTAAACTATCATAAAGATATTTTTTTCTCTAGTCTTTTAGCGAGTGATCTAATTGGTGTGGATGTTGTCAACAGTAGTATTGATGTATTGGCTGATTTGTTGTGTGATGAATTGGATATAATTGTGAAAGGAATGATTGTTGAGAAAAATGAAAAATAAAATTTTAAAATATGAACAATTCACGTTTGGAAACCAAAATTCGTTATGGGATGAATATATTTTTGCAAGAAACATTTATAAAAGGGAACTTCGATTAGCGAAAGATAACTTCATTCAAAAAAAGATTGACACATCGGAAAATTCACGAAAATTTATGGAAAAACATAAAAAATCTAGTTTTAAATAAGAACCATTGTGAAATAAAGAATGTAGCATTTAAGGAAAATATGTTATATGATGGTAAAGAAATAGCCAGTGAATTTAATAAATATTTTATAACAAGTGTTGAAGATATTATCGCGGAAATCCCAAAAACAACGTATTCTGATAAAATTAATGTCACTAACACTGTTTTTAAATTTAAAACTATTAACAACAGAGATATTATTGAAGTTTTAAAGTTGATTAGGAAAAAAGAAAGACTTCAAATTTATGAGTGCGCAAATGTTTTTAGACGGTTTTGAAATACTTGGCCCTATATTAAAAGCAATTTTCAATAAATCTATATTAACCGGTTGTTTTCCAAGCAAGTGGAAGGAAAAGTACAAAATACAATTTTAAGTGAGGAATACAGACCAGTTAATATGCTTCCTGTTTATGAAAAGGTCTTGGAAAAAATTGTAGAAAAACAATTTAGGAGTTATATGGAAGATAATAATTTCATAATGGATCAACAATCGGGTTTTCGAAAAGGATATTCGTGTGAAACTGCGTTAAATTGGGTGGTGGAAAAATGAGATCGACAACAAAAATACTGTCATTGCTGTCTTTTTGGATTTCAAGATGGCCTTCGAGACTGTTGATCGTAAAATACTTCTTGAAAAGCTCTCAAAATATGGAATCAAAAATAATGAGTTGAATGGTTTGAGTCATATTTAAATGCTCGAACACAGCGTACGTCGGTGAACAATAATGTGTCTGATGGGAATGAAGTGAAAACAGGTGTACCTCAGGGCTCGGTATTGGGGGTGTTCTTGTTCGTATTATATATAAATGATATAAACTTGGCAGTTAAATATTGTAAATTATGTATGTTTGCTGATGATGCCCTTCTCTTTGTTTCTGGGAAAGATATGCATGAATGTACGGAGAAAATTAATAATGACTTGCGATCCATAAGTGAATGGCTGATTATTAATAAGTTAAAACTGAATGTGAAGAAAACAAAGTGGATGTGTATCAATGGTTGTGCGGAACTGAATGTAATACAAATTAATGGAGAAAATATAGATCGCGTTGATGAATTTAAGTACTTAGGAGTGATAATTGACAATAAAATAAATCTTAAAGCTAATACGGAGTATGTTTGCAAGAAACTGTCGAAAAAAATATACCTTCTTGGCAGGATTAGGAAAAAAATATCAATTAATACTGCAATTAAAATTTATAACGCGATTGTTAAACCGCATTTTTAATATTGTTCTACCATTTTATTTTTATCTTCTCAAGGAGATTTGTCTCGCTTCCAAAAACTGCAAAATAAAGCTATGAGAATAATCTTAAAATGTGCGCGTCTTACCCATATAAGAACTATGTTACAGAAACTTAACTGGCTTAGTATAACTCAGCTAATTAAATTGAATGTTTTATTGTTTGTATTTAAAATGAAAAACAATATGCTTCCAAAGTACTTAAGCAATAATTTAAAATATGTCCGTGATTCCCAACCTTATAATCTTAGAAGTGCTCAAAACTTTAGACTTGATAAGAAAGCAACCTCTAGAGCGCAGAACACAATGATGTTTAAAGGACTCCAATTATATAATAATCTTCCTAGTGAAATTAAATCTTTAAATAATATAAGACATTTTAAAAAAGAAGTAATTAAATATTTGAAATCGGATAATTAATAAGATCTATTAAAATTTATTGAACCAAATGGCTTTTTAGCCACATCACATGCTCTTTACACTCTTTAACCTTTCATTTATTTTTGTTTATTGTATCAATAATACGTAGCGGCATAAAAACATATAATATAAAAATTAAAAAATACATCAGATTTATAATAAGAAAAAATTATCATTATAATAATACAAAATAATTAAAAGGTCCTCCCCGCGTGCCGGTTGGGAGGGGAAAGAGGGCGGGGCATAATAATAATAATAACATTTGTATATCATCAACGAACTTAAGGCAATGAGAAGATCTAATACAGTCGTCGAAAAAAACTGGACCTAAATGACTTTCTTGGGGTACTCCAAAACTCACAACTATATGATCAAGACTGTGTGATATACCCCATCGAACGCCTTAGAAAAATCAGTATATACATAGGTACGAGTACTACATCACTTTGGTAAATATTTTCAAAGTTTCTTAATATTTCATTGGTTAAGATTGTTAAATTTGTATTAGTTTACCTTCTAGAAAAAAAAAACATGCTGTGCAGGGGAAATAATTTCCCGAACAATAAATAATTTTTTAAATAATTTAGGGATTGTTAAAAGTCTGCTTATTGGACGATAAAGAGGCTTCTTTTTTTGCCAGATGATTAGAGTCATTTTTGACTGTGACGCGAATATTTCTTTTAATAAAAATGATGAAATGTATGCTTCCATTGAATTGAAGTGTTTTCCATTATAAAAGACAAGGCAACAACTTTTCAAATATTTTTCTCTAAAATTTAATTCTTAAAAATTACAATTGTCTACTTTAACTAGTTTCTTATACTTAATATTAATAAAAATACATTTTTAAAATAAATATAATCAACATTTTTCCGGATTCTCACACACGTCATCAAAACTATCGAATAATAACCCACTCATAGATCGTTTAAAACTCTCTAAGTCACAGGGTGTTGGACAATTTAAAACATTTATAATATTAGGATTATCTGTTTTACTGTCTTCATAGTAAACCACCTTAAACAAAAAAATTAGTAAGATATTAATTAATTTATTTTTCATATACATAGGTACTTACTTTAACTTCATATTGTTCTGGTAAATTTGGCATTTCGTGCAATTCAAAAACCAGTGCTGATGAAAAATCTGGCAGTGTTGAAGTTTGATTTAAAATTCCCATTGAATTCATAACATTCACCAAAGTCACATCATGTCCAGAGTAAAAAAATAAATTTCGACTTTGTTCGAGTGTTTTATTTACTTTGGCTGTCATCTTGTTGTAGACTTCGCCAATAAATGCACCTCCTCGGATGCGTTTCATGTAGTCATTATCCGTGAAAAGTGTATAACTTTTTTCGGCTAAGGGCACTAATCGATCAGGATAAATACCTACTGTCCATTGAGGTAGCTGCAGTCCCATGTCTTCTTCAGCTTTGAGAGTGTTATATAAAAACTCAACATCTAGGACAGTTTTGATTGGCTGCATAAAGTTATACTTATTATAATTTTTGTTGCTTTGACAAGTTTATGTCAAATATTTGGTACCTTTCCTGTGAACTCAGTTAAATTATGATAAAGTTCTAAATTGTCAGCATCTAATTGAGCCAAGTGTGGTGGAGGATTTGAGTAAATTTCTTTCATCATTTTATCATATTTGAGACATGGTTTTTTCTGAGCAATTAGCTGTTAAAAAAAAGAAATTAACAGAAAATCAGATTTATGTATGTTATTTATAATATATAAGTTATGGACAGACAAATAGCACACATAAAGAAAGAAAAACAATTCCAAAAAAATGTCCGTTATTTTGAATGATCATTGCAATTTTTTGTGTTTTTGCTGCTAACTGCAACTGACACGACAAAAAAGAGTCATATTTAAACCGTTATCACCTATAGCCTTTTGTTGTTGGTAGCTAAGAACATTAGACTGTACATTAATAGTGGACAGAGAAATAGCACAGTTGTTAGTTAAATTGTAACTTTTCATTTGTTTATAGAACTTCGTAGGCGAAAGTTGTTTTTTTTTTTTATTGTGTACGATAATACACCTGCAAAAAAAAAATCAAAAATATGGGCAGAGGCGTTCATTGTACTTTTGAAAAAAGGAATATCATCTATGCACTCTATGAAAAAGGTAATAATCCTTCAGAAATTGCGAAATTAATGAAGCGTTCGCGGAAAATGGTCTATAATGCTATAAATTCTGTGAAAACCAATCCTGAACTCAGAATTAAAAATAAAATTCGCAAGCCAACCCCTCGCAAGACTTCAGTACGCGTTGACAGAGCCATCGTTAGAAAGTGTAAGTCCGATCCTTTTAAATCCTCCCGCATCATTACGGCCGAAATTAATGAAGAATTTGGTGTTAACGTATCCAGCAGACTAGTAAGAAGACGGCTCAACGATGCTAAATTATATGGACGCGTTAGCAGAAAAAAACCTTTGCTTTCAAAAAAAATATTAAGGCTCGTTTTGGCATTTGCCAAAAACCATCTGAACAAAGACCTACAATTTTGGAAAAGAGTGCTATGGAGTGATGAGACAAAGTGTAACCGCATCGGATCAGATGGAAAAACGTTTGTTCATCGCCCAGAAGGTCAGGCTTACAACTCAAAATACACTTTAAAAATAGTGAAACATGGTGGAGGAAGTGTGATGGTCTGGGGTGCTTTTTCTTGGCATGGGGTGGGTCCAGTGGTGAGAATAGATGGACGGATGGATAAGTTTTCATACCTTAACATATTCAAGAACACAATGGAACCATTCGCGTTCGAGTCAATGCCAGTCAACTGGATTTTCATGCATGACAATGATCCGAAACATGCAGCCAAGGTGGTCAAGGATTGGCTTACCCACGAAAATATTAAGGTTTTAAGCTGGCCTGCGCAAAGTCCCGATCTTAACGCAATTGAAAACTTGTGGAGTGATGTTAAAGTTAAGATCGGGCAAAAAAAATTTAAAAATTCGGAAGAACTTTGGACCGGAATTCAGGAAGCTTGGTACTGGAAACTAATATTAATTTATTTAAAAAAAAATTGCGCAGAATATTATAAATGTATATATTTATTAGAAATAAATTGTTCAAAAAAGTTTTTTAAAACTAATAAAGAATTAAAACTAAACTAAAACTAAAAAACTACTCTATTCCCCAGAGCAAATGAAGGAAATTAGTGGAGAGTTTACCAAGAAGATGCCAAGCTACTTTGAAAAATCGTGGCCGGTCCACAAAGTATTAACTAGGTAAATAGAAAGACTGTATAAAAGAAAAGTTTTAATTTCTAAACCTTTGATTTTTATTAGATTTGGATATGTGTGCTATTTCTATGTCCAGCAGAAATAATGTCATCACAAGCAAGATTTTGTTTTTTTTTTTTAATTTAATCTCCAGAAGTTTAGTTTTAATTTTATTTCTTAATCATCTTAAATTCTAATCTGAATTTTCTATAAAGTAATATAATGTTAAAGTTGTTAATTAAGAAATAAACTATGCTGTTACAAAAAAAGTCTTGACTGTGCTATTTGTCTGTCCATAACTATATGTAAATATTTGAAATTAACTTACAGTATCGTCAAGTCGAGGAATTGATGTCACTGGCACTGGTTGCCAGAGAAAAGGAAGAACTGACGTACTTTCAGTAGGTGGCATAAAACCAGCTAACATAGCTTGAGCACTCATTATGCAGCGTTCTGCATAGCTGCTTCGAACAAACATATTCTGTTGAGAATACATGCCATTTGTCGGAAGTAAGGAATGATATCGAAGACGTACATTTTGGCCTAATCTAAATGCTTGTAATGCGCCTCTCTAGAAAGTAAAAAAAAAGTTAAATTAAAATAAACATTTTTAAATTTATAAATTTTAATAAATGATTCAATATTTTGGTGGTGATCACAAGAAAATGGTGCATTTCATTTGATTTACATAAACATCGTAATCTTTATATTTTCAAGCCGGTCTTCTAATGGCTTAGGGTAAGAGAGACTTAACGTAGGGGAATAAATATCAACAGCTTAAACGTTCTTCAAAGTTCAAACTCTCTTTACTTATTTATTTATTGAATTCCTTAACAAACTAACGTTAGAACTTAAGACTAATATTACATTTATTTTTAGATTTACAATGCTTTAAGCTAATTGCAAAACAAAAAAAAAAGCTAAACTGAGGTATGGAAGAAATTTACTTTAAATGTTTTACTTTTAAAATCATCGCTTACGGAATATACCAAAAAGTAATACTTGTTGTAAACTGAAATCAATTGGTTGAGGGGACTGTTTTTACCATAGTTCGATCTGCTTGATATAGGACGTAAAGGAACTTGTCTTCTAATACTTGAACGGCTATAAATAAAGTTTAATTGTTCCAAAATTGATGGTGATATGACTGACCCATTGATTAATTTTATAATAAAGCACAGCTGAATGTACTTTTTGTGTTTAGAAAGCGATGGAAGATTTATGAGCGTGAGCCTATGATTGTAGGGTGGAAGTTCGAGCCTATTGGACCATGGGAAAAAACGGAGGCAGAAGCGCATAAATCTTCTTTGTACTCCTTCTATTCTGTTTATATGGACTGAATAAAAGAGAGCCCATATTATGCAGCCATATTCCAATATTGGTCTTACAAATGATATATAAAGAAGTTTAAGAATATAAGGGTCGCGAAAATCATGTGAAAACCGTTTTATAAATCCGAGTGTCTTATTTGCTTTTTTAATAATATAGTCATTATGATTTGTAAAAGTTAATTTTGAGTCAAGAATAATACCTAGGTCAGAGAAAGTAGAGAGTTTAGTCAAATAAGAAGAGTCTAATTGATAATTGAAAGTCAAAACATTTTGTTTGCGTGTAAAACACATTAATTTATATTTGTCTATGTTTAGTAAAAGCTTATTTATAAAACACCATTCACGAAAACTATTTAGATCATCTTGTAGAAGTAAACAGTCGTCAAGTGTGTCAATACGTTTGAAAATTTTAATGTCATCAGCGTAAATTAAAACAGATGAGTATTTTATAATAGAAGGTAAGTCGTTAACGTACAAAATAAACAGTAAAGGTCCTAAGTGGCTACCTTGTGGTACACCAGAGTTGGTATAAAAATATGATGACCGCTCATTCCTAAAAACTAAGCTGTATGATCTATTATATAAGTACGACGAAACCCAACTAACAAATTTATCATTAAAGCCTTGGGATTTAAGTTTGGAAGTTAATGCTTTATGGCACAATTTATCAAAGGCCTTACTGAAGTCTGTAAAGACACAGTCAACTTGTTTCCGTTTTTTAAACGAATCTAAACAAAAAGAACTGAAATGAAAGAGGTTAGTAACTGTTGACTTATTTTGAACAAAACCATGTTGACTTTCACAAATTATAGACTTACAATGAAACGATATGACCTTTCAAATAATGGACTCAAATAACTTTGGGATGACGGACAGTTTTGCAATGGGACGATAATTTTTTATTTCATTTTTACTACCCTTTTTATGTATCGGTGTTATGTACGAACTCTTCCAAATTTCAGGAAAAATTGAAGATTTGAGCGATTCATTAAAAAGAATATGAAGAGGATAGGATAAATAGGATGCGCATTTTTTCAAAATATATACATATGTCATTTTAAGAACTTAAACGGTAAATAATAAAAAAAGTAAATTTAAGAAAAGAACCTTGGTTTGACAAAGAATATCAAAAAGCTCTAAAAATTCTTTTGCGTGGTTGAGAATTTTCCGTAACTACTCCCAAGGATTATCTAAGGGTTTCTATATAGAGGCTTGTAAAACAAAAAAAAGCCCGATTATCCCGAGGAAATTGTATGGAAAACAATTTACTATCCATGGAATTACTATGCTCAAAGAACATATTTTTCACACTTTTTAATACAGTTTTGGAGGGAAGAAAATATTGTTATTTGAAGCAGGAAACTACAAAGAGGCTTCCTTTTTAAATGCATCTAACAAGTTATTTACAACGATGATGCATAAGCGTTTTGTTAGTTGGGTTGAGATCGAAAACTTGTTGAGGGAGTTCCAGGCTAGATTTAGACCAGGATATTTAACAATCGAAAACATTTGTATATTCAGGGGCTTGGCAGAGAACAAAAAAAAGCTTCATATATTTAACTTTCCATAGAAAGTTATTGTAATTGGTCCGATTTGTCAAATTGAAAATTTTGAAATTTCTCGACGTTTCAAGGTCCCTAGAGTCGAAATAAAAGATTTTTAGAGAGATGTCTGTGCGTGCGTGTGTACGTACATTCGTACGTCTGTACGTCTGTACGTCCGTACGTTCGCGACGTTTTTTTCGTCGTCCATAGCTCAAGAACCAGTAGAGGTATCGACTTCAAATAAATTTTGTTGTACAGATAATAATGCAGAAAGATGTAGTAGAAAGGACTCTCAAAAAAAATTTAGTGGGTGGTTTTCTTAACATAGCAATTAAAAAGAAAAGGTGTACATTTTGGTTAACCCAAAATATCTCACGAGAACCAATGACGCTAGAGACTTGAATTAAATTTTATATTATATATTGCAACGTGATACCAAACAAGTATATTTTTGGACAAAATTCCAACCAACGGTTTTTTATAAATCAAAAAAACTGAAAAAAAAAATATTTGTCACCTCGAAAATTTTACGAAGAAAAAAGATTGTATCTCCAAAATAATTGTATGCATCGAGAAATAACGTTTTTATCATCTGGTAAAATTTTGAGAAAAATCGAGTCGACAGTTTTTTTACGAAAAATAAAAAAGGTAAAAAAAATTAATAAAAGTTGGTAAACAAATTGACATTCGACTCAAATATCTTTTCAAAAATTTGAGATATTGCCTTCAAACTAACTTTGTCTTATAAAACTATTGTTTTCGGTATTCAGTAAAATTTTGAGAAAAATTGAAATGACAGTTTTTTTACAAAAAATAAAAACCTAAAAAAAATTACTAAAAGTTCGTAAAAATTGATTTTCGACTCAAATAACTTTTCAAAAATTTGAGATTATGGCTTCAAACTAATTTAATCTTATAAGAAATATTGTTTTCAACATTCGGTAAAATTTTGAGAAAAATTGATTTGACAGTTTTCTTACAAAAAAAAACCTAAAAAAAAACAATACTAAAACTTGGTAAACATTTACTTCCGACTCAAATACCTTTTCAAAAATTAAAAATATTGGCTTCAAACTAATTTTATCTTACAGAAAATATTGTTTTTGACATTCAGTAATTTTTTTATAAAAATCCAACAGTCCGTTTTTTCATAAAAAAATAAAATCTATAAAAAATAGTACGAACATTTGGTAAAAAATATGTTCGGTTCTTGATATCTCGTGAACAATAGATATGGAAGATATTGACTTCAAATTAATTTCATTCATCCAATTTTTATTTGTCTATATAAGAAATAAAAACTCTTAAGAAATGCTACTAAAATTGGTAAAAATTGGTTTTCGACAAAAAATCTAGTTAACTAAAATAGATTTCGAAATCAAACTATTTCATTATATGCAAAACATTGTTGGTAATTTGAAAATTTTTAAGATTTTTAATTCAACTGACAGCTTTTTTTAACAAAACATGAAAACTAATGAACCTTTTAAGCAAGACAAATCGACGGAAGGGATGGGAAGTTATCAGTGTGGGTCGCAACCCAGCCTCCTTTTTTTATCGATTTTAAAGCAGCTTTTGATAAAATAATTTACGAGTCGCGAAAAGAGTGGCCATACAAGCGATAAAAGATCAAAACAGTTGGAACCGAGAGTGGTCTTGCCGAAGAATGTCAAATTATTTTTAATATACCCGTCGAGGTTTTATAAGCCATCTTGCATGAAATCATATTAAAGGTTGATAAGAAATGTAGAGCTATATGGCTCAAAATCACCAAGGTTGCAAATTTCAAATTTGGTTTTATGACAAAAAAAATTGCAAGCTAAATTGATGACTTTTAGCTTATACTGTTTTAAAATTTGTATATTAATAAACTTTGACAGGGCAGCGCACAGAATTCTATACTTTTTTATATTATTAGGTGGCGCAACAGTCCGTAGAGAACCAGGGCCTAGTGACTTACAACTCTCAACCATTCCTGTGTGCGAGTAATGTTGTCAGGGATGGAGGGGACCTACAATTTATATGCCGAATCCGAACGGCTAATTTGAGAATGCACTTTTTCATGACAAGAATTACTCTTGGAGAATTTGTCAATTCCTCGCAAGAGGCAGTACCCGTGAAAACTCTTTTTTTTAATTAAGGTGGCACAGGCAGGGATTGAACCCAAGACCTCTCGCATGACAGTCCAACGCACTAACCATCATGCCACGGGCACTATACTTTTTTAGTGATATTTTTTTAGTATCAAATATCTTACAGAAAACCATCAATTCGGGAACGTTTTTCTAAGTTTGATAAAATCAAGAAAAACAAAACAAAGCACATAATTTAAGCTTTGTTTAATAACATGGGTATATTATGTATCTATATTAAATAAGTAATAATGAAAACAATGCATACAAAATCTTCTACAGGCAAAATACGTCAAAACAATGTTCGGGAACGTTCCCGAAATGACCGTTCACGAAATGACGATTTCAAATAAGCGAGCACTTTGATTATATGGCGGCGGTCATCTTAAATGCGATCTGACTTTGTCAATAGGAAAATATTTGAGGTTATTTTGTTATTTTGTGTCATAAAAAAGAATTTCATCAATAATTAAATGTAATAAATACGTTCACGGAATGACGGACTATTGATTTACGCTCTACGAATAATGAATAGAAAGGTACCATTTAGATATAATTTATTTTACCATAAATACTCTGACAGCCGGCTTTGTTATTGTTGTCTTCTTCGACTGACGTTTGACACCGAATGGCTGCGTTCACTTAAAATTATTTTTGATCGATTATTATCGATATGTTCACTGAAATGACTTGTGCGGTATTGGACAAACTATTTTTGCAATTTTTATAGTTAAAAATAAATAATCTTTTAGTATCCTTTCTAAAACTAGATTTTGTATACAAAATACGTGTATTAAGTAATGACCGGGGTTAAATACCCTAAATTTTTCAATCATATTTTGGACTTGTTGTTGAAGATTGTACATTAGGACGCGTTCCCGAAATGATTTTCTATGCGTGTAGTGTATATTGATTTAATTTAAAATTAACTTTATTAATAAATTATATTATTTGATGGACAAACAAAACAGGTAAGTTTTCGTATTTTATTAATTTTTTTTTCTCAATTAAGTCCAGATTTAAGACATTAATTTGCTAACAGAACAAATTCTGCACCTTGATGATTTTAGGCCATATATGTATGTATGTTATTGAATTTTTTAACGTCTTGTACAGAACAACTTACATCAGATTTAATCAAAACTTCGAGCTAGAGGGATTTCAATCAAACAGTCGCGCATTTCTTCTTGGGAAAATGCCTGATTCTCAAAGAATTTGGAAGGAGTGTGTTCAGAAACTAATTATTATTGTTAAAATATATCCCTTATTTAATGGTAAGGTAAGGAGATCTTCGAATCTAAGCTCTAAGGTTCGAGAAGACAAAAGAGAGCGGTTTAAAGAAAAAGCAAACTGGAAGCAACACTGGGATCTTATACAGAACGCAAGGTCATTTTGTCGCAGAGGCTCTTTATGGGTTTAATAAAGTAAAGTAGGTTGGAGATTGGAAGTCTGATATAACAAAATTACCACATTTCAAATTAAACTATACACCTGGCAACCCTATTTGTGCTAAATACAATCGGTTTATTATGATAACTTGGTACTCCTTTGAATTTTGGTTGTGTTATCAACTGAAAGAAAGCATATAATCTACAGAAAGTTTATTGATGTCATAGACGCTAATCTTTAACCTTAAAAGTTAAAACACTTTACATAGTTCCATCAAATAAAAAAAAAACATTTCTTTATCAATCATACTTACCGCAGTAAGTGCTCCAGATCCTCCTGTCCACTCTCTATTTTTATGTGGATCATTGGGATAGAAACTTGTTGGATTCTTCTCGCCATGTCTAAATAACTACAACAACAAATTATTTGTTCTCTTTACTCAATGTCAAGCGTGATCACAAAATCAAAATGTAAACAAAAATTAAAATAAAGTATTGCAATTACTCACAATAGCTGCCATACGAATAGTGCTTTCATGTAAACTTTGCTTTTGCCCGAAAGCAATATATGACGTTAGCACAGCAAAGATAACACCCGCCAAAACTATTACAGTGATTTTTGTTGCACATCGTTTTTGACATTTACTTTGCTTTGCTATTGACATGATGATTAAATTGTTGTGATTAACAATTTAAGCACCCAATCCAATCAATGGAAAACAACTTAACAATTAGATTCACTCGATTGCCAAGATAAAAAGAAATTATTTTATAAACTTTGATTACGTACGCATTCTTTAAGTTGTTGTATTGAAATATGGTTTTCTTTTATCTAAAATAACAAAAATAGTAATTGTAATTGTTGTCATACACTTTATGGAATAGTTTTTAAACGAATGCAAATTGTTAAACAAGTTATTACTAACTAAATAAGTATTTGTTGTTGTTACACCAAACACTTAATTCAAACAAACATTCTACGTATTTTAAAGCTTCGAACTTCAAGTTGTTTAGCAATGCTTTTTCAGCTGCTGTCACTTTGTTACTGATTTCGTTTGGATTGAATTTAAAATGCTTTTCTGAACTTAATGATCACGGAAGCATAAGAAAACATTTAGAAGCTTTTACTTTTGAATTTCTTTTTCGAGCTTTATTTGGATAAAATGCTTTAAATGTAATCTTTGTCGAGATGCGAGATATCGCTTTAAAAAATGAATGCTTTTTTGTTGGTGTTAGGTACATATTCTTAATTTGAAAATATTTAACGGTAAGAAAGAGTTGAAGTTTGAACTCTTTAAAAGTTATATTGGAGATACTCACTTATAGCTAGAGGCTACGTAGTTAAGGCATTCCGATTGGCTAAATGCTACTACAAAATGAGTTGAAATTTCCGCTCAGTCGTAGTGTAATAGGATTTTTCATATGTAAAATAAATCAATTTATTGTTGATCCAGATCTGTGAAAACACAAAATTCTCTTGTTTTTGAATTTCATGGGGCATAATAATTTGATTTATTTTTGATTTACTATATTTTTATTTTATTGTGCACGCACTAAAGGGGTTATGAATACCCTTATAGTGATTGAACACGGTGCGAGCAATTAGGAAAGGAGGATAGGATAAGAAAGGAGAAACCGATGCACATTAGTTTTGAATGTCTGCACATTGTAATGAGTGGGAAATATTGAGCCTGGTAAAGCATTCCACATTCGTGTAGTGCGGCTAAAGAAAGAAACTCTGTACTTAACAGTACGTCCGAAATTGGGCTCAAGGTAAATTGATGGGCATTCCTAGCAGTAGGGGTATTACGGTTGAATTGTTTAAGGGGAGGAATTCAACTGGCTATTTCAATAGAGTATTGTTTATAAAAATAACGATAAAACAATGACAGGCATGACACTTTGCGGTGGATTTTTCGGCAGATTTGCCCGTCTTTGTACCAATACCAATGCTAAAAATGTTTAGCTGGGAATTTGACAGCTTTACGACACTCCTTAAAACGTTCTCAAAGTCACACTAATATAATGACAAAAAAAGAAAACAGTTCCAAACGTTCTATGCGCCACGAAAAAAAATCTATTTTTGAAGGAAATCTGAATTTACCCATGGAAAACTCCATACTACAAAGTTAGTGCACAATGATTTTGACGTTTCACAATCAGGTTCTTAGTAAAGGCACAAGAATTTAAAATGATATAAATCGTTCAGTATTTAAGTGCAAATATAAATTACTCATATTTTATCTTTTATTTAATTTAAAAACCAAACAAATATTTAAAGTTCCTAAAACACAAATGTTTCTTATTTTGTATAATTGCATTTGTCATTAATATGACAGTTTCGGATTGGCTATTGGAATTTTGACTACGTATACATAGTTACTAGCTTTATGAATGTGCCCATTTACTTATTTGACAAACATATAATTTAAATTTGGCAAGCCTGAAACAAACAAGCTTATTGTTTATAAATATATTCAAAATCTACTATTGATATAAAGTTAAGTTGGCCTTTCACTAGAAACATAAAAAAGTATGTAATAAAATTGAAATTTTTAAGAACGCATATGCCACAGGATGCCATTTTGTACATACAAAATATTCTAAGACCAACATTTTAAAACTGCGTGATATAAAATTACACTTTAATATTACAATGTTTTTATAACAACTAATTAAACAACTAGGTATTACAGAAAACAATTTTGCATTCTTTTTTTTTAAAGCTTTTAACGGATTACACAAAGATGAACAATATATATAGAAAAGAAAACAGCTGGCAAAACCACAGCGTAAGCTTTGCCATATTCTGTCCCTTTCTACAGATATCTTTCGGATTGGATGGAAATCAGAAAGCAGCATTTGTCCAACCTGTCCCTAAAAAAGGTGAATCCTTCACCCCCTCTAACTATCGTCCAATTGCAATTACGTCCCTTCTTTTTAAGATCATGAAAACACTGATCAATTTTCAGCTTAAGAAATATCTTGAAGAACAAAAACTTATGCATTATTCACATGAGCACGACCAACGAATGAACGAATATTCGAAGATTTTGACATTTCTTTCACATGAGAGTTTTTAATTCGTCGCGAATGAAGTTTGACAGCCGAACACCATTCACCACCGAAACCAAAACAAGAATGATTTTTTTAGGTTAAGTAAGCGCGATTATTTTATTCGTTGCGAGTGTGGATAATGTGGAACGCGATTAAAGTTTGACAGTTCGTATCAACTACAATTTTTTTCGCGACGAATACATTAGTTTTCTTAAATTTATTAATATATGATATTGAAAAGTAAAAGTATGCATGATAAATCAAATAGAAACTATATTGCTATCGTTTTGTTAAGAATTTGTGTGGAAATATGTCTTCAAACGTATATAAACTCACGTTTTGTAATTCATTCGTCGTTCGTTGGTCGCGCTCATGTGAATGCTGCTTTAATACTTGAAAGGAATTTGATAAAGTTTGGCATCAAGCTCTCTTGTCAAAAATGATTGCATTTGGTATTGATGAATCTCTTCTTTGTTGGGTTAGAAATTACCTTTAGGACCGTTCAATTCAAGTAGTATTGGATGGGTTCAAATCTGATATCCAAAAAAATAAACACTTCCTTATTTTTATAAATGATGGTCTGAAATTTGTATTCCACTTAATTGTTTCTCTGATGACAGTATACCCTCAGTTTTTCATATTCGTTTTTAGATTCTCATCCTTGTCCCTTGGATGTGGATTACGAACGGCAGTGTATGAAAACTCATTAAATTCTGATCTTGACATAATTGTCAAATTGTAAATAAATACCGTGTAGAATTTAATGCTTCCAAAACTCAATACTGTCGACTGCCGCAAAAGCGTAACACTCTCCCAATGCCACTATCCATGCAAGAAGTATTTAACCCCTTCTGATCTGGCTATGATTTACGAAGCTTTTATTCGTCCAAAACTCGAGTATAACTCTCATATTGGCCATTTTCAATATAATTAGTTAAAAAATTTCAATATAATTAATAAGTTAATACCAGACTTTGTTGTAATTTAAATTTATTATAAAAAAAAAAAAAAAAAAAAAAAAAAAAAACATTGTTAAAACGAAAACTGTATATATGTATAAATTTAAGAAATTTAAATGGCAAATAAAAGCTTAGAATAATAATAATAATAATAATTGGCCTTTGTGCTCAAATAATGTACTTAATTTAGTACTCTTACTGAGCCATTTGCTAGTCTTGAACACGCAAAGTCTCATACCTATCATTTTTTTATTGATATTTTCAGAACCAATGATCTAGTGCAATATCCAGTTGTATTCCTCCCCTCAAACAATTCAACCGTAATTCTAGGAATGCTTATCAGTTTACCCTTGAGCTCAATTTCGGAGAATTGTTTAGTACAGGGATTCTTTCCTTACCCGCACTACACGAATGTGGAACGCTTTACCAGGCTTAATATTTCCGACTCAAAAGAATGAGCAGACATTTAAAACCAATGTCAATCGGTAACTCCTTTCTAATTCTATCCTTCCTTCCCAATGCTCGCACTGTGTCTAATAATTATAAAGGTATTCAAAACCGAAACAAAAAATTTAAGGAGCCCATGGCTATCTGTACATTCTTCAAAAATGCATGTATTTCAAAAATCACATAAATAGACTTGACTTGACAGCTGCCCAATAAGGGACCATAGACTTTTTTCCCTTCAAGTTGCCTAAACTTGCCCAAATGTCGCAAAGGTATTTGGTTTGCAACTTAGATTTTTACACCTAGAATTTGGAAATCGAATATGAAAATCAATTTCTATTAATTTTAAAAACTTCGAAAACACACATTAAAATTAAATAAGAACTTTCATCAGTCTTAGGCTGCTTCTGCACTTTTCGGTTCGGTATCTGTAATCAGTATACATATATGTATATGTACATATGTACCGCTTTATCCAATGAATACCGATTTCCTTATTTTTAAATTTTATTTCAAAATTTCAGTTCAGAACATAGCTGTCAATCAAAAATAAATCAATTTGTTTTTCTCAATGGAACCCAAAAAGATTTGTGGCATTTTGACAGATTTATATCAAAAATAAAATAACTATATTACCAATATAGAATACCCGTTTAAAATAAGTACGATACATTTTCATCTATAGATAAATATTTTTTATTTAAAATTAACATATTCTTAAAATGGAATGTCCAAAGCCACCTAACAAAAAACTACTTAGACGTTTTAGACGTTTTTGGTATTGGCTAATGATCTTCATCATCATCAGGTGGTTCTTCTACTGTATAAGACGGGCATTCTTCTCGCTTTATTTCATCAGAATCTTCGTCTTCGTCGTCACAGGATGAAACCATGAAACGAGTTTTCTTACTTCCTTGCTCTTCTTCAGGATCACTTAAGTTATCTGTTTCCTTTTGGGCATCAGTACAACGAACTATATCTTCACAACATAAATAAGTTACATAATGACTGTAGAATATATTTCCATAACCGTCTGCAACATAAACATCATCACCCGCAAAACTAGGTTCTTCAACTTCGACTATTGAAAAAGGCTCGAAAAAGTTGTGATATACGTTGTTTTCTTGTTGGGTCTGAGAACAAGAACATGTTGCATAACATCCGGGAAGAAGGTAGATATTATTTTCAGAACCTTCTTGATTGTGAGGTCTTTTGCGTGACATTTTGTTTTCGTTCGTCTAGTTCAATCTTCTTAAAATACTTATGCTAATTCGTATAAAAATTGAATGCACCTCTAAGTTCCGCATCAAGTACAAATTTAGATAAATCTCAAATATCATAAAATTGATTACGTAAATTCAAGTATAAAATATATTCTATCCACAGTCCTATCAACGATATTTTAATTAGACTACAAATTTTGAAAACAAAAAAAATATTACAAAATATAATTTTGATTTGATTTTTGGATATAAGCTTGAAAGTTTTATACTTTAGGAGTAGATATAATTAGGGTTCATTTTTTGTGAAACTGCTTTCGTGAGAATTTGACAGTTAATTTTAAGAGTTATGGGGTTTTCCATCTGGAAATTCAGATTTCCTTCAAAAATTGTTTTTTTTTCGTGGCGCATGAAACACGATTGGAGTTGTTTTTTTGTCATTTATTAGTGTAACTTCGTGTGCGTGTTAAAAAGTGGCATAAAATTGTCCAATTTTCAGCAAAATATTTTTTTAAAAATAGTAATAGTATCTGCTGAAAATCCAGATCTCCATATTTGAAAAAAAGAGGCTGGGATGCGACCCACACTGATTACTTCCCATCCTATCTGTCGATTAGTCTTGCTTAAAAGATTTGTAGGTTTCCGTGTTTTGTTAAAAAAAGTTGACAGTTAAATTATTCTAAAAAATGTAAATATTACCAACAATGTTTTTCAAAATCTATTTTTGTTAGCGAGAAACCGAATTTTTAACAATTTTAGTAGCATTTGCGTACTTTTTTTTTGTAGATTTTATTTTTTTTATGAAAAAAACTGACTGTTGGATTTATATAAAAAATTTGCTGAATGTCGAAAACAATATTTTCTGTGAGATAAAATTAGTTTTAAGCCAATAATTTTAAGTTCAAGGTAAAATTTTACCAAGTTTTAGTACTGTTTTTTTTTTAGGTTTTTATTTTTTATTGAAAAAAAAACTGTTAATTCGATTTTTCTCAAAATTTTACTAAATGTTGCCAACAATATTTTTTATAAGATAAAATTAGTTTGAAAAGATACTTGAGTCGAAAATCAATTTTAACCAACTTTTAGTAATGTTTTTTTTTTTAGGTTTTTATTTTTTATAAAAAAAACTGTCAATATGGTTTTTTTCAAAATTTTACCAGATGTCAAACACGTTATTTTGCGTTGCATACAATTATTTTGGAGATAAAATCATAAAATCATAATTGGATTTGCTTGCAAAAATATACTTGTTTTGTATTACGTTGCAATATACAATATAAATTTAATTCAAGTCGCTAGCGTTATTGGTTTTTGAGATATTTCAGGTTAAACAACATTTTCACCTTTTTTTTAAATTGCTATGGTAAAAAAAACACCCAATCAATTTTCTTAAAGTTATCTGCATTTTTTTTTCTGTATAACAAAATTTATTTGAAGTCGATATCTCTTCTGGTTATTGAGCTATGGACGACGAACAAATTTCCCGAACGTACGTACACACAGACATCTCTCTGAAAATCTTTTATTTACATATACCCTAGGGACCTTAAAACGTCAAGAAATGTCAACATTTTAAATTCGACAAATCGGACCGATCACAATAACTTCCTATGGTAAGTTAATAAATCAATTTATTTTGCCCATGGAATGCAAAAACAGGGGAATTTTGTGTTTTGACACATCTATATAAAAAAATAGATTTGTTTTACCCAAGGAGTACCCCATTAGTAATAATGTAGCATTTATACTTGGAAATACATAATTTGATTTTGTGACGTTGCCGTGTTCACATTCGACTTTCTTCAGGCGACTAGCTTTGTTATCGTTATATTTTGCTTCGCACTACTCTATATACTTTTTTAACATCAAGTTAAAATAAGTTTAAACGATGAAACGTCAAAATAATTCTCTATAAAAGATTAAAATCTTAAAACAATTTACACAAATACTTACATACTTCAACAGAACACTATTGAACATTAATTTATTTAGTGTTCATTTTCACTATTACCGGTGAAGCTTTCAATTTTTTCTCGATGGAACGTTAATAGAAGGAAAATCAGTATATGACAGATTTAAACAAAAGCAAGAAAAAACAATTAATTTTAGAGGCAAGTTATATGTAGCTATCATAGGTTTTCGTTATTGAAAACAATCATTGAAAATGTCTGTCATTGAACACACATATCCTGATTGGAATCAAGCATTTGAGGCCAGTTATAGCTGTTATTGAAATCAATCCGGGAAAATGTTTTGGTTTTCATCATCGAAACCAATCATTGGAATCGTTTATAGCTATCATTAAAAATGTCTGCTATTGAAATTAATTTTCTGATTGAAATTCACCTATGTACAAATTTTTATTGACAGAAGTCTGTCATTGGAATTGCGTGAAATTGAAACACAAATCAGTGGAACAATTTATTTCACTTTTAGGCGCCAGTTATAGCTATCATTGGTTTTCATCATTGAAAACAATCATTGGAATTTTTTTGACAGGTCGTTTATAGCTATCATTAAAAATTTCTGTCATTGACAAATTTTTCCTGACTGAAAGCCACCGAAAAAATTTTACTGACAGAAATCTGTCATTGGAATTGTGTGAAATTGGAACACAAATCAGTGGAACGATTCGTTTCACCTTTGAACATAAAAGTATCAGCTGTTCAGGAAAATTAATTTTCGTCCGGAAAATAGAAAAATACATTTTTAGAGAAAAGTAAATGTGCAACTAAACTTTTTTTCTCAAAAAAAAATCTTTGTGTGATTTCCGATCGATCGGTATATAATTTTCATTTCTAATCAAAGGGAAACACCGTCAAATATCGATTCAAAAATTGATTGATTTCAAAGATAGCTATAACTTGCGCCACATAAAAATATCAGCTGTTCAGTAAAATGAATTTCCGTCCGGAATTAAAAAAGTACATTTTTAGCAAAAAATAAATGCGCTAATAAAATTTAAAAAAAATTCTTTGTGGGATTTCCGATTCCGATCAATCAATATATAATTTGTATTTCTAATCAAAAGGAAACAGTCAAATATCCATTAAAAAAAATTCCAGATTAATTTCAATGATTGAAAATGGTTTCATCAATGAAAAATTAAATATGACAGAAAAGTTTTGTATTAAATAATGCGTTTTTATAGTAGAACACATACATAGTTCATCAGCTTTATTTTAACACCAAACATAACATATTTGATACTCTTAATCGCTTTTAAAACTCAAAACAAACTTTTTAATTATGAAAAAAAATTTGAAAAACTGGCTCGTGCGTCGTTAAGAAAAAAAATACATACATATGTAAAAATATAACAATAAGGGCCTTGCACATGAGAGCGAACAACGAATGAACGAATAGACAAACAAACGTGATTTTACATATTTCAAAAAGTCAATTCCAAACAAAAACACATTTAAATTATAAGAAACCAATTGACAATAATGTTAGGATAATAAAATTTGCATTTTTTTTTCTCTAAAACAAGACAATTTTGTAAAAACAATTTGTTGGTAACGAATTGCAGTGTGGTTGCTACGAACTGTCAAACTCTATTCGCGTTCCACATACCATCCACACTGCAACGAATAAATTGTTCGCGCTCAACTTAACCTCAAAATTATACCACTCTTGTTTTGTTTTTGTGTGAAAGATCATGGCTGAGGAAAATATGGAGAAAAGGGTTGACAATTCGTCGCTGTCTGCCAATAGAAATAAAGCTCATGTGAAAGAAAAGTCAAAATATGCGAACATCTACAGTTCGCAGTTCGTAGCTCATGTGCAAGATGCTTTAATGTCAGTTTTACTATCCAATTTATTCATGACTGTTGAATTGTGGCAGCAATTCAGGTATCCAACTCGTTCAATAAGTTGTCTCAAAATCCACCTATCCAAAACTAGCTTGAACGCAGCCATGTACTAAACTGTCAGCTGTCAGATCGCCTGATTCATTTTTAGCTATGTCAAGACTTCAACATTACATCATAACTGTCGAACTGTGGTGGTTCCATTTTTTCGCAACTGTCAAATCGTCTCCTTCTTTTTAAGCGTTGCCAAATGTCGACTTATTAAAATTTTATTTACCTAATATAAAGATTCTAATAATATACATACAAAATTCCGAATTCCTTTAAAATAATATCATGATGGTTTTTTTCGTTAATTCAATAATATTTTATTTAATGAGTAAAATTTTCGTCACAACATATGTAAGTTCCATTAAGATTTTAGTTATAAATTAAAAAAATACTTATAATATAATATATGTATCTATAATAATATTTTCTAATAAGCGTAGGTACAACAATTTTTATGAATACAAATCAAATCCTTCCCTGTCTATTGTCTACTGCAATGCTTGTTGCTCATCTTCAAAACCCAATCGGTCCTGTGGCAATTTCTTACTCACTACATAACACAGCCAAATAGCTATCGGTATAATCGCTAGGCCCAAGGGCATTAAGAACAACATCCAGAACCCATCACCCCCGGTCTGTGGCACTTCGTCGGTGGTATCATAATCATCCCAATAGTTGCTCTCATCGCCTTGGTAATCCATGTCGTCCTCTACTCTCAATAGAGCTTCTCGTATCCTATGTCCCCTGTAGCTGATGGCCACACAAGCATAGAATCCTTCGTCCTGTGATCGAACTCCATTTAGAATCAGTTTACTCAAATAAATCTCATCGTCAACGCTTTTCTCACGCGCCGTCTGCAATAGTTCGTATGTCCTTTCATTGTACTGAACAATGTGGGAGTTGAAGTTCTCCTGATGGCCCAAATTGTATTCCATGCCCGCATCCATGTCCGAAATTCGTTTGAACCATTTTATAGTGGGATGCACCTGACTTTGAACGCGACACTGGAAAACCACTTGTGAGCCAATAGCTGCAGTCTTGTTTTCAGGAAATGCATCAAGAAACTCGGGCACAATTACCGTTGAATCTACAAGACATTTATTTAAAAACAAATAAAATAAATTGTGGTTAGATTGAGTGCAAAGCAACGAAATCTCAAGTGGAAAACATACTCTTTACATCTAATTGATATGTTCGAACTAATTGAATATCTAGGGTTGTAACATCGTCCAGCTTGTACGGATAGATTGTGCACTTATAGAGGCCGGAATTCTTGTCGGTTAGATTTTTCAAGTGAAGTAGTGATTGGCAATAGTTTTTATCGCATGGCAGATGTGACCAGATTTCAGATCGCACGGTATGGCAAGACTTTTGATATGAATCATCTCCACAAGGCTGTGCAGATTTATATAAATTAAAAAAATATTATTTTCTATTTATAAATTAATAAACATAAATTTAAAATACCTTGAAATACCAATTAAATTGCATTCCATCAATTGGTTCTTCACTAAGAAGTCCGGTGATACCGCATTTAAGTTTAATATCGTTGCCGGCCCTTTGGTGAATTAATTGTGTGTTTTCTGAAATAAAGTAAGCGTAACATAAATAATATTATGAGTGTCCTAAAATATTGTGGCGTTTTCCATAAAACTTTTTCAAAGTTTGTACTTTATAATAATTGTTTGACAAAAACTAGGATTTTTCCGACTAAAACATTTATAAAGGATTTTTCATTTCGATTTTCAAGTGTCTCATAATTTAAAACTTAAAACTGTTTGTTACTCTTTTAAATAAATTATTTAAACAAATCTTAAGCGTTTTATTTCACATCGTAATTTACAGATACATACGAATGGGAGAAACGTAACAATATCAAGTAGGAAATTTTATTAATAATTTGTATTGATTTAAATCTGTCAAAATGCCGATTTATCTTCTGTTTTGTGTTCCATTTGGCGAAATAATATGATTTATTTTTGATATAAAATCAAATTCGCAGATACATTTTTGTACCCCTGGCCCTGTTTGTCATTTTGTTAATGTTGTTTGTGTTATCTATCTAGTTTCAGTGTAGATGTCAATTATTTAATACAATTTCTTTTAATGTACTTGACATACGTTTCAAATGCTTTATTTATGTATATACATATATGTATTATGATCCCAAGATTAGAATACAAATTTTTCTTAAATGTCTTAACACAATTTTCAAATGGGTAAAATAAATTAATTTATTTTTGATCTAGATCTATCAAAACACAAATTTTCCCTGTTTTTGCATTCCATAGGGCAAAATAAATTGATTTATTTTTGATTTAAGATCAAATCTGCAGAACTGGATTTTTCACCAGACCCCTCTTTGCACTAATTCTAATAGAATTTTTGAAAAAATGTTTAGCTGAGAGTTTGACAACTCTACCGCACTCGTTAAAATTTCACGAAATTACGCTAATATAATGACAAAAAACACAATTCCAATAGTGTTCCATTTGCCACAAAAAAAAACTCTGAATTTATTCGTGGAAAAAAATCAATTTATTTTGACCAAACGAAAAAGAGCGGAAATTGATGTTTCGAAAGATTTATTGACTATCATTTTCATTCCGTATATGTAAGATGATTCAACTCAATTCAATTCGATTGAACAATTTCAGATTAGAATTGTCAAAATTCATTGTTGCCATGCTGAAATTTTAAATTGATTCCTAGAAAATATCTAAATAAAAGTATCAAATTGGGTGTGTTTTGTTAACATTCTTACTTTTCTTGTGTTTTTTCTAATGTCGTAAGCTTTGTCGGTCACAAGAATGTATTTTTTTTAACGAAATAAAAGCTAACTAAGAAAATGTTCGAGTCGCTTGTGTAAGCGTCTGGTAGCTCTATTCCGAATAAACATATTTGTTTGAAAATGACTATCACATTTTTGTTGTTACAGCTTTTTAGGTATTAATTTGACTGTCACCTTAATGATCAAATTCGATCATTGTATCTGTCATTTATCAACAATCACCATAGCCGAATTCACCCCTGGGTATTTGGTAGTTTAAATGTCAAATGTAGTTTTTTAACAGTAAATATTTGATTTTTAAATTTTTATTTTATCAACCGTCAATTTCTCCCAAAAAATTGAACCTATTCTTTCATGTTTCAATTTGATGAAAAATAAATGAATATAGTCGCTGGAAACTCAGAGTGATAATAAGAAACATATTTTTTTTTCATTTTTAAATCGGTTCCTTATTTAAAAAAAAAATTAAATTTAAAACTATAGAATTTATTTTGTTTTATTATCAAATTTTATCAAAGTATTCATTCTTAAATCAATAATTTTGTCTGCGTCCAATCTCACATAGGTAGAATATTCGGATACTTACCTTTTTTTAGTGTTGCACGTGTAAAAGAACAGCTGATCCGAATCCGAAACAGCTGAGCTCTCAACAAATAAAAACAAAAGTATGGAGGAATTTAATTTATGTGGTTATCTGACAGAACAGCTGATTCAACACGTGGTTAAATTTGGAGAAACTTGATTTGAAATTTTAATATTTTTTGGTGAAAATTAAAATGAATTATTAAAATTATCCATTGAAAATTTGATTTTACAATAATTTTGAACCTCGAAGTAAAAATGTTTGCCGCTTTTTGATAGCTACTTAAATTTAGCTATTCAACTCGTTCAATGAGGTATCTAAAATTCACCTTTCCAGGATATAACTTATCTAGCATCAAATTGAACGCAGCAATGATGTTAATTTTTTTTTTAGAACAAATCTTATTCAATTTTGGCAGAAATATTAAATCAACAATTATCGTAGGTGAAGTTGTCAAATTGTGGTTGTAATACATCAAGCATTATAAACACCATTTGACAGCACCAATACACCAAGAGTTATTAACACAATTTGACAGCTTCACCCACCACACCAAGTAACACCAACAAAATATCAATCTTCGTATGGTTTCCATTCGGCCAAACACTGAACCTCTCTAACCTAAAAGTTAAATTCAGGACATTAAATCCTTGATAGAGTAAGTTTAGGTATACTTTATTTTATAAAGGAGAAAATTCGAGAGGAACAAGATTGTTTAAAGTTTAAAACAAATTTAAATATGATGTTAGTAACCTTGGTTTTTTTTAAACTCACCACTATAGTCAATATAAGAAGTTTCACCAATCCACACAGCATTAATCCAAATTATAAACTGTAGCAACAATGATCGGTCAATTATCATTATAGTTTCACATTTATAACATCAATCATTCTCGTATATAACCGCACCAACAAACATCTCCGCACCTCATTTCAATTGTGCTTTCAATTAATCAATTCAATTTTCAATTAATTTATCCAAAATTTTCTAAAGTGTAAAGTGTGTTTTCTATTTCCGCAAGAAGTGTTTATGAATTCGTTTTTCCCGCCACCGACTGTTTGTCGATAAAATTTATCCTCAATGAAATTGTTTTTTGTTTTTTGAAAATTACTCGGCTGTTCCTCCTCAACTACTATATTATAGCACTAGACTTTCCATAATATTTGAATGCCTTAGGAAAGCTTTCCGTTGTGTTGGACGTATTTACGTTGACTCTGTGGTGTTATCTGGGGGCTATGGGTAGGTAAGGTATACCTAAATACCATAGGTGGTTTGGCGGATGGTGGTGATTTGGTTTATTTTACTTGGAACATTTTTCCAATATATAATTTCAAATGCTCCCAAAGATGTGTTTATTTAAAACTGCCTCATCGCTTTTTTTTAAATGGAAATGTTGATTCGGCTGATGCTGAAATAAATTGATAGAAAAAAAGATTGAATTTTTGTGTTTGTTTTCATTTAATTTCAAATTATTTAAACATTTTATTGATTTCATTTGAGAATTTTGCAGCCACATTTGTAAGTTATTAGTTCATTGAGTGTATTTTGCCATTCTAGCAAATAAACTTAGAAAATAAGATGTGTTGTTTGGGGAATGGCATGGCCTGGCTTGCCTGGTGGTGATGGGGCCGGCATTGGTGTCGGCAAATAGCTTCTCTCAAATTTTGTGTATCAATTTTGATAAAAGAGAGATGTTACTTAAATTGAGAGCTTTGATGAAGTCATCTTCTGTTGATGCTCATCATTAATCTTTTATTAATATTATCCTTCTGTCTGCACATTCATAGATTTTCAAAACCTCAAATGTTCACGAGTTTATTTATATTGAACGAAAAAAAAAGATGCATGAACGTAAATAAATAAAATCTTGTCGAAACATTTCGACACATAATCTGTGGCCAGTAAAAACACAAAGTTTTATGTACCTGTACAGTTTTGAATTTGAAATTAAATAAACAAAAAAGAACTTTGTACCTAGATTGATTGATTTGTTTAAATTTTTATATTTTTTGGATTTGATTTAGACGAATTTGATGTTTATTTTCTAAATAAGTGGATACTTTTTTATTTTGTAGACTAAATAAATCGTTAAGAATTAAAGATTTACACAAGAATAATGCTCTTGTACGAGTAAGTGGTGATTTATTTGTTATGATTTCTTGCTCTTCCTTCAAATGTTGGTTTAAAGTTTGGGGGTTATCATACACTCATGAGACAATTGTGAACTAGACTAAAGGTGATATAACACTATTTTTATGCCATATTTATGGCAATTTCGCCAAATGAATATATGTATCTATTTTACCGTTGCAAGAGAGCTCTATTGGATAAATCAATATCACCCATAACCTATGTATATTTACACAAATCTGTGTTCATATTGTGCCGGTTGTCAAAATTGAAGCTGTCAGAATTCAGAAACCATGAATGGCTGCCTGAGTGATGCGGAGCTGAGAGTCTAACAAAAATAGTCCATAGTTTTTCCCGATTACGATTGGTTATTGTTAAAAAAAAACAATTGATTGGTAATTTAATTGTTATATTAACACTCTTTCTACAACTAATGAACTATTTTTATTATAATTGTGTTAGAATAACTTCGTGTAAGTGTTATTAAGTGTTTTAGAACTGTCAAATTTTCAGCTTATTTTCAAAAAATTGTATTAGTATTAGTGCAAAGAGGGCTTAATCTGCCGAAAAGTTGTGTTTTGACAGAACTAGATCAAAATTAAACTGATTTATTTTACTCCATAAAATCTGGTTTATCCACTAAAACAATGACTTAACATGGTCTCATAAAAAGTAATTGAGAGGCGTCAAGTGACGTGAACGAGGGAGAGTTAACAGTATCACTTCTACATATACATAAATTGATTATGCAATATGTTGGAACTAGTTACTTAATGTTGTCGATGTTAAGCTCATATATTTTTAGAAACAAATATAGCATTAATAGAAGTGCTCGTTATTTACCGTAACGATGATGCCACTAGCGTGTAAATCACATCAATCTATTAATTTAAATAACTGTAATGACGATTCGTTAATAGTTTGGAGGTTGTCTTCGCAATTTTGCTTATTGTCAAAGTCATATATCCAGTAAATTTATATAATTTATATGCATTGTTCTGACGTCAAACCATTTTAAACAGAAATGTCAAAACAGTTTGACATTCTTAACTGTCACAGCCACAGACAACACCCTTCAAAACTCCTAATATAGCTAAAAAATATCCTTCATTATGGAAAAACTATTTCAAAAAATTGTGTAGTTTATAAAACTTGGAATACAAAAAATTGGTAACAACAAAAAGAACCTATAAAAATCTCTGGTTTAAAGGTTATTTTTTAGCAGTAGGAAAAGTTGTAAAACTTCTAAGGCTATAGTTTAATGTTTTGATTATTTATGAGAACAAAAAACCAAATGAAGACATATAGGTACATACATGCTATTGAAGCTTAAAAGGTGTGTTTTACCTTATTAGACATATTATACACCTATTTAGGCGTCAGTTAAAGCTATCATTGGTTTTCATCATTGAAAACAAACATTGGAATATTTTTGACAGGTCGTTTATAGCCATCATTAAATATTTTTGTCATTGAAAAAAATTTCCTGATTGAAATCCACCGACAAATTTTTACTGACAGAAATCTGTCATTGGAATTGTGTGAAATTGGAACACAAATCAGTGGAACGATTTGTTTCATTTTTGAACATAAAAGTATCAGCTGTTCAGGAAAATGAATGTTCGTCCGGAAAATAGAAAAATACATTTTTAGAGAAAAATAAATGTGCAATTACACTTTTTTTCCTCAAAAAAAAAATTCTGTGTGTGATTTCCGATCGATCAGTATATAATTTTCATTTTTAATCAAAGGGAAACAAAGTCAATATCGATTCAAAAATTTTTCCGGATCGATTTCAATGATAGCTATAACTGGCGCCTTAAATACAAATTCAATTGTAAGGTTTGACATTTGAGTAAATTTAGGTAAAAAATATTTATACATTGAATTTATTTATTTTGATTAGCGATTAAATAATAAATAGCAAATTTGACAGTTCCTGTCAAAACAACATGGTCGCCACAAACTGTCAACATTGGGCGCATTCATAGAGCTGGTGACTACATAGTCAAAATTCAACTAGCTTTGTGAATGCAAAATTGCACTACAAAGCAAGTCAATCCGGAACTGTCATATTAATGACAAATACAAATACATATATAAAATAAGAAACATTTGTGTTTTCAGAACTTTAAATAGTTTATTTTCTTTTTAAATTCAATAAAACCAAATAGAAGATATAATATGATTGATTTTTATTTGTATTTAAATACCGAAAGATTCATTTCATTTTGAATTCTTGTGTCCTTACCGAGCAGCTGATTGTGAAACGTCAAAACCAATGTGCACTAACTTTGTAGCCGAAATTTTTACACTACGTTCGGAGGGGAAATTTTAACTACTTTTGTAGTTGCATTTAGCTAATCAGAATCCCTTGACTACGTAGCCACTAGCTTAGTGAATGCCCCCATTAACTCTTACATATAAGATAATACTTCGTATTATAATGCCTATTTTTTTGAAATTGTTTTAAAGACAACTTTCATTGAATACGCAAAGTACAATTTACACCATTTTTTTTTAACACCATGTTTAGCAGTCATTTTTAATACTATTAAGGTAAAGCTCGAAACAAACATTTTCAAACATTTTAAACAAACTCACTTTAAAATCTTGACATCAAAATCAATAGATATCTCACAAACAATTAAAAGATACAATTAAAGTAATAATAATTATAATCGTATCCAAAATTGTGCCAAAACTTCCGAATAATAACTGAACACCATAAAAACTTATTCACTTCTAATTCCAATCAAATTCACACACAAGCTCCAAGTGCTTGTGCTCACCGCTCACCAAATAACTTAATAATACATAATTCTTTTTTTTTTTTCATATTATTAATCAATATACAACTGATATAAAATAGAAAAACGTTAAAGAACACAAACAACTGAGAGTAAAATAAAAAGGAAAAACAAACAACCATAATTTCAAAAATATATAATGAGAAACAGTAGTCTGGATAAAAATGTGATATTCATAGATTAAATTCGTTTCAATATTATGTACCTACATATATTAAGAGGTAGATGGAGGTACACGCAATAAAATGTTCTTTTTTATTTATTAATACTTCTTTTTATCAATAAACTCTTTATCGTTTATAGAAGAGAAGATATGGGCAAAAGCAAGCGAGTTAAGCAATTAATATTTCCGTTTAACAAAGATAACACTGTTTATATTAATCAAAGCCTGAGAAAACTCTCTAGCTATGTATATCCAGGTTTGCACTTTCGAACACAAAAACAAACACAATAATGCGCGATCATAAGTGTAAATCCTTTGGCAACTTATTGCTACTTTTATCGTTTATAGAACAACAAAAACAATAACAACAATACAATATAAAATTCGAATTGATATTGAAAGACCGTTAAATACGTTGTTGATATTGCCAATATTTACCGGTGCTTCTGAATGAATTGAATGCTCCTATAGAACTAACTAACTACTGAGCTGTTAACCACTTGTAGGGCTATTTCTACAAGTCTATTATCACTGTGATCGGGTATTGACAAATATTTACCTACACAATTCTTTCTTTTATCGAATAAATGACACTGGAATATAACTGTCTATCGAGTGCGTTTTTCTACCCCATATACCCCTAAGTCTAAGTAAAATTGTTATCAAATAAAATAATAGATTATTTGATTACGGTATCGCCAAACGCACGACGACTACGAAGACGACGCGACTGACGGACAGAATACTATAAACGTTTATCTTATGAATTCAAAAATATCATTTGTGTTTATTTCAAGTCACAAACTTCGAAAATTATATCGAAAAATAGGATTTTCGATCATAAACAGTTTTATCGAAAGTGTTTATCCGTTTTAAATACTTGATCAAATTATAACTCGAATGTGCATAACACTTAGAATATAATGTTCAAGGGGGTACCATTTCCCACGAACAATTACCGTCTTATTCTGCTATTATATTGCCTTGTCGCTGACGACCAAACAACCGACGACGCACGCCAATATCGAGAAGCTTACTAATAGGATGCGATGTAGGAAATGTGTTTTTAGACGAAATGGGTGATCCTGATCATGATTGAAAAACTCTTTATAAAAGTATAAATTTACTTGTCTATTAATGTTTTAACCCACTAGAAGAATAAACATTATTAATTTTAAACAAATTCGCAGTACACATTAATGTTTAGTATTGTTTTTAAATATCATTTTTAAGGTAGATACAGGGTGCCTTATTTATTCGAACAAGAAAATGAAAAGAAATTAGATTTCTACTTCTCCTCTTTTATGTAAGGGCCATTTGTTATGAAATGTTTTACTAATGAAATTTTATAGCACTCAATAAATTCACGTCATTAAATTTGACATATTAATTTACCCCTAGCTTCACGCCTCAAACTTTTTAACTTAAACATAGCATACAAAGTCACAACGGCACATTATGGCTACGGCAAACGTAAAACAAAATTGATTTATGATATGATAATACTAGCTGTGTTTTATTATCTACGGATCTGGATTAAGATCATCCCATGAAAATAAAACGATACGGATCCTAATAACAACAACATTGTATGTTCGTCTCTTTTGTTCTTATGTTTGTTTATTTTGCAGGTAGATACTGTCTTTTTCTTTACACTACAGTTGTACTCCTTAGCGACTGAAGAGCCATCATTGAAATCGATCCGGAAAAATTTTTGAATCGATATTTGACTTTGTTTCCCTTTGATTAGAAATGAAAATTATATATGTACATACTGATCGATCGGAAATCACACAAAGAATTTTTTTTGGGAAAAAAAAGTGTAATTACGCATTTATTTTTCTCTAAAAATGTATTTTTCTATTTTCCGGACGGAAATTCAAACGAATCGTTCCACTGATTTGTGTTCCAATTTCACACAATTCCAATGACAGATTTATGTCAGTAAACATTTTTCGGTGGTTTTCAATCAGGAAATTATTTTCAATGACAGAAATTTTTAATGAAAGCTATAAGCGACCTGCCAAAAAAAATCCAATGTTTGTTTTCAATGATGAAAACCAATGATAGCTATAACTGGCGCCTAACTGCATGTGTGAATACTTATTTTCGGGTCTTTAAAATAGATACAGATACAGCGCAGGATCTGAAGTTGTTGTTGTTTTACGTGTTAAAAGATGATCCTAATCCAGATCAATAGATAGTAAAACGCGGCAACTATATGTTTCATTTGCAAAGACGCCATCAGTAATATGAAACTGATTTCTTGTTTGGCATTTCACAGTCAGTTCAGTAAAAATAAAATTAGACCAATTAAATGTTTAAGAAATACATCTTGACGGATTAATATTTATTTGAATATAGTTTTACGGGTTTTTATGGAAAAACATAAACATTTGAAATCAATTTTCAGACTCCTTCAAATTCAATCATATGTCAAATCAGCTGCTCGGTTAGATACAAACATGTGTACCCGAATTTCTTGCCAAACCCAAAGGAATTCTTTTTTGATGGCTCAGCTTTCTCTTTTAGACGTAAAACACTAAAAAAAGGTATTAGGGTATCCTATATATCATATAGGCAAAATAAATCAATTTTTATTTGATCTAGATCTGTCAAAACACAATTTTTCCCTGTTTTTGCATTCCATGGGGTAAAGTAAATAAATTTATTTTTAATCCAAAATCAAATCTGAATATCTTTATTTTTCGTCAGATTTACCCTTCTTTGCACTAATACTAATACAATTTTGTACTTACAGCTCAACAGATACAAGTTTAAATTTTAGTTTTGTAATACTTTTGGAAATAGTTTTTAACGAAACAATTTTAAACGAATTGGTAAATTCATCAATTTCATCTTCTTTTTGTGAAAATCAATCAATTGGTAAAAATTTGTTTGGTTTGGTAAGTATTCTATTTCAAAAGGAAAACAAAAGTCGAGTTCCGGACTTTGTAAAGGATGTTATACATAAATATTCCGAGAAAGAGGTAATACTCTAAGAGCTGGAAGCAATTTTTGGGAGTGGAGTGATAACCAAAATTCCTTGATGTGAATGTTAAGATATACATACATTTTTTTCAGCGTTCGAAAATGGACATTTTTCCGATTCACTCATGTGGAGTGATAAATCAAAAAATCAGAAAAATCCCCTGATTACAAAAATATGCTTCCAAGACGTTTTAATTTCAGCCTTCTGCTTGCCAAATGCATTTTAAGCTTTTTTAAATGCATTTTTTAACCTAAGACTCCGATAAGCTTTTTCCTATAAGGTATACCTACCCAAAATAATGATATAGCAGAACGCAGAACATCAAGAATTTGTTTGGACATTATAAAACACAACCGCCCTTGAAATGGGTGATTTTTTTGAGGTTAGGATTTTCATGCATTAGTATTTGACAGATCACGCGAGATTTCAGACATGGTGTCAAAGAGAAAGATGCTCAGTATGCTTTGACATTTCATCATGAATAGACTTACTAACGAGCAACGCTTGCAAATCATTGAATTTTATTACCAAAATCAGTGTTCGGTTCGAAATGTGTTTCGCGACAAATTTTGTTCAGCGATGAGGCTCATTTCTGGTTGAATGGCTACGTAAATAAGCAAAATTGCCGCATTTGGAGTGAAGAGCAACCAGAAGCCGTTCAAGAACTGCCCATGCATCCCGAAAAATGCACTGTTTGGTGTGGTTTGTACGCTGGTGGAATCATTGGACCGTATTTTTTCAAAGATGCTGTTGGACGCAACGTTACGGTGAATGGCGATCGCTATCGTTCAATGCTAACAAAGTTTTTGTTGCCAAAAATGGAAGAACTGAACTTGGTTGACATGTGGTTTCAACAAGATGGCGCTACATGCCACACAGCTCGCGATTCTATGGCCTTTTTGAGGGAAAACTTCGGAGAACAATTCATCTCAAGGAATGGACCGGTAAGTTGGCCACCAAGATCATGCGATTTGACGCCTTTAGACTATTTTTTGTGGGGCTACGTCAAGTCTAAAGTCTACACAAATAAGCCAGCAACTATTCCAGCTTTGGAAGACAACATTTCCGAAGAAATTCGGGCTATTCCGGCCGAAATCCTCGAAAAAGTTACCCAAAATTGGACTTTCCGAATGGACCACCTAAGACGCAGCCGCGGTCAACATTTAAATGAAATTATCTTCAAAAAGTAAATGTCATGGACCAATCTAACGTTTCAAATAAAGAATCGATGAGATTTTGCAAATTTTATGCGTTTTTTTTTAAAAAAAAGTTCTCAAGCTCTTAAAAAATCACCCGATATAAAAATTCCTTTATAACAATTAATTTTGTAGTAAATATTTTTTTATAGTTTTGCGAAAATTGCTTTTTTACTAGAAAGATTAAAGTAAAGTTTTAAATTTTGATTTATTTCTCTTTGTCAAGTTCATATAGAATTTTAAAAATGTTTAGCTGGAAATTTGACAGCCCTACCGCACTTGTTACACGTACATTTCAATTGTGTTCCATGCGCCACAAAATAAATCAATTTTTGAGGGAAATCTTGAATTTTCCAATGGAAACCCTATTTTATTGAACCCAATCTATCAAAATCGAGAAAACGTCGGATCCAGTATTTTTTGTTTTTGTTCAGCTGTCATTCTTATGAGGTTTTCCATCAGTAAATTCAGATTTTCGTCAAAATTGATCTTTTTTCGTGGCACTTGGAACATGATTGGAATTTTTTTTATTAGCGTTACTCCGGGTACAAATTAAAAAACGCGGTAGAGGTGTCAAATTTCCAGCTAAATATTTTTAAAATTCTATTTGAAATGAAATCTTTGATAAATGAAACAAATTTGGAACTTCTCTGCATGACTCGTAATTATATTACAATTCTTATATGTTTTGTTTATTTATATTATTTAATTGTACATGTTTATTAAATTTGTTGATAGTTTGTGGAAAAAGTCTGCAATTTTCTCGAAACTATAAAAACTAAATATTTATCAAAAAAATTAATTATTATTAGGGGAGTTTTATTGTTCGTCACTTACTTCTTTCTCCGAATATTTATTTACAACATCCTTTACAAAAGTCCAGAATCCCAGCTTTTGTTTTCCTTTTGGAATGGAATACTTATCAAATCGAGAAAATCTTCACAACTTGATTCGTTTGCAGACGAAAAGGATGAAGTTGATGAATTTCCTAATTCGTTTGAAATTACTTCCAAATTTTGTTAATTTTGTTTGTTTAGTAGCAAACTTTTTCTAAATAAATAAAAAAATAAAAAGAAAAGCTTGTATCTGGTGGAAGGAGGAGTAAATCTACCGAAAAATCCATTCAATCAAAAATAAATTAATTTATTTTGCCCCGAAGAATGCAAAAACAGAGGAATTTTATGTTTTGACAGATCTAGATCAAAAACAAATTGATTTATTTTACCATGGAAAACCCCATTACTTTCTGATACATTAAGTTTGACAATCTGGACAATATACATTTAAGTACGTCATCAACACAATTAACACTTTGTACGTGTATTTCGAATTACATATGATATTTATATTTCGTTTCCAAAACCTAATTACTATACCACAGGGAGTATAATTTTTCGGAAAAAATAGATTTGACCCTCTGGCGTTTCAATTCTTATCAAATCATACATCAAATGTTAAACAAAAATTGTTCCTAGGAAAACAAAAGAAAAAGTCTTAAAATTAAAAAAATAATCACCCTGTGTACATATGTACATAGTATGTATATCGAATATTGATTGTTAAATAATAAAAACAAAATCGTACCAGAAGTTGATCACCTCAAGATTGTGATCTGTTAATTGTTTAGCTGTGGTTTTGCCTTTTTAAAAGTGATCTCTAAGCAAATTAAAAACAAAAACAAAAACGAAATTCAAAACAGAAATAATAATTATTTACATTACCGAATGGGGGCGAATTTGTGCTTAGATTGTAAATACGTATACATTTATGTAAATATGTAATAATAGTTTATAATTAATTTACTTTTTTTTAGCTGCAAACAAGTCTATAAATCTTAAAGATTCATAGAGCGATTTAATTTATTACTTTCCTCAAGCCATATTTGGTTAAAAGAAAACTACTTTTAATAAACAGTTGTTAAAGTATTTTGTTTTCAATTTATATTTAATTTATGATGAATAATACAGAAAAGTGGGTTGGTACTTGGTACACAGAAATATAGTACCTTTGATCTTGTAGTAGGTAGGATAAGAATATTAATTATTAAAATATTACTTTGTGATTGAGTAGTAATATTAAAAGAAATTTTAAGCTTTGATTTTAGTTGTGAGGGTTTCATTGGTAAAATTAATGTTTGATTTTTTTTGTATAGAGTTTTCCAATAATATGTTTCATTTTAATATTTACAAAAACTATAGTATAGAGCTAAAATTGTAGGTCCCCTCCATCTCTGACAGAGTTGTTAGTCCTTAGGCCCTAGTTCTCAACGGATTGTTGCGCCACCTAATTTTTTTTTTGTATATTATGCGCGCACTAAAGGGGTTATGAATGCCCTTATAATGATTAAACACAGTGCGAGCAATTAGGAAAGGAGGATAGGATTAGAAAGGAGAAACCGATGCACATTGGTTTTAAATTTCTGCACATTGTAATGAGTGGGAAATATTGAGCGTGGTAAAGCAATCCACATTCTTGTAGTGCGGCTAAAGAAAGAATCTCTGTACTTAACAGTACGTCCGAAATTGGACTCAAGGGTAATCTTATGGGCATTCCTAGCAGTACGGGTATTACGGTTGAATTGTAACACGTTGACTGTCATGTGACCCACCTGTGGTGGGTCACGCAAAAGTTTCCCAGGAGGCCGTGTGTACCACCAGTAAATTTTAAAATAAATGCTTATTCATGCGGCTGCGAGTAAGATAAGTTTTTTTCTTCGTTGGCACCTAGAAAGAAGTCCGTTCATAATAGTACAAAAGAAGAAATTTGAGATTTTTCACAAATGGCTTGTCTAAAAGGGCCAATTTGTAAGTTTTAGCAATAATTTTTCACGGCGCGGCGTGAATACAGCTTGTGTATGTGTAACCACTCGGGTCACAGAGTTTATACACTTTGACTCCGTATTTGTGGGCTTTTTCCAGATTGTATTGGCGAAAATTTAGTCTTCCACGCCAATGAATCATCGATTCGTCTACAGCCAAAACTTCTCCTGGGGCATTAGCCCTTACAAAATTTTGCTCCAACATTTCCAATAAGCCACTTAATTTTCCCAAACGTATGCTTTCGCTAGATGAATTGTTTGCGAAATGAAAAAATTTGAGAAGCAATTGAAATCTATTTCTGGACATTATTTCCGGGATAAATGTGTTTTCATAAAAGTTATCTTTGTTGGGATGCCAGTAATAAAAAGCGATAGTTAATTTAGAACAAATTTATAAAATGATATTTATTGAGATCGAGAATGTTACAGGTTACAATGAATAGAATGGAATGAATAGAGAGATGACATGAGAGGTTTACATATACCAGTTAGTTTCTATAGTTGATAAGGTTGGTAGTATTGAATGGTGTTTACATCTTATAGTCATGGTTTTATTTCAACAATCTTTACTCCAATATAATGAAATAGATGGATATTTCACAATACCCATGTACATATGTAACTATACCAATAAACTTTTATTTCCGAAACTTCAGTGTTCTTCCCATCCTTAGCCCTAGAATTTAGAGTGATTGTGTTGTTTTCCATATACTTTTGAGCGTTCAAGTTAGTTTCGGTTACAATCAAATGATATACATCATCTGTTACCATAAGATTGAAAAAATCAATAGGCTTCATTTGGAGCACATTTATGTTTTGCATAGGATCGATTTTAGTTGGCTCAAAAATAAATTCTTTCAAAGATACTTTTGTTACAGCTGTCCATTCGTTTGAGGATGTTGATCCAGAAGTAGAGGGAAAAACTTCCTCATCTTCATTTTCGGAAACTACGTCTTCGATCGGAATATTTTCGTCGGAATCGCTGGAATCAGCACCTGATGGTATATATTCTTCTGAATCAGTAACCTCGAAATCTTTATCGTCAGAATGGTTTCGACCTGGGTCCCCGTAAAATATACTGGGTCTTATGGTAATATCTCCATCTATGATTTAAGATCAAAATCAAAAAAAGAAATAATAATATAAATAAAGTGATCTGAAATAAAAACAGACGAAAGTGATGTGACCCACCGGTGGGTCACGTGACGCTAGACACAAACACTTAACACAAGGAGCCGCGTGACCCACCGGTGGTCACATTCTAAAAACACATAAAAAACACTTACAACTTGAAACAAAAGACACAGTATTAAAACAAAACACAGAGAAACGTTTAAACCCGAAAAACCCAGTTGGCACTTTGGTGATATTTTTTTGTATGGAGGCAGTCAACTTGGGGGAGGAATGCAACTGGCTATTTCAATGGAGTATTGTTAATAAAAATAACGATAAAACAATGAAAGCCATGAGACCTTGCGGCGGTGTTCAAGAGAAGCAAATGTCTCGGTAAGAGAAGGATCGCCCATCATTTTGAGAGCTATTTTTTCAATTCTATCCAGGAGACTCAAGTTCGTTATTGGAGCACCAGCCTAAATATGAGAGTTATACTCAAGTTTTGGACAAATAAAAGCTTTGTAAATTTTAGCCAGATCAGAAGGGGTAAAAAACTTCTTGTATCGTCTGAGAAACCTAAAAACACTTAGCAGTATTTTTGGCGATGTCAAATATTTGATCACTCCACAACAAGTGGTTTGTGATGCACATACCTAGGACTGATAGTTGTTCAGTCTCCTCGATGCAAGTACCACTCATGAAAAGTGGCATTTAGGGAGGGTTACGCTTTTGCGACAGTAGACAGCATTGAGTTTTCGAAGCATTAAATTCTACACGGTTTTTGATTCCCCATTGAACAATACTGTCAAGATCAGAATTTAATGAGCTTCTCATACGCTGCCGTTGGAAGTCCACATCCGAAGAACAAGGATGAGAATCTAAAAACGAATATGAAAACTTGAGGGTACTGTCATCAGCGAAACAATTTAGTGGGTTAGTAGTTAGTAGTTTTAGACAAAAGATCATTTATAAAAATAAGGAAGAGCGTCGGAGACAAAACGGAGCCCTGGGGCACACCAGCGTTTATTTTGTGAATATCAGATTTGAACCCGTCCAATACTACTTGAATTGAAGGTCCGAAAGGTAATTTCTAACCCAACGAAGAAGAGATTCGTCAATACCAAAAGCACGCATTTTCAATAAGAGAGCTTGATGCCAAACTCTATCAAATGCTTTTGAAATATCAAGTGCAATAATCTTATTTTCTCCAAAACGATGTGAAGATTTGTTCCACTGTTTGGTAAGATAAACCATGAGATCACCACTGGACCTATTGCAACGAAAGTCATACTGCCGGTTATTAAGAAGCTTCCGTTCTTCAAGATATTTCTTAAGCTGAAAATTGATCGGCGTTTCCATGACCTTGGACAGAAGGGACGTAAGTGCAATTGGACTATAGTTAGAGGGGCTGGATGATTCGCCTTTTTTAGGTACAGGCTGGACAAATACAGTTTTCCATACACTCGGAAAGAGACCAGTAGAATAGGACAAATGGAAAAGCTTACGCAGTGGTTTTGCCAGCGTTGAAGAACACCTCTTCACTACAATAGCGGGGATACTATCCGGGCCAGCGGATTTGTAAATGTCAAGATCTTTTAGTACCTACTCTAGTATGAGTGCGAAAGAAGATTTGTCCCATAGAAACGTTTGCGCTTTCAAGTACAGGAGAAGTCATGTCACTCGTTGGCAACATCGAATTAACAGCAAACTGTGCTGCAAGCAAATTGGCTTTATCAATCGAGCTTACAAAAGGGTTGTCATTGAAAACGAGCGTAGGAACTGACGATGATGTAGTGTTGCGCACATTTTTTACAAATGACCAGAAATTTTTACTACTTTTGGGACATTGTAGTATTTTTTGCCGTAATTTCTGGTCATGCAAAAATTTAATGCGTCGTATATTTCCGTTACAAGTCTTTCTACCTTGTTTAAACTTATTCCGGTTTTCCTCAGTAGGGTTGGCTTTATAAATCCGGAAACTTACATCTTTGATCCTAATAACCTCCTTACAGCTCGAATCAAACAATGAGTTTTCTTTAGGTTTGATAGATTTTACCCTATTGGGGGATAAAATTTCTCATTCCACAAAGAATTAAGTTTGTAACCATATCAACGTCACTATCACTTAAGAAGCCGTTGAGACCGTTCCAGTTGGCTTTCTCATATTGCCATACGGTTCTCGTAGGGTTTTTCTCTTTAACTGGGGCTTTTTGACATTAAAAATTAGCAGATATGACACAATGGTCTGATGTGCCTAGAGGTGATAATACACTAACCGCATATTTATTAGGATGAGAGGTAAGAAATAAGTCTAGAGTGTTGGCGGACTGACCTGCAACGTCAGGAATCCAAGTTGGCTCGTCAACTAACTGAGTCAGATTGTTTAACTCAGCAAAAATCTCGACATACCTTCCTTCAGATGTTGTCCGACCAGAATAGCACAGCCAACAACGATCTCACTGTGCGACTTGATATTTTTTTGTTCATAACTCTAAACGTTTTTAGTACCTGTGGCATGATGGTTAGTGCGTAGGATTGTCATACCAGAAGTCTTGGGTTCAATCCCTGCCTGTGCGAAAATTTGACAAATCCTCCTAGAGTAATTGTTGTCATGAAAAGTGCTTTCTCGAATTAGCCGTTCGGATTTGGCTTAAAACCGTAGGTCCCCTCCAAACCTGACAACATTAATCACACATAGAAATGGTTGAGAGTTGTAGGTCACTAGGCCCTAGTTCTCAACGGACTTTTGCGCCACCTAATTCATTAATTCAACTTTAAACTTTTAATTAACTAATTTTACCGAAAACGAATTCAAATTCAAAAAAATAACAAACTGTGAAAATGTCCTCGAAAATGTAACAGTTGCTTTAGGGTTGCATTATATTGCTGTGTGAAGGTAACGCCATCAGCACTCGAAAGCCTCTTTATAGAACTTGAAACTTAAGATAATAATAAATGTTTGACATATCCATAAGTCGATAAACTCTGAAAATTAAAACAAATCTGAGTTTTTTTTGCATCTTTCAACGATCTGAGCGATAATTAAACGCATAAACGCAGCTAATAATACAAATAATAGTTGTAGTGCTTTCAGAGTTTTATATTTCTAGGTCCTAATTCTCATTGGACTGTTGCACCACCTAATTTATTTTACTTACTTAATGATTAAAACTGGCTTCAAATAACTAACTAATATTTATCTAAATGCGAAATTAAGAATTCTTTCTAAATCTTCATTGTTTTCTGGCACCTAACAAGAGTAATTAATTTCACTTCATATTCGAATGATATTACTCTCAAACGAACACAATGAGAGTACCAAAAAGTTGTTCATACACAATTTTGAATTTTCTTTGAACACCTCTGAACAGCTGACTACATCCGCCATTTTTCAAAGGTGGTCGCCTTTTTTAAAAGGTGGTGAGCAGAGAGAAAAGAGAGAAAAGTTTGTTCTCTCTCGTGGTGAGTATGCACACCAACTTGCATAAGGATTTGTTACAGGAAAGTTTTTTCTGAAAGTGCATTGTGGCTTATTCATAGATGTTTGCTAAACTTTGTAGGCTAATTATAAATAAATTCAAATCAAAGTTAAGGGCTTAACCTGAATAACTATAAACATAGAAAATGATGTGTTCAGTAATTATTATCACAGCCAAATTTTATAATTGATTTTTATGGTGTATAAAAAAGTTGAAAAAGTAATTCATGACAAATAAATGTTACGTTAACACTAAGTTCCAGAAAATATCTATTGATACCGCAATTGCAGAAGATATGGATATTTTATATAAATATTCCCGGTAAACTATAGAACTTTATTATTTCCGCCTTTTATAATTCAATGTAAAATAATTCAATGCAGTATATTTTAGATAATACAGTGTTGAGTTATTAGTTAAGGTATTACTATTGAAATAAACATAACATACATTTATAAAAAACATGTAAGTACTCGTTCATTTCATATGTATGTATGTATATACAAATAAAGTCTAATCTAAAAAACCCTAACTTTGTTACACACTTTCTGCACACATCCTTTCTTGTTTTGGTTGTTCCTGCCATCTATCTGTAACTTAGAGAAAAAGAAGAGAAAAACAAATTCACCACGAACTACCGGTATAACTTCTTCCGTTATTTATTGACAAACAAAAATGTTTTGCTAGAATTAATTTGAATTATAGGAGTATTTTTGTAGATATAAAAACGACAAGATGTTAGCAAAATTAAAAAAAAAAATTCATGAGAATTACAAATATTATAATGAGACTTTAAAAAACATAGCCTCCTTGGCTATCAACAAACAAAAATGAAAAATGTCGCATTTCCCGGAAATGATGTTTTTTTGTGTACTCTTCTCCGAGGTGAAAACATGTATACACATTACACCGATACGAATTCAACACGCTATAAAAAATGATATTAAAAGGTTTCGAAGAGACGGAGACGAGGAAATTTGGCTCTCTCATTTAGTTTTTTCTCTCTGGTCCATAGCTCGAGGTAGGATGTTACTATCGGGTGATTTTTTAAGAGCTTGAGAACTTTTTAAAAAAAAAAAACGAATAAAATTTGCAAAATCTCATCGATTCTTTATTTGAAACGTTAGATTGGTCCATGACATTTACTTTTTGAAGATAATTTCATTTAAATGTTGACCGCGGCTGCGTCTTAGGTGGTCCATTCGGAAAGTCCAATTTTGGGTAACTTTTTCGAGCATTTCGGCCGGAATAGCCCGAATTTCTTCGGAAATGTTGTCTTCCAAAGCTGGAATAGTTGCTGGCTTATTTGTGTAGACTTTAAAATTGACGTAGCCCCACAAAAAATAGTCTAAAGGCGTCAAATCGCATGATCTTGGTGGCCAACTTACCGGTCCATTCCTTGAGATGAATTGTTCTCCGAAGTTTTCCCTCAAAATGGCCATAGAATCGCGAGCTGCGTGGCATGTAGCGCCACACACAGGTAAATTTTCCCAAAAACATGGCCAAAATTATTTTTTGTGTTTATTCAATTTATTATTGCATGATTATACCAAAATATGATAATTTTCATAAAATTCACCATTTTACACGAAAATTCATAAAAAAGAAGCAACAAATTAAAAAAGTCGTTTATTTTACATTACCCCATAGGGTTTCTTTCGTTTGACATTTAATAATACAATATTTATACATTTAATAGATTGAAAAAACAGTTGAACAGTAGTCGTTATTATAAATAAATAAATAATGTAGGCATAGATAACAATTATATACATAAATAAACATGAGTGTGAGTTTGTATGTATGTATATCATTCAATGACTTATGAAACTGTAAATAAGTCTGCTTGCTCGATCTCTGGTTCTATTAGAAACTGAAGTACAATATATACAATATTGGAACCAATTTATATTTTGTTTTAAGAAGGTGTTGTTATTTCTTGAGGCACTCAGCCATCTTCTTCTATGTTCATATGCAAAATTCGGGGAGAGTACCATAACTCAGGCGACAAAGTTTAATGACGGATTTGTATAGAACAGTTAAAAACAAGCATTTTTTACTATGAGGGGGGGGGGGGTTATTTTCAATTTTCTCAAAAACTGAAAGACATAAAATCATCTAGTTTTCAGTTTTTGATCAAAAACAAATAAGAGCAATATTATGATAATTATTATATATAATTCTAAAATTAAAACAATAGTAGATAATCTTGAAGTATTGAAAAATTACACTTTAAACCTTTTTTTATCTTTTTTTACTCAAAATTTGAGTTTAAAATTAAATTTTTCAAAAACTATGCAGAGTTTTGACTTGATTTAAAAACTGACTAATAGAACAGAATGTTGGCTTTAAAAAAATGTATAATACTTAATTGTAAGTATTACCTTTATTTTTTAAGAATTTTTTTCCATTTTAAGCAATAATTTTTTTAAATTACCCCTCCTGCCTAAACGGGGGGAGATAGACCCCCCCTCCCATAGTAAAAAATGCTTGTTTTTAACTGTTCTTAAGAAATCCCTTATAATATCTTGTCGCCTGAGTTATCGTACTCTTGCCCAAAATTCGTTAAATTTTTCTTTATTTGCTCCGAAATTTCAATATTGGTCTCGTTTTTAACCTTTGCTACCAAAAAATTTATTTTTTCTGTAATGACACGAGAAGTACAGCTTCTTAAAAATTCAGAAAGCTTATTTCTTGAAAGAAAAATGAAACTTGATTGCGATCCTGTGTCAAAAAAGAAAAATCTAATTTAAAAAAAAATCCCCGTCCCCCACATCTTTTAAAGCCAATATTTTAAAAAGTCGCAAAAAACCGCAATGTTTTAGGATTGTTTCCCATAAAGGAAACATTTAACTATTTTTTCACACTATTTTTATTACAGAAAAATGCAAATCAACTTAACTTTTTCATTATTAAAGAAAAAAAATTGTTTGTTTTTACTGCTCAAACACATTATCTAAAAAAGCTTGAAAATTTACTTTGGGCTTAAAATATTGCAAAAAAGTGTCATTATCTTTTTTTAACACACCACTAGCAACAGAATCCATGTTAAATTATTTTGAAAATCGCCGAAAAAAAATTAATAAAAAACAAAGCAAACTACTTCTTATAAGAAACCAAACTTGCTACTGCACTCGTTGATTAAAAGTTTCTACTTTGAAAGCATCTACTGATTAAATAGTTACAATTTGCATCGCATGATTAATGAGGTTCAAAGCTCATGTTATTTGTAAACAACTTGGCATTAAAAAAAAACAACAAATCGTAAATTTTTTTTTTGTAGTTTTGGCCATGAATTTGGGAAAATTTACCTGTGTGCGCCATCTTGTTGAAACCACATGTCAACCAAGTTCAGTTCTTCCATTTTTGGCAACAAAAAGTTTGTTAGCATTGAACGATAGCGATCGCCATTCACCGTAACGTTGCGTCCAACAGCATCTTTGAAAAAATACGGTCCAATGATTCCACCAGCGTACAAACCACACCAAACAGTGCATTTTTCGGGATGCATGGGCAGTTCTTGAACGGCTTCTGGTTGCTCTTCACTCCAAATGCGGCAATTTTGCTTATTTACGTAGCCATTCAACCAGAAATGAGCCTCATCGCTGAACAAAATTTGTCGATAAAAAAGCGCGAAACACATTTCGAACCGAACACTGATTTTGGTAATAAAATTCAATGATTTGCAAGCGTTGCTCGTTAGTAAGTCTATTCATGATGAAATGTCAAAGCATACTGAGCATTTTTCTCTTTGACACCATGTCTGAAATCCCGCGTGATCTGTCAAATACTAATGCATGAAAATCCTAACCTCAAAAAAATCACCCATTACTTTCATAGCCCAAGAAAACAGCGGTTATCAAGAGTAATTCTTCGTTTGATCTCAGCGCTGGTGTTGTTTTCTATGTTCATAGCGGAGCCTAGGTAGACAAACTCCTCAACTATACCTCAAAGTTACGTTTGTCGATGGTGACGTTTTGACCGAGGGTGTATGTCCTTTCTTGATTACAGCATTTACTTTGTTTTGCCCTCATTAACCGTTAAACCCATTTTTGCCGTCTCTACCTTAATACTCACAAAAGCCCAATTCCCATCACGCTGAGTTCTTCCGATTTTTAAATAGTTCTTTTTTTTTAATAAAATTTGTCGTATAAAAACAAATATAACTCCGTTTACCGGTTTTAAACTAAAAAAAAGTATAACTCATTTCATCATTATTTATTAATTTATTTAAAAAATCTCTTGAAATGCTATAAATCATCATTTAATTTTAACCAACAAATAATAATTTTTAAATAGAATCTAGAAAATCCCTTAAATTAATGACTACATTTTGTTATCTCCTTGAATTTTATTCAATTCAAGAACATTTTCTGTTAGTAGATCCATCAGAATTTCCACCTTAACTTTATTTAAATTATTTTCTCCTTCTAATCGTTTTATCTTTCGATTCATTTCAGTTAAATCATCGATATCACCTTTCTTGTTCGAATGTATCCATATTCCATCAACAAATTTGAGTTCCTTATTGCCCAAAGTCAGAGAGATATTTGTATATTCATCCAAATCTTCGGCAACTGGTGGACATCCTATATTACATCGGCCAGTCCTTATTGGAGTCGGTTTTGATTCATACTTTTTATTGAACAAAGGCATGCTTTTTTTTAGATTTCTATTTAATTTATTACCTAATTGATGTTTCGAAGAAATATTTATGTCAGACTGACATTTAAAACTTTTACAAAAATCAGCCCCTTGTTTTGTACGAAACAAAATATCCTTGGTTACCTTGCAACCCCATTCCTATTTACTATAGTAACGTGTTATCCAAAACAACAATATTCAAATTAAGTAAATAAACTTCAATAAAATAAATATCTTCAATTTTTGTATTTCCCTTTGAAATTTAAAAAATATCAAAATTCAGATAATGCACAAATTTTGGAAAACCTAATTTTGGTGTCAATTATGACAGATAATATCAATATTTTGCCGCACGATACGTATGAACATATTTTTGATTAAATTGGTTTTGTATTAAAATAATAAAATCAAAGTTTTTGTTTTTTTATTAGAAATTTTAACGAAATAAGGAACAGTTTTGAGAAAATTATTCATAAAATTGAACACGAACTGGATTCTAACAAAGTAAAACATAAATAAATAAATAATAATTAACTTTTGTACCTAGTCTTAAATTTTTCTTTTAAACAGGAGGAACAAGCCAAACTAAAGGAACAAGTTGTGAATGTTTTAGAAAATAATAATCGCATCAATTCGAATATCAATAGTATTCAACCGGCTTCAGAGATTGTGAGCGATCAGATTTGGAAAACTGAACATAAACAACTGACTGATGATGCAATAACAAATTTATCCAAGCAAGTGCAACATTTAAAAGAGGTAAAATAGAACTTAAGCCTCCCTTCAGCTACTTAAAAGCTTTTCACGGCGGCGATCTAAAGTATTTGGACGAAAAACTTAACCACAACGCCATCTATTTTAAGTTAAATCTTTCACTTTTGTGCATTAGTTGTGCATTAGTTGCTTAGAATTAATGATTCCATTATCACCATATTTATATTTTTTAAAAGAATAAAATTAAGAAATTTCTACATATATGAAATTAATTTCAAGGAACGAAGTACAATTCAACAGTTATGGAAAACTTCTCAAGAAACTATTTCGAATCTAGAAGTTGAGATTCAAAACTATCGTAAGCAACTTTTTAAACCAAGTGCTTTTGCCGAGGTATTTTTATATTATTTTCATTCCAACAATAATCAAGAATAACGTTTATCTTTTAAGATCAAACATCAATATAGCATTGCAATTAAAAATCTTCAAAATATAATCCAAAATCAAAAGAACGAACTTGCCAAACAATCCCAAATTATTCGTGATCAAGACAATGAAAAGAATCAAGCAAATATTCGTATAAAAGAATTACAAGCTATAATTCAAGGTCAATATAAATTTTGTTCCCCTTAAAATCATATCCCTATAACAATTCTTAATTTTCAGATCAAAACAATAAACTTTCTGAGAACCAACAATTGGAAAAAATAAATTCTAGTTTAAAGCAAAAACTTCAAGAAGTTCTTCACACTAACTCCGAATTAGAACTTTCAACGACACTAGCTAAAGGAATGGTTGATGAGCGTTTTGTTCGAGAGAAGAAGGCATTGGAGAAACTGCAGGAGGCTCTTCTTATTGCCGAAACAGCCGTTGCCGAAAAAGAAGAATCCATTAAACGTGAACAGGTTATTAAAGAAGAATGTGAGACCTTAGCCTCCACCATAGGCCAAGTAATGGAAGAAGCAGCACGGAAAGTTGAAAAGGATGTTGTAAGTCTTCGAGCGCAATATGAAGAAAAGGAGAAGGCATTGATGAACAAGCATAATGAGGTGAGTTTAAACAAAAGCATTAACGAATCCTACTTAAATCATCAAATCTTTATAGGTTATACAAGAATTGGACAAACAAGTGCAGTCAAAACGATTAGCCGAAGCTCGTTGTAAAGAAATCGAAGCAAAATTTAACGATGTACTTAAAGAGAACAACAGACTTGACAATGAACTTCAAATTGCATCTCAGGCTATAGTAAAAATAACATAATGTGCATATAAACAGTTTCTCTTGTTAAATTTTTCTTAATTAAAATAGATAGCAATGGAACTTAAATTAGAAGCAACTGAAAACCTAATGAAAGAAGACAAGAAATCAGAAAGATTTTGTGAGGAGCGAGAACTACAGTTGAGAAAATATATAGAAAACAATAAACAACTAAAAGAAAGGTACAAATAAATACAATTAAATTAATTTCGGTTTTAAATTAAATCAAAATTTTCAAAGATGGAAAAACACAATTGAAGATGTGACAACAAAATTTAGCAATGAAATTCAAAGACTTCAAAAAGAAAATTCCAACCTCAAGGCAGAAATCCATGCCCAACGACTGAAAGTGGAAAAAACAAATCATTAAGTTTTTTCTTATCTTTTGTTTTTGTTGTTTTATTAATTAAAAAATAAATAAATTGCTTTTAAAAAGAACTGATTGTTGTTGTTCGTCCTGGGAATAAACTGGGAAACCAATACATTGTTTCTTCACCTTGGTCATCAATCCAACACAAGCCTTCACTAGCGGTTTTCTCAATTCCTTGTTTAGCACGGTATTCAGTCCATCTGCAATAAAATTGTTGTAAATTTTTTTTCAAAACTATAAAATTAAATTACCCTTGTTGCTTGATAAGCGATGAGATGGTTACAAAGCCTTGTTCGTTACTTGATGCGGCAGTGAGAATAGCAGCTTCGTCTAGACTTAATTCGGCAGGAATTGACTGAACCATGTACTTACCTTTGGCGACTTTGTAGACTGTGAAGCTAAAAATAGAGGAAATAATGGATTAGATTTTAAAAGTAAACTAAAGAACAAAAAGTTTTTTGAATTTGTTTTATTTTGTTAAAAGAATCTCACCCATTTCCAAAAATATTTAGTTTTTTGGTAGCCATTAGAATGTCTTCTTGTGTTATTTCCTGATGGGCTGCACTTTTACCTCTCGAAGCTACCAATCTATTCCTCAGTTCACCGAGTTCCATCAGACCACCTAAGATGTTTGGTTTATGCACATTTCGAATAAGATTCCACAACTATGACTATGAAACTATACCTGTTTTTTCATTTAATGCCAAACAAACTTCGACGACCTGAACTCCGAGTTCATAATAAAAATCACCCATTCCCAAAACACTCCAGAAACCCTTGCCCGTAGCCAATGGATCTACTCCAATTGCTGCACACATTTCTTGAAATTGCCTTCGAAATTGGGCATTCTTACGAATTTCATTCTTATGGCTCATTGCAAATTCTTCGAGTTTAACGCGAAACACTTCTAGTTGTTTGGTCATTTGTTCCATTTGAGATTCCTGCATAACATTGCCTTTGTCCTTGTATTTTTCAGCTTCATATTGTTGCTGTTGAATTGCACCCAAACCAGCTCGACGTCGCATTGTGATATTGTTTAAGGCTATGACTAATAGTATTAGACTTTAATAAACGTTTACTTATTCAATATTTATGTTTAATTAAATGTCGAATTGAAAGAAAAACAATTGGGAGTGTAAATTCTGCAGAAGAAGATAAATAAAAATCTATCAAAATCAAAACAATCAGAACTGTCAATCTTATAACGAACACAAGACGACGAATATTCCAGTCAAATGATTAGCATTTCCAGTAATGCTTGGAATATGGAATATTTGTATTGGCCCTACACAACTACTAGTTTGTTTGATTACTTTTGTGACCTACATTATGTATTTTTATTCTTAAGACTAGCTGCCTTGCCCAACTTTTCTTGTTCTTCTAAAATTTGATTTAAGGTTGTAAAATGAATTTACCTTATTTCTATAAAAAATAAAAGTAGTCAGTCGATTTTGATAGATATGTGCAAATAAATAATACTTATAGCAACTTTAGAGCGAGGAAACATTTATTTCTATTTTAGATTAATTTTCAAAGTTCACGCAAAAATGGTTGATTTTGACATTATTCTTCCCTGTTTTTTGTTCAGTGTTTCCATACTTGATTTTTTTTGTTGGGGATTTCTTTGATTTTAGTGCTCAAATGCAAAAAGTACTTTGCATATACCCAAACTCGCACCCACCCCAAATTCTATAGTGATCCAAGCAGGGGGGTTGCAGGGGGCATCATGCTCCTCCTTACATAGATAGCTCTTAGTACACCGTACTATCAATTCAAAAAAACTTGTTTTAGGCTCAAAAAACGAAATAGAAAAAAAGTAGGGTTAAGTCCGAAAAAGAAAATGTTTTTTTTTATGACTTATAGGTGTTTCCTCGCCTTAATATTTAAAACATGTTCCATTGAGACCTCTGCCTAACTGTAAAAAAAATCAGAAGAAAATTAGTGCTGCGGTAATGGAAAGTCTCCCCAATATAATCATTCTGAAATGGGAGGAAAGTAGATACGTTTAAAATCCCACTTTTTTAGTAAGTTTTAATAATATTAACCCGTTGTTCGATTGCTAAGCGTTTAATTATGTAAATGGCAAACATTCAGTTGAGTTTGACAGGTGGTTAATGCCAGAGTTTAAAACTTGAAACTACGAAATAATTTTACCTTATATTAAAGAAAATACGAGACGCTAAATCAGTAGGTTATGTCAAACACACACTTCAAAAAGATGTCTTTGAGACAAAACTTCAAAACTTATGTGAAAGCCAGCAACATTATCGTCGAATTGCACTTATTTATCACTAAAAGTCAGAAATATTCGTTTAAAGCTCTTTTTCATAATGCTTATGAGAAAAAGCAGTCTGACAGTATAAGACTGACAGCCAAGAGGCTAAAAGGATAAATAATTGAAAAAGAAGGCTACACGTTACATTTATGTACGTTAGAATAAAACGAAACTATGTAATTGAAACCAAAAGACTTAATAAAATTTTATTGTTTCATTCATTAGAACACTCATGTAATCGATCACATTTTCAAAATTCAAAATGTTGTAAGTTTCACAGAAGCTAAATTCATGCTTTTTTAGCGAGATGGTTTGTTGTGATACGAACGTATGTATGTATAGTTCATATTTTCGAACCTTGTCCCATTTGCACTTTCGGAATACCTTTGGTCGATCCAAAATCTCTCACTAACCAATAACGCTATTGAATTACATTTTACCTAACACAGTATTGGTAAAAAAATAACTAACAAATGTTCATCACATAAAATTGTGAACAGAAATGATATCCTTGTTTATGTTGAAACTTGTTTTCAGTCGAAAGTTAATCGAATTCGAACAAATTTAATTAAGAGATTCGATCGATTCGAAAGTTCACAAAATCAATCGAAAGTTCATTTATTTTCAAAAGCTAAGCAAATTTTTAATTTCGAGTGATTTGAATTAAATGCAAATTTTGCATCGTTCAGATTTTCATAAATATCACAGTCCCTATTTGAATAACAGGGAATAAAAAGAAGTCCAGATCAAGTTAATGGATGAGAATTCGGAGATAACCAAATGCTTTTCTGTAAACTGAATTGATACTATAGTTATGGGCCTTCCTGGCCGGCGCTTCCTGGGCAAAGTTTTGTAGATTCAATTAGTACCAATTGAGTTCAACGTCTGGGATTATTTCAAAAACAAAATTAAAAACAAGTTGGTGGAAAATCAAACTAAAAGGAATCTGGTGGAAAATCCAACTAAAAGAAAACTCGTCTTCAGGAGCTTTATTTGTCTGAGATGGCATCAACATCCAAAAACACTTGCATGACTTCGTTACTAACTAATTTCATATATGTAGTTTTTTAATTCAAAAAGTGTTAATTTATGGACAAACATTGAATTAAAACTTAGATCCATCGAACAAAAAAAAGGAGTGTATGGTCACACTTAATCAAATGGAAACGTCAAATAATTTCAAACAGCTGATCTTCAAAATAAAGTTAATGGGAACATTCACTAAGCTAGCGGCTACGTAGTAAAGGCATTCTGATTGGTTAAATGTAAATACAAAATTTATCTGATCGTTAAGGACACACAAATTCAAAACGAAATTAATCGTTCAGTATTACGTAAATACAAATCACTCATATGATATCTTGTATTTGTTTTTATTGAATTTAAAAAAAAGATTGTTTAAATTTCTCAAAAAAACAAATGTTTCTTATTTTATACATTTGCATTTATCATTAATATTAATTAAGGTCTATTTTCTGCAATCAACATGTTTCATTCGACCACCAAAAAAAAAACAAAATTCATTCCAACGTTTTGATCTAGACATTCGAATTAACATTTCGTTTGAAACTCAAATAAATAAGCATGATCACCTCTAGAAAAAATTAAATGAAGATTTATTAAGATTATTTGGAAAAATAATAAAAATCAATTCATTTATGTATGTACGAAAAATTGAAAACGGATAAAACTTCAACTATTGATTGCATTCTTTTCAAAATTCCTTGAATGACAATTCAACTTCAAAAATGGAAAATTCAAATTCAAAATGTATGTTTGACATTTAATTACGTTAAGGTTATAAAATGACTGCTTTACTATTTTAGTATCATTTATGACACTTACAAATGTACGTTCAAAATAAACAGAAAAAGTTTGTTTATAAACAGTTTTCGAATTTAAGGTGGAAATTAAAAAGAATATTTCTTAAATATGCTTAGAAATCATATTTTCTTTGTATCAATACTTATCTCGATTTAAACTTCAGAAAAATAATGTCCTCTCTTTTCAGAGCAACAAAAGATAGAGACGAAAAAAAAAGACGTTTTAATAATTTGAGCTTTTTTCAAAATATTATTTATTCAAACGGACTTTTGATTAATAAATTAAGAACTTAATAGCTATAAGACTCTTATCTTATTCTATTATTTGAATGTATTGCTTGCTTATAATTTTAAAAATTGTATCTAAACGATTTGTTCCTTGTGTACATAATTATAATTAAGTAATGCTTTTTTGATGTCTATAATACAATATTAAAAAGATTTAATGTACATTAAAATAAAATTAAAAATAAAGATCCTTCTTGCAATGGTTTGATGAAAATTAGACTTTGAAAAAAATTGGATTTTAGTTGTTTTGCTTTTCTCAATAGAATGCTTGTTTCAGTGCTGCGCTTGTTATCAAAAATGCTGATCCAATTAACATAAATGTTATAATTTTAAGAGCACTTGGCCTTCCGGAAGAATCTGAAAATAAGAATAAATTTGTATTTAAAAAATATTTATACATACATATTCACTTTATATAAAGATGTCTGCTATATTTCTATAAAAGTTGGTAAAATTATAGCAGACAACTTTATAGGACATAATATGACAGCAATTGAATATCTTTTACTTTTCTATAAAGAACTTTGACATAAAATTTAACTTACTTTTTTTAGGTCCTACATGTGTGCACGTTCTTTGTGTCGTTGATGGCTGATATCCGATCTTGCATTGACATATTGAATTTCTACATTCAATATTTTCAGGATCTTTTTCCAAGTGACATTCGCCAGCTCGTGTACACGCTTCGCCCAAACCTGTTATGACATTTTTAATCATTAATTCCTTTAAAATAACTATTTCTAAAGAAAAACAAACTTTTTTGATCAACGCATTTTCCACCGCTAAAATGTTGTTTATCACCGCAAACGCATTTTTTGTCTACACAGTTTGCTAAAAGTGGCTTGCATTGTTCTGTTTCTACACATTCATCTTCGGGTTCTACAGCTGTTTAAACATTGATAAAATTCAAATTGATTATGTTCCTTTAGTGTGAATTTCTATGATTTTCGATGCTTTTAAAATTAAAGTCCTGTCAAATTCGCATTGACAGAACTTGAACATCTAATTGACAAAACTTGAACATCTAATTGACAGAACTTGAACTAACCTTGTTTTAAACATTCATCCTTAAAGTGCACATATCCCTTACGACATTGACAAGCTTTAGATTTTTCACTTTTGCTCTCAGTAGTCGATTCACAAACTGTATTGGTAGGCAAGCATTCTGAATCATCAATACATTCAGCTCCAACTCCTTAAATTTCAAACAAATTTGGTTAATAAATTTAATGACAATTGGTAAATGTCACTTTATAATACATATACCTTTTGCACAAGCACCGTTATCTTCAATGTAGTTTTGTTTGCATTTACAAACATGTTCAGAAGAACATATAGAATTTTCAATAGGGCAACTATCGTTTGTCTCACATTGTGCTCCAAGGCCTTGTTTATAAACACAAAGCTGACTTGGTTCATCGTATTCGGCATATTCTTCACATGTGCATCGTCTGGGTATGGAAGGATGGCAGAAAACGGCACCAAATGGACTGCATTGACTGTTCGATGTACATGACAAATGATATGGGATGGCTGTCAAAAATTAAGAACAAATATTTTATTTAACCACTTCTGTATTTGTTACAAATAGTTTATTAAAATTATGACACATACGTTTTCTGCATGAACGAAGACTACGCTCATAGAAATAGTTCTTTTGGCAAAGACATTTTTTAGTTGCTTCTTCGAATTCAAATTCACACTCGTCAACACTTTCGGCTATCTCTCCCAGTTCTTGAAAAGAAAAATATTTGTTAACTTATTTTGCTTATGTCAAATTTAAATAAAAGCAATCAATACAATGTACTATATGGAATTCTAAATGTTTTAAGTAAGGAATGTCACAGAAAAAAATATACATATTGAGATTGAATTTTATTTAACGTGAATCCAAGTGTCTAATTATGAAACTTCAAAATGAAGGATCTCAAAAGTGTCACTGTGCTTGAAACATAAAGTAGTTCTTATCCTTTTTTCATAGTTTTTCCGTTAGGCTTTATTCTGATTTATTATTCTAAAACGAACCTATTTTTGGATAAATAGGTCAGTTTAAAATATGTGCGCTCAGAAAATTTCTGAAAGTACGGATTTTTTTGATTGACAAAACAATTGAAGAGTACACCTCCATATGATTTGCATAACATGTAACATGTAACTTAAGAACTGTCATTGAAATCAGAATGAAAATGAGACTAAACATCAAATTTATTACCTGCAAAACACTTTCCATTTTTGGCGTAGTAACCTTGGTTACAAAAACACACATTATCGGCACAAGTTGAGTGAGCCAACCCTTGACATGGATTACCATTGTCCGTACAACTGCTGCCATCTTAATAAAAGTTATAATTATGATAATTATAAAACACATAATAATTTAAATCGAAATATGTATGTATATACAAACATTTCTTTTCATCCACATCATCGTCGGTATTCGATAAAGTTGATAATGTTTTATCTTCTTCATCGCGCGTTATTCTTCCGGTTGCCGTCGACGAAGCTGGATTTTCAATTGAAATATCTCTCTTGAAGTTGTTTAATGGTTTTAACTCGTACGATTCTAGGCTAGTTTGAACGGCAATTTCTCTTTGATTACGTGGGAAATCACCGTTTGTGCTTGTTGACGCACATACAAGATTTACACATTTGACATTGCTGCCAAGTTCATCACAGTCAGTATTAACGACACAAGTGTCATTAATTGCTAGAAAATAAAAACAGATTGTACATATTTTAATATTTAAAATGGCATGTTTTGTGAGATATTTTGAGCAATTAATATACCCATTGATTTGCGGCGACAAATGTTTCCATGTCTATTATAATATCCATCTGCGCACTCACAAATTTTATTTTTGCACATAACCGATTGGCGATCATATCCAAAATGGCAGTCTATGTCCTGTAAATAAATAGGTACTTGATTAACAATGCAAGGGGTCTGTTAATTAAATTCGCTACTCACTGTTTGACATGAATTTCCGAGACCGTTTAATAGCCTACAACGTCCCCTAACATAGGTAAAACCATCATTGCATTCGCAGACCCCCTTATTACATTTAGCTCCAGATGGCATAAGATTGCATTGACCAGTTTCTTCACATTTGTCACTATACAGTGACGTCTTCAGACATTTTGTATAGTCCAATGAGAAGACATGATCAAAATCACATTGGCAAGTTCCAAAATTTGAGCATGTAGATTCCTCCGAAGTGCACTCTTCATTTGATTTACATGGCCAGACAAGTCCTTGTGATGCTGTTAATAATATTTAAAAAAAAAATTATAAACACTTTTTGACATATTGCATAATTAAGTTCGTAAAGTTGAAATATCTTAATTCACTCGGTTGCAGTACTGTCAACCAATATACCGACTTTATATGGAAAATATTTAGCTGTCAAAACAACAAAACACTGCTATTTTTATCCTTAATTTCTATTTCATGAAGCGTTATACTGCAACTATAATAACTACAACTCAAAGGGTCATAGACAGGGTTTTGTATTTGTAGCGAATAAATAAATCCTAACTATTTCTTCTTTTGTTTTCACTTTAAAGAACATTTTAATTACGCTGTCATTGGTGTTGCTGATGTAGTTGCAGGTACAAGAGTACATACATATATACGGAATATAAAGCTGTGGAATAGACTTTAGACAACCTCCTGTACGCCAATTAAACCGATTGGTTTTATTACAATGTACAGTATGAGTTGGTGCAATTATACTCTTTCTTGATAGTTTGACACGAGCCACCTACGATGGTTAGTAGATAAATTAGAGTTACCGTATTCTTTATTTCTGAACAAAGACTATTAGGTATATTTTACTATATATTTACTACTAATAAAATAAAGAATTATTAAAAAAGCTGTTAATGCTTTTTAATTTGGAAATCTGGAATCTACATACATATGTAAATGTACATACATGTCTCTGATCAGGATTCACAACCAATTTTCGTTTTTTTTATGAAATTTGACATATGGACATTGTACATACATATACATATGTATATGTATGTACATAGTTGTGTATTTCAAACAATCTGAAATTTCTGAAAATTTTGCCCGTCTAATTGACAGATCAGGAGTATGAAATATAAGCACATCACACTATTCATTCTCACCTAGCAATCAAATTAGCTGTGCATTACTTTTCTTAATTTTTGAATTGTGCGATAGAGAGCTCAGACAACAAAAGTGAGACATTTTTTATAAGAAATTTTGTTCTTTGAAATGAGATCATAGAAATATAAACTGGATTAATTTGTAAAACATTAGCGTGAATTAGATGAAATGATAAAATGTCAAAATAAGTGCAATTGCAAGAGTTCAATGTGATGTGAGCATTGTCCATAGATATAACATTTAACAACAGTTTGACGTTTATGTATTTAAATATGTATGTACATACATATTTGAGTGCTACTGACTTTTGCGAAATTTTTATGGGTGACATTTTATTTAAATTCCAACGAAATTTAAGATCTGAAAATGAACTATTCAACAAACTATGTCTTGGCAGACAATAACATATCTGTTAATTTAAGTATGTCATAAAATTATAACAAACATTGTCAAATACCCCATTATGAAGTAGGTAAGTATATAAAACAACACACAAATTAAATGTCTATAAAAATGTATAGATTAATCTAAAAGGGCCTTACCAACTAAAATATCCGAATTTATCAACAATTAATCAATCAATAATAATGATAAGTTCTAACATTTTGTAATTTCTTTCTTTTACCAGCCGTAAACAAGAAAAAAAAACAATTTGTATAACACCTTCTGTCATGCATGTACAATGTACATGTACAATTGTATGTCTATTGGTATGGGTATTTTTCAAATTGCCATACACATTAACAAATAATAAGACTGTATAACAAGTAATTTAGTTCAAATAAAAGAACCAAAGGTATAACTAGATATTGATTGAATTATTTTTAATTTCAACTTAGTGTCAATTTACAACCATATAACGAATGTAGCGTCATGTCGAATCCTTTTTGTAATAACGGTACCTGATGCGGCTGCAACTACCAACCATTCAACTAACCAACATAATCATGTTAAGGCTTTTTCACACTGTTATTATGGTGTGTCGGCACGAAATCTACATCAAAATTAATAGAGCGTGATTAACGCAGGAAATATACTAAGTATTGGAATTTCCTTTTATTTATTTCAAAACTATTTTTGTAATCAGTTTATTTCTTGATTATGAACATCCACATTATGTTGAGTACAAAAATATATACAAACATTAAGTTGAAAAGCAATAAGGAAATACCTACATTTTTTAAAAGATAAACAAACGCACTGTAATATCGATGGATCGATGTTATATTTAAAGTTATTTAAAAAGTTAATACACAAATAACTTAAAAACTCCTAATTTGCTCGAAATTTTTTTAAAAGTTATCCTTTTGACTAGTGAACTATGCAGTATTATCCATATCCATAATAACCACAATAACTACAGTTATTCATAGTTTTTCGCTCAGTGATGTGACACAATTGACATCAACAGAAATTGAAATAACGTCATTTTCTCTTCTGACGCTTAAATTAAACATGATATTAATATTAAACTTATACACAATGTAATGCATCACACAACGAATATATTATAATTCGTCAACATTAACAAAAAAAGTTACGTTTTTCAATTATGTTCTATACATCAAATATTCATAGTCCGTAGAAGTTTCACATAAAACATAATATTAAAGTTAAGTCCATTAACCAACGAAAGTTTATTTATTGAACCATCCAGTGTTAAGAGCCATCTGTCAATAAATATTATTTATTTTATTTATTTATTTTTAAAATATCAATTTACAATTAAAATTGTTATTAATATGTGGAAAGAGCAAATAGCAGCAAAGACTTTCGGCTCTAAGGATAAAAGAAAAATATGGTATTATATATGAAGGTTCAGAATATTTAGTATTTCATTAATTTTAATAATATTATTATGTTGCGGATTTTTGAGTAGGTCTATTGTGTTGCAGTTAGTGATGTAGGTGTGAAGTTGAGGATAGCCAGATAGGAAGCATGACGACAGAAGATGGGTTGCAGTTACTATGTTATTGCAGTTGGGGCAGGTGGGTGGATGCTCTTTCTTAAGTAGATGTTCGTGAGTAAAGGCGGTATGACCAAGGCGAAGGAGGATGAATTTTTTCAGATAGGATTTTGGTATGTCAATTGGATATTTTGGTTGAATCTTATTCGGGTTGATAGAGCTGTAGTGGTGTTTGTAATGTTCCCAGTCAAGCAAAGATAGTTTATGATACATTTTAACAATGTAGTTTTTTAGGTCAAGGCGGGAATAGGTATTGTAAGTGTACGTCGGAGCTTTGAGTGCTGCGTTAGCAGCAGCATCAGCGTTTTCATTTCCAATAATTCCTGTGTGACCTGGGGTCCAAATAAGTTTAATTTTTGTTTTTGCTTTGGATATGATGTCCCGAATTTTGGCTATTGTGTCTGTATTGTTTCTTGGGTTCCCAATGGCTTTTAGCACTGACAAGCTGTCGGAGCAGATTGCCCATTTTCCTTTTTTTTGTATACATATCTTGGAAGCCTCTAAGATAGCTAGCGCTTCGGTTGTGTAAATTGATGCCATGTTTGGTAAAATACCTTGAGTGACAGTGGAACCATCTTGGGCTACGACTGCAAAAGCAGTATTCGAGTCTGTTTTTGATCCGTCTGTGTATATAAAATTATAGCCTTTATTAGACATATCATTAAATATCTCTAGGAAACGGGCTTTATAGGTGTTATTGCAAGTTTTGGTTTTAGGTAGTTCTTGCAGATCGAGGTTTATTGTTTCCTGGGGAAGTGACCATGGTGGTTGAGTTGGTGTGAATTTGGTGTTTCTGGTTAGAGATAGTTGAAGTTTCTTTTGTGATTCCAGGATATGATGTATTGTAGATGGGAGCCTTCTATGACGTTTGTGAGAAATTGCTTTGGCAATATCACCATCTATCACTGACCCAGTTTGAAAAATTAATTTCACATTAAGCTTAGCAATATTTTCAAAATATCTCTCTTCTATAGTTGGTAGTCCAGCCTCAGCAAGTATGTTTTTAATAGGTGTGGTGGGGAAAGCACCAAGGCTTTTCCGAGCTGCTTGGTGGTAAGTTGTTGCCACGATGTTCTTAGTAGCTCTTGGGCATGACCCGTAGATTGGCAAAGCATAATCAATTTTACTGAGAATTAACATTTTAGAAATATGGCAAAGCGAGTTAACATTAACATTACTTTTATTAGACGATAGATATTTAATTACATTTAGCCTTGCTGCTAGTGCTTTCTTTAAATAAGTACAATGTGGTTTCCAGTTATATTTGTTGTTAATAATAAGCCCTAGAATATTTAGATTAGTTACTTCTTCTATTTTTGTGTTGTTAATGACTAAATCTAAGTTAGTGCAGTTACGTTTTCTGCAAATGTGAATTAATTTGCATTTTTCCAAAGAAAGATTAGAACCAGAGGTAGAAGACCATTGGTTAATTTCATTAAGTAACGTGGAAAATAATGATTTTGCTTTATCTAGGTCATTGTATTTACATAATATATATACGTCGTCCGCATAGATACAGTGATCTAGATCTTTGTGTTTTAATATGATATTACTTATCTGGTTGAAAGCAATTGCAAAACAAATGACTGATAAGGGTGATCCTTGTGGAATACCGTTATCGAGTGGTTTAGTTTGAGAAAACATATTTCGAATTTTGATGCAAAATTTCCTATTAGTTAAGAAAGATTTAATATATCCAAAGATTTTTGGCCCAAGACCCCAATCTTTCAATTTGTTAAGAATTAGGTGAATGCCTATTCGATCGAAGGCCTTTTCGAAGTCTAGAGCAAGGATTGTAATGTGATTGCGCGCTGTGAGGGCGTTTGTTACAGCAAAGTCAATATGAAGGAGTGCATCTATGCACCCTCTCCTTGGTCGGAAGGCGACCTGGTTAGGACTTAAAACTTTTTTGAACTCAGTGTACCAAAGAATTCTATTTGCGATTATTTTTTCAAGAACTTTTGAAAGACAGGGAAGTAGGGAGATTGGGCGGTAACTATTTATATCCCTAGGATCTTTCTTGGGCTTAAGGATGGGTATAACTGTGGCTGTCTTCCAATTTTGAGGTATGATACCACTGCTAAGGATATTGTTAAATAGTGCAATGAGCCTATGTTTGGCTATATCAGGGAGATTCTTTAACATCGGGTATGATATCTTATCTCGTCCTGGTGTTTTTCCTTGTAGTCTAGATAGACAGCTTTCAAGTTCTAGTGAATTGATATCAGATTCAATTCGTAGAGCCGCTGCGTTGAGGGCTGGCTGGGGAGTAATGTCGAGACTTGCGAGTTTTTGAAGGTTAAAAGCCATGGGAAAGTTTAAGTCGTTGGAATTATTTGACCATGTGTGTGCAAAAATGTTGCAGATTTCATTTGGATTGGAGATTGTACTCGAATGGGTGTTGATGGACAATATAGTTTTAGGGGTGGAATTACCTGTAAGGGTTCCAATACGTTTCCAAACTAAGCTTGTGGATGTATTAGGATTGATTGTGCTTGTAAATTCATTAAAGCTTTTTAGTTTGCTGCTTTTTAGAGTTCTTCTGAAAAGAGCGTTAGCTTTTTTGTATGCTAAGAGGTTAACTTGAGTAGGGTTTTTCAAGAAAGTCCTCCAAGTTTTAAACTTAGCAGTTCTAAGCGTTGAGAGTTCGTGGTTCCACCATGGTACAATTCTCTTGAAGGTTATTGGAGATGTTTGTGGGATCGAGTCGTTTGCTGCTTTACGTATGCTCTTAAGAAGTATTGCTGCTTCCTTATTAATTGAATTATTGGTAGGTTGAATGGGGGTGTTCGATTCGATTATGTTTTTAAATAATTTCCAGTTAGCCAGGTCTGTTTTGTATCTTGGGATATGTTTGTAAGTTTCTAGTCTTGAAGAAAGACGGAGGGAGATGGTTATTGGGAAGTGATCACTGTTGTGCAAATCCTCTGATATATGCCAAGTTATTCTTGGAAAGAGTACAGATGAACAACATGATAGGTCAACGTGGGTAAAAGTGCGATGGGTTGAAAGGTGAGTTGGAGAACCATCGTTTAGAACTGCTAAGTCAGATTTCATTAAGAAGTCTTCTATGATTGAGCCCCTTTTATTCGTTTTTGGAGATCCCCATAACTGACTCCAAGAATTTGTATCTCCAGTGAAAATGAATGGAGGCTGAACTTGACGAATAATATTCTCTAAGTCTGATTGGGTAAAGATTTGACCAGGCAAAATATAAACGCAGATAATAGTTACTTTAATACCGATATCAACTTGTATAGCTGTTGATAATATATTAGAATTTATTTGTTTATGTACGTGAGGAATATTGTTTTTTATAAGCAGACCAATGCCCTGAACCGAAGATAAATTGTATGAGTGGTTGACAAAGTAACCAAGATATGATTTTGGTTTTATTGGATCTACATTGTAGGCTAAATGGGTTTCTTGGAGTGAAATAATATCATATTTGTGTTCCTTTAATATTAAGTTAAGTTCATCATAATTGTTCATGAAACCATTGAGGTTCCATTGTAATATTTCGAAGGAGTTAAATAATTTATGTTGACAGATGTTTCGGTGGTCAATTGTTAAGCGCCGATGGTCACACTTGCGGAGGTGAGCGCAGTTACTACCACATGTACTGGATAGCACCGCACCCCCCACCGCAAGAGCGGCCATCGACGTTGCAGTTGACAAAGTTGAGTTTTTATGTGCCATCTTCTTTATTTTTAAGAGAATTTAATAAGTGAGAATTTGTATGTGAAGAGTTTGTGAGAGAATTCGGTAAAGAGTTGTGTAGATTACCAGCGTTAGAGAACGAGGAGTGATGATTTATTGTTGAAGGAGTGATCTTGATCTTATTTTCTAGTTCAAGAGAAGGTGAATTATTTTGAAATGTTGATGGTTGTTTTTTTTGGTTTATTGTTGGAGAGAGCATTTCTGGATCATGAAGTTTTGATGATGTAGATGGAAGAGTAGGCGGTGAAGGGGGGAAAATAATGGAAGGTGGAGGTTGGGTGATAGTATGTTCGGTTGGAGTTGGTTTGTTTTCGGTGATTTTAATTTGAGCGGAAGTTGTGGGAAGGGAAGCAATACTAGATTGCAGGGAATTTTCGGCTATTGATTCTCTAATTCTCTGTGCAAGAGATATTGATTTGGAATTATATACTTGATTTTCTGAGTTGTATGTGCGTCTAGCTTCTGCCATACTGCACTTGTTTTTGGTTTTTATTATTAATATTTCTTTATTTTGAATGAATTTTGGGCATTCTTTTGAGGATGAGGAATGTTTTTCGAGGCAATTAGCACACATTATTCTTGAACAGGGTTCAGGTTCGTGTGGAGGGAGGCTGCAGTTGACGCAAACCTTAGCTCTAGTGCATCTTTTAATTGTATGACCAAGAAGTTGACAGTTCTTACACCTCATTGGTGAAGGAACATATTCCTTTACTTTAGCCTTATACCAACCTATTTCTACTGTTTGGGGTATTTGATAGAGATCAAAAGTAAAAACTACTAGACCAGTGGGTTCGACTTTATCGTTTACTTTTTTTGTGAACTTGTATATTTCGGTTACCCCCTGGGGTTTCATTTCAGAAATTATTTCTGATTCTTCGACATTTTTCAACCACGGCGCAAATACGATGCCTTTAGAGCAATTAAGTTGTTTGTGAAGACTAACTGTCACGGGAATTTGGTTAGCTAGGACTTTGGTTTTGAGGAATTTATCGGCAATTTGTTGGTTTCTAGCTAACAAGAGAATGCTTCCGTCTTTTAATAATGATATGTTATCATATTCCGTGCTAATAGCATCAATAGACTTTCTTAATACAAAGATACTTACAGACGAAAGTTTCTTTTCATCGTTGTTAGCTGCTATCACTATGAATTTTGGATTTTTCACATTACGCACAATAGGCAACTCGGGGTATTCAACCGGTGAGCTTCCACGTTTATTTTTTTTTGCCCTGGGTGGCTCAGATGACAGATCAGAAAGAATGTCAAACTGATTCCCGGGCTTAAGTCTAGGCCGCGATGGGCCCATCCCGTAAATTAACAATGGGAAGGTTAAGTTTATGAACGCACTAGGTTTTAAAGGAAAAATATTAGGGAAAGGAGAAATGTATGAAAGGAGAACAGAAACTGTCGAGAGAGGAAAGAAAGCTAACTATCAAGCAAAAGCACAGCAGGTAGCAACTAGATGTTAACGCTACAAGAGCCAGACGTTTATTTTAATTCTGTTTAATGAATACGATACATTGATTGAATTCAATGTTTGTACTTATTTGAAATTCCAACATATTACTTAAATTATTTGTAAAGAAGCATAACATTAAAATTAAAAATGTCATAAAATAGTAAAACATTTTAAAGAGGCTGGAATTCGACATCTGTCAAACTAAGTTATTAAACCAATTTTTTTTTCAGTTAAAAGTCTGACATTTACGAAAATTGATCGCTTAACTATCGCACAACGCATTAAAATTGTTAAAACGTACTACAAAAATGGTGATTCAACCACATATCGTGCTTTAAGAAGAGATTATGGTTTACATAATCGTCCAACTACGCAAGCAATTGGCAAAATTGTGAAGAAATTCGAAGAGGCTGGATTGGTTATAGATATTGTAGGGCCTGTGCTGTGCATCATCGTTTCGCTCGTGCCAATGAAAATATCGCTGCTGTAAATGAAAGTATTGTCAAAAACCCGAATGGGTCGATTTTTCGTCGTTCTCAGGAATTAAGACTGTCTTACGGCACATATTGGGTTATTTCTCATTTAGATCTACACCTACCTCCATATAAAGTCCAGCTCATACAAGAACTGAAGCCAGCTGACTATTTACAAGGTCTTGTAGATACGTGGAATGGGTACTTGATCAACAGGCGGTGGACGGTGATTTTTCGAACAAAATTTTCTTCAGCGACGAAGCACATTTCTCACTCGTTGGGTATGTTAATAAACAAAATTGTCGTATTTAGCGTTCTGAGAATCCTCAAGTAATTGGAGAGAGGCCATTACATCTACAAAAAGTCAATGTTTGGTTACTTCTTCGAAAACGACTATGGAACGTCTGTCACCGTCAATTCGGAACGTTATGGTCAAATGGTAACCAAATTTTATTTGCCTGCCATTGAAGAATACTGAGAATATGTAGTTTCAACGAGACATTGCCACATATCACACAACTCGAACGAATATGTGTTTATTGCAAGGGACTTTTCTGCCCGCGGTGTTTCTCGTCGTGGCGATATCAACTGGCCACCAAGTTCGCTGCCATATTTTTTGTTCGGCTACGCGAAAGACCGTCTTTATGCAGATAAACCTTAACCTCTTAAGCACTTAAAAACCAATATGTGTGTTATATTTACGTTTACTTTTGAAACCGCAAAATGGATAACCTGTTATTATAATTCGGCAACATTAACTAAAAAGTTACGTTTTTCAATCATGTGCTATACATCAAATATTTATAGTCCGTAGAAGTTTCACATATTACATAATATTGAAGTCAAGTCCATCAACCAACACACATTTGACGAACCGGTCACTTCCAAAATAACACTCCACAAACCACATCATCAAGCCGCTGTAATTGGAACATTACCCATGGAATCTTATAACACTTTTATGTCTAACCATTTGGCAGGCAGGGACTTCATTTGCAGTCAACTTCATTCTTTGAATGTAAATTTTAACCAAGGCAACTAGTTAGTTTTTCAAGTGTCATGATGTTCAAATTCAGAACCTTAATTCGCATACCTCTACTTTCATAGTACAAAAAGTACCAACAAAATGATTGTCTGCAAAACACTCCTCAGGCAAAGGTGACAAGGAACCCTTTTACAGAAAGCATTAAATGAAGTTGTGCAGAAAATAAATAAATCAAAGAGTAATAAAGTTCAGCTTTCAGTTGAACGAAAAAACACGATCAACTGTCATTTTGATAGAAGTAGACTTGACTTAATAGTTAAGGAGATTTTTCTTGACTAACTTTCCAGTCAACTTTCCATTAAAGTTACCTTAATTGGAAGGCAAATTTTTGGCAGCTGGCCAATCAGATACTAGAAACTTGCCTTACTTTCAAGTCCTTTATGTCGCCTGAACCTGCCCATTGTCTGCTTTCAATCTCAGACAGATACCTTTTTTTTAGTGTTTTACGTGTAAAAGAACAGCTGATCCAAAACAGCTGGGATTTCAAAAAAGTTATCCAAAGGTATCCAAGAATTTTAAGCATATGTGGGTATCTGACAGAAAATTTGGTTAAATTTTAAGGAACTTGAAAATTGATGTCAAATTTGTATGTTTTTTTTTTTGTTAAAAATTAAGTGAATCAATGAAATTATTCATTAAAAACTTTTACAATAATTCTCTATCTAAATGTTTGTCAGCTTTTTGCCAGCTATCTCAATTTAGGTATCCAACGTGTTCAATAAGGTATTTTACACAGAACAAAAAAAATCATGCTCTTGACTATTTTGGTAGTCAATATGACTATTTGGTAGTCAATTTTCAGCCGATAACTGCGATAGTCAATAGAACAATGTTCGGTTGTCAATTATGGGATCCGAAATTTTTTTACAATTTGGTAGTCAATATGACAAGTAAAGTAGTTAATATGACAACTTTGGTTGAAGGAAATTGAAACTACGGTTGTCATATTGACTAATGTGGTAGTTAATATGACAACTGCGGTAGTTAATATGACAACTGCGGTAGTCAATAGGACTATTGCGGTAGTCAGTATGATGTCAATATAACAATTCTCGATAGTAAATTTTGATAAATTTGGTATAACAACCTCTGTAGTGAATATGACAACTGCTGTCTTCAATAGGACAACTGCGGTAGTCAATATGACAATTTTTGTTGAAAACCGAAATCGAATTTAACTATACCGGGTAGTCAATATAACAATTCTCGATAGTCAGTTTTGGTAGTCAATATGACAACCAAATGTGTCATATTGACTACCGAAGTTATTCTATTGACTTCTTTTGTTGTCATATTGACAACCTAAAATTGACAATCAAAAATTGTTCTATTGACTATCCAGTAGTCAATTTTTTAAAATAAGGTTGTCATATTAACTATTTTGGTAGTCAATGCGACAGTTTGTTAATATGACAACTTTTTTCTGTGTAAAATGTACCTATCTAGGATGTATTATCCAACACGAGATAGAACGCAGCCAATTAAAAAAGTGTAGGTACTCCTGATTTCGACTATAAAATAAACTACGTTTCTTTTAATTGCATGCACTCACATTACAACTAAACAACGGTATTCTATTTTCTCAAAGTGCTTTTGTGAATTTTTAAAATAATGTTGAATATTTAGAATTCAGTTTAGAATAAACCAAAAAAGTTATCATTTAGTTTAAATCCATTTAAAATATAAAAATGATACTCTTTTTTTAGTAATTTTGATTGACATTTAAATGTAAAAAAATAAATTAGTTATTCTTTAAATTTGAAGACTTTTTACTACATACTATATATGTATAATGTATATGCATAATATTACATTGTTCCGTGCTTCTTCGTGATGTAAGTATTAAAATATTCATATAAAGGTTTCAAAAAAGAATGTCTTCATTTATGTTTTTAAGGGTTTAAATATTAAATTGGGAGGATATTCCTATTATATGGCATTTACATTTGTACATATGTAGATAATGTGAAATTGATATTAAACAAAGAAAATATTCCCCAATGATAGTTGTGCCTTTACTTGTTTATATGTATATATATTAGGTGGCGCAACAGTCTGTAGAGAATCAGGGCCTATAAGTGACTTACAACTCTTAACCATTTCTGTGTGCGAGTAATGTTGTCAGAGATGGAAGGGACCTACAGTTTATATGCCGAATCCGAACGGCTAATTTGAGAAAGCACTTTTCCTGACAAGAATTACTCTTGGAGAATTTGTCAATTCCTCGCAAGAGGCAGTACCCGTAAAAAAAAAGTTAGGTGGCACAAGCAGGGATTGAACCCAAGACCCCTTGCATGACAGTCCAACGCACTTTCTTTTCTTTCTTTCAAATTCATTTTTATTAATTCATTCTTAAGACTGCCTTAAAGCCAGACAAAAATTCATAAAACTAGCCTTATTATCCATAACTTACAACTAACTTACTGGTCCCATACGGACACTCTAAGTTAAACAATAATACTTAATGCTAATGCCTTTCGGCCCTAAGATCTATTTAACTTCAATTCATTTTATTTATTTGTGTATTCATTAGAAAATTTAGCAAAAACTAATGTCAATATCCTTTTTTATTTTTACTTAAAAACTACTTAAAATAAGGTCCTTAATATAAAACTTAAAGCTAACTAAAACTACCTATTCTACCTATAAACTACTTAAAACTAGAACAACCACAGCAGCAAATCTAACTATCTAACGTTTTTTGTTTTTCATATTTTGTCTTTTTTTTATTTTTTTTTTAATATTGATTATTCCATATTTTTTTTTTTGTTTTTTTTTGTATTTTTTTGTATGTTTTTTTTTTTTTTTTTTTTTATGCCACCATGCCTATTCTACTTAAAACTAAACCCTAAAACTATAAAACAAGTATGTAAGCCGGCCAAGGCTTTAAACCCCATCCCGACTACCCACTATCAAGTGCCGATTGAAGCCACCAAAACTGGTTCTCTTGCTTCACCCTATCAGTTCGGTCCCGTTCGGACACAGCCCTACTGAACCGAAGGAGCTCTGCTCCGCCTTGTGCCATGACGTCCCGATTGTACAGGAGTCGCCTATCCACGGTTCGTCGTCTGACGTGGTAGATTAACGGAACTGCCAATCTATCCTGTATCAGACCGCATCTATCTAAAAAGAGGAATGCCTCTGGTGGAATGAAGCCGCTCAAGCGTGCACTCTCAAAATACTCGTTGTTCGGATAGAACGCCCCAAAAATTAAATTATTGGTCGAAGACATAGCTCTTGCAATGTGACCTCGAACGAGTTTTATCACGAAATTGTCAATTCTGTTGATTCGAGCCCCGTTGTATAGGACCTCGTTGGAATAGTAATGCACGTAAGAAGATTCGGCTGTTCGATATAAGCCAGTACAGCGTCGTAAACACTGCCGCTCGAACACCCGAAACTTCTCCATCTGGGAAGGGGCAACGTTGAACCACACAGGACAACCTTAAACGATCATCGGCCGTATGAGGGCCATGTAGCAAATTACCTTCACTCTGGAGTCAAGCCGACTGCTAAAAAACAGCCGTTTCGTCAGAGCGAAGGCTCCTCTGGCCCTGGTCAGAGCAGCATTTATATGTCTATCGAAATATAAATACTGATCTAACCAGATACCGAGGTACTTCACTACACTTTTGCTCGCTAAACGCTGCCCGTGAAGATCAACGATAACCATCTTGCGCCAATTCTTGCACGTATCCCTCGTGGCCCCAGCCAACGGAGTCCGGAACAGAATTGTCTCCGACTTCTGGACATTTATTTTCAGTTTCCAGTCATCGCAATATCGCTGAATCTTGTCGAAATCACGCTGCAAGAGAATTCTAATAACCTCAACCTTTCGGGCCGTTCTGTACGCAATTAGATCGTCGGCGTACGCAATTGCCTTTGTAAGACTACCTATCAGATCGCTGGTGTAAATGCTGAAGAGAATCGGCGAATTCACCGCTCCCTGTTGAAGACCATTTTTAATTAAGAATGTTGTGGTAGAAGTTACATTGCCACTTTTGACAATAAACTTTCTACCGTTAAGCATATCATAAAGTATATACAACAATGGCTTGCTTATGCCAAGCCTGCTCAGTTTTAGGTAAAGACCCTCTAACCATACGGTGTCAAAGGCCTTTTCCAAATCAACCAAAACAGCACCTGTGCATTGTTGACAGTCCAACGCACTAACCATCACGCTACGGGTACTACTTTTACTTGTATAATGTACTATTATTTCTCATTTTTCGTGGATCTATTTCTAACGTCTTGTTATTCATTAAATTTAATTCAATATAATGTAAAAGGTGTTTTCTTAGAGATGTGGTTTTTAAGAAGAAATAAAACGCATATGATTTAAAGTTTTGGTCAAGAATTTAACTTTATTATAAAGATAATTATGTTTTAAGAATGATTTCAGTAAGTGGCCACCGCCACCACAACGATGCGAGATAATGCGTTCACCAAAAGTTTTTTTTTTCAATAAATCATTATTTGGGTTCTAATAAAATTAAAGGATTTGCAAATGAAGGTCAGAAGTAAGTCTATTCGTTATGAAATGGCAAACCAAATTTGTATAAATCAAGTGACAGCTGTCAAAATGATCACCTTCAAAAAAATTATTGACGAATTGAAAACCACCCACACGTTCAAAAAAAAACACCCTTTACATATGGTTAGGTATGGCAATGGTTTAATTTCTTAAAGTTTTTAAATATATATTTTTTTTGAATCCCAGCAGTTTGTTATAGATGATGCCACTTATATAACTTAATATTTTGACGTTAGGTTTTAAGTAAACATTGTTGCAAGAAAGATTAAGTCTGAAGCTCTATAATAATAAAACCATTTATATGTACTTGAAGTAATCGAAGAATGGATAAAGATAAAACCAAATATTTTTTTTATTGCTAGGCTGCTCTACACCTGTTCTTTTAGTGATAAGATAGATTGTTTTTAAATGTTAAGGTTTTATAAAGCTTGTTATAAAAATAAAACAAAAAACAACTGTTATAAATGAGGAATAAAAACAAATAAATAGTTTTTAATTTTAAAATTTAACATTTATGATTACCTATTTAATAATTTTGTATCGTTTTTTACCCACACGTTAAACAGGATGATAAAATCTTCGGAAACATCGAATTCAGAAAGCGATATGTATGGATACCAAGACCAAACAAATTATGCATAAAACTCCTAGATTTACGAACAGCATTAAATTCAATTTGAAACGCTTTTTTGAGCTTTTCGAGTTTTGGATTTTATTAAAGTCGCACTGCACTAAGAATGATAATAATTAATTTCTACAAGATTTGTTTAATAACATTCATTGGATCTTGTGTGTACTGACTTACTAGATAGTTTTTAAAATAACTAAAAAGCAGCCACTGCAATTAGTCTTAAAGCTACCATTTAGTCTCAGTTACCTACCATTAAGTGGTCCATACACACTACACTTGCACGAGCTCTGTTGTTATGACACCTTTTATGGCACACTTTAAGGCACACCCTTTTCTTTCAAATTTGATTAAAAAATTCAGAAAGAGGACAGTTTCGCAAACGTGAATGATTTCTCATAATTGATAGATACAGAGATATTTGCTAAGGTTTATTTAGAAAACTCAAATTTTTAAAATTGTTCACATGATTCCCACTGAGATTCGGAGTATTCACGCTTACACAAAATCAATCTTGTACATTTTTAAAAGATTCACAAGTTTCTTTCGGTTTAAGATCTTGTAAATTCATACATCGCGAAAAGGAACCTTATGTCATCTTACTTTGGAAAAAAGAGAGGAAATTGTTTGAATTAAAAGTTTACATTACACTGTGCCATTCTTATTTGATTTTTTGATTAGACTTGAACAACATTATCAAAATTTATAAAAATTTTAAGCTGTCAGGTTTATAACAAACAAAGGATGAAATCATAAATGAAGCTAAAAGAATTTTGCAACAATATTTTACAAAAACCAAAATACCTTTTAAAACAGTCACAAAAACAATTAAAACAACAAAATACTGCTTCATGATGGTAATGTCTCTTATACCACTGAGACTTCGGAAGTTCGTTCCAAAACTAACTAACTAATCAAACTTTTAAATCCCAATAACATTCTTCGATACTTGACCTTATCGTGTAGAAATATCTTATCATAAGATGATTACGTTGAACTTTTGTTTTATCCGAAGAAATTGATTGTATACCTATACTCATTCTTGTATTGGACTATTTTTTATTTTATTAATTTACAACTTATCGCATGACAAGTACTTTAAGAACACCTGTTTAACTTTATAGCTTTGTATTAATTTCTGATAATCGCTCTAAAGCTGTTTAATAATATTTGAGAAACTGCAACATTTTCAAGAACACCAATTTGTATTAATTTTTGTATGTACATTATAAGAAATAAATTGTCTTTGCAATGAAACTTAAGGGAAATTCATTTAATTGTTTCCGTTACAGACTTGCAAAAGAATGCAATCTTTTGGGAATTCAATCATTATAAATATTGAATATTAAATTCAACTTAAAGATTCCAATCGTTTGACCTTAAAATGACTGCAATACTTTTCTTTCCAATCATTTTACTAGAATCAGACTTCATGCACTTTTTGCATTCTCTTGAAGTCTGTGAGTTTTTTTGAAATCTTTGCATTCATTAGAAGTCTTTGCATTCACTTGAATTCCTTGCATTAACTTGAAGTCTTTCCATTCTTTGGTAGTCTTTGCATTTACTTAAATCCTACACTCACTTGAAGCCGTGCCTTCACTTAAAGTATTTCCATTGAGTTAATTAAGTATTTCCATTCAATTGAAGTCTTTGCAATCACTTGAAATCCTTGCATTTATTTAACCCTCAAGCGGTCGCGTGGTCATTTGTAACGGGAGCGGGTGCGCGTAACAGAAAATACCTATCGGATGAATAAGAGAAATAAAGTACTAATTAGGTCCGTTCGCGTACTTTCTGCACTAAAACTCGTAAAAAGAAATATTTTAAAGAGTGGGGGTAAAATTCTCTCACCAAAAAAAAAAAAACTACAAAAAAGTAAGCCACCGGGAAAACAACAAATTTTTCACACATATTCCATAAATATTTATTTATTTGTACTCAGATACATTGGCGCAAAATTTTAGACGATTTAGTACGATGTTAAATCATTTTTAGTATGATACTAGGTTGAAAAAAGGATTTTGATAATTTTAAACGAGTTTAGTATCGTACTATCTTCTTAACATTTTACTAAAGTTAAAATCACCAAAATGGCTACTTTATCTTTTTAGTATCGTATGACATATGTCATTTTTCTCAAATGTGACAAAAGGCGCAAAATTTTAGACGATTTAGTACGATGTTAAATCATTTTTAGTGTGATATTAAGGTATGTTTGTTTTGTTTGCTCCACAATCTGTCATTATTTAGATGTGTTCATGTTTGTTTTTTAATAAAATGGTTTTAGCATGATACTAGTTAGCAAAACAATAAAAAGTGTTTAAAATTAGTGAAAAGTTAGTAGATTACTATGTATATAGTAAATTGTTAACTAGTATCGTGCTAAAATTTTGCGCCATTGTCTTTAAAGTCCAATTTGTCAAAAAAGTATTTAAAATTATGAAAAAGGCTACTAGAAATGAGAATTACAATGATGGGTAAAAATAATAATATGAACGAAAATGTACTAAGCGCGGTCGATTCGACTACGCGCGACCGCTTGAAGGTTAAGTAAAATTCCACTAGACAAAATATTCTAAAGTGGCCTTTACAACTCGCACACCAATTTTCGGTGTCAAAATCAAAGTTTCAAAATTGTGTAGAGAAATTTCACTTAAGAATGCAAGGACTTCAAGTGAATGCAAAGACTTCAAAATAATGCAAGGTTTTCAGGTTAATACAAAGACTTCAATTGATTGCAGCCAAATGGTCTGAGAAAAAAATCTTAGCATTCTTTTTAAGGTCAAATGATTGGTGATTGCAAATTTTGATCTCCCAATCCTTAGGTGCATTCATTGAATGCAATCTTTATATTGAAGTCATAAAAGATTGTATTCCTAAAAGACTGTATTTTTTTACAAGCCTGCTTCGTAGCATTCATTGAAAGAACAGCACTTCGTATAATTAGAAAATAACAGATGACAACTGTCAAGTTTGACGTTTGAGTAAATGATTGTGTGACAGTGTGAGTGCTTCAAATTTTAAATTCAGAATCAAATTTGTATTTTTTTTCAAGTGTACAAAGACTTCCCGAATATCAAACAAAACTAACATACGTCGAACATTTTAGACTTAATCCAAAATAGATCAATCCACTTTTCCATTGTATTATTCGGATGATGGTTTTAGTGTGTCGGATTTGGGTTCAATCCCTGCCTGTGCCACCTGCAGTTTTTTTTTTCACGGGTACTGCCTCATGCGAGGAATTGACAAATCTTCCAAGAGTAATTCTTGTCATGAAATGTTCTTTCTAAAATTATCCGTTCGGATTCATCATAACAATTGTAGATCCCCTTCACACCTGAAATGAATCGCACACTGAAATGGTTGTTTTAAGTCACTAGGCCCTACTTGGACTGTTAATCCACCTAATTTCTTTTTTTTATTTATTTTTTGGAATTCTCAGGGCAATTCTTGTACTTCACAGAATTCTCAAGTAAATAAAGGTTATATACCGCATTTTAAAAACAATCCCTATTGACGACAACATTAAAATCGAAGTTGTCAAGGATTTTATCTGGAAGAAAATAATAGACAATGTGCACTTTCTACAGGGTGCGGCAGAGCCGACTGACGAGTTAAATGAGGTCATTAGCCTGTGATAAGATAGGAGTAGGCCTTAATAAGTGGTATACATATTTTGAATTGTATGGTAATGGCGTTTTTATTCGTAATCATGGTCTGGACAGGTGTACATCGTGGTTTCGTCGTGCGTGCATATTACGAAAATAATCTTTCTGTGATCGCTACACAAAGGGCTTTTCGTATACACTTCGGCATTCCACGTGCTGAATCTGTTCCTTCTGCAAACACTATATAATTGTGGATACGGAATTTGGAAGAAACTGGAAGTACCCTAAGTAGACTTGTACACAGAGCACCCAGAACGGTAAGAACCCCCGAAAATGTGCAGTTGGTTAGAGAGTCAATTGAGCAGTCACCAAGATGCTCAGCCCGGAAACACGCGGTAGCTTTGGGAATCTCAGACCGTTCTTTGAGGAGAATTGTTCACGAAGATTTATCATTCCATCCAGACATTTTCAGACATCGCCCACATACCATGGAAGAAATTAAACAGAAAATCACCGGGGAAATCGAGGCCATACCAGTCAAAATGTGCCGAAAATCATGTGAAAGCTTCAGAGATCGTCTACAACAGTGTATCAATGCTGACTGCCGCCCTCTTGGAGATATAATTTTCAAAAAATAATTATTGAAAAAAGGATTGAATATGGATTTAAATAAAAAAAAAATGTTTTCTCTAAGTTTTACTGTTCGTTATTTATAGCCCATCAAAACTCGTCAGTCGGCTCTGCCGCACCCTGTACATACCACTCATGCCAGTGTTTAAGACATAAGCAGAGAGGGGATATGTTACTAGGCTCTTTATTTTTTGAGTTAAGGGCAATTGGAGAAGAAGATATAACCTTGAACTGTATGAATTATTAACTTCCCATAGGAAGTTATTGTAATGGGTCCGATTTGTCAAATTGAAAATTTTGACATTTCTCAACGTTTCAAGGTCCCTAGAGTCGAAATAAAAGATTTTTAGAAAGATGTCTGTGCGTGCGTGTGTACGTACGTTCGTACGTCCGTATGTCTGTACGTTCGCGACGTTTTTTCGTCCTCCACAGCTCAAGAACCAGAAGAGATATCGACTTCAAATAAATTTTGTTAAACAGATAATAAGGCAGAAAGATGCAGAAAGGGCTCAAAAAAACTGAAAACAAAATTTGTCACCTCGAAAATTTTACGACAAAAATATGATTTCATCTCAAAAACAATTTTGTGCAACAAAGAATAATGTTTTTGACATCTGATTAAATTTTGAGAAAAATCTGATTCGACAGTTTTTTTTTATAAAAATAAAATCCTAAAAAAAATTACTCATAGTTGGTAAAAATTGAATTTCGACGCAAATATCTTTTCAAAAACATGAGATTAAGGCTTCAAACTTTTTTTATCTTATAAGATAGCCGCGTTTTATTACCACCATGATCTGATCCGGATCTTGAATTTACATGCATTACAACAACAACACAAGATCCTGCTTTGTGTTTGGATCTCAATTTGAGATCCAAAATTTAATTCATTTTTTCACAACAAGGAGCGCTTTATCATTGTTATTTCAAATGTAAATGTTGGTATCATTGCAAACAAATTAAATAAAACCTGTATTGCCATATAAACATTTCCATTTGACTGAAATAAAATATTTTTTTAAATAGAAAGCGAGAAGCTTTATATTTATTTATTTGGTATATAATCCATGAAAAAATTAGATATTTTAACAAAACTAGATATTAATTGTTGAAATTAAAATAATTAAGTCCAAAAAAATGTATATTTGACATAATTTATGGGTATTATTTTCCCCCAAAAAAAGGAACAAAAAAAATCATTGAGCAAAATGTTCTTTGGGCAACCCTGCTTTAAATGTCAAAAAATATAAATAAAATCGAGAAAGCTGCAGCACAAATGGGAGAAAAGATGTTCAAATAAATTGTAAGTAATCTCTAAATTAAATTATTTAAGTGTCACATTTATTAAATGATCAAAAAGAATCTGGACTACATGTAAGACCAAAGCGTTCCTGGATGCTTTGAGTTTGAGAGTACAATGGTGATTTGCAGAAACATTTTCAAAAGTTGTGGAGCTTCCATTTTTGGTGTGTTTGTTTTTTTTTTTGCTTCGTAATGTCACTTTTGAAAGAACGAATTTGACACTGCTACCAAACTTTAAATAACAAAAAATATGATGATCCAATGCTGGGGTGGAATCGTGTAAGCTGATTTTTGATAGTTGACTATCAAAATCAAGAAAATACGACTGTGTAAGGTGATAGTCATAGTTGACTATCAAATTTTTGTTGATTTTTTTAAGTGACACCTATTTAGGTGTCAATTTGATTAAATTCTGTATTGTTTATTTCGTTTCCTTTTTTTCGGTTGAAATGAATATTTTTGTGCCAGTTCAATTGTTTGTACAACCACATAACAGTGAAAATACAAATCAAATGGAAAATAAGAGAGTCAGGCTCATCCGCATTAACTTGAGGAATAAATTAAATATATTTGATCTCCCAACCGCAAAGTAAGTAAATGCATACCTACACAGGGATTAAATGATAAAAATGTGTTATACAACTATTTTAATAAGTTGTGTTCTCAAAAGATTCTATTCAAATTTTCGAGTATCTAAAGATACTTTTACAACTATCCTACAACTTTTGGATTTGCCAACTGGAGTCCGTTCAACACGTATTCCTCCTGTCCTCCAGTTGGCAGTGACATTAAATTTTCTTGGGACCGGTGGTTACCAAAGGCAAGTTGGTGCGGATTGGGCAGCTCCTTTAGGCCAAAGTACAGTTTGTGAGGTGACAACTTCAACTCTCAATATCATGGAGAGGAAACTATGCCCACAAAAAATTAAGTTCAACCTCTCAGCTTCAGAGAGAACCAAAGCCTTTTTTTAAGAAAACTATAAAATTCCTGGAGGTAAGCATGTTTTCATCGAACTTTTTAAATCAAGAAAATAAATGAATTTCTATTTCATAGTCAGCGGATGCATAGATGGTACTCATATCATGATGCTACGACCAAAAGAAAATGAACATATTTTTTTTAACAGGAAGGGAAGACATAGCATTAATACTATGATTGTAAGTAATTAAAAATTAATCGTCATAAGATAAACTCAAACCGTATTCATTCTAGATATGTGACCATAAAATGAAAATCTTGGCTGTAAATGCGAAATATGGTGGAAGCGCTCACGACAGTTTTGTTTGGAGACAGAGTGCTCCAAGACATAAACTTAATACGGAATATTGTGCTGGGACATCATCATCATGGCTTCTTGGTATTTATACACACATAATAGGCCAATTTCTTTTTCTTACTGATTAAATTTCAGGTGACAGCGGTTATCCACTGGAACCATTTCTTATAACGCCATATAGAAATGCGACCGAAGGTTCCCCAGAATCACGCTTCAACAACATACATTCTCAAGCAAGAAGTATCGTTGAGCGTTGCATTGGAGTGATGAAAGGTAAGAACCAATCGCCTTAATCACAATATTGTTCAAATGTATTGTAAACAAATATTTTGGAATTTTGTTAGCCCGATGGAGATGCATTTTGGAAGAAAGAAAGCTGCGGTATTCTCCAAAAAGAGCGGCGCAAATAATAAATGTTTGTGCTGCCTTGCACAACATTTGCGTAGACAGTAGAGAACCATACCCAGAAAATATTCCAATATCTTCTTCCGAGAGGGCGGAAAACATAATGGAATATAACTCAAATGAAGGAGCTCGAATCCGAAACCGAATGAGGGATGATCTTTGAGCAAATCGTCTTAGGCAGTAACTAAAAAAGCAATTAAAATATTTTGAATTCAATTACAAAAATAAAACTATGTAGATATACATATGTATATGAAGATAACTTAATTTTTTATTTTAAGAATATTGAATATACATACATACATACAAAATAATAATTAAACGAAGACCAAACAAACAAAACAAAGAAGATAGTACATGCAAATGTACTTTTAACAAAACAAAATAAGTAATTCATGGGTCACAGAGTTATACCTACATATATATGTACATAATATGTATGTATGTTCGTATCACTTTTGGCAGTAGCCAAACATAAAGTTTTTTTCACACCGCAACTCTTCAGATATTAGATACAGCGATTACTGCCATTATTTGCAATGACCGTGCAAAGGGCTTTCAAGGTGTCATTGACACCATCAATTGACTTCTTCATGGAGTCAAGTACAGCTTGTATGTCCGTTTCCACAGTCAGGAACTTCTCCTGTAGCTCCACCTGTTTTCGAGCAAGAAGGACAGACTCCTCGATTTGAGGCGCGTTAATACTTTTTAATGATGACCTTTCATGTTTGTTCATGCTTGGAGTCTCTATTAAATTAGTTTGAGTTGTTGCAGTTGCAGTTGTGGAATTACGGGTTGGTTGTTGGGCTATTATTTTATCCGAGTCGGATAAAAGGGTTTTTATTTCATCATCGAAATCTAAAAATGTTCAAAAGAAATGTAAATAACTATTTTATTTAAACTAAAACTAACTTACTTTCGTCTTCACCACCGTAGCTTGAAACACCACTTATACCCGCTATTGCTGCCTCAATTCCACAAACTTTTACAATAGTTTCTTCACTCGTGTCTAACGGTAACTCCATAAACGGGCCTCCTCCGGTTTGTTTTAAGGATTTTTGGTTCTGTAAAAGTTTTTTTTTTACGGAATACTTTCGCGTTGTCCAAATCTTTGTAAATTTATAGGAATTAGAATTATTTTTTTTGGTGACTAATTACAATTACTTACCCTCTTCCACTCTCGTGTGGATTTAGTTGGTGGTCCGTTTGCATTTAAGTTCTTTGAAAGTTTTTCCCACAGCATTTTGTGGGATTCCTTATAATTATTTCCCTTTGGAGAGAAGGATTTGGCCACGTCTGTATGCTGCTCCATGAAAGCCGTCAACATTTTCATTTGTGCCTTACTTGCGTGCGCCCTGTGTATTAATTAATGCATTACAATTCTTGTTTTTAGAATTTTAAACAATGTTTACTTACATTTTTGTCCGACTTTTTTGAAATATTCAAATTCTTCCGTTGTTTATTATTAAATAAATAAGAATTTGACACAAAATTCAAGTTTGAAGTATATGTTTTTTTGAAGTGATACCAAGCTTTGAGAAAAAAAATATGATTTCAAAACAATCATCTTACACAGACGGAAAAGTATAAACAATCAAATTTGATAGTCAAAAAAATGATAGTCAACTATCAGCTTAGCCGATTTCACCCCTGTTTTATTATCATGATCTGATCCGGATCACATCATGGTGATAATAAAACGCGGCTAATGCTGACGGCCGCTATCTTGGAGATATAATTTTCAAAAAATAATTATTAAAAATAGGATTGAATATTGATTTAAATAAAAAAAAATGTTTTCTCTAAGTTTTACTGTTCGTTATTTATAGCCCATCAAAACTCGTCAGTCGGCTCTGCCGCACCCTGTACAGTACATACCACTCATACTGCCAGTGTTTAAGATATAAGCAGAGAGGGGAGATGTTACTAGGCTCTTTCTTTTTTGAGTTAAGGGCAATTGCAGAAGAAGATATAACCTAGAACCTTATGAATTATTCAATTATGTTTAAAAGCCAAAAAAACCAAGACTATAGTTGAGTTGAGTTGTCTGTGAACTTTCGTTGGGGAAGGTCCCCTCTGTGTTGTGCGTCGATCATCCGTTGCCCGTGCGCGTCTTGTTTGAGTCTTGTGCCTAGTCGTGTTATTTGTTTCCCATAAATTTCAAATGTTTACATAAAAAAATAAATAATAATAACAAAACGAAACAAAAACATAGCAAACAAAAAATATTAACAGTGATGAACAACAATAAACCACGCCACACTAAAATCACTACAATAAAACAAAAACAACAAACAACCAACAACCAACAAAAAAAATAATAAATCATGATAAGCCAGCTCAGCATGGCACAGTGAGTACCATCCTTCACTTTCCCCTTTTTCTCTTACAATCGCATGGCTTGGCATGTGTATCAAATTGCATTGCGTTTTATAACTAAAGCTTAGTGTACACGATTGCCAGGTCTTAAAATCATTGTCAGATCTGCAAACGTCTGACAATGTGTGAAAATGAGCTGACAATGAGCTAAAAATTTAATTTGTGTGTACACGGTTTGCAGATATCTACAAACATCTGCAAATCTGTTGCCAAATATTTGTCTGACAATGTCGACAAACTAATTTGGCCAAATAGCTAGAAATAGATTTGCAAACATTTGTAGATTTTCTGCCAACCGTGTACAGTACACACCAAATCAAATTTTGGATCTTCAAATTTGTTTTCAGCTCATTGTCACACATCGTATAAGTCAGAAAATTTGTCTGCCAATGAATAAATTTGCAAATGTTCCTCAAACGGCATCTGCAAATTTATTCATTGTCAGACGTTTGCAGAAACGTCAGAAAATGAAAAAAATTTGGTGATCTCCCAATGAATTTTGTGTACACACGATTGCCACATCTGCAAATTAATTTGTCTTCAAAATCATTGATGAACTAATTTTTCTGCAAATCAATTTGGTGTGTACACGGTTGTCAGCTTGCGTGTACACGATTGCCAGATATCTACAAATTAATTGGCAGATATTTGTCTGCAAATTAGGAGCCAAACCATTTGTCTGCAAATTAATTTGGTGTGTACACGATTGTCAGCCATTCGAGACAATTTTTTCAGTGACAGATCTGGCAATATTTGCAGATCTGGCAATCGTGTACACTTAGCTTAATGCAATTGATACACAGGCTACGTCAACGTTGATAACAAATAGTTTTAATTAAAAAAGTGTTACTGTTTTGCATTAACAGGGCCGAATTCGATTCTTGTCACTACTAAGGCATAACAGTAGTGGTGGCGTGTATCGAATAGCATTCTGTGGTTCAGCTTAGTAATATTTTTCTTATAGTCTTTGTCTGTTTTGGTTTTGTTATTCTCTTATTTGCAATGGCTGGAAATTTCAGGGTAGATTATTGTAATATTCGTGGGCTCCCATACTGCTTTAAACAGGCCAGCTGTATTGGCACTAAGTGAAACCCAAGTAGGTGAGGATTCCGATCCCACTGAATTCTTTATTCAAGGGTATAACTTGGTGCCATTATTCTTTTCCCACCATGGTCTCGCCATATACATTAGGAATGATGTTGCTTATCAGTTTTTGCCACAATATGGTCTCTGCACCAATTCTTTTTCCAATTTTATGTGGTTTAAATTTTCTGTGAATAAGCAAATCATTCACTATTGCTTTCTTTATCGAAGCCCAAATCTAGATAGAGTGTCAACTTCTCGTGAATTTGATGCTTTGTCTGATTCATCCAAAGAATTGTTTCGTCCTATCCTCGCACTGAAATCGTTGTTACGGGCGATTTCAATGTACACAATTCTTCATAACTTCAACATTCGGGCCAGGCAACACCAGAAGGAGTTTGTGCTGAGATCTTTGCTGAGTTAAACCACCTAACTCAGCTGGTCAACGAGCCCACTCGAATATCGGACGTGGTAGGTCGAGCAGAAAACACTCTTGACTTGTTTCTTACCTCTGACCCTGTTAAGTACACTATTAGTGTTCTATCTCCATTAGGCTCATCCGACCATTGTGTCATATCAGCAAATTTCTCGTGTAAAAACTCTTCAGTTAAAGAAAGAGCTCCTAAGAGAACCGTTTGGCATTACGAGAAAGCCAACTGGGACGGTCTCAATAATTATTTTAGGATCTTTAACTGGGCACTATGCTTCCTCGATAGTGACGTTGACGCCAGCGATTTGATTCTCCTGGGAATGAAAACTTTTATCCCGAATAGGGTTAAAAGCATCAGACCTAAAGAAAACGCATGGTTCGATGCGAGTTGTAAAACCGGAATAAGTTCAAGCAAGCCAGGAAGGCCTGCAACGCCCATATTCGACGGACCAAATTTTTACATGACCAAAAATTACGGCAAAAAATACTGCAATACAAAATATAAGGAATTTTTCCTCTTCCTCGGTTCCTACGCTCGTTGTGAATGACACTCCATTTGTTGGCTCTTTAGAGAAAGTTAATCTCTTTGCTAGGCAATTCGCCGCCAATTCAACCAGTGAGTGTTATGTCTCCGCCTGTACTTGAGCGAGTTAGTGATTCTTTGGAGCAAATCTTTTTTCGCACTCGTAAAGAGAAAATCCTACTGTCAAGTACAGAGATTCGTTCTTTAGCCGTACTATGCGAATGTGGAAAGCCTTGCCACACTCTGTCTTTCCCAGCCATTGCAATATTCAGAAATTCAAAACTAATGTGCACCGACACCTCCTTTCAAGCCCTCTCTCCCTTTCCTAGTGCTCACACTGTGTCTACATAATAACGGTATAGTATTATCCCTTTGAGTGTGCGCTTATTATAAAAAAAAAAGTGAGCCGTCATGGGACGACTGGCTGATGTGAAACATTTTGTGTGTACAAGTAATATGCATAAAAGATAATACATATATTTACAGGAATTAAATATAGCCTAATGAAAAAATGAAGTATTACGAATTTCTTACAGAAAATGGTAACTTTATTTAATAAACATTTATTTACATGGATAAAAATTCGATATTAATATCAAGTGGCCACAATTTAAATATTTTCATCTGTGACTTCAGTAATAGTTATATTCGATGTTTCCTTTGCGGTATTATTGTGACGATTGGTCGATGATAACTAAAGTACGTTACAAAAGTATTGGATGAAACATTATCAAGATATCTCACAAATACAGCATCTATTGTTGTTCCATATTTGGTAGTAGATTCTCTTGGATTGTTGTTGATTTGCAATTGAAATTCTTTTTGAAGAAATGTGATTAATGGCATTGATTCAGCTTTTGCAAAATTTACATTCAAATCTCCAGCTAAAATTAATGGTAGCTTATGTTTATTCGTTTTAGAAATTATTGAACCTATTTGACTATAAGGAAATAACCTTTCATGTAAAAATGAAATTATATGATGCATTTTGTTATTAGGTGAAATGTATACTACAATCATAATTAATTCACTTCCGTCTTCTAGTTTAACATGTGAAGCACACATATCACCAATAGATGTAGATCGAATACCAATTGATATCTATCTACTAGAAAAAATCTTTAAAGCTCAAACAAATCTAATGTTCAAATATTGAAGAAAAACTTAATGCCAAATAAAAGCAAAATACCCACTCGCCAAAATATACATAACTATAACCAAACGTATAACTACCCCTATATTCTTCTTCTTCACAAAAATCTGCACGACAAAAATTGCATCGTAGCTTTGTATGTATGTACATAATACAAACCATGGTTCATATACAAGGATCGTACACAAGGAGAAGCAGACTTATGAATGTACACAAATAAAAACAAAAATCGGTACAAGATCCTGAACAGCTGATGTAAGCATACAAAAATTTCATTCATCCCCTTATTAGACACAATATTGAGACATTGCCGTCTTCCATATAAAAGTGCATTGATATAAAGTAAAAACAAAAACAAATTCATCGACCTTCATATGGAAGCTTTGTATATGAAAACATACATATATGTACAAGGATAGACTCAAATAGAATGAAGGAAAATGTGTTGACTTTTTGGCTGCAAAATTAACTGTCTCCCTTATTCTGCTGGCTGCTTATGGGAATGGAAATAATATTTTTCTCTCGCTCCCCCGAAATGTCTCACTTTTCGATACTTTCAATTCAATTTATTTTGCATTCATTTCACTTATATCTAATTAACAAATATAAAATTATATAATTAAATGATGGAAACAGAATACAATAAAATCAATCTATAACTATAAAGTTAGTGTTGATTGATCTAACATTTAATTTTTAAACTGAGAATAACTGACATGGGGTACTATCAGCTTTTCATAAGTTTTTTTTTTTTTTTAATTTTTATTAAGTAATGAAAAATAATTTATTATTTTATTATAATTTAGTATTTTGTAGGAACCGAGAAAAATCTTTGTTGTGTGTGTATTTATATGTATGTATATGTATATTATTAGGTTCTAGGAAGTAACTCTAAATAGTAACTCAACATCATTAAGGTCAATAGTAAAAAACCATGATCTGACACTTTTAAGAAATAAGTTAAAATTATTATTAATTCTGATAGAAATAAGTTAAAATTATTATTAATTCTGATAGATAAGGGAAGCTTATTGAACAGTTTGGCGGAGGTGGTTAGATAAAAGTTTGTGAAAAGTGATCTACGTGCAAACGGAACATTGAAGAGTGCTAAATTATTTACTCGTAAGTTATATACGGACGAATTTATAGTTGGTACATTGCCGCTTTGTATAAAGAATTCTCTCAAAACTTTGAAAACATAAAGATGTCTAAGAGGCAGGATGCGCAGATCACAAAAAAGAGGCCAGCTATGTGTGAATCGATTTCTACCGCATATGATTCGTACGATATGTTTTTGAGCAACCAAGAGGGACTCAAAAGTGTTCATGTAAACGACTCCCTAACTAACTATACCGTATTGCAGTTTTGAGTTAACAAGTCCGTAATAATCATAAATCATTGACAAAACACTACGTGAACAGTAAGGTTTTAAAAGATACATCTTTCGAGTTACTAAAGTCAAGTAGGTTCTTACTGTTTCAATATGACACTTCCAGTTCAGTTTTTTGTCGATGTGTACCCCTAAATATTTAAATGAATCAACAGAATTAATTTTAAAACAGGTTTTCGAGCAAAGATTAGAACCTTTGAAATTGTCTCTTCCACAAATATGCAGCGGTAAACTAATTTCGTATCATCGTATGAATGATAGGAAACTTCGTAGTCATCAAAAGTGTATCCTGATGTCTCAAAATGCATCATTTTAGTTTTTTCACTCATTATTAGTTTGTGAGCTGCAAACCAGATTCTGAGCATTTGAAGGTCCTCATTCATCCTAACTATACATTCGAAAGGTGTTTTTTCCGCATAAGTGAAAGCGATATCATCAGCAAAAGCTATTGGATTACCATTAAACCTTTGTTGAAATAGGGAGTTCATATAAATAAGAAATAATAATGGCCCAAGAACAGATCCCTGTGGAACTCCATTCTTTATAAGAACCGATGTACTAAAAACTCCATTTACACGAACGTTTTGCTCTCTGCCTACCAAATAAGATTTAAACCACTCATATGTGGAACCCCTAAACCCCGCATTATAAAGTTTGACTAATAGCAAATCATGGTCTACCATGTCGAACGCTTTGGTCATATCAATGAAAAGTGCCATATTTGATTGATTTTGTTCAACACCATTGTATAAGTTACAGCATACTTTTAGAATAGCATCTTCAGTGGATTTACCGGATCTAAAACCAAACTGGTCGGATGATAAATGGCAATTTTTTTCTAAAAATGAAAGCATTTGCACTTTTATTAATTTTTCAAAAAGCTTTGAAAAGGTAGGAAGTAACGAGATTGGTCTGTAGTCACTAATATTTTTTCTATTACCTTTTTTAAATAGTGGAATTACTTCAGCACGTTTTAACAACTTCGGAAATATACCACTCTCAACGCTAACATTAAAAATAAAACTCAAAATATCAACAATTTCCCATGCAATTTCTTTTAAAAATTTTCCAGAAATACCATCACTGGTGCAAGAATTTGTATTTTTCAGGCGACTTATCATTTTAAAAACTTCTGCTGGCGTTATAGCTTGGAAACAGAAGCTATTTACTTGCATTCTATCTTCTTTTAAGTTTGATAAAATATTACAATTGCAACTGTTGTTTATTGGAAAAGATGGTTTTAAGCTATCCGAAATATTAACAAAAAAATCGTTAAAACTATTAGCTATTTCGCTGTTATCATTAACTATGTTGTTGTTTATTAAAACATTGTTAATTTCATTGCTTTTTGGCTGTTTTCCTAGTAAGTTATTGACAACTTCCCATTCCATCTTGACATTACCCTTGAAACGATTAAAACGGTTAGTAAAGTAGGACAAACATTACTCGCGCACAGGGATGGTTGAGAGTTGTAAGTCACTAGGCCCTGGTTCTTCATGGACTGTTGCGCCACCTAATTTATTTATTTATTTATAAAGTAGGAATTACGGACATCATCTACCATTCTTTTAGTGTGTTTGCATAGTTTTTTTATAATATTTTTTTAAGCCTATATTTTGTGGATGCTTACTACATTTTATAGCAAGTTTTTTCTTCTTATCTATTAATTTTAATAAATGAGGTGTCATCCAGACTTTCAACATTTTTTGTGTGTGTCTAAAAGAAACAAATTGAGAAGAATCTTTGATGTGTTTATCTAAAACTGAGTTAAATAAATAAACAGCTTTAGTAGGATCACATTCAAAGTAAACTTCTTCCCAAAATTCATACCTTAACTTTTTCCGAAGTATACAAAAGTCCGTCCGAACTTTTTCTTTTCTTGTTATAAGGATTTGATTATCCGAGCTATGTTTGCACATATATAAAGCACATATAAAAGCACCGCCAACGAGACGGCCGGCCGGCGCACAGTGGGGAAAATGCGGACAAAACCTATTTTTCTGAAAGTAGGATTTTATTTTAAACAGTAAGTGTTTCTTATAGTTAATTGGTTGTAGAATCAGAAAATGAAAACCGTTTTTCAAAAAAAAAATTGTAGACCAGTAGATTTTCGCTCAAAGTTCAAATATCGTGAAAACTGATAAAATATTGGTATCCCTTAAATGATCAGTATATTGTGAAATTTGAAAGTTTTAAACAATTTTGTCTGCTTGCATGATTGAAATAAATAGATAAACAATACAGTATGTTATTTTATTGAAAAAAAATTGGATAAGGTATTTTTTGACGAAGAAACACTCTATTTATGTGATTTTTTTTAGTTCGCATAAGGTTTTAACTACTGCCTCTGTTTGCCTCTGTTAGCAAACTATTCCCAATAGATAGTGTAGGGTCTCAGCAACATTTTTCAGTAAAAATCTCATCCGGATACGTCCGGATGCGGTTTTTAGAGCAATTTTAAGTTGGGAAGTCATATAAAAAAATCGATATTTATGCCTTTTAACCAGTTCGGCACGAGTACGATAACTTTGGCGCCAAGATATAATAACGGTTTTTGGTAGAGGGGCTTAATACAAGCATTTTTTACTATGGCAGGGGGGGTCTATCTCCCCCCGTTTAGGCGGTAGGGGCAATTTAAAAAAATTAGTATTTAAAATGGAAAAAAATAATTAAAAAATAACGGTGATACTTAGAATTAAGTTTTATACATTTTTTTAAGCCAACATTCTGTTTTATTAGCCAGTTTTTAATTCAAGTCAAAACTATGCGTAGTTTTTGAAAAAAATAATTTTAAACTCAAAATTTGAGTAAAAAAAGTTAAAAAAAGGTTTAAAGTGTAATTTTTCAATACTTCAAGATTATCTACCATTGTTTTTAGTTCAGAATTTATTTCTCTTATTTGTTTTTGATCAAAAACTGAAAACTAGATGATTTTATGTCTTTTAGTTTTTGAGAAAACTAATTTAAATACTAATTTTTTAAATTGCCCCTACCGCCTAAATGGGGGGAGATAGACCCCCTCTCCCATAGTAAAAAATGCTTGTTCTTAACTGTTCTATACAAATCCGTCATTAAACTTTGTCGCCAAAGTTATCGTACTCTCCCCACCAGTTCTGACGATGATGATGACATTCCCAACTTTAGAGCATTTTCATCTGTTGGTTTACACTGGAGTTTTGCAATGTCATTCATTTCCGATGGCTTTGCCCCGCAAATGGTACAATTACTACTAGAAGTTGTATTTGTAACAATTTGTGCCGTTTTTCCATCTATCATTGTGAAATACATTGCATGTTTTATTTTAATAAAGAATCCATTGAACTCAATTTCAGTATCTCGGAGATTCAAAATTTGAGCTTCTACACGGTCTTTTTCTTTTCTAACTTCTTGCAGTTTCTTTCGAAAAGAAAAATTGAAGAGCTGGTGAATGATGGGTTGAGGATGGTCGAAGATTTTTCTTCATTTTCTCGTTGAACAAGTTTTAATAATACCAGGGATGTAAGAATTAAATGTCCATCAGAAATGCCTTAAATTGAAACTTCATAGATTTGCATATATCAAATTAAGTTTATTTGAATTATTTTGAATAAGCTTATTAAGATTAAATGATTTTTTTTTATTTACTTGAATTATTTTTTTTTTTATTTACCTACTTGAATTATTTTTTTATTTTTTATTTAAATTTATTTTATAAAACAAATCAAACGGTAAGCTTTGAAAACAACAACTATCTATGTCATTATAAATCCAATGTTTTATCCTTACAACTGCAAACAAAATAAACCTAAACATGTTTTTTACTCACAACCATTCACCTTTAAGCATATTAAAACTGAATTTTTAATAATTTACAATGCTTTTAAAATTCTTTTTTCGCTATTTATTATTATATTCGCAATATACCTTAAATTCGGTAAACAAATCTTTGTTTTCAGATATGTTTTCCGAAAAAAGCCATTTTCTCTTTTAGTGGGCGTGGAAATGGGCGGAATTTTCTGGTGTAGATTTGTCTTGCTATTGGCTATCATTCCTGAAAATTTCATTTAAATCAGTTCATTAGTTTAGATTTTATAGAGTTTTGTCCGCTCCCCCATACAAGATGTCCCACTGTGCGGCGGCGCGCGTCCAGTCGCCCTAAAAGTTTATCTGCTCATTAGAGTACTATGGTTGTCATATACAAAGCTATAGTTTTCATATACAAAGACCGTACACTCTACTACATATAAAGTATATATGTATATATATGTATACGTCAGTATACCCGTCGCCACACCGTACACTCTACTACACATAAAATATATATATGCATACCTTAGTATACCGACCCGTCGCCACGGCAAGCGTCGCCAAGCCAACAATTCGATTTACAAGTGATCCTATAGATGTTTCACATCAAAAAAAAATAGACAAGAGTACTTCAGTTAAGAAATCCTCGGATACTAGCCCCTAGTTTAAAGACGACCGAACGCCCAAGTTCAGAAAATAAGTCATTCGTAGTGAAAGTTAGAGTTCATGGTCTGGATGACTGAAAGAAATTTAACAAGGGATCGTAGAAAATTTAAATCCATCGTATTTCATGTATCTTTTCTCCAAGGATCAGTAGCCTTAAAAGTTTATATGAAAGCCTTCCATTTTCTTTCTATTCCCACATGTCAGTTTTACTTTCAATGATCAACTCTAACCTCACAATCTTCATTTTCAATGACAGCTATAACTGATATGTCCAAAAAAATTTCATTGATAAGTTTCAATAATGAAATTCAACGATGTCTTTAACTGGCTTATTAAAGTTACAAATATTTCTGTTAAATCAATAATTTTTAATTGCTCTTGCAAAAACACAATCTTTAATGCGAGTTTATTCATTTCTCTGGAATATCTTTGTCTGAACAACTATGTATGTTAAGTCTAGTATATTTCGATCAGAGAAGTAACAAAATTTCTCTAGTAAATTATAGATTAAAGACTGAACAAATAAAATCATTCATATTCTCTGATTGGTTCTCGGCAATCGCTGGGTGAGGTGTGACTGTGACAAATCACCAATTTCATGATGTTTAATTACAAAGATAAAAAACATTGTCCATTGTCTGGTGAAATCATGCTTCTTAAACTAGTAGAGCCTGCAAAAGAATCATCTGGTAATTAACTGATTTATACGTGATTAGGTGATTTCTATGTTCCGACAAAATTTTGTATAAAATGACATTTTCTTCTGGTAACAAAAGTTTAATTGAAGGATTTTACCTATTTATTTTACCATGGTCCTTTGGCAAACATTGAAATGCTTTGTTTTGTTCTAAAGTATTATGCTCAAAACCTCTTATTGATATTATAAAACAAGGATTTTAAACTCATCAACTCCATGAGAATATACATAATGTAGGTATACCTATTCATATTAACATTTAATTTCTATCACTTTTCAAATTGGATATGTACCTTCAAAAACATATTATCTTAATAACTACAAAACAATCCCCACACAAGTTATCCATTAGTGATATAGTATGGTATATGTATAGTCCTTTCAAAAAATACAAGTCAGCTTCCTGGGAATACCTCTCGCATTCTTAGAACAAGAACAAAAACATAGAAACTTTTTACTATATTGACTTTTATGTTAGACACATGGAAAACAAAACAAACATTTGAATTTCTTATTCACCATCATGGCTTGGCATACCTATGCGACCTAGGTACGACCTACGAATATACCTTCTACCTATGGCATGGCCTGGTTGAAAAGAATGTCCTTGGACTAATAGACGTGTTTTTCTACATAGTACCTTTACTCACTCTGTTTTGGATATGACATAAATATGAGAGTGTATATGAGGCAAAGGCCGAAGTTAAGAATACGTTAAGTTGGAAAACTAAAATTGAAGAAAAGAAAAAAGAAATATGAAAAAACGACGCGACAAGTTCACTCACTCGCATATATGTATGACAGCTATGGCCAAAATAATAGAAACATTTGTTACTTTTGAGTTTAACTGTTTTTTTTTCATTTAAGTTAAGCCAACACGCACCATGAAAAAGGCAATATAATGTCAAACGGGTGTTCTTTTTAAAGATATATAACTTTATGTTGCCAAAATTGTTTTTACTGACAACCATTTTGTCAGCTGTCAAGTGAATTATTTTTAGTTTGTTTTGGCATTTCAACACAAATAGGTTGGACACCTCAACAATGCATTGAAATTGTGAATTTAAAATCATGGTTCTTTTGTTTTTTCATAACCGAATTTTGTTTAGCAATGAAGCTAACTTTTGGTTGAATGGATACGTCAATAAACAAAACGTACCTATTTGGAGTAATGATAATCTTAATCAAAACACCATTACATTCACGAAAACTGACTCTTTTGTGTGTTTTATAGGTTGGTGGAATAATTGGTCAGTAATTTTTTTAAAAACGATGCTGGCCAGAACGTTTAGTATTGACCCATAATTACTGACCAAGCGTTGATTTCAACAAGACGGTGCAACACGTCCTCCAAGATTGTTTCATTCATTTTATTTTCAGTGGGGATTTATAAATTAGCTAGTCCAAACGATAAGCCCGCAACGATTGACTACTTGGAGGACAACATTCACTGCATTATTACGATATGCGGCTTCTATCAATACGTTCAAGCCAGCCGCTGCAGTCATATGCGAGAAATCATATTTAAATTATGATGCCAAATTTTCATGTCAATTTAAGAAAATATTCTTATTTTTTAACTTCCCATAGGAAGTTATTGTAATGGGTCCGATTTGTCGAATTGAAAATTTTGACAATTCTCGACGTTTCAAGGTCCCTAGAGTCGAAATAAAAGATTTTTAGAAAGATGTCTGCGCGTGCGTGTACGTCCGTACGTTCGCGACGTTTTTTTTGTCGTCCATAGCTTAATGGATGTTCAAATGGTCGACATGTGCATTCAAGAGGACACAAGCGTCCACAGGTTTTTTCTCAAAACCCACCTCTGTCTATCAACTCCTACTCTCACCTCCCCGTGGTGAACATCGGGTGCCTAGTACCTCAACTGGAGATTGGGTTCTAACCCCAGTGGAAAGTTGTTGGGGGCAGCAAACGAGAGGGGGGGGGAGGTGTTTCCACTAAGGCACCTCTCCTTATCCAGACGGCAGCGGACGAATTCTCGAGATGGAATCAACGGTGGCGTCTACAGTTCCAGTAAGGCTGAACTACTTAGTGAACACCTTATAGGGCTTCTACTACTTATTCGGAGCCCAGGCCTATAAGGAGCGGTTTATCCGGCTCCCCGTCCTTGGAGTTATACTAAGGATCTGGCCCTCCAGGTTGGGGGTTGTGCCGTCAGGGTGACTTCCTGACCACGTAAAAATTTTCTAGTTGCGAAGCACCAACAAGCCTCGGATACGGTCGGATTCACTGTTGACAACCCAAGCAAACGAAATAAGGACAACGAACTTCGGATCTGTACGTGGAATGTTAGGTCCCTTAACAGACCACGTGCAGCCGAACAATTAGCGGAAGCCCTAAACTGCTGCAAGGCAGATATTACCGCCATCCAAGAAGTGCGATGGGATGGACCGGGCAAACGCAAACTAAAAGACTGCGATATATACTACGGCGACTGCTACCGAGAACAAAGGCAGCGTCTATTTGGGTGTGGATTTGTTGTTGGAACTAGACTCAGGCAAAAAGTCTTGAGTTTCAACAGTGTGAGCGAGCGCATCACGACAATCCGCATCAAGGCTAAATTCGCCAACATAAGCCTAATATGCGCGCATGCCCCAACAGAGGAGAAAGATGAAGACACCAAAGACATATTCTTCGAGCTCTTGGACAAGACATATGAGCAGTGCCCTGGCTATGACATTAAAATTGTCTTAGGAGATTTTAATGCCAAGCTAGGAAGAGAAGACATCTTTGGTGGCACAATCGGAAGATACAGCCTGCACGACACCACCTCCGACAACGGATTCAGGCTGATCGATTTCGCTGCAGGGCGAAACGTTCTGGTAGCTAGTACGCAGTTCACACATCTCAATATCCACAAGGGGACATGGAAATCTCCTGATCAATCAACCGTCAACCAGATTGACCACATTGCGATCGACGCACGACACTTCTCCAGTATACAGGATATCCGAACATTCCGAGGGGCCAACATTGACTCGGACCACTACCTTACCTCGTTGTAGCCAAGGTACGGCTACGGATATCCCGGTCCAAGCCAAAACAAGGAAGTACTGTGAGAAGTTTCGACGTTAGACGGCTACAATCGCAAGAGACTGCCATGTCCTTTTCCGATCGAGTCTCTAGTAACCTCTTAAGGAGTCCTATGCTGCATGCATTAAGCATTGAAAACCAGTGGCAACATTGCCTTGCAGCCTTCAGAGATGCCGCCTCTGAAGTGCTAGGTTTCACACGTCCACAACAGTGAAACCCCTGGTTTGACGACGAATGTCGGCAAGCGCACGCAGCGAAGCAAGAGGCATACAAAAGGACCAGAGCTGCTCGCGAGTTCTACGAGCAGAGGAGGAGAGAGGAACACCGGCTTCTTAGATGGAAAAAAAGAGAGCACGAGAAGCGCGCGATCGAGGAGATAGAGGGATGTTACAACAGGAATGAGGTTCGTAAATTTTACCAAAAGGTAAAAAAAACTCCCAAGGGTACCAGCCACGAACCGAAGCCTGTAAAGACGATCAGGGGAACATCGTAGTAGAACCGCAGTCTATGTTGAGAATATGGAAAGACCACTTCTCCAAATTATATAACGGCGATGACGAACCGAATCCCGCTGTAAGGGAGGTAGAACCACTCAACTTAGGCGACGCAGATCAACAATTCCGCCTACCCGACCTAGACGAAGTGAAGATAGCTATATCTAAACTGAAGTCAAACAAAGCTGCTGGAGCTGACGGCATAGCTGCCGAACTATTTAAAGCAGCAGGCGATGACTTGGTAGGTAGCATGCACCAACTCATCTGCAAAATATGGTCGGAAGAAAGCATGCCCCATGAGTGGAATCTCAGCATAGTTTGTCCGATACATAAAAAAGGAGACCCTTTAAATTGCGCCAACTACAGAGGGATCAGTCTCCTTAACATTGCATATAAGATCCTTTCTGCCGTACTATGTGAACGTCTGAAGCCGTTCGTCAACAACCTGATAGGTCCTTATCAGTGTGGCTTCAGACCAGGAAAGTCCACTATCGACCAAATATTCACATTACGGCAGATCTTGGAAAAAACCCAGGAGCTTCAAATCGATACCCACCATCTCTTTATCGATTTTAAAGCCGCGTATGACAGCATCCATAGGGAAGAGCTCTACAGAGCAATGTCTAGTTTTGGCATCCCTGTCAAACTTATCCGTTTGTGCAGAATGACGATGGAGAATGCACGCTGCTCCATCAAGGTCGGAAAAGATCTCACCGATGCATTTGATGTCAAAAAAGGTTTTAGACAAGGCGATGCACTGTCATGCGACTTCTTCAACATCGTTCTGGAAAGAATTGTGCAAAACTCAACCGTCAAAATTACTCGGATACGCAGATGATATTGACATAATTGGAAGATCAAAGCGTGATGTCAGTGGAGCGTTTTTGAGCATTGCGACGGAAGCGAAGAAGATGGGTTTAGTGGTCAATGAGGGCAAGACCAAGTATATGCTGTCATTAAAAAAGGACATTGAACAACGACGTCTTGGACAAAACGTCACCATGGACAGCTATAACTTCGAGGTAGTTAAGGACTTTGTCTACCTAGGCACCGCCATTAACACAGGCAACGACACCAGCGCTGAAATCAAACGAAGAATAACTCTTGCAAATCGTTGCTTCTTTGGACTTAGAAGGCAATTGAGAAGTAAAGTCCTCTCTCGAGCATCTAAAATCACCATCTATAAGACACTCATCATCCCGGTTCTCATTTATGGCGCTGAGGCCTGGACCCTGTCAAAGAAAGATGAGAACGTCTTAGGATGCTTCGAGAGAAAAATTCTTCGGGTGATTTTTGGTCCCGTACGTATAGATGGAGAATGGAGGAGAAGATATAACGACGAACTGTACGGGCTGTACAGCGACACTGACCTAGTTAGCAGAATAAAAGTCCAACGGCTTAGATGGCTGGGTCAAGTAGAGCGAATGGACATCAACGCTCCAGCCCGGAAGGTCTTCGAATCCAATCCCGAGGGACGGCGCAGTAGAGGAAGACCGCGACTCAGGTGGCGCACTCAGGTGGGTGAGGACCTCAACCAACTTGGCGTGCGAAACTGGAGACAGCTAGCTAGGGACCGAGCTGGCTGGAGACGCATGTTGGTTGAGGCCCAGGTCCGCCCCGGACTGTAGCGCCACCTTAAGTAAGTAAGTAAGTATAGCTCAAGAACCAGTAGAGATATCGCCTTCAAATAAATTTTGTTATACAGATAATAAGGCAGAAAGATGCAGAAAGGACTCTCAAGAAAATTGCGTGGGTATTTTTTTTTACCATAGCAGTTTAAAAAAAGGTGAAAATTTTGGTTAAACCTAAAGTTCTCACGAACCAATAACGCTAGAGACTTGAAATAAATTTTATATTATATATTGTAACGCGATACCAAATAAATATATTTTTGGAAAAAAATCCAATTACCATTTTTTTTATTAATCAAAAAAACCGAAAAAAAACATTTATCACCTCAAAAATTGTATGAACAAAAAATGACTTTATCTCCAAAACACTTTTGTGCAACGAAGAATAATGTTTTTAACAACTATTAAAATTTTGAGAAAAATCGAATTGACAGTTTTTTTATAAAAACTAAAAACCTATAAAAAACATTACTCAAAGTTGGTAAAAATTGACTTTCGACTCAAATATCTTTTCAAGACTTTAAGATATTGGCTTTAAATTAATTTTTTGTTAAAAGCAATATTGTTTTCAATATTCGGTAAAATTTTGAGGAAAATCCAATTGACAGTTTTTTTTATAAAAAATAAAAACCTAAAAAAAACAATATTAAAATTTACTTCCAACTCAAATATCTTTTCAAATATTAAAAAATGATTGGCTTCAAACTTATTTTATCTCACAGAAAATATTTTTTTTGATGTTCAGTACATTTTTTATAAAAATCTAACAGTCAGTTTTTTCATAAAAAATTAAAATCTACAAAAAATAGTACGCAAAATTGGTAAAAATTGATGTTCGGTTTTCGATATCTCGTGAACAATAGAAGATATTGACTTCAAATTAATTTCATTCATCCAATTTGTATTTGTTTATATAAGAAATATTTTTTTTTAAGAAACGCTAGTCAAATTGGTAAAAATTGGTTTTCGACTAAAAATCTCGTTAACAAAAAAATTATTTCGAAATCAAACTATTTCATTATATGCAAAATATTGTTGGGAGCTTTTAAATTTTTAAGAATAATTCAACTGAAAACTTATTTAACAAAACACGAAAACCTAAAAACTTTTAAGCAAGACAAATGGGAAGTTATCAGTGTGGGTCGCATCCAGCCTCTTTTTTTACTCCATTTCAATTTAATAAGAATTGTATGGCATTATGACAAACAATTTAGTTCAGCTAGTCAAAAAATGTTCAAATTTGGGGGTGACACCATAATACTTATAGTTGTGTTCAATCTCAGATATTCATTAGTTCATAAGTGTTTTATGCGTACAGCTGATCCAAAACAGTAAATCCAAAGAATTTCTTGTATGTAGGTATCTGACAGAACTGCTTATTCAGCATATACAAAGTTTGATTGGTAGGAACTTGGACTGTTGATAAGAGAAAATTAAAGATTTTATTTAGGTGAATTTTTAAGAGTATCCATTGAACTTTTTATTTTACAGTCATTTTTTACCTCGAATTCTAAATGTTTGCCTGTTTTTACATATGTAGTTATACACCTTGTTTAAAAAGGTATCTACAAATTTTAATATCCAGCCAATGGTTACTTATTTTGGGTGACAATAGCTGTGTTTAACCACCTGCACTTGGCAGAAAAGTGTAGGTTTGTTTTGTTCATTGAAAAAATGTCTGTACTAACTTATGGTACACTGATAAGCGTTCATTGAGCTGATTACTGTAGTTCTGAATATTCTACACTTGCATGTTTATAAAATCTGTCAAAATCAGCAGACGTCATTATAACTTTTAGCGCAGATTAATGTCTGATGGTTCAGAGTTCTTAAAACATTAAAATAAATTTGAAAAAGTAAGTAGATAATTTAGTATTTATCCAATAATTTAATTATTAATAAAGTTAAATGTTAATTCAGGCGAATTTAATTTATTTTCTTTTTTTACACATCTGACGTTTGACGTTTTTGCTTGAATTTGCTGAGAGCATTATACTGTACTGGCAATTTTTTGGATGAATATGGACAAACCCAATGTTTTCAATTTGTGTTATTTTGAAAAATTCGTCTATGATAGCATACTAGAGAGTGTTGACCATTAAAATTTGCCCTTTAGATGGCGTTTTTAGCAGGATAACCACCTTAAGTATTTTCTACTGTAAACAAAGTTCTGATTTCAAAGTAACAAAATGTATATTTTTAATTGATATTCTCAATAATAATTGGACCTTAATCTCTCAAGAGTAGTAACTTAAAAGTAGTACTTTAATTACAAATATCAAATATATAATCTGTCAACAAATAAAATAAATTGGATCTTTTGTCGAATTGTATATTGCTTTTTAAAGTTAAAATCAAGTGTTCTTATTATTTTACCAGCCTTTTTATTGAAACTTGCAGCAAATGCACTTCAAAATCTTGAATTTTTTAAAATCACAATTCAAGCAACTACCTACCCGTGGGATGATGGTTAGTGCGTTGGACTGTCATGCAAGAGGTCTTGGGTTCGATCCCTGCCTATGCCATCTAAAGTTTTTTTCACGGGGTACTGCCTCTTGCGAGGAATTGACAAGTTCTCCAAGAGTATTTCTTGTCATGAAAAGTGCTTTCTCAAATTTGCCGTTCGGATTCGGTCCCCTCAATCCCTAAAAACAGTACTCGCAGACAGGAATGGTTGAGAGTTGTAAGTCACTAGGCCCTAGTTCTCAACGGACTGTTGCTTTATATTTGTTGTTTATATTTTATAATTCAAGAAACATTAACAATGTACATATTAACCATTAAAATTAAATGATTAAAGTTAAGATTTGATGCCTTTTCACAAGTGCTAAAGACATAATTACCAAAAATTAAGTTTTGTTCCTATTATTTAGGCCATAGCTGTATGCATATAAGGTACATCATTTTGTAAATTATAACATACACTTGCAATTATATCCCATATATGCACGATATACCAACACTGTGTGTAATGGAGTCCTGTCATAAACTTTACCTACCAACTAAACAAAAATATAGATACACATTGTACCTTAAAAAAAAAAGAAACGCCAAATGAATAAATTATTACCTCAATAATAGTCTAATCAATATTTTGTTGTAACTATATGTAGATGTAGATATATTTACATTTGGATTGAGTTCTTTTACTTTCTCATACTGCCTATCAGGGTTGCCATGTCTTAAACTAGTTAAAAAATTAAATTTAAAAAGAATTGTAGCCCAAAATGGGAGTGGGAAAAGTAGCCCAATATGACACCTTCATCGTAATTATCGTCCATTTCATATTCGTTATTACATGATAGCCCATTTTTAGCCCAAATTTGACTGGGCTGTTTTATTTAAACTGTTGTTGGGAATTTTGGAAAAAGATAACCCAATTCCTGATGGCTACTTATAGCCCATTTGTAGCTTAAATTTGATTGGGCTGTCACATTAAAACTTTTATTGGAAGTTTTAAAAAAAATAACTCAATTTTGCGAAAAATAGCCCAATATGGTAAGCCTGCTGCCTATAACTCTCCTCCATTTGTTTTATCATGTGTTTGTCTAACCTGTAGATTTGTGTGTACCAGCAGCAGGAGAAGCGAGTTTTCTTTTACTTGTTTCCTCCTTGTTTACGAGGACACACAATTTGAATAAAACAAACAAAACCAAAGAATTAAGGACATTATTCAAATTTTGACACTACACAAACCATTCCTCTTCCTTAAATATATGTAAATACGAGTCGAGTATGTTTTATTTTATTTGTACATTTAACATATAGAGAAATATAAAAGAAGGAAAATCCATCATCATCGTCATCATCAATAAAGGAATTTTTACCTTCAGGAATTATATTCAAATCCTGGAAGCTCGATTGATTATTCAATTTCTTTTTTCTAGTAATTTTTATTTGTGATTTAAATATCAATAATAATTTATGTACTACGTATAATTGTAGGTATGTATATCCTTTTTGTGTAGGGCCCACGTCACCTTGTTGCTTTATATTTTTCTTTTTTTCGTTTGAATTTTTTCTTTTTAATTTGCACTTTAATTAAGATAATTGTGATCAACAGCACGTTTTGTATGTTCGAAGTGAAACATCAAAATCACACACAGAGGCACTCGCGCTTTAACTGAATTTTAAATGCAAAATTAATAGTATCACGGTTTACGGTCGTCGTCGTGTCATTTGTCGTTTGACGTTCCAACATAGAATCACCCTCTTTTTCTACCTTTGCATTTTTATTTTAACTTTTATTTTTTATTTTTATATTTTTCAATATGAATTCGGGGTTTTTTTATTCAACGGAACGCACCGCATAAAACAGACTTCGCTCTCGAAAGGATTAACTTGCCGACTAAACTAAAGCACTAAAATGTCAGTTTTATTTTTTAAATAATTTCAAATAGACGACGACTACGACAATGAGGACAACAACGACAAACGAAGAGAATAAGGACAACACAACCAGCAAGGAATCAATCTCACGAATGAAATAGTAAAACCGATAAAATAAAAGCAAAAAACACGTCGTCGTCGTAGGAAATTTTACCTGCTTTAAATATGACTGTAGGTCTTTAGGTATCTATACAGAACAACAAAAGACCGAGAAGCGAGCTTTACCAAAAATGGGTCAGGTGGAATTTTGTATATTGTCTTCATTGGACAGGACAGGGTTGGTGTTGTATAGGGGCATGATGTGGGCTTGATCCATGGAGGACAACAAAAGAATGTGAATGACCACAGTCACCGAACGAACATATGATTAGGGCTATTTATTTACAGGGCCCCTGGTATTGTGGGGGGAAATTGTATACGAGTGGATCAATTTAATATCACCCACGGAAAGAAACCAATCAGTGGTCCTCAAACGAACGGAAGTTCATATTTTCTTAGGGGCACATCTAAACTTTCAAAAATCGCAGTAAATACTAATATAGTACAGGGTTATCTATTTTGCGGTTTCAAAAGCAAACGTAAAAAAGAGGCTGGGATGCGAACCACACTGATAACTTCCCATCCCGTCTGTCGATTTGTCTTGCTTAAAAGTTTGTCTATATGTATCAATTTTAACTAAATTTGCGTACTATTTTTTGTAGATTTTATTTTTTTTTATGAAAAAACGGACTATTGAATTTTTATAAAAAAAACTACTGAATATCGAAAACAATATTTTCTGTGAAATATAATAAGTTTGAAGCCAATATTTGTAATTTTTGAAAAGATATTTGAGTCGAAAATCAATTTTTACCAACTTTTGTTAAATTTTTTTTAGGTTTTTAATTTTTTGTACAAAAACTGTCAATTCGATTTTTTTCAAAATTTTACTGAATGTTGACAACAATATTTGTTGAAAGATAAAAGTAGCTTAAAGCCAATATCTCAAAGTTTTGAAAAGATATTTGAGTCGAAAATCAATTTTTACCAACTTTTATTAATTTTTTTTTTAGGTTTTTATTTTTTGTAAGAAGCTGTCAATTCGATTTTTCTCAAAATTTTATCAGATGTCAAAAACATTATTCTTCGTTGCACAAATTTGTTTTGGAGATGAAATCATATTTTAGTCGTAAAATTTTCGAGGTGACAAATTTTTTTGTTTCAGTTTTTTTGATTTATAAAAAAAACCGTTAATTGGATTTTTTCCAAAAATATAATTGTTTTGTATCACGTTACAATATATAATATAAAATATAAAAAAATAATTTAAGTCTCTAGCGTTATTGGTTCATGAGATATTTAGGTTTTACCAAAATGTTCACCTTTTTTTTTAAACTGCTATGGTAAAAAAAACCACCCACGCAATTTTCTTGAGAGTCCTTTCTGCATCTTTCTGCCTTATTATCTGTATAACAAAATTTATTTGAAGTCGATATCTCTTCTGGTTCTTGAGCTATGGAGGACGAAAAAAACGTCGCGAACGTACGGACGTACAGACATGCGGACATACGGACGTACGAAATCTTTCTATTAATCTTTTATTTCGACTCTAGGGACCTTGAAACGTCGAGAAATGTCAAAATTTTCAATTTGACAAATCGGACCCATTACAATAACTTCCTATGGGAAGTTAATATAAGGATCTACACAACGATGAAGCGAATTCTAAATACAATTGTGTGTGTTTAAAAATGTACACGAGATTAATATTCGTTAACACTGATGTAGCACTACCAATCTTGACAAAAAAAAAAACAATTTGACAGCTATTGTCTTGGAGTCAGTTTATTTTAGCATAACTACTTACTTACTTACATAACTAATACTAACGAAATACAACCTGTTTATCGGTATAAATTAAACATTTGTAGAGAAGTTTAATTTGCTGTATTCATAAGATTTGTTGAGGTATTCGCATTCAAAAATTCAAAAACACCGGCATTTTGGAAATAAATTTTATATGTACATATGTACAAATTATTGGCTGGCAGACCTGCTAAATATATTACAACTTATTTGATAGTTGTACCTTGAACCAATGAACTATAAAAGCTATGAAATAAGAAAAGTCCTTAAAAAAACATTGCAATTAAAAATCTACAATCAATAAAAAAAAGTCAAATCACAAGTTCACGTTTGCAAGCTATGATCATTCGAGAAATAAGACAGTCACTAAGCTTTTCACGCAAAACTAAGACTAACTGTGATTGCAAAATTTGCATCATTAATTTTATAGTGAATTTTAACTATTTCAATGCTTTGTTGAAGTATGTAACGTTATATTTTTAGTAACTTCGTATAGTTTCACTTGATGTTAAAAATTGACAGATAAAAAAGTGACAACTGCCCGAATAGCATGATATTCAAAATGAAAAATGTCATTGGGCAGGTTCAGGCAACATAAGGGACTTCATTTGCAGTCAACTTCATTCTATGTACGTATGTACACGTATGTACATTTTGACCAAGGCACTTAGTTAGTTTTTCAACTGTCATGAATTTCAAATTGAGAACTTTACTTCGCAAGCCTCTACTTTAAGTTCATAGTACAAAAAGTACCATACAAATTGCTGTCTACAAAACACTCCTCAAGCAAGCTACAAGTCCTTCACGATTTGTATTTTGTATTGTTAAGAAATGTTAGTTTTTTTTTTTAATTTACAGAAAGCATTAAATGAAGTTGTGCAGAAAATAAACAAATCATAGAGTAATAAAGTTTGGCTTTCAGTTGAATGATAAAACAAGATCAACTGTTATTTTGATAGAAGTAGACTTTACTTGATAGTAAGAGAGATTTTTCTTGACTAACTTTCCAGTCAACTTTCCAATAAAGTTGCCTTAATTGGAAGGCAATTTTTTGGCAGCTGGCCAATCAGATACTAGAAACTTGCCTTACTTTCAAGTCCCTTATGTCACCTGAACCTGCCCATTGAAAGACAAGTTCACTGGAAAGTTAGTCTAGAAAAATCTCCCTTACTATCAAGTCAAGTCAATTTATGTCAAAATAAAGCTGATCATGTCTTTCATTTGATTGAAAACTGAACTTAATTACTCTTTAAATTATTTATTTTCTGCACAATTCACTTTTAGTTTAGAGTTTATGACGCTTGTCCAACTAACTAGTGAAGTTACCTACGTCACTTAAGAATTTTAACAAATGCGTCTATTTTCTTGCCGTTTTTAACTGTCTTATGATTTCGATTGAAACATTTCTGTTATTTATGTCGCCTATAATAAACCATAATCCAGCCATGTTGGACTCTGTTCTTTTTTTGTTTTACTTTTGTCCAGCTATTGTTTTGACCGTCCATCCATCCACCTCAATTTGTGTTTGTTATTATTGTTGTTGTTGATTTTTTGAAGTTGAACCACGGCAGCGTGTGCTATTTACTTATTCGCGCACAAGTGCAGCCTGCGCAGTTGTTATTGTTGTTGTTTTTCTATAGATAATACCTCCTTTGGGTATGTCCTGTTCCTGTCCCTTTACATTCTGATTCTCATTCTACAACATGATAATATTAACTTCGTTTTTGATTGTAAGGATAAGCATGTCTAAGAATATAATATATCAGATTGATAAATCGAGTTTGTGTGCTTAGTAGCTATTAACTATACCTACTCTTGTGTTTTTGTTAAGGTTTAGTCTCTACTCTATTGGTTTGGCAGGTGCATTGGGTGAAAGTACTATAGTGCGCTATCTAATTTTCCATGTAAATGATATGCAATGGAAATAAGTTCTATTACAATAAATTGTTCTTCTTCTACAGGTTCCTATACTTTACCAAATGTTATTTGTAAGTAGGTATACCTACGTATCTAAATTTTAATTGAACTCTTCCCGTAAATTACTATAACTATCGCATCATTAAAAAACCAATTAATATTTTCATCTACCTCTACTACAATTTATTTTACATATACATAAATATGTATGTATGTACACACATCTTTTGAGGTTCAACGAAAAACACCCTCTTTTGTAGACAGAACTTGTTTTTGGTTTCAAATTGGTTTGCATTTGGAATGGATTATCATATGAATACGATTGAAAATATTTGAACTTAGAAAGTCCTACAATTAGTTTCAAAATAGAGAAATGTTTTGCCAAAATATGACTTAAAAGTGTTTTTATAATTTTCAGGATTGATTTTATCAATTTTTCAAAAGATTGTCTTTATCTTTTAGCTTAGTCTTAATATAGCCTTAAGTTGAACAATCATGCCGATCAATATTTGAACCTTGGTTCAACAACAGTTCAAATTTCATGTATTCGGTGGATTAATTGAGGTTCAATCTTGGTTTAAAATAAAAACAAACTTATTTGAACCTCCCTAAATCCATAGTACGCCCCACGGGTAAAATATTGAACCCACTACAAAACAACTAGCCCTAAACTGTTGGTGGTATATATAGTTTGAAGGATGGGGGCAACATTTTATGTGTCCAATATGCCAAATGCTGCGATATTCTTCCTGTATTTACACGCGATAAAAACAAAACATATTTTATTCTAGTTTTATTAAGCTTACCTTGTCTATTAAAAGGTAAAATATAGAATTCACACATGAAACAAACATTGAAACTTTCGCTTTTGATGAATGGATAACTGCTGTCAATGTTAACGTAGGTATAGCTAGTATATATTTATTTATGTTTATGAGGATAGATACTTTATTAAATATCTAAAGGTATGTACATACTTGTATGTTGTATGTACTTTGTGAATTAATTGCATTCTTAAAATAGCTCATATGTATGAGAAACAATTTTTCATAAGGGACACATAAAGGAAGACAAATTTAACACAATCATATAAAAATGTAACAGACTGCAATATTACGGTATGTGGTGTATAGTGAGTAAATTAGGAATTCCCATGTCAACATATTCAAATGGTTTTTTACTCACAGGAGAACTGTTAAAAGGGGATATTATTATGGCAAAGCTTATGCTATAACTTGACAAATATTAACTCAAATTGTTTTTATAAATGCACGCATTATAATTTTAACATAAAAGGTGTTTCAAAATTAAGGCAAGAATAGATTTTTTATTTATACTAAACATAAGTTTAAAGGTTTTTTCATTATTAAATTTTTTTAAATTATTAACATTAGAAATGCCCTGAACTGTCAACAATAGAGGCACACGCTTCCAAAGGTCCATCCAATTACTCGGATACGCCGATGATATTGACATAATTAGAAGATCAAAACGTGATGTCAGTGGAGCGTTTTTGAGCATTGCGACGGAAGCGGAAAAGATGGGTTCAGTGGTCAATGAGGGCTAGACCAAGTATAAGCTGTCATCAAAAAAGGAAATTGAACGACGACATCTTGTCTACGTGGATTCCGCTATAAAATCAGACATGGACGCAAGAAATCAAGCGAAGAATAACTCTTACAAATCGCTGCTTCCTTGGACTAAGAAGGCAATTGAATAGTAAAGTCTTCTTTCGAGTATCTAAAATCACGATCTATAAGACACTCATCATTCCGGTTCTCATTTATGGCGCTGAGGCCTGGACCCTGTCAAAGAAAGATGAGAGCGTCTTAGGATGTTTCGAGAGAAAAATGCTTCGGGTGATTTTTGGTCCCGTCTGCATAGATGAAGAGTGAGTAGAAGATACAACGACGAACTGTACGGGCTGTACAGCGTCACTGACCTGGTTAACAGAATTAAAGTCCAACGACTTGATTGGCTGGGTCATGAAAAGTGAATGGACATTAACGCTCAAGCCCGGAAGACCGCACGCAGGTGGGAGAAGACCTCAACCAACTTGGCATGCTACACTGGAGACAGCTAGCTAGGGACCGAGCTGGCTGGAGACGCATGTTGCTTAAGGCCGAGATCCACCCCGGACTGTAGGGCCACCTTAAGCAAGTATGTAAGAAATGCCCTTACACAGGGTCTTTCAACAAGAGGTTTCATTTTGTTTAAAAAAAAAACAAGTATGGGCGATTTATTTCAAACGATATTAACCAAATTTTGTATGATCAATTTACACATTCCACGTGGCTCATACAATATCTTCCATTTTTTGCCATAAAAACTATTAATCATTAAACCACACACCGTAATAAAAAAAACATTAGACCAAGACGTTAGCCTTGAATATACAACGACCTTGCCTTCGCCTTCTTATTAACATGTTGTCTACGTGATTCTATAGATTTTAATAGTACACACAAAATCGTTATGTGGGAATACCAAATACGGTAATTCTGCTTATTGACGTAGCATTTGAGCCAGTATTATACCTCATCCCTCAAGGTGATTTTTCGACGAAAATGCTGATCATTTTGATGAACTTCAAGAACCCAATTAAAGAAGAAACGACTATCTTGAGTTTTTGTTTAAACTAATCTTCAAGAGAATTAAGAACTAAGTTTTTATGCAAAATATTTTTAATTTTGTAATTTTTAATTATTTTTAAGCAGGTACTCTCAGTTGCTGTTAAACAACCCATACTGTTTTTATTTTTCACATAACTAGCAGCTTAAATTTTTGGACTAATTTCAAAATGTCCGCCCAAGAAGCTGCATCGCGACGACACAAAAGTTTTGCTAACTTTTAGAAATTATTAATTTTTTGTAGTGAATTTCATTAATTTCAATGAGTTTTTGAAGCATGTAGCGTTCTATTTTTAGTAATGGTGTGATTTTTCAATATTTTGAAAAATTTTGTTTATGTTAACTTTTTATTAAGTAGGTATTGTGGCGTTTTCCGTAAATGTTTGTATGTCTGTACTAGGGATGTTGCGAATATTCGCATCCGCATCCGTAATTGCGGATTATTCGCAATAATTCCAACATCAGCATCCGCATCCGAAAAGCGTTTAAAAACATCCGCATCCGCAACAAACTCCGCATCAGTTTATGCGGATGCGGATGCGGATGTTTTTAAACGCTTTTCTTCAAATTTGTAAAAATTTTCAAAATTTTCATCTTTGCAAGACAACGATTTGTATGCGATTTCAACATACTTAGACCCTCGCTATAAGCATACATTTTTCAAACCCATCACCGAGGAAAGAATAAAAGATGTAATTCTAAAGATGATAAATGATCCATTAAGCACCAGTTCTCCTACGTTGTCACCATATTCAAACAACGCAAAAAAGAAGAAAATGGATGAGTCTTTACATTTGGAACCAGGAACGTCCGGTTTAAGTTACAAGGCTTGCTTCAGAAGCGATATGGCAATGATGCTAGATTCATCAACTGAAGACGAAGGTGAAGGAGAATCTGACAACGCTAGTCCCGAAGCACTTCTCCGAAGAGAGTTAGCATGTTACCGAAATAAGAAAAGACTAGAATTGGATAATAATTCACTTGATTGGTGGAAAATCCATCAAACAGACTTTAAAAGACTCTTCAAAGTTGCACTGAGGTATTTATCACCTCCACCAGCCAGTGTTCCCAGCGAACAACTATTTAGTGGAGCTGGATTAATATACGATCCACTAAAAAACAGATTACAGTCTGAGAAGGCTGCAATCTTGCTTTTTATTAAATATAACTCACCCATTTTTAAATTTAATTATTAAACGCAAAGATAATCAATAAAATTTTCCTTTATTTACGGACTTAAAATTGTTTTTATTTAATAAATTCTAAAATCCGCATCCGCATCCGCGGATGTGAGTCTCAAAAAATCCGCATCCGCATCCGCGGATGTCAACATTTTTACATCCGCAACAACCCTGGTCTGTACTTTATATAAGGATTTTTGTGACTAGAAAATTTGTATACAAATAATATTTCATTAAGATTATCAGATGTTTTATAACTTAAACTTAAAACTAATTGTTACTCTTTTAAAAATAAATGTAATTGTTTTAATTTAACTTTAGCGTTTGATTTTTCATCGCAATTCAGACATGCGAACGTAAGGCTGGAAAAAATAGAGCTTAGAGCCAAAACATTTATTCAAAAATATGCATAATTGTGTACAATAGGTAAAATATAATATGTATTGTACATTCAAAAGGATGTTTTTTTATGGACAGGGAAAGCAGTTAAACTTCTACTATAAGTTGTTTAAAATGTTTGTATATTAATGAGAACCAATAACCAAAAGAAATCATTTTAATATTAATAAAAATACGTATTTATTTCAAGTTAATTAAACTTTTACTCACTTACTTTTAACTGCAGTGACAGTAGCTGCTTTCCATAAAATGTTATGGCATAAAAAACGAAAAATGCGATGGGCTTTCAAAACTATATATTGTATATTTTTTGTTCAATTCATTTGTTGTGATAGTTCCAACCTTAACTTCGCCGAACTCTTAAACTTACGTTATATTCAACAATATAATAACCTAATTGCTTAGTACTTTTTGACAGCAGGCGCTTCCCCATCAGGTTTAGTTGTTTTACAAATAAAATCACCCCATTGCTGTTTTTCTGAACTTCCAAAATTTCCATAGACTAACATACTAAAAACATAGGAGACTGCCATTGAATAATACAAATAATTCCATTCTGCTTTACTGCCCTAGAAAAATTAGAATTTAAAAAATGCAATTACTCCTCTGCACATTAAAGATTTAAAGGATTTTAGAAAAAAAGAAACTCACCTCTGTGACAACACTTGATATGGCAAGGGGTGCTATAATTCCGCTCAAAGTTGCTGCTGAATTCGATATACCTGTTAAAAGTCCCGCAAAAGCTGGAGCCATATCAATGCAACTTATCCAATATGCCCCAGTAAATGAGACGTCAATTGAGGCTCCCGCAACAAAGATTAGAAGAACAATTAGCATGCGTTGCTCGCACGTCAGAAAAGTTATCACAAGAATCACCAAAGCTGTCACTAGGTTTCCTTAGAAGAAGCAAGTTATTATTTCAGACGAATTTCACCAAAATTTTCTCATCAATTTTAACAATACCTCCGCAGTAGACTATCCTTCGAAATACTGTCAGACTTAACCTAGATTTTTTAAAGAGCTTACTAAAAAGAAGCATCACAATAACTCTGGAAGTTATTGAACCAATGTATAAAACTGAAGAGTAATATCCGTTCTAAGATGTAAGAAATAAAATGTAGCTCTTGTTCGATTTGACTTTAGTATACCAACCTTACCTCCTTCAAGCTAAAATGCATAGTATCTCTTAGATACCTGGGCAGGCATAAGTTCAGCACTATGAGCCCGTAACTGTGGCAAATATGCGTGATTATAAAGGTGAGAATAGGGCACGATGTAATCATTTTCCTCCATGGAATAGTTGGAACCTTAGAATTGGAAAATGGTTTTCGTATTTAGTCTTTGTGAGATAAATAATACAAATATTTTCTTACCATCTTATTATTGTCACGGCCACCTTTAAGATAATCAATTTCTCTTGATGAAATCCATGGATGTTCATCGAGACTGCTGTGAATTAGAATATTGCAAGCTATTCCCAAAACAAGACCCAATCCACCTTCATTTCAAGGAAAATATTATAGATTATGATTTCTTTTATGATGATTAAAATTATATCTTTGTATACCGATTACATAGAAAACCATTGTCCATCCAGTTTGGCACAATAAACTGGTAATAGGAAATACCAACAAGGAACCAGCAGCATATCCACCATAGGCAAAGGACATTAAAGCTGCTCTTTCAGTGGGATGAGCCCAGACTGTATAGAGTTGGTAAATAGATGGAACTGCAAAGCCCTGTAAAAAATAAATATGTAGGTATAGGTACAAAAAATTATTTTTCACCTCGAGAAATGAGGAAAGGATTAGAAAGAAGATACCAACGCATAATGGTATCGTAAGTCTACCTATCACAATTAGTGGAAAATATTGGGCCGGGTGGAAGCGTTCCACATTCGTGTAGTACTTCTAACAAAAGAATCTCTATACTTAGCAGAGCTTCTGGAATTGGGTTATAGGGAAAACTTATGAGCATTCCTGGAAGTTCGGCTGTTATGTTTGTTTAAGGGCGGAATGCAAACAGTTTCACTAGAGCAATGTTTTTATTTTATAATAAGCCAACATTAAAAAATTGTAGTCGAGCTTTGGACGAATAAAGGCCTTACAGATTACAAATTAACGATTCTATAGGACTTCTTTCGCACTTGTGCAGTTGCAAGAGTACTGAAAGACCTTGACATACACAAATCCGCTGGCCCAGATAGTATCTCCCCAATCGTTCTGAAGAGGTGTTCTTCAACGCTGGCAAAACCACTGCGTAAACTTTTCTATCTTTCCTACTCTACAGGTCTCTTTCCGAGCAGATGGAAAATAGCATTTGTCCAGCCTATCGCTAAAAAAGGCGAATCCTCCTCTCCCTTCAACTATCGTCGAATAGCACTCATGTCCCTACTTTCCAAGGTCATGGAAACACTGAATACCTAATTATCAGCTTAAGAAATATCTTGAAGAACGGAAGCTTGTAAATGACCGACAGAATGGCTTTCGTAGCAATAGGTCCACTTGTGATCTCATGGTTTATCTCACCGAACAGTGGAACAAATCTTTACATCGTTTTGGAGAAAGTAAGATTATTGCACTTAATATTTCAAAAGCATTTGATAGGATTTGGCATCAGGCTCTCATATCGAAAATGCGTGCTTTTGGTATTGATGAATCTCTTCTTCGTTGGATTAGAAATTACCTTTCTAACCGTCCAATACAAGTTGTATTAGATGGTTTCAAGTCTGAAATTCATAAAATAAATGCTGGTGTCCCCCAGGGCTAAGTTTTGTCTCCGGCTCTCTTCCAGATATTCATAAATGATCTTTTATCTGCCACTTCTAATCAAATTAGCTTTGCATTTCTTTAAACCATTTTTTAATTGCACGATAGAAAATTCTTGAGAAATCGAATCATAAAAATTCTGTTCTCAGATTTCTGACAGATAAAGTGAGAAATTTTGTAAAAGAAATTTTGTTTACATTTCTGAGAATACAGAAATCTCTGAGATATTAAAAATATAAACTGGCCAATTAAGCAGCGTTTTTGGTGACGTCAAATATGTGACCATAATCAATCCACAACAAATGGCCTATGCTGCACATACAGTGGCTCAAAGCTTAAATGATGCAGTGTTTTTATTTTCATAAAAGCTTACATTTTATAGACAAAATTTGTCAAAAGTTTCCAAAAAGCTAATATTATATCTTTCATCAAATTTGCTATTAGCTTAAATTATGCATTCAAATTAAACAGTATTATAGCAAGGGGTTGTTTTTGCTTGAAGCATAAAATCGAAATAATCATTATTTTTGTGTTCAGGTTATCAATTTGTGTCGTAAATTAAGTTAAAATTTTCTATTTTTAGTATGGGTCCGCGAACGTACATTATACATGTATATGTATTCATCAGTCCAAAAAACAAAACCGTTTTTGGATACGGTAGTTTTTACAGAGATAATAAAATTCAAATAAGATCGAATATAAAGGCATACGCTTGGAGGCAGCCAAACACAGAGTTCTTACCCAAAAATGTATGTGGGACTTCAAGCACCGACCAGGTCGGTTTTTGACACTTGAGCGTAAAAACAGGACACAATAAATAAATGCCAAAGAAGGTCCAAAAAAGGAATTTTAGAGAAGTTTAAAAAATAAATACCGTTTATACAAAAAAGCTAATTGGAGACTAATAAAAAAAAAATCCAACTCATTATTAGTAACTAATTTTCAACCAATATTAAATTCTTTAAATTGTTTTTTTTTTTATTACTTATTTAAATCTACATGAATTAAGCACAGGCCTTATTTTTCAATTACAAAATTCAAGTCATGGCTTCAATGGTAAATTTGTAATAATTTGTTGTTTTTTTTTTATAAAATCATATTATAAAATTTACCTAACAAATTTTTTTTTTTGATATGGTAGCTTTTTTTCCTATAAAATATAACTTTAAAATTAGAAGTCCAATTCCGAAGGATAAGTATGTGAATCTTAGAACGAAAATAAAAAGCTGAGGGAACTATCATTAGGGAAACAATTTATAGAATTAGAAGCTTCAGGCAAAAAAACATTTATGAAAAGTTATTTCGTTTTGAAATGTGTGACTTTGTACTCGTAACACTTTGTACAGATATACGCAACTGGTTGGTAGTCGGTCAACTTCGTGGAACTCAAAAACAAAAACAAAGCTATCTCATTTAGATAAGATTAAAAATGCAACTTACAGCGAGAAATCCCTGTAAGGTCCTTGTTGCAACTGCTAGCCAATAAAAAGTCCGTGCCATAACTGGAATAAGCATAAACATAACTGCTTGCCCAATTAATCCAGTCAATAGAAATAACTTTCCACCAAATTTGTCAGCTAAACGACCGGCTACCGGCTGCACAACCATGTATCCATAAAAATAGCTGCTTAAAAACAACCATTCCCAGTGTTTAGACCATTCCAATTCACCGTGCTATAAATATCAAAAACATAAATCAATCTTAAAAATGCTCATTTAACGTCACTTTTTTAGTTCAAACTTGCTGGAATGTCATCCTGCACCATATCCTCCGCATTATTCAAAGCATACGAACAATTATCGTGTAATCGAATTATGTTAATCACTGAAGTCCGATTCTGTAATAGTTACAATATTTATAGAAACCGTTTTAAATAAACACCCTTTTAAATCTACTTCACTGGGTTTTATCATGCACAAAATAGCAAAATTTGGGGCATTGTTCATGCACTGCTGAGCCACCATTATAAAGAACGCACATATTGTATAAACAAGACGCCACGAAGGCCATAGAGGCGATATTGGTGTTTCCATCAAGTGTTGACAGTTAATAGAAGAACCAAGAACTAGCGACAATTTAAAACCGACTTTACCGATAACCAGACAGAGAATGCATAGTTTCACTTAGTTGCAAAAACTAAGTCTTCCAAATGACGCATGTCTAGGTAAAACGATCAATTTTGTTTTATTTTTTGTTTTGTTAACGCAATAAAATTTTTGTTTTATAATTTAAAGATGCAATTTTGTTCAGAAGTAAGAACAAATAATTTCTTAATCGATTGTGGGGTAAGTACATATACAAAACTAAAGAATGCAAACATTTTTCACAATTTGTCACGTTCCGTCGTAGTAGCTGTTACCGAATATATAAGTTTATTTTGTTAAGTGATGTTCATTGAGGTTTCAGATTTGGATTTGACAAAGTGTTTAACACTTCCAAAGTTTATGATTTTATTCTTTCCTATAATACGAGTATTTTATAACTTAGCCTATAAGAATATGTGAGAATATTATTATATATTATGGGTTTTTTTATAGAAAGTATTAGCGTGTGAAAATTTACGTTTTTTTCTTCCAAGTTATGTATGTTTCAATAATTGATTTTGTATATAATATACATATGCACATAATGTATATATACGTAGGTTTTTTGGACTGATTCAAAAAAAAGTTTTAATGTCTTTGATTTTCAACGCCACAAGCTTTTTAGCTCGAATTGAGTGAAAAGATAATTTTTAACATTTAGACTTCGCTTATAACTTTGTTTCAATTTGCTATGCTATTTTAACTTTTTCCAACAAAAAAGAAAAATAAAAAAACATGTTTTAAACTTTAAAACATAGACACATGTTTGTTATTGAGCAAAAATAAAACTCAATCTATTACAATAATGTCGGCTACAAAATTCCGTGATAAACTCCCATAACAACTTGATGCGCAGTGGGTGCAGTGTGCAACAACCCTTAATAAATTGTAAGAAACAACAGAGTACAAAAATTGAAATTAAAGGAAAAAATAGTAAAAAAAAATGTTAGAAGAAAATGTCGAGATCTCCATTGATATTTCAAGATTTACCATAAATGGATATTTCAAGACCTGCTTTGAAATTTAAAGAAATGCTTTAAATAAAAACATCCCTTAAAATCTCCAGAAATATCTGCCTATTTTAAATCATCCCTTGAAATGTCAAGAACTTTAGTATTTTAAGATCTGCTCTAAAAGTTTAGATCTATTACTATGGTCTAATCGGTGCATAAATACAAATTAAAGATAAAAGGCACATTATATGTTAAAAGTAAAATATTACGCGCAAATACTACATTGTGAATAGTTCCTCGAGATTTGAGAGATTTCAAACCCAGAAGACTAGGTCGAGCTTGAGAATCTGGACAAAAATTCCATCGCATTTTAAAAAACACACATCTTGTGAGACGCTTCTGAACTTTCTTAATTCAGAATATACTGACAGAAGTGTATAGGGATCAGAGAAGATACGAGTAGTTGAGTTCCTTTCAATGAAACCAATTTTTGTGTTGAATTTTGTAACAATAGCATCAATGTGCGGAACTAATGAAAACTTAGAATCAAATGAGACACTCAAATCTTTTACTATACAGCAGTTCTCTTTAGATGGGTAATATCAAGAGAGTACGTAAACTCAGAAGTTGGGAGTTTCTTAGAGGCAGAGATAGCGAAGCATTTCTTAACGTTAAGTTTAAGACAGTATACCATGCACCAGTAAATTAAATGATCTATTTGGAATTTACTTTTAAAAATAATTTGAGATCATCAGCATATATGAGGCACTAGCTAAACGTTATGTTTTTCAAAATATCATCAATAAATATTATGTAAAATGGGACCAAGATGACTACCCTGAGGAACTCCTGAGGTGCTTTTTATAGATCTCGAGGTTTGATTGACTAGTTTAATCTTATTGGATCATATCCGTTAAAAAAGAAGAAATATATTAAAGGACATTGCAGTGAATCCCAAAACTTTCGAGGTTAAGAAGAGTATGTTGTTGCATACTGAGTTAAAAGCTTTACTAAATTTCGTGTAAATAGCATCTTCTTAATTTTGACTGTCGATACAAAAGAAAAAACAAAGGAAAAACATGCCAATTTGATGACAGTTGATCTACCCGAAATAAAACCATGGTTGGTGTCAATACACCCTGAGACCTACATATCTTTTGATACGTCTTAGAAAATTTTGCAAACGACTAGGCTTATTTGTCGCTCAAGTGAATCGGTTGTTTAATGTAAACGATATTTTATGTTTACATGCTTACTTAAAAAATATGTATAGTCCACTAAAATAAAGCGAATATAGGGGTCAACCTCGGAGTAAGAAATAGTGAGCTTAAAATTTCATCTTTATGATATTTAAAAAATTGTGTGAAAAGTTTCATAAAATCTCGAGGAGCTAGAGAAACAATTTTCGCGACCTCTGTCGGTCCAAAACTTACGACGGAGATATTAAACTTTGTGAAATTTAGTTCACGTTTTTGTCTGCAAACTTCAACTAAAAAAAAACTGAGCTATATTTTGACAGAAAATGTTGTTTAGAAAATTTCAATTGATCTTGTGCGAACTATCCTCCGAGTTACAAATTAAGGGTGCTTCACGAGCATCGCCAAATTCTTTTTATAGTCAGAACCCATTTTCGTTTTTCTTTGTATTTTTCTTTCTTTTTTTTCGGCTCCGAAAAACATTTTTCAAGAAAAACATGACAGAATATAAACACAAAAATATCTTTTTTTTCCATGACAGAACCATATCAAAAATAAAAATACAGTTGTAATCTAACTCAATTGAAATAAGTCATGGAAAATTTAAAGAAGGGACCGTTTTGAGACTATTATTGTTAGAAAAAACAATATTTTAATATTTTTTTAATATTTTTTAATTTCATTTAGCAGATAATATTATATCATATCATATCATATCAAATACCATTTTTATATTTTAAAATAAATTTTCTGAGGATGTTCAACCCCTATCAATACCCCTTTTAACTACGACCTCCAACATTCTGTCAAAAGTTAGCTCAAAATAAATAGCTGCAGATAGGGTACACGGATAGCTTTTTGTAAATAAACAAAGCTGTTCGAAAACAGCTGGGATGTCAAAAAAGGAATCCAAAGGTATCCGAGTAAATGAACAAAGCTGTTCGAAAACAGCTGGAATGTCAAAAAAGGAATCCAAAGGTATCCGAGTATTTGTGGTATATGTGGGTATTTGACAAAACAGCTGATTCAACATATGGTGAAATTTGAAGGAACTTGAAAATTGATTTCAAGTTTGTACGTTTTTTTTGGTAAAAATTCAGTGAATTATTAAATTATCTATTAAAAACTCTATTTTACAATCATTTTGAACTTCAATATCTAAATATTTCTGCTTTTTGTGAACAGCTGAAAGTTGTTTTATATTTTTTGACAGCTATGTATATGTATGTATGTATCTCAGTTTAGGTATGCAACTCATTCAATAAAGTACCTACACCCTATCCACTGCAAGATTGAATACATTCAATGTATCCGCTAAGTTTTGACAGCTAAATCATGTAAATTTTAGTTAGAGCTAAAATTTTTGGATACATTTTGGCTCAGCTTTCCTTTATCGCACCACGAATTTTCTTACGCCGTTTTTTATTTGATAGATTTATACATATAAATAATAATTATCGCAATTTCTATGGTTAAAATAAATTTTCAAAGTTCATTTTTTCACATAAATACACGCAAAAATGGTTAAATTTGACATTTTTTTCCGTGTGTTTACCATACTTGTTTTTTTTTTTTGTGTGGAGATTTCATTGATATTTTAAGATTTTATATTCAAATTATTCATACATTTTAAGAAAATTTTATTGAAGGAAGGCGCTGTTTAAAAAAAAAATATTTGTATGTATTCTAGTATTAAAATGAAAAATAAACTGTATATACCCAACCTCGCACCCACACCAAGTCATATAGTGTGCCAAGCAAGGGGTTACAGGGGGAGAGCATGACCCTCCTTAGATATCTCTCTATTAGTAAGCCGTACTATCCATTCAAAAAAAAAAAACTAGTTTCGGCTCAAAACCCAAAATCCAAAAAAGTAGGGCTAAATCCATTTTCTTATGACTTAAATGTGTTCCCTCGCCTTAATATTTTAAAATTGTTATATTGAGACCTCTACCTTACTGTAAAAAAAAATCAGAGGGATACTCGTGCTGCGAAAATGGAAAGTCTCCCCGTAAATTTTATCTTCACTAAGTCTTGGAGAGAATTTTTGACTCAACTTTCCATTAACGCAGCACGAATTTCGACTCGCGTTTTTTTTTTATTTGATAGATATGTGCAAATAAATAATAACTATAGCAATTTTAGAGCGAGAAAACATTTATTTCTATTTTAAATTAATTTTTAAAGTTCACTTTTTTACATACAAAACACGCAAAAATGGTTGATTTTGACATTTCTTCCCTGTTTTTTGTTCAGTGTTGTCATACTTGATTTTTTTGTTGGGAATTTCTTTGATTTTAGTGCTCAAATGCAAAAAGTACTTTGCATATACTCAAACTCGCACCCACCCCAAATTCTATAGTGATCCCAAGCAGGGAGGTTGCAGGGGAAGCATTGCCCCCTTACATACCTAGCTGTTAGTACGCCATGCTATCAATTCAAAAAAACTTGTTTTAGGCTCAAAAAACCAAATACAAAAAAGTAGGGTTAAGTGCGAAAAAGAAAATGTTTTTTTATGACTTATAGGTGTTTCCTCGCCTTAATATTTAAAACATGTTCTATTGAGACCTCTACCTAACTGTAAAAAAAATCAGAAGGAAATTCGTGCTGCGGTAATAGAAAGTCGCCCCGAATTTTTTTATGGCAGCTAAATTTTAGCTCGAGCTGCGTACCATCCCTAATAGAAAATATACACTTCGTTTTCCTAAACGAAATTTCTTAATTACACGCTGCGCAGGTGATGTTAAGCGCGGTCTTGTGTTATTTGCTTTAAGAATTTATATCGTAACCCGTCTATGCTACGCACCAGAATCTGGAATCCAAACTGGAAACTGGAAGTAGAATTTTCATTTCATGTAAACGTCATTATCTATCAGCTCAGCTGTTCAGTTCTAGTTTCTGAATGCAAATGCAAAAAAATTTTCACTTTTAATATTTGTATCATATATAGCTTTATGTAATATGTAAATTAATTAGACGAAAAATAGTAGTTGTGGTTGTTTTCTTTGTTTTTTTCTTTTGGTTTTTGTTTTGAGTCTCCCTTTTCTTCCTACTTAAAAAAATATGGCTGTAAGTTTCGTTTTGTTTGTAAATAAATATTTTAGAAAGCATTGCTTGATTAATTTAAAAACTTATCAATTACGCACTTTCTAAATTGATTTATTTCTCGGAAATTCAGGATATATTTGCACGAGTTTCATTCTATCCATCACTGCTTTACAATGTTATTGTGGAAAAGACTACTTCCAAACATTGGTTCGATCGCGTCGATGAGAATGTTATTCTCGGGGCTTTACCCTTTCGCTCGATGACTAACAATGTAAGTGATGGATTTCAAACATAAGTTTAAAAATATTTAACTAACCCTAAAACATTACAGCTCGTTAGAAAAGAAAACCTCAAAGCTGTAGTCGCAATGAACGAGGATTATGAACTGACTGTATTTTCAAATGATGCACCCAAATGGGCACGATTAGGAATTGATTTTCTACAACTGGCCACAACTGATTTCGAATCACCGAGTCAAGAGAAACTGTTTCGGGGTGTTGAGTTCATAAACAAATTTCTAGCCAAAAACGATAGAATCCCAAATCTGAGCACAAGTTCACTGCCTGAGAATTTCGGAACTGTTTACGTACATTGTAAAGCTGGACGATCACGTAGCTCAACGCTTGTTGGATGTTATTTAATGATGGTAATTAATTAGAATTTCTTTGAATGGTTGCCAAATTTTAATATATTCGTTTTTTGTTTTCAATATTTTAGAGAAACAATTGGACACCAGAACAAGCTGTAGATTATATGCATGAATTACGCCCCCAGATTGCAATACACAGAAAAAATTGGGAATCCCTTAGAGCTTTTTATAAAAACCACGTTCAAAACCGATCTTGACATTTTCTTCAATTCAAAAAATGTGTATATTGTTTATGTTTTTTGTACTTTGCTTTAAATTATTATATCTTTTTGTTTGCACATTTATGTATGTATATTTGCAATGCCAAACATTTTATTATATTGTTTATGTTTTTTTGTAACTCCTATTTAAATTGTTTCTGTAGCTATTTGTTTATCCAATATATTTGCAGTCGAGAATGCCAAATTTTTAAAACATTTTACCAAACATTATATTTTTAAAAATTTTTAATAAAATTTGATTTTTTATTGGTTTGTTTTGTTCATAATATCAAGGGTTCTAATTTTCATCTTAGAATGAGAATTAAATTCTTACAAAATATGAATTTTATATTTAAAATAAAATAAATAAATTCTTAATTTGAATAAATTAACATTTAAAAACACATTTTACCACCCTGTTAACCAAGTGCTCATAAAGAAATTATGTTATTAGATTTGAGATATTTTTTGAAGATCATAATTTTTTTATTTTCTTAATGCAGTGCATTAATGAGAAGTTGTTGATAGAGTATTTATTTTGAAGTGGAAAGCTTCATAATTTTAATGGGTAATCGTTTCTATCTATTTTAATAACTGTAACCATTTAAATTTAGGGAATTATATTTATTATATGTATGTTTATTTGTCTGATATCTCTACTTTAATTTATTCGTGCATTATGTATGTACATACATACATAATGAAAACGCCCCAAATTTCTGTAACTGCTATTGCGTAACTCATTTTAATCTCACTGATAATTATAGTAAGCGGTTATAAAGTTTTATTTCAATTTAGCTTTTAAAGTGGTAATGTATACAAATAAGTCGAAACCAACAAAAAGAATTGTAAAAATGGAATTTTTGTCCCACTAAAGGTAAGAACATTTTTTTTTATGCCAAATTCTGAATCGCGTACATGGAAAAAGTTAAAATGGTTTGAATATATTAATATTTTTTAATCAGCATTATCGGGAATTCTTTGGGAAATATTTTTCCCTTCCTTCTATCTTGAAATCCTAACGAATGTTTTTTCTTTGGAAAAAGTTTTACATTAAAAAGATAAACAATTATTTGAACTATATTTTCAAAGTATTTGACAAATGATATATTCATACATACATATGTACATAGTGTTTCAAAATATAAATAAATATTTTTGAATTTCTTTTTTTCAAAGCGGCTTGTAATTTTAAGCTTTTTTATCGTTGCTTTGTTGACCGTGGAGTTGTAGTCTTAAAAAAGACATACTTCTTAATTCTCTATATTTGGATTCCGAGGGGAAAAAGCATTAAATTTCCCATTAAAAAAGAGTTCCCGATAGCGATTTCACGAAGATAGTAAAAATTATGTGTAAATACGGAGGATTTAACTCATCTTTATTGATTAGTTTTCAAATGATAACAGAAAGCCACTAAAATAACATCGTGGAGTGGTCCTAAATAATACCCATTGTGTAATTGATTTCTTACTAACTGTTACTTTATAAATATATGCAAATTAACTTAAATGGCTGTGTACTGATCCCATGTCCCATAACTCGTTCCCTGCATTATATCCAGGATTGTGTTCATACAAAATAATGTTGTATTCATTGAGATCGCTCAAATGATAAAGGTCTCAATGTGTTGCAGCCAATTGAAACTCAAGCAAGTTACCTGGCCTTGAGATGGATATTGTTCGATCAAAACTTATATTGACTTTTTGCGAACTCATAACAGGTAATCTGAACTGCCCAAAAGGAAAATCCAATGCAATACCAACATTTGTTTTCCGATATTAATAATTTTTTAAAGAAGCGTTTTAACATTATTTACGTCCCCAATAGCTACATACGTTCGGTAGAGGGGAACTTTCCTAGGATTATTTTTTCAGCAATAACTCCCATTACAGGTTACAATTATTGTTAATTTTTAAAATTTGTCGATTCATTGTTTTTTTTTTTTAAATTCAACAGTAGTCGGCGCCTATAATTAGCAGTTAAACTAACCCTTTTTGTTTGTTCAATCACGGCCATTGTCTATCTTAAATTTCTTATTTTATAAACTATGACTAGAAAACACATTTTCTTTATTAGAAAATCCAGGAGGTTAGGTTAAGGTTAGGTTAAAGTGGCTGTTGGTTGGGGCATCCAACACACTTAGACCAAAGTATGGTCCATTGTGATACCACATGGATCAGTTAATCAGCTTAACTCGTTGAACCAATTGGAGCTTCGAATGAAGCGTAGGAGACAAGTAATGTCTGAATTTTTTAGATCGCTGGTATCGTTAAAGTAGTAGTCTCCAAGGTGGATTCTACGTCTGTGTGATAAGGCAGGGCATGTGCACAGAAGATGAGAGATTGTCTCCTCTTCTTCTTCGTCCAAGCAACTCCTACAAAAATCATTTGCAGGGGCTCCAAGTCGAATAGCATGCCTTCCTATTAAGCAGTGCCCAGTCAGGACACCTATAACGTAGCTAATGTGCAATCTACTCAGAGAGATTAATTGTTTTGAGCGCCTGGCACTAAGAATAGGCCAAATTAGTTTTGTTGCGACACAGGTGGTGGTGTTATTCCACCTGAGGTTTGTTTTCTCTATGGTATCTTGCTTTAGCATAAGTTTACATGTAGCTAGAGGGATACCTATGTTAGCATTATGAGCCAGCAGAGGTAAAGTTGTTCCGCTTTTTGCAAGTTCGTCAGCTTTGCAATTTCCTGGAATGTCTCTATGGCCCGGCACCCAGAGAAGGTGAATGTTGAACTGTGTAGCCATCTCCGTAAGAGAATCCAGGGGCCCTACTCTGTAATGCGTTTCGAAAGCAAATATTTTCGAAAACGAATGTTTTGTACTCTCTATTTCTAATGCGGAAAAGAAATCTAGTACTTACGGAATGACAAATCCGCATTCGGATTTTTCGTACCTGGCAATGCGTTTCCGAATGTCATTAGCGTTCGAAAACGGAAATTTTCTTTCTACACCAAGAGAGGTAACGAATTGCAATTCGAAGGTCGTTTTTAAAGGACACAAAAGGAAAATTTTGTTGAGTTGTGTGAAATAGATAAAATATAAGTAAGGAAATAATAATTTTATTCAAAATTTAAGCAAATAAATCCCATTACAGGGAATCATCAGCGAAAAATGTGCATACCAAACAAAAGCAATTTGAAATTATGGTGGAATTCGTATGACTTGAAGGAAAAAAAGTATACCTTAGCAAAAGACAAATTTCAACACAAAAAACGAAATGACTATGAAAAAAATCAGCTTAAACTTTCTAAGCTTGAATTAAAAAGAGAGATGTGGCAATTGCAAAGCAGTGAAGTGTAAAAAAAGTCATTACGATAATTTTCAAGTGATAATAATGACTGAATTTTAATTTTTTTCATCGTCTTTGTGATTTGTTTTGATTTTTTTTGTATTTTTGCTTTAACAAATCTCATAAGAAATACTTCGAGAGTCGGTAAATCTATTGGATAAATAGAAAAAGTACTAGATGATTGTTTTATTCGATTCGAACATTTTACAGAGTACGAATTCATAAACGAATCAAATATCAGATTCGAATCGGATTGGCTTTCGAAACGCATTACAGAGTAGGGCCCCAGGAGGGATCATAATAAATCGAAAACGAAAGTTGTTTTTTTTTTCTTCAATTTGTGTACTAAATTGAATTAATTGAAAAACTTATTTCAAAAGCTTTCTCTTTGTTTTAAAACATTGAGGATATCGACATAATTCACGCTTTAAATTCAACGTATGTACGTGATTATTTTATTAAGATTTTGGCTTTTATTTCAATTGCCAAAATTCGAGTTAGGTATATTTTAGAATTGCTTCAATGGAGAAAATTCTTTGGTACATTTTTAATAAGTTAAAAAAGTTAAGTTAAAATTGGCGGCACGAGTACGATAACTTTGGCGCCAAGATATAATAACGGTTTTTGGTAGAGGGTCTTAATACAAGCATTTTTTACTATGGAAGCGGGGGTCTATCTCCCCCCGTTTAGGCGGGAGGGGCAATTTAAAAAAGTTATTATTTAAAATGGAAAAAAAATAATTAAAAAATAACGGTGATACTTACAATTAAGTTGTATACATTTTTTTAAAGCCAACACTCTGTTCTATTAGCCAGTTTTTAAATCAAGTCAAAACTATACGTAGTTTTTGAAAAATTTAATTTTAAACTCAAAATTTGAGTAAAAAAAGTTTAAAAAAAGGTTTAAAGTGTAACTTTTTCAATACTTCAAGATTATCTACCATTGTTTTTATTTCAGAATTTATTGCTCTTATTTGTTTTTGATCAAAAACTGAAAACTAGATGATTTTATGTCTTTTAGTTTTTGAGAAAATTGAAAATAAAAATTTAATTTTAAACTCAAAATTTGAGTAAAAAAACTTAAAAAAAGGTTTAAAGTGTAACTTTTTCAATACTTCAAGATTATCTACCATTGTTTTTATTTCAGAATTTATTGCTCTTATTTGTTTTTGATTAAAAACTGAAAACTAGATGATTTTATGTCTTTTAGTTTTTGAGAAAATTGAAAATAAAAATTTAATTTTAAACTCAAAATTTGAGTAAAAAAAGTTAAAAAAAGGTTTAAAGTGTAACTTTTTCAATACTTCAAGATTATCTACCATTGTTTTTATTTCAGAATTTATTGCTCTTATTTGTTTTTGATTAAAAACTGAAAACTAGATGATTTTATGTCTTTTAGTTTTTGAGAAAATTGAAAATAAAAATTTAATTTTAAACTCAAAATTTGAGTAAAAAAACTTAAAAAAAGGTTTAAAGTGTAACTTTTTCAATACTTCAAGATTATCTACCATTGTTTTTATTTCAGAATTTATTGCTCTTATTTGTTTTTGATTAAAAACTGAAAACTAGATGATTTTATGTCTTTTAGTTTTTGAGAAAATTGAAAATAAAAATTTAATTTTAAACTCAAAATTTGAGTAAAAAAAGTTAAAAAAAGGTTTAAAGTGTAACTTTTTCAATACTTCAAGATTATCTACCATTGTTTTTATTTCAGAATTTATTGCTCTTATTTGTTTTTGATTAAAAACTGAAAACTAGATGATTTTATGTCTTTTAGTTTTTGAGAAAATTGAAAATAAAAATTTAATTTTAAACTCAAAATTTGAGTAAAAAAAGTTAAAAAAAGGTTTAAAGTGTAACTTTTTCAATACTTCAAGATTATCTACCATTGTTTTTATTTCAGAATTTATTGCTCTTATTTGTTTTTGATCAAAAACTGAAAACTAGATGATTTTATGTCTTTTAGTTTTTGAGAAAATTGAAAATAACCACAACTACTATTTTAATTTAATTTTTTTTTTGCTTGAGTGGTCTTATTTTGATAGTAATAATGGTATTTGCGTATGCGTAATGCGTGTTTGGGTGTATGCAACAGTAAGGTGTGCGCGAGTTTGGGTGTATGCAACAGTGGCATCTGTAGGGGGGGGCATGCTGCCCCCCTGCAACCCCCCTGCTTGGGCACACTATAGGATTTGGGCTGGGTGCAAGTTGGAGTGCGTGCAAGGTGGGGAGGGTGCAAGGTGCGGTGGGTGCTAGATGGGGTGCATGCAAAGTTTCTTTTGCATTTAAATAAGCTGGATTTAAGAAAAATTAATTTACCCTAGGTATATCTTATCGATTATTACTATCAAAATAAGACTACGTTAATACTTAAGCAAGGAAAAAGTAATTTAATTAAAATATTTTTTTTGGTAACTTTCAATTTTCTCAAGAACTAGAAGACATAAAGTCATCTAGTTTTCAGTTTTTGATCAAAAACAAATAAGAGCAATGAATTATAAAAAAAAAAACAGTAGATAATCTGAAAGTTTTGAAAAATTACACTTTAAACTTTTTTTTTAACTTTTTTCTGCACAAATTTTGACTTTAAAACAATTTTTTTCAAAAACTATGCATAGTTTTGACTTGATTTAAAAACAAGCTAATAGACAAAAGTGTTGGCTTTAAAAAAAGGTATAATCCTTAATTATAAGTATTACCGTTATTTTTTAATTATTTTTTTTCCATTTAATGTACATATTTTTTTAAACTGCCCCTACCGCCTAAACGGGGGGAGATAGACCCCCCCTCCCATAGTAAAAAATGCTTGTTTTTAACTGTTCTATACAAATCCGTCATTAAACTTTGTCGCCAAAGTTATCGTATCCATGCTTCTGCACCGTATAGTAGGACGGGGATGATAAGGGTCTTATATAGCGACACTTTGGTCCTTCGAGAGAGGATTTTTCCACTCAATTGCTTTCTTAACCCAAAGAAACAGCGGTTAGCAAGAGTTATTCTTCGTTTGATCTCAGCGCTGGTGTTGTTTTCTGCGTTTACAGCGGAGCCTAGGTAGACGAAGTCCTTGACTACCTCAAAGTTACGTCTGTCGATGGTGACGTTTTGACCAAGACGTCGGTGTTGTGGGTCCTTTCTTGATGACAGCATGTATGTATGTACTTTGTTTTGCCCTCATTAACCGTTAAACCCATTTTTGCCGCCTCTGCTTCAATACTCACAAAAGCCCCATTGACATCACGCTGAGTTCTTCCGATTATGTCAATGTCATCAGCATATGCTAGTAATTGGATAGACTTGTGAAAGATAGCGCCTCTAGTGTTGACGTGTGAGTTCTGCACTATTCTTTCAAGTACGATGTTAAAAAAATCACATGACAGCGCATCACCTTGTCTAAAACCTTTTTTGACATCGAAAGGTTCTGTTAAGTTGTTTCCAACCTTTATGGAGCAGCGTGAATTCTCCATAGTCATCCTGCACAAACGGACGAGTTTGGCAGGGATGCCAAAAATGGCTCTATACAGTTCGTCCCTGTAGATACTGTCATATGCGGCCTTGAAATCGATGAAAAGATGGTGGGTGTCGATTTGATGTTCTTGGGTTTTTTCCAGGATCTGCCGTAATGTGAATATTTGATCGACTGTGGACTTTCCTGGTCTAAAACCACCACTTTTAAGGACCTATCAGGTTGTTGACGATGGGCTTTAGACGTTCAAATATTACGGCAGAGAAGAATTTGTAGGCGATGTTAAGTAGACTGATTCCTCTATAATTGGTGCAGTTTAAAGGGTCTCCTTTTTTCAGGATCGGGCAAACAATACTGAGGTTCCATTCATCGGGTATGCTTTCTTCCGACCATATCTTACAGATAAGTTGGTGCATGCTCCTAACCAACTTATCTCCAGCTGCGTTAAAGAGCTCGGCATTCAAGCCATCCGCTCCAGCGGCTTTATTAGACTTCAGCTTAGATATGGCAATCTTTACTTCGTCTAAGTCGGGAGGACGGGATTGTTGGCTTTCGTCGTCTATGTTGAATGGATCATCCTGCCTGACAGCAGAGTTCGGTTCGTCGTCGCCGTTATACAGTCTGCAGAAGTGGTCCTTCCATATCCTCAGCGTTGACTGCGGTTCCACTATGATGTTTCCACTTTCGTCTTTGCAGCCTTCGGTTCTAGGTTTATGTACCTGTGAATTTCGTTTCACCTGTTCATAAAACTTTCGAACTTCATTCCTGCTTTTAAACCTCTCAACATCTTCGACCGCAGGCTTCTCATGCCCTCTTTTTTTTCTCCTGAGAAGTCGGTGTTCCTCTCGCCTCTTCTGCTCATAGAGCTCATGAGCAGCTCTCGTCCTTTTATGCAGCGCCGCTTTGCGTGCCTGTTGTTTGGCTGCATTTGCCTGCCGACATTCCTCATCAAACCAGGGGTTCCTTGTTGGTGGCTTCTTGAAACCCAGCACGTCAGAGGCGGCTTCTCTGATGGCATCTTGGCAATGTTGCCACTGGTTTTCGATACATTGTGTTGGTGGCAGAGAACTTCGAGAGAGGTTACTTGTAACTCGGTCGGAAAAGGATTTGGCGATCTCCATACAAAGCTCTAAGGAATTTAATAATTTTGTTTGATACTCCGATTTTGGTATAAGCTTGCAAAAGAGTGCCATGTTAAATTGTATCAAAAGCTGCTCGAAAATCAACAAGGAATGAGTACAATTTTTGTCTTGCTCTTGTAATATTCGGCAATGTTGGTAAAGCGGAATATCTATGTATGATCGATTGTAGGATATCCTTTTCGAAAGCCAGCTTGATTTTTTTTTTAAATATTATTTTCTTGAACTCATTCATATAATTTTGTCTTTTTCAAAGCAGCAAACAGTTTGGTTGAAGTGTTGAAAAGGTGATTCCTCTGGATTTCGATGAGTCTTTGTAATCGCCCTTTTTACGAAGTAGGAATATGATCGCTTTCCTGAATGAATGCATCAGGTACATTTGTACAATTTTAAAAACTTTGTTCGTATACTTCTACTTAGGTACCACCTCCTGTAGAAGGAGCACATACGCGATGTCGCCAAAAATGACGATGCAAGCAGTTTTTTCCCTCTCCGATCTGGCTGTTACCTACAAGAGTTATATACATACATCCAAAGCTTGAGTATAACTCCCATCTCAGGGATGGTACTCCCTCAAATCTCTTGGAGAGTTTCGAACGTAGAGCATTCAAATTGATTGGTGATGATATCCTCGTTGAATCATTTACCTCGCTTTCGCTTGAATACATAGTCATGTAATAAAGTTTCTTGTCTCAGCCTTTTGTATCATTATTTAAACGGATTATGCTCTAATAGTAATATTCGTGGCATGATGTTTAGTGCGTTGGACTGTAAACAAAAAATGTTATATAATTAGATTTGCTGCTGTGGTTGTTCTAATTTTAAGTAGTTTATAGGTAGAATAGGTAATTTAATAAGTTAGCTTTAAGTTTTATATTAAGGACCTTATTTAGAGTAGTTTTTAAGTAAAAATAAAAAAGGATATTGATTCTAAGGGGTTTTGTATGAAATTTTTATACTTGCAGTTTAAGACAGCTGCTTGCCGAATTTACAATTGAATGTTGATATTGTCACACTGGTCGTGCCACAGTTGAATTTTTGAAGGAAACGTTTGATTACCACATTGTTTTACGTTACGACCCCTAAATTGACCTCCAAGATCTTTCGATTTAACGCCTATTGATTATTGTCTATGGGAATATATGAAGTCGCTAGTCTACGCCGATAAGCCGAATACGATTGACAATTTGAAGGAAATAGTCATCAAAAGTTGGACCTCCAGATTAGATTAGATATGCCAGAAATCATTTTTAAATTATAAAACACTACATATCTTTATCATATCATATATCCTTGACTTCAAGTTTACTTGACAAAATAAGAATATGCCAAACCAAGATGGAAAGAAAACTACTTAACCTACGAATAAGCCAGAGAGTGAGAAGTAGAGAAATAAGACGAAGAACTGGTTTAACGGACGTGGTTGAACGAGCAAAACTCCTTAAATGGAATTGGGCAGGACATATATCTAGATTACAGGACCAAAGATGGACAAAAATCATTACAAAATGGACACCACCAGAAAGCAGAAGACCAATTGGACGACCGAAGAAAAGATGGGCAGACGATTTGCTTAAAGAAAGACAAAGTTGGTACAATGACGCAAAAGATAGAGATCTCTGGGCAACATTGGGGGAGGCTTATGCCAGATCATAGAATTGTGACACGCATCCATTTATTTATTCAAACTTTGCTTACATATTAAAGTTGATTAAAAAAAAAAAAATTATGTCAATTTTATATAGTAATTAATTCAAAAGAAACAGAAAATGTAAACAAAAATGTAAATAAATATTGTACAAAATATCAATAATGGCAAATAAAAGCTTATAATAATAATAATAATAACATATCTTTAAAATGAAGTAGATTAAAATTCAATGTTCCATGCTGCAAAGAAAAAAAAACCAACCCTTCTGAAAGAAATTATCGTTACACCCTAAGTTTGGAGAAAATTGGTTTAAGGAACTAGCCCGTAGGTGAGCCAAATTTCTGGATACACTATTTTAGTACTTCTTGAATGATAAAACCTTTGATTGTTCCAAATATTTCTGTAAAGATGATTGTTATCTATTTTTATCATCATATTGAAATTGCTGATAGTTTTCCGATATTTAAAATTGTTGAAACTTGTTTTTAGCATCATTTAAATAATGAGAAGGGGTATAATTCATTTGAAGTTTCATACATTTATAATAAAAACAAAATCCATAAAACCAAAATAAAGGAAAATACACCAATACCAACAGCCAGGAGGGCCAACTCCTATTTTTGTTTTCTTTGAATTTCACCTTGTGATGAAATTCACACGCGTTATGCAGGTTCACATACATATATATACATCTACTTATCCAGAAACAAGAATGGTCCCAACTAAGCTAAACCTGTTTCTAAAAATATTCATATTGTTTTATGTGAACAAACTCCGGGCATGAATGGAAAATTTCGAATGCATAAAGGCACTTCATTTCACAATAATTATTTAATGTTACTTTTCATGAAACATTTCTAGGCATACCCTATCTTTAAAGTATTTATAAATAAAAGCCAAATCTTATTTAACAATCGTCAAGTTTTTAATAATATAATATAAGTTGTTTGTTTTGTTTTTAAATGAACACTTAAAGTATTAAATTTATTTCTCTGAAGAGCTGGCTGCCTTAATAGACCACAATTGTTTAACAGCCTTTGCAATACCAATGTCGTTGTAGATAAAATAGAATAGGCCACCAAGAGTAGCAGCTGAGATTAGGAAGAGAGCTGCTTGTGCTACTTTCGGGATGACATTTCCGAAAATAACTGGGCGCACATAATCAATTACCATAGCTTCTAAGCCCCTGTAATTAAATAACAATAAATTATTAATCTGAAAAAAGTTAACAACATATTTAACTAACCAATGCTGATGCATAACAATAGAAGTTGCCAGCAGAGCATCTAACGCCTGTGAGGGAAACAAAAACGCAGCTGGAATCACTCCCAGAAAGGCCACAGAAATACCCCTTTCAGCTACCCATATTCCCGAATGAGATCCACCCGATGATAGCTTAGGAGCTGTGACAGAAATATTTCTCTGTAGAATAAAAATACAAAATAAATTAACCCACAACGCGCAACGCAAAGAAAATATGGAAAATTACCTGAACTGATTTAACGAGATTTAATTGAACTTCTTTCTTTGGAGCAAGCAGAGCTGACGATGTGAAGGTCTTAAGAGGTGTTGCACGGGCATTTTTAAGTAGATTAATTGCTAATAATTAATTAAAAGTAAAAAATAACTTTGTTTGTTCAAAAAGTTATATAACATAAAAATAATCATGTGCAAAATTTATTGTTTGGTTTTGCCAAAAATAATATCGAATGCTTACCATTTGATCTGCAGGCGTTTCGGAGTACCAGAGACATTGCCATGTTTAATTGTTTTTGGGCTGAAAAATAATTAGATTTTTTAAATTAGTTTTGTGAAGATTTTCAATTGATTTAATTTTCGTTTAAGGATAATATTTGGATTTTCATTACCGAGGCGAGGAGGAAAAATCGACTTGTTTTTCTTCTTTTTCTTTTATTTGGGTCTACGAAATTGTCATTTTTGACGTGGCTGTCAACGTCAAGTCTAATTCTAGAGATGTGCAGCATTTCGCTATGTTTGTTATCGTAATCTTTAAGAGAAACTGAACGATAGATAGCGCTGAGCACCTTTCGGTTAATTAAAAAAAAAAAACAAATAAATTACATACAATTTTAAATTAATTCGAATAATTTAAAATAAATTAAGTATAGAAACACAAAAATGTCTGCTTTTTAAATGTTCCATGCAACTTATTGTAAAAGCATAGAATTTAGATATAGAGTTTGTATCTTTCCAAGCAGCATAATCAATTCAATAATTCTTTTTACGTGCGCTCAAAGTTTCATGAATACACTTTTAAAAATAATCACATTGCGAGTAATTAGGAATATAGGACAGGAGGTTTTGAACGTCTGCGCATTGCAATGGGTTGACAATATTGAGCCAGGTAAAGCCAGTCAAATTTGACATTTGCTTAAGCTCGAGCCATTTAAATGGCTCTTGCGTAATTGCGCGAAAGTTAGCGAAATTTAACGAAACTGAGCAGAACGTCTATTATGGTTAGTGACATATAAGGCTGCGTATTGGTTCGTTCCCTTAAGCTCGGTTAAGTCTATTATAGTTGGGCCTAGAATAAACTGATGATAAGTATCCTTAGAAGTACGGCTATTGAGGTTGAATTGTTTGACAGGAGCACAAGGGCGGATCCAGACTTTTAATCACGCTTAACGACGAGTTTTTACTCACCGCTTAAAAATGTTCTTTAATGTTCTGTAAAGGAGGCTAGCAAAATTTAAATAACATAAATATGTATCACCTTAAATGTACACATTTCAAGGGCTAAAGTGACAACTTTAGTTTTTAAATTATTTAAGAACGCTGTTGTTCAGCAAGGTACATATATTCTAACTATTTTTTTTTTATAATAAGCGCGCACTCAAGGGGATAATACTATCCTTATTATGTAGACACAAGTTGAGCATTAGGAAAGGGAGAGAGGGGTTGAAAGGAGATGTCGGTGCACATTGGTTTTGAATTTCTGAATATTGCAATGGCTGGGAAAGACATAGTGTGGCAAGGCATTCCACATTCGCATAGTACGGCTAAAGAACGAATCTCTGTACTTGACAGTACAATTTGGTTGACTGTCTACATATAAAAGCATTCCAAGATTCCAACAGTTTTCTAAATATGCCATATTTAAGAGCCAAACACAATAGTTTAGAGGGTTTTTGTTGCATTCACACAGAAATATAATAAATTATTTTGAAACATAGGTTTTTTCCAAAAAGAATATACTCTTTTTTGTTGCCATTTCTATTAATGCGAAAAACGCTACAAAAATTCGAGAACCCAAAAAATGAGAAAGAATCTGATATTAAGAATTTTCTGGCTTTTTTTGACGTAGTTTTTTCTGATTCAATTTTCGGGAGTGTATTTTTACTATCGCTATCAGTCTGCTCACTCGTAGATTGGAGCTGGAGTTAGAAAATATTTTAATCTTAAACGAGTTAACAAAACTTAAAAAATGTGGAGAGAAAAATATTAGTTAGTTAGTTTAACACAATGTCACTTTTGCTGTTTTTGGGACATTTTTATTCTTGAAATTCGTGTTTAAATCTTAGTTCTAGAACATCTTAACTTCAAAAAGTAGATTTCTTTAATTTTGTATGATCTTAAAATTTGTATTCAACAAAAATAAATTTTGAAAGAAATATAATGCACGACTGGGTCGTTAGAACTTCCTAATTTCTTCAAAAAAGTCTGTTTAAAAATATTTCCTATATTTTAAGATTTAAAAATGTACCTGCAAAATAAGTTTCTCAAAAATGTAAATGCCATTTTATTTCTCAAGAAACCGAGATTAACTTATTTATTTTTTTTTTTCGAAAATCATTAGAGCGGGTCTTTTTAAAGTAATTTTTATATGTAAAATTTCTAAATTTTGTCTTTGAAATATGTTTGGTATGCAGTTAGTATGTAGTACTTATAATTATACATTTTGGATTTAAATTTCGTTAAAAAATGTTCACCGCTTTCTGAGATATCAAGTTTTGTAAAAATAATTATTTTTTTTAAATCAAAAATCATCATAAGTTTGAAAATTTGATCATCGACAAGAGCTTACACTGAAAGAGAAGATTGTTGAAATCGGTCGATTAGTTCTTGAGAAAACTTAAAAACAAAATAACGGTTTTATGAGTGGAGCAATACCAAAATATGTTTTTAATGTAGAAAGAAGCCGAATTAAGAAAAAATAAATGAGAGAAAGTTTTAAAAAAATCTATCGGTTCATTTTTAAAAAAAAAATAGAATTAAAAATTCTAAACCAAAAAATTTGTATGGGGACTGCTGTTATCTTTCGTATTAAAAAAATAAAAAAAACACCTTAAGCTAATCGGCTGAAAACCTTAATTTCAATGTGCACAATGGTTTGGGCTATAGGGGCCAGGACAGACAGACAGATCCACTTTTTTCGACTTTTCTACCATTGTAATGTCATGTTTGATCTGAATTTTTTTACGAATGCTATACTTGCTATATAGTTCATGTATGTCGTAAGTTAAAATCACTTCAATGTTCACTATTTATGTGCATCAAAAAAATTAGATGGAATTGAAGTAAAGTAAAAATTTTGTTTTCGTATAAAAAAAATAAATAATTCAAAATATAATGGGGGTCATATCCATTAACTCAATACGATTAGTTTTGAATTGTAGAGAATTCCTACAAAAATACAAAAAAAATATCTCCCAGGGGGAGGGGGTGCTTGGGATCGTCATGGCCCCCATGCGTAGGAGTGTTGGAAACAAACGGAGCCCCATGGACAGATCAGCGTTTATTTTGTGGATATCAGATTTGAAACCGTAGAATACTACTTGTATTGAACGGTCCAAAATGTAATTTCTATCTAAACTCTATAGAATACTTTTGAAATATCAAGTGCAATAATAGCTGCGTTTTGTTATCGTCACGGACCAAAATAATTGCTCTTGCGAAAATAAAACGATGTAGATCTGTGGTGATCATCGCAGCGACATCTAGTCCTGACAACACAAACTATCAAGTTTGGATTTCGACAACCACCTTTTCCAAGCACGTAAAGTAATAATCCTAAGTTAGCATTAATTTGTCTTGGTGTCTTGGTGAATCTTTAGGACTTGTAAAATTATATCTCGCAATAACTTATTTCGTAAATTTAAAGTAATAAATAAACTTATGTATATAAACCGTTCTAAACTTTGATATTTTTGGGACCGAATCAGATATTGTAAAGTGTCTAAAGCCTATATATTATACAGGCTTTTTTTCCTTATGTTTGTTTACTTTTCAAACATTTTCAGTCCCTTTTATTTTAACTACAGATCATACTACTTTACCATCTAAAAATAGCCATCTACTCGCCATAATGAAAACTATTTTTTAGGTTTCTAAAATTAATATAGATAGAAACCACGATCACAAATTGCTGTTGCAATACGTCTTAAAAGATAACCTATATATGTACATCATTTTCGAGAACAAAACGTAGCTAACATTGACATACTATAGTATAGTATGTCAATGGTAGCTAATCTTACTTTCCACAAACCGAACAAACAAAAGATTTGTTCCACTTCCAATGCTCGGGAAGATGAACCATGGAATCATAATCGACCTATTGCTTCGAAAGCCATACTATACCGACTATGGCCGTTCTTCAAAATATTTCTTAAGCTGTAAATTGATCAGCGTTTTAATGACCTTGGAAAGAAGGGACAAGAGACATTTTTTTAGGAACACGTTAGAAATATATTTTTATAAAAATTACCAGACATATTGCTGCTGTTATTTTTGGTCATGCAAAAATTTGGTTCGTGAAGCTTTATGATAGCAAGGGCGAAGCCATAACGAACTTACGTTATAAACAATCATGGAAATAATATAATATGTGATTTTGAATTCTATAAACCCTGTGATGAGGAACTTAATTTTAGACTTACGTTAATAGAACCAAACATATTCCTGGGCCTGGTAGTAGATTTCGCTAGCTTAAATAAATAAATTAGGTCCGTAGAGAACCAGGGCCTAGTGACTTACAACTCTTAACCATTGCTGTGAGCGAGTAATTGCAGGGATGGAGGGGACCTACAGTTTACATATGTATATGCCGAATCCGAACGGCTAATTTGAGAAAGCACTTTTTCATGACAAGAATTACTCTTGGAGAATTTGTTAATTCCTCGCAAGAGGCAGTACCCGTGAATCGCTTACTCGATCCCTAACTTGCTGTCTCCAGTTTTGATTATCAACCCGGCGGCGTGGATGCTGCTGCGGAGATGAGGTCTGCCTCTGTTTATTGTTCCCTCTGGGTTAACGTTTAATACTTTGCGAGCTGGAGCTTCGATATTTATTCACTCAACATGCCATCTTAACCGTTGAACACGCAGTTTTGTTTACTAGTGGCAAGTCGCTGTACAATTCGTTCCTTGGTTGTATCGTCTCGATCGGTCCACGTACGTAGAACCTTTCTCTCGAAAATTCCAATAGAGCCATTACCCGACTTAGAGAGTGCATGCTTATGTACCATACAGCAAGACCAGGATGATGAGCATTTTATACAATGTCTCCTTGGCGCTTAGATGAATTCTTTGACCACCCCGAAGTTATACATATGAATGGTCGCGTTCTGACCAAGTCTGCTATGGAAAACGACTCACGCTTTTCGATGACTATATATACTTTGTTTTGACCTCATAAATGATAAAATACTTTAAGTTCGCTTTACACTCAGTACTGGAAAAGGCACCCGTAATTGCTCGTTTGATTTTTTCCATAATGTCGAGGTCACATGCATATCTAATCAAGAACAATATTGAAACAGCTACATGACAGCGAGTCGCCTTGACGTTCTTAATCCTGTGGTGGCTTTGATGGTATCTGTTGGATTTCTCCAAAGTCATTGACAATTGACTTAGAACTCCATCCCGGTGTGCATGTTAAGTCAAGAGTTATGAAGGGAATCCATTGTTTCCAATTCGTGTTAAAAAAAATAAATTCAGAAGCACTTTTTATAAAAAACTTAAAGTAGGCACTGAAGACAGCCATCTAGCACTAACCATCACGCCACTAATCACTCATAAAATTAGTAATATTGTTTAAGAACTTTGCTTTACAAATAAAACAGTAATTTGAATTCTGATATGTTCTTTATTATAAAAAATAAAAATGAGATAACATGAATTTGACTTTTCAATTGTAGTTTCGTCTTAAAAATATAACTTCTTAAATTTAAATAAATGTGGACGGAAATATTTACTATTTATCTTTCTGTTAAATAAAATAAAACAAATAATATTGTTGTTTATTTACCAAATTAACAAATATCAATATTACTGACAGAGACTTTAACACGTACATATATATGTGCGTTGTTTTAATATAAAAGTTTCTGTTAAAATTAATTTTTTCGTCTTAAAAATTATAATTGTACAACTTTTTCTTAAGTTTTAAAATATGGACGGAAATATTTTCTATTTATCTTTGTATTTCGAAATAATAAAACACCTACTTTTGTTGATTTCTTTTTAAACTAACGCATCTATCAATCGTCTTCCGAAAATAATTATCGCAACAGACATCAATATGCATACACACATATTTCTCTCTAATTGATCTGCGCCAGCTTTGTAAAAGTCCCAGTCAAAAATTTTGATATAGCTCTCGGATTCAAGCCAAGGATTTGATCCATCGTCAAAATGCATCGGGCATCGATCTCTCTCACGTTCGTATTCGGTCATATCAATGGCAACAGCAGCTCCTTCGGTGTAGTTCCAAGAAGTCACGTCTTGTTTGAGATTGCAAAAAGCTCCGACAGCTACAACAAAAGCAAAGAATTAGATTTTTTCCAAAAGACAAAAACAAAACTTCTTACCTTGTGACATAAGAACACGATTCAGATCAGCTCTCTGGTAGACCCAGCAACGATATTTTGAAAGTGGATCCAATGCATCATGAGTAATGAGATAAGATTTGAGATTCTCCTTCCAGTATCCAATACACTTCATCCTATAATCGGGATCACCTAAAGAACACAATCAATTGAATTAGAACATAATTTAAAGATAATTCAAGTGTTCTTACTGTAAATATCAAAAGGACGTCCTAAATGATCAACGGAGAGGCAGTAATTTTCATCTATAGCCATTTCTTTCTGATCCGTATCGCAAACTGAAAGATCTGAAATGTTCTGCTTGCAATGAATATCTGGCCTAGGACTCAGAGTCACACCACCAAGGATTCTAGGAAAAACAAAGGAAATATTTGTAAGTTGATTATTATTCCTATCCTAGCTACACCTCTCTTCTCTTACCTTGTTTTAAATTTATGCTCGCCGCGTTGAGTGAAATTAAATTTGCCAGCTACTGGACATCTCACTGGAACTGGATTCTTTGCCAAAAAGAAATTATACTTCCATGCTTCTTTGTTGGGGAACTGCACCCAGGAGCACACTGTACTAAAGTCGTCTTTTATAACCGCCAATCCTTTGCGATAACGAATGATGTTATGATGTCGTGGCATAAAGTCAAAGCAAACGTAATCTTTTTGACAACCGTCGACAGTGAGACGAGCCATCATAATTCGGGTGCCTCTTCGTTCGCGACACACATAAATCGTTCGACGATACCGAGACTTGTCGGGATAATATGTTTCGTTGATATGTGTCTCACTAATTTGCACATCGGCATCAATATTCGCCGTATTCACCCATTCTCCGGTGAAGTTCTGCGGCAGAGTACATCCCGGTTCGACAACTTCAGCCTTGACTGGTGTAAGTTTTAAACGTTCCGGCGAGCTTTCGGGTGTTTTCAGGGTATTGCACTGAGCAGTGATAGAAACACCAATGTACAAATCATCATCTCGATTCTTTAAGAAACAACGATATTTTTCATCTTTACGAGATTCTTTCGTATTTGCGACGGCGAAGTAATGATTTTTTCCAACGAACCAATCTCCTAGGCAACTGTATTCAACAGAACCGGTGAATGTACCATCCATGCCTTCGCACTTCTGATAAGATATGTTAAATTTTTGATTTGTTATCAAGAATTGAGTACCGGCCGTTTGACATGACTGAATTCTAGCATCGGGTTTGTTGCATACACCCGTAAAACGGAAACGATTCTAAAAAGAAAAATTGTTGATAAATAAGTAACTTAAAAACAACACTGAGAAGAATTTAGATTTTTTAAAAACATACTAGGTTGAAATTCAAGGTTGGCGGATGTGCATTGAACTATCTTGACTTTTTTTTTCTCTTCTTTCAAGTAACATGACTTTATAGAGACTACTATTAAATCAAATAATAATAAGATTTATAACATATGAGTTCACTATAATTAACTTAAAATAATACAGTTTATAACAAATTTAATAAATTTCTCTTAATATCTGACCTACTATTATTAAAATCAATTAAAAAATCAAATTCATTAAAAGCAATACAGGAATCAGTAATTGGATTGTGTTTGGCATAATTTGTACTATAAAAAAAAGTATCGTATATAGTTTTCTTCTCTGCACTAAAGGTTTTAAACTAATTAATATACACCTGGTCTCATAAGATGGAATATCTGAGTTTCTAAAAACCTTACGTAAGGCGAATTTGGTAAATCTTTTCTGAATTTTTTCAATCCTATGGATACTTGATTGAGTAATAGGATTCCATATAATGCAACAATACTCCAGCAATGGTCTGACAAGAGTTAAATAAAGGGTTTTTAGAGTATATGGATCTTCAAAAGACTTAGAACTTCTAGATATAAAACCCAACATCGCGTTAGCTCTAGAAATAACGTGGTCTGTATGAAGCGAAAAACTGATTTTATAGTCAAAGATAACTCCAAGATCTTTTTGTCTTGTTAACCTTTGCAATGGATGATTATCAATTTTGTAATTGAAACTTAATGGGTCTAGTATCTTAAAAAATGTAACACTGCATTTTTTAATATTGAAATATAAATCATTCATAGTACACCAGTTAACAATACAGTCAATATAAGTTTGAATTTTACTGGCATCTAATGGAGATCTTGCACAGCTAAAAATCTTAAGATCATCGGCATATAAGAGACACTTTGCATAAGAAATATAATTTGGCAAATCATTAGTAAAAAGAATAAAAAGGAGTGGCCCAAGGTTGCTGCCTTGAGGAACACCTGAAAAGTTTATTATTTTATTTGATAAAACATCACCAATTTTAACATATTGACTACGTCCAACCAAATAACTTTAAATCCAGTCAAGGAGAGCAGAGTGAAACCCTAGCAGCTCAAGTTTCTTCAAAAGAATAGATGAGATTAGATTAGATTATAAAAGATTTATTTCAGGAAGAAAAAAATACATAATATACAATTCATGAAAAAAATAAATCTTAAGGTGACATAACATTTAATTGTTGTCTGTCAGAATGGCATAGAAATAGACAATATTTGTATCTAAATTAACATCAACAACATTATTTATTAATTATTACATAGTTAATGTGTTCGAGGTTTAATATATACAAAAAAAGATTTACATTATGTAGTTAAGATACTTAGTTTAGTAGATATTATTTACAAAAAAAAAAATACATTATTTTGATTTAAAAGAAAGAAAAAAAATTTTATTATATTCTTACAAGAATTCGTTAATTATGAGTTTTCTATATTTAAGACAAGTTGCTAAAAAGTTGTATAAGGAAGGGAAGTTTTTTCCATTTAACTGATCATATACCTCCTCAATAGAAAGTATCTCATTTCCAAAACATCTTAGTCTCGTTTTTTTTATAAATTGGACATCTGCCTATAAGGTGATAAGTATTCTCCACTTCATCCAGATTACAAACTGTACATATACCAACTGTATTTTTCTTAAAAGCTCTTGCATTGATATTTAAAAGACCACACCTGGCTTTAAAAATTAAACTTACCAGGTGTGGGCTGTTATCATCTGTGAAGTAGGGTGTTATATCATATTTTAACTGTGGGTAAACATCATGAAATTGTGATCTTCTGGCATCACCAATGTGATTTTCATGCTCACGGGCTTCTAAGGCTTAACAAAATACCTGTATGAAGACTTCTGAAAGAAGAAGTAGTAAGGTTAATATCAATATTGAGTTTTTGACACAAATCAACCCAGTCTAGTACCCAAAAGGTTTTTTGAGATATTGTCTCCATAGCAAGTATTCTTGGCAATCTTCTTTCAGGATACTCTAGTACTTTATTGATATATTCAAAGTGAAGATGAAGTGAACGGAGATTTTGAGATCTCATGCCAGTTTCAATCAGTAACATGTAGTTTGGAGTATTATTAGGAAGATTCAACATCTTTTTCATAAAAACTCTAAAAAGTTTTTCCACTTGATCAAAGCTTTTTGATCCCCATACCTGAGAACCGTAGAGCATTATTGACCTCGCAGCGGCTTCAAATATTTTAAGTTTATTAGAAAAGTTTATATTAGGGTGGTGAATATACTTTGACCACGTTGAGTTGATACAACATTTCGACATCGAAAGCTTTAAATCAAGGTGTTTATTAAACGAGAGGTTGTAATTAAGAGTAAGTCCCAAATATTTATAATCATTAACGACCTGAATCTGTTCGGAACCATACTTCCAGCTAAGTGAATTTGATAATCTAGGACCAACTCTAAACACGACAACTTTTGATTTGTTAAGGTTAACTTTTAAACCCCATAAAGTGCAAAATAACCAGGTCATCTGCATATAGTAAAACTTTTACAACCGAATCTGCAAAACTGACACCTCCCGGTAAATATAAATGTAAATCATTTACATAAAGGCTGAATAATAATGGACTCAGTAAACATCCTTGTTTTACACCGACATTAACATTAAATGGGTTCGAAAGAGAAATTCCATCCCAAACCTGGCTAGTTGTATTGTTGTAGAGGAGTTGTAAGGTTTCTATTATCTTAGTTGGTAACCCAAGAGATGACAATTTGAAAAAGAGTGAATTACGTGATATAAAATCAAATGCACATGAAAAATCAATAAAAAAGGCGAATGTTTTTTTCTTCTTAATGCGGTTTAAGTGAATTATGCTCGTTAAATTAAATATGCTGTCAATTGTGGAGTAACCAGCTCGAAAACCTGATTGAAATTCACATAGAATATCATTGTCTTCAATCCAACCATTTAATCTGTTTAGAATCAGCCCTGTAAAGATTTTATAAAGAGTATCCAAAAGAGATAGACCTCTGTAGTTTTCGCAATGATTTGGGTCACCTTTCTTAAATAAAGGTATAACAATAGAACTACGAAATGAATCTGGTACATCACCAGTGAGAAATATTTTATTGAGTAGGATGAGAACTTCTTCAAGGAAACACTCCGGTGCATTTTTGTAAAACTCATAACTTATTCTATCCTTACCAGGGGCTTTTTTAGGCTTTGATTTTTGTAATACATATAAAAGTTCCCACATTTCAAAGGGACGGTCGAGGAAAGAGTCAGTAACCATCGGCATAGCCCAGAGGATGTTTTGTACACATTCAGGTTCTAACAAAATGGACTTAAAATGGTTATAAAAATCATGTATCTGAAGAATGCTTTTATGTTTATAGGAAGCGACTTTTAGACATTTCGACAATCTCCACCAATCACTAGAATTCCTAACACTATTTAACTTTCTAATATTTTCCAGACTTTTCTTTAACTTTTTACTTTTACAAATTTGTATGTATTGGGATCTACAGTGAATGTATCGCTTTTTATACAGACACAAATTATTGTTGTTACGAAAAAGCCGAAGCATCTTTAACATTTTATTTCTGGCCCGTAAACACTGGAAATCAAACCACTTCAAAAGAATATTGTGTTGCACACGATCAAATGCCTTTGAAAAATCGGTGTAAATAACGTCGACATGCAAGCGATTTTCTAAACAATTAAGACAATAATTCGTAAATATTGATAAATTGGTTGCTGTCGATCTACCACTCATAAAGCCATGCTGATGCTGAGAAATATGATTTCGAACTAAATTATACAGTTTATTTTTAACTATTGCTTCAAATACTTTTGGAATTAACTGAAGTTTAGCAATAGCAATTTCCACAGATCCCTTAGATCCAGATTTATGCAAAGGAGTAATCAAAGAATGTTTCCATGTATCTAAAAATATACCTGTCGCAAAGACATGTTGAAAATATAACACAGCGGGACTGCTAAATTGTATTTACAAAATTTTAAAAGAAGTGGAGGAATATTATCTGGTGCAGCGGAGAAACTATTGTTCAGAGATGATAAAGCTGACAACACATCATCTAAAGATAAAGAAAGGCTAACAGCATTTATATTAAAATTTAAATGATTGAAATCTTGATCATAATTTATTCCCAAGTCAGCAAAATTTGATTGGAAAAATAAAGCAAAATTATTACAAATATCAGTTAAGTTCTCTGAAAAGACCCCATTGTAAGATACACTAGATGGAATCCCAATTGATTTTCTTTTAGTATTCAAAAATGACCAAAAAACTTTAGAATTACTCTTTATTTTTAGACTGCAGTGACCAAATATATTGTTTATAAGTAAATCTTTTTAAAAATTCATACTCTTTCCTAGTTCTATTAAATTTTCGCGAATAGAGAAAGAAATTTTACCTTTTTCATGAAGTTTAATCATAACATTTTTAAGCCTTGATAAACTTTTATTAAACCAAATCGGTCTTTTTGAATTTTTAAATTTCTTTATGGGAATAAAATTTTTGGAGTTTTGGAAGTGTTTGAAATATCTATAACAAAATCGTAAAATGTTTTCTGAGTGTTGCCTTTCTGTTGCCAGATACGCTGGTAATTTCTTCTGTCTTCCCATCTTCGTACCCAAATTATTTCATTTGGGTTTCTATTGAGTTTTGATCCGTCAGGATACCAACCGAAACGGACAGTTCAAGTCTGTTTCTTTCTTAAACAAAATCAGAAACCAAAAATTGGCCAAGAGGTGAGAATTTGTCTTTTGCAGCTTCAAAGGCTCTTTTATAAATAGTGCTGTTAACTTGCTGCAGTGGACTACGGTCTTAATCAACATATTGTTCCAGGTAGTGTTATTTTTAGCTAGCCCTCTCCAGCTTCTCACTTTTAACTTATGATATCAATGGGTTGTTATTTGTCAGTCAATTAGATGCTTTGATAAAGCCTAAGATGATATTTCCTGAAATGTCTTTGAGGTCTACAAGATCAAAAAAAAATCTAACTAAGAATTTATAACTTGTGTGGCAGCGTTATTGATAGTGGTAAGGAAATGAGCGATGTCTTTTTGCTCTTCCTCACTGCTACATCTTCATTATGTCATCGGTATCGAGCAACATTTTCTTTAGAAGGTTACCCAACAGGTGACCTGTTGTAATGTTCAGAAGGAATCGTAAAGATTTTGATGGATGGGAACTTGGTTCGTAAAATTTGTGCCATAATTTCCTGGCTGTGGACAAATTTCTAGGCTTTTTCATCTTTCACTGCTTTTTTGGAGTATTTTGTTACCAATAGTTTGTTTTAATTCACAGGATGGGATGCTTTTAAATGAGTGTACAAATATTGAATTGGTCCAATGTTCTACATTTCTTCGCCAGCTCTCTCGTTCGCAGGCATTTCAGCCTCAGGAAAGTCTATTGTTTTGCTGTAAGCGAAGAACTATAAGCTCTTGGCGAAAGTAAAGCTTTAATTGGATTGTTGTGGCGAAAAAAGATTTAAATGCAGCTTGGTTGTCAATGAATATAGCGATATCTGTGCCTGTAATAGCGCCGTAATTGAGACCTGTTTTGCAGCGTATGCCATTGCTCATAATCCTACTGTAGGAGTGGTCCTCATCGCCTCTTTTACACCTCTAGATGTAGCTTTATCTTACTTATTCAACCATACCATGCTACCATATGTGAGCAGCACAGCCGTGAGCAGCCCAGCCGTGATGATTTCCGTCTACATCGACCATACCATTGTAGAATTCGGTCTCAGTTTCTACCAAAGATCCCATTACATGAGTAGAAAACGGTATGAGCTTCAGTTCATTTGTTTACCGACGATATTTGGCTTAATCTGATATTTTGAGTGGGGTACCATATATAGTACGGATTACAAAGTCTAGGATTTTCCTCCTATTTATAAAATGCACTAAGTGTTCAAACAGAGCACACAGATACTCCACTTTGTGCGCTATGCTTTCACTACACGTGTTTGATTTCTCCGCTTTGCTCTTCGCTTGCGCTCACTCTACGTAACACTGTGTGTACAGTAAGCTTTTTAAAGATAAACCGTCAGGCTTTTTGTCCATACGCAGATTCTAGACAAGGCGGGTTTGCTTGAAAATGTTCCTGTTTCCAAAAGGCGACATCATCGGTGTAAGCGACTACTTTGATTCTAGTTTGGTAAGGATTGTATCCATATACACAATCGAATGGTATCAGATCCCTGCATATATGTCGTTAGTTGTATTGATAGTGGATCCAAGGTAAACAAAGCCGCCCTTGACTGCTCCAAGTTATATTTATACAACATGGCGTTTTAGTCGAGTAGAAGATGTTGAGATTTATTTCTAGTTGATGGCAAATACTTTCTTTTGTCTTCATTAGTAGCCAATCTCATTTTCGCGTGTCTTCGACTCGCAAATACACATAGCTTGCTTGGTTCTGGCGGTTATGTCTACATATGTAATTTGCAGTAACAAGTTGTCGAACGGACTTTTGATGGTTTGTTCCCGTGATATTGATTTTCGATTTGTCTACAACTAGAGAACGATTTTAAACAAATTTCCGACTTTGACTGTGCAGCGAGATTTCACTATTGTCATCCTGCACTAGGTAAAGAGTTTCGCAGGATGGCCTCGCCGTCATGCCGTTAGACCCTGTATAGCTATCCAAAAATTTGTCAAAGTGCGAGCATTTGATCAGCGCAGTGGTTGATTTTATTGGACAAAAACCGTGAAGATAGGGACTATTAAGATCGTTGACAAAAGTTTTAGGTGGTCACATAGGCTGATTCCGCTTCCACTTTTTTTAAGTTGGGAAACATTTAGGCAAGGTTCTATCCAACGGAAATGCCTTTATAGGACCAAATCTTTGAGGAAGTTAAAGCATACTCCTTACCAAAGCATCGGATGAACGGAAACTTTGAACATGTTTCTAAATATTTTTGTTTACAAATTTGTAGGTAGAAAGTCATTTTGTGGCTCTACAAATTGCAAGAAAGAATTTGTTTTTGAGGCTTAATTGATAATATTAAGTGTCGAGGGAAGGCGTTGATAAATTTTAAGAGTTTTGGCATTAAGGGATAAATAATAACAACTGTTAAACAAAAAGGCTATGGAGAGGATATTTGAATTTACTATTTCATTTCATTCGAAGATTCTTTTTCTGTTTATTTTTTTTTTGTTTTGGTTTAATAAAACGTCAATCGTAACAAAGGTGATTAATTAGATATTAAGTTTCCGTAAACATTTTGCATTAACAATTTCACCATAATATTTAAGTGCATTTGCATTATATTTGCACCATTAAAAAAAAATACTAAATATTTTCTACAAACCTGATAAGTGAAATGCCATACACCTTCCAGTGATGACCGACAATTAATTGGAATAAAATTCTCATTGAAAAGTGTAATCAGTTGTGAGTCTCCCTTGACGCCCTTGCAAACATTCTCCACAGATGCATCTACACCATCTGGTAGCGATACGCAAGGACCTGTAATATAAAATTTAGCCCATTAATCAAAGCATCTTTAACAAAGTCGTTTCATTCTCATTCACGTAGGACAACAACAAACCTTCGTACTTCTCGAAAACATTTAACGTTCTCGGAAACGTCTTAACACAATGGTAGCAATTGGCCTTTCCTTTAAACACGAATGAGTAATCGGCACCTCGGTGATCGAAGTCAATGCAATAGCCCCGATTAGACATTGAATTTGCATCGATTACTGTTTGAGTGGGAAGACCTTCTTCCCACGAGAACCAAGAACCTCGCAGGATCTGAGGCATCGAACATCGTTTGCCATCAATTAAACAATTAACTAGAAGACAAATAAATTTTGTAGTGATTCAATTTTAACTTAATGCGTTGGGTGTGGCAGGGTTTTAAAGTAAAGTTATCAAATTTATACCTTGGCTTAAAACGCCAAAAAGGCACATAAATATTAAATTTTTCATTGTGAAAGGCACTTTGGGAATTTGAATTGATTTTTTCAAACACTTATCATATCATTTTTCTATGAAATATGTTGTTAATTTTAATTTAATTCTACCAAACAAAATTTTCTCTAAAAAATGAAATTCAACAAGCTGAAGCAACGAGATACGAATGGTAGTAATAAAAAGGAGACGATTGATTTGAAGTTTGAAGAAAATAAAACAAAGAAAGTGGAAAAAAGTCATAATCAGGTATGTTATTTTGTTAAGGTGGTGTTTACATTGGACTCTTTAAAGCGATTAATTTTTATTATTAATTATCTCAATTGTGTTTGTTTAATTATTTACACTTTTAATTATAAAAGACACTTGAGTATTTTAACTAATAACTCTATTTAACCCAATACATAGTAAGTATTTATTATCTACAAAGGAACAATCATCGTCATTGGTATCCCTTTTATTTGTTTTTTCTTTCAGACCAAAGTTATCCGCTCTCAGCTTTATACTCTTAGCTCTAGCATTTCATTTAATGTGAGTCAACGGACTGAGCAACTTAGTTAATAAAAACTTAGACCTGCCATCAACTAAGCAATCCTAGCTGAACCCAAGCAACTTTTAGAATTGATTTACATAAGTTTTCTGTATCTGCATAATGCATAAAAGTAGACGGAGGCAGAATTATATGTCAAAATCTGAAAGTGAAAGAGAATTCACCAGTGGTAACTCTTTTTTCTTCCTATAAAATACTATAACTTTTTGATTGTATAGTATTGCCCTAAGCCTCCATGAAGACGAATGCGTAATGAAAATCTAACAAAAGCTACAAAATAGTAAGAACATCGGAAAATATTTTTGGACAACCAAAAAAGAAAAAAAATGTGACTATAACGTGGTATAAGTGTTTTCCATAGTCTCAAAATAATTGTTAGAAGCTACTTATAATTCTTTTTATAGTAAAATCGTTTTCAAAGTCGTTATAGTTGCATGAATGTCCCAATTAAAAGGAAATTCTTGAAAAAAGGTTTAACAAAACGTAAAGAAAGAACATAGTAAAATCATTTTAAAATAAAGAATAAATGTTAAGTATTTGTTACACTTGCAACATTGTGGTAACATTGATGCAGACGAAGTTTCTATAATAAAGATGAACATGTTAGTCTTCGCTCTAATCTTCATTCGATTTCCTATAAGCACACAAGGTATCCCCACTATTGTTCTGAAGAGGTGTTCTTCATCGCTGGCAAAACCACTGCGTAAGATTTTTCATCTGTCATACTCCTCAGGTTTCGTTTCGAGTGGATGGAAATTAGCATTTGTCCAGCCCGTCTCCAAAAAAAAGTGAATTCTCCACACCTTCTTTCAAAGGTCATAGAAACGCCGATTTAATATCAGCTCAAGAAATATCTTGGAGGTCGAAAGGTTCTTAATGACCGACAGAACGGCTTTTGCAGCAATAGGTCAGCTGGTGATCTCATGGTTCACCTCACTGAACAGTGGAGCAAATCTTTGTGTGGAGGAAATACGGTTATTACACTTGATATCTTTAAAGCATTTGATAGGGTTTGGCATCAGGTTCTTTTATTTTCATGAATCACTACTTATATTCAATTAGTAATTAATTAAAAAAGCTGTTACTTTTGGTAACTTTACGGTAGCTTTATTTCTGTCGTCTTTTATTTTCTTTTTTGCAGCTCCACTCAAATATTTCCTTCCAGACATTTTTAAAATCACTAAATATTTGTCACTAAATACTGATCATTTTGAATAAAGCTCAATTAAAGAAGTCAACTAGTTGTCAGAGGCAGTCGTCAAAAAGAAGAGCAGCAGAGTACGTCTGCACACTCGCGAGTCGCGACTGGACTTGAAGACCTTACCGCTATATATTTTTACGGCGTCAATAACATGCTCTGACATGTATTCGTAAATTTCGTTTGTTTTTTTTTTCTTCTCGAGTGTCGATGTTTTATTAAAACAAATACATTGCTTTTTAGTGCCTCTTTAAAAAAAACTAGTAGTAAAATATTTCAATTCGAGCACCTTTAAGTCGAACATTAATTTTTAGATACGCGTAATTCGCGTAAAGTTGAATTTTGCACACGGGAGGGTTTCGGAAAATTCAACTTTACGTACGTTGTGTCGAAAAATACGATTCAATACTTCTGCGACAAAATTTATTTCGCCATTTTTCGCTTGTTAAACTCAAAACGGACTCGTTGAAATTAACAATTCTAAATTTTACCACACTAGTATCGAAATGTACTTTAACGCTCAATTCGCAAAATACGAGGCATAGAATTCAATTTTTTTTCAATCAGGAAACCCTTTGCTGACCCTGAGACTCCACAAGAGTAAAATCCAATCCAACTTCTCTTCCGCAATCCATTGCTTTTTTTGACTGGGCATATTATGTCTTGCCATGAGCAACCTCAAATCTCACATTTGACACAACGGTTAATCTGTTGTTTACTTTTAGTAACTTAATAGGTATAAAAAATATGTAGGTATGACCGCACTCAACGACAATTGAAACGAAATGAAATTTTAATTTCAAAAAGACTGGAAAATGGACGCTCACCACTACATATAACACAAACGTAAAACTTGATGTAAGGATTTTGATCCGCTCGAAAAATCCAAACTGCGATGACCGGATCATTGACTGGATGTTGGATTGTTGGTCTCTATTGGATTATCTGATGACAGGCCGATAGTCCTGTCATCGGAAATGTCTAATGGAGACCCCAGGTGAGTTAGGCTGCATGGATTTAATATTTTTTGAGTTTAAAGTTTTGGGTTAATACCGACTTAGGCTATGTGGGTTTGACTTTTTGGAGATACTAGCGAGTTGAGCTATGTGGGTTTAAAGTTTATGGGATTAATTGTGAGTTGGGCTATATGGGTTTAACGTTTTTTGGGTTATATAGACAACGAACTAATATTGGTTTTTATTTTTGGGGTTTATTAGATTGTACAGTTTGAATATCGTGGTTTTACGGTTTAAATTTCTTAATGGGATGGAGCCCTCATTTCCGTGGTCCCCGGGGCTGCAATCCCCCCTAGCCACCCTATTAACCCGGGCCTGCTTGTATCGTTAAAGCGAGATACACACCCCTTGCCATTACCCATGGATGGCACTTGCATTATTGAGACTAAGCATCTCGATATTCTCTATTCTAAGGTGATGCAAGAAATGTGTCTCTCCTTCTGATCTGGCTGTTATCTACAGGACTTGTATACGTTCAAAGCTTGAGTATAATTCCCATCTCTGGGCTGTTGCTCCTGTAACTTACTTAAGCCTCTTGGATTGTATTAAACTTAGAGCATTTAAATTGATTGGCGATAATATCGTTATTATTTCATTTACTTCTCTTGGATTTCTTCGTTAAGTTTCTTGTCTCACCATTTCTTAATCCTTTCGTACATATAATATTCTTTGTTCTGTACCACTCTCGTACCGAAAGGGTTAACGTTATTTAAACAGGTTATTGTCTAGAGGAATAGACACTTGCATTCCTCCCCTTAAACAGTGCAACCTTAGTACTCCCAGTCATTGCAATATTCAGAAATTCAAAACCCCTTGAGTATACGCTTATTATAAAAAAAACTACATTCTTGAAGATGTCAGCATTTTTGATAATATACTGTAAGATATAAACGCATAACAAATATTTAATGTCACGTAATGCAAAGGCACACACAACGTAATGCCGTAGCCGTCGTAGCTGTCAATCTTTGAAAAAACACTTTAAACTCGAATTTAAAAAAGAAATAATCAAACAACAAAATGTTTTCGTTTAATTATCCGGCAAATAATTCTGAGGATGATTTTTTTTCAAACATAAATTACATGAAAAATATCGAAAATATAATTCCTAATTGTGAACTAGCAATCAACATTCGTTCCAACGGAATATCAACAAAAAAACAATGTTTTGTTTATGCCGAAAAAATTGACTTCAAAGGATTAATTGTAATTAATTAAATTTTGATTTTAATAATAAACCAATGATTTAAGCAAATGTATTTTGTTGTTAGCAATTGAGATTGGCCGAAAAGACGGATCATCGAAAAATGTACATCTCCAATGTTGACACAAATTCTTTTAATCAACTTAAGCAAGATCAATCGTTGCATGTTACATTTTCTGGATTTGTAGAGAATCTTATTAAAATCCTACAAGATTGTCAACGTGGAAATCTAGAGGTGGACTTAATCTATAACCGAGAACAACAAATGACCCTGCAATTCTATGAAATGCGTTCATTTAAAAATCTCGTCCATTTGTGTTTACCCATAAAGCCTGCTCCATCCAACATGATACTTTTCTATATGAATAATGTTTTACATAATTTACAGGTAAGCATGCTCTATAATGTTATAAGTAGTTTTCTGTACTTATCTTGATCATTTTCTGGTTTTCAGAAGAAGAATGCCTCCATCGAGAGTAGTATGCAATGCATGCAACATGAAATGAACACTCATTTAAGTCGCATGTCTCAACTTGAAGTTGAAAATAGTAAATTGAGAGAATCCCTTTTGGAAAACAGCAAAGCCATGACAAATCGACATCAAGAAGAGATTCTCCGAATGCAAGAAGCCCTGAAAAAATCCTCAGACCACAGACACTCGGACAACGAACGACATATGATGGCAATGTCAGCACTTCAGGCACAACTTGACAAAGCCCTGCAAGACAAAGCTAATTTACATTCTGAAAAGTGGTAAGAATCATTTTATAATTTGGTTTTTCAATAAAGTAATCATAAATTCAATAACAATTTCAGCCAAGAAACTAAAAAATGTGATCATTTGCGAGATGAAATCAGTTCCCTTAAGTCCTCACTGTCGTCCATGAAAGATCAAAATGAAAAACTCGTTTCTGAAATTGCAGCCCTAAGGAATATCGAAAGAAAGAATGAGATGCATTGGAGTGACTCTAGAAAGCACATTCATGAGTTGCAGGAAAAAATCAAGAAATATGATAAACTCCAGGTATTTATGTTCTTCCAGTTACTTCACTTTCCTTCAAATCTAAAAAAACGTGCACCTATCCCAAAATTTAACAAACAAAATTAGTCTGATTTAATAGCTGAATTGGAAGCTGAGAAAAAAATATGTCAAACGAAACGCCAAGCTCTGGAAATGGCCACCGAAGAAATATCAAAGGCCAACGAAATCATTGCCAAACAAGGTCAGGAAATTGTGAAAAACAAAAAGACCATAAGTTTGCGTACTGAAGTGGCATTGCAACAAGAAAAGGCAATCAGAGAGAAAGACAAGCAACTTATTATCCAAAACGAAAAAATCGAGGGTCTACAGCGAGCAATAGAGAGCCTTAGACAGGACATTCCAATGCAATTGGAATCAATGAAGCAATTCGCTGACACCCTAGAAAATAAATATAGTGAACGTATGATTTTTTTAATATTATTAATAATTGGAATTTTGTTGTAAAGCTTTGTTTTTGTTTTTTGCAGAAATTACAGCTCTTAATCAAAAGCTTTCGTCGGTGAACAAGCAGGACAGAGTTAGTGGCAGAATGACGATACGATAGGATATGCAATTTTGTATTTAATTTTTCTTATTATTTATTGTAGAATAAAATCTGTTTACAGAAGTATGGATTTTTGTTTATTACTTTCTGTTAATATTGTTCACTTAGGAAACATCAAGTAATTACGTTGAGTCTGTGAAGGGTTTATAATCATTCACGTAGTAGCTTAGAATTATCTCGTCAGATATTTTTAGAAGCATTTTAATGATACTTTCAGTGATCCAGAAAAATAACAGCGTACCATATTTGTATAGAAAGTCTTTATAAAATATTTTTACATTTAAAATTGATTAACTTGCAGTAAACAAACCCCTCACTTAAATTTACTCTGAAGGCTTAGCTTCAATTGCTGCGCCAACATTAACTACTTGTGAAAGATCAAGATTCTTCTTGAGTCTTTCTCGAATCAATTCGGCTATGGCTTTCTGTGTGCGTCTTTCTAGTTTTTCTAGCTTCTTGGCAACATCACGTTTAAGATCCCAATCTGGCTTGCGTGGTGCTAAATTTGCTATATCGATTTCATCTATCACATTTGGAGTTTTGAGTAATTCCAATTGTGACTCGACTTCCTTTTCAATTTCGCCAGTTGGTCCTTGTTCGAGAATTATATCGGTAATATTTTCATCTTGAGGTTTGTAACTGCGAAAGATTGGTCTGCAAATAATATAAAGAAAAAGATAAGAACATTTTTAAACTTTTAATATAAAAAAGTAACAAATTACTTGGGAAGTTCGTTTGCCTCGTTTGGGGAATTTTCGTTTTGATCTGCTAGATTTCTTAATTGTTTTAAGCGTTCTTTTCTCTTGAGAGATTCTTCTGTTAGGGTACCGATTTTCTTTTGATTTTTATTTGTGTCCATTTTATTAAATAATTAGTTGTACTTAACTAATAAGAGTTTAATAGTTTTAAAATATTTTGTTTACACCACACTTTTTGATAAGACAACCGAACCGAACGTCAAAATTTAGGTTTTGACAGTTAGTTCTTAGGACTGTTCAAATACCTAGCAGTTTCCTGAACCCGAGTTCGCATTATCTCATTTTAATATCTTATTACTACATCAAATTTAAAGTGATTATTTAAAAGCGAAAAAACAAGACGAGATGTCAAAAATAATCGCCTTGAGAGAGATATAGAGAATATAAAATGCAAAAAGATGTCAGGTCAAATAGTAGCGTGGATGATTTTATATTTTCCCTCAAATTATCCTCCAGTGAATATTAAGGATATTCACATTCAAAAACTGAGTAAAAGATAAGTTTACACAAAAGTCTAAATCAATCTCAATGAAAAAACGTCAAGTATTAAACGTCAAAGATTGCTTTTGTGTTTATTAATTTATAATTCCATTAAGAGCATTTGAAGAATTTAATTCAGAGATAACAAAAATAAGCAACCAATTAATTTTAACATATGTTCATAAAACTTTCCATGACCAATTCGTACATTTGTAGCTGTATTTCCTCTATAAATTCTGGAATTCTACTTTTGAGACCTTGTCTTTCAAGTTTTCAAAGAATCAAAGAAAAAAAGTCTTGAAACACAAAATCTCGGTGGCTAATTGTGATAAGGTTTTCAAGAAATAACATGGTAAGGAAACTTTTCTGTCAAATTTCGATTGTTCTTATTACTGTGTAATGGCATAGTTTAAATTCACAATTGTTAAAATATGACATCTAACATGGTGGTCTATTCAAAATGAAACCTCTAAAAGAAAAGAAAAACCTCTAATATTTACAATGGATTTGGAGTAAGTTTTTGAAATTTTTAAACTGATATTTTACTCCCTCCGCAACCTACTTTATGAATTCTGTAATCGATGAGAATATTTTAAATTAAGTTAAAGTAGAAATGATTTAAAAAGGTTTACTTTGCATTTCCCTTCGTGTAACCTCAAGATTAGAGCACAATTAAATTAAAACTTTTAATTTTCTCAAAAACTCTATGCCTATTTTGAAATTTATAACTTTTCTTTTTTCAAGACGGTTTTAATGTAGGAAAACCCCTTTATGAGTCTAAAGTTAATCCATTATGAACACATCCTTTTAGTAGAACATTTTTTCAAAAGTGTTATACCAAAATGACAGCACTTTTAATTTTGTGTCTGTTTAGAAATTATGAAAGTCATGTTTTTCCCGTTGAAAAGTTGACAACTTTAAAAATTTGCATTGAATTTCATCTTCCTAAACAAACATAAATCCCATTGCCAATACAACTAAAAACCAACCAAGTCTGCTTCTGCATTTCTGCACTAAGTGAGAAGTTAAAGGCCAATTTATAAAATTTGAATTCGGGGATTTCTTCGGGATAAAACGACTAACTTATAAAACCCGCGGTTTTCATAGATGTGCAAAACAACCATAGAAAATACAGATCGAAGTCATGTTTATTTGGGCGATATTTATTCTATCGGGATTGTTATCCCAACCAATTGTTGCTGATGATGATGTTTGGTTGGAGCCAAATGCATGGGAGATTCATTCACCATCCCTAAACACCTGCCCAGTCTGTGAAACTGTTCCCAATATCGAAGCAGAGAATTCCATTACAACAATGTATTACAGAGGAATGGTATCTCACCTTTTCAATAGGAATACTTTGAAGGTAAACATTTTACATTTATATTATTGCTGTCAAGCCCTTCAATGACGCAATTCTTGTGTTTTGATCATAGGTCAATCCTAAAACCGGCCATCTGGAGAGAACTATCACCTTAACCCTAACTGCGGCACAATTGAAAATTATTGAAAATTCTTCTGATATACGAGATTTCAACACTGCGGTAATGGCAGTCCTTAAAAGCGCCAAGGAACCGATTCAAGAACAATTAACAGCAAGTCCAACAAACAATGAAAGTTCATTTGGTCTACGGCAACTTCAATATATTTTTGAATTTATATTTTCTATTATGGTTCGTGTTTTTAAGTTCTTTTCGAATATTATCGTTCATAGTTCTGAGGTTAGCAATTATCTAGAGGCTATGTATGTTGTAGCTTTGAGATTGAGATTTTAATGTATTTTTTAGGTTCGCTTTGTGATGGTTATCTGTGCAGTGATTATGGCGATATGGTTTGTACATAGACGTTGTAATAAGAACCTGATCTTCTTAATTATAGCCTCCTTGATAATATTTGGATATATCATCAGTTACATAGACTGCAACAGGGTAAGTACCTTTCACTTTTCACGAAACGAACCTGCAAAAAGAAAATGTTTCAACTGTACATATTTGCTCCTCCAGAAACTTGAAGCTGAAAGTGTTATTGAATTTATCAGGGAGAGTGAACCGGATAAACCAAGTTTCTTCTCGAAATTGCTTGGCAAATTTTTTCAACAATCAGAAAAAGACAAGAAAATTAATAAAATCATGTACCTACGATAATTGGATATAATTGTTGTTGGATATAAAAGCTAATATTATTATTATTTCCAGAAATCAATCCAAAGTCAAGCTTCCTTTCTGCAGACCAGATGAGGTAGCGATTATGTATTTCAACAATATGTTTTTCAATCAGCTGCAAATCACAGTTGAAAAAATAATTGAATCCATGGAAAAAATACGAAGTAATTTAAATTGTGTTTTCTATTTTATGGATTTTTAAAGTTATTCTTTATTTTTTTGTTTGCTTTATAGATACAGTTCCATTTCCCTTTAATTATATGGGAATGATTGCTTTGCCGTTTCTCTTCGTATCCATTTTACCATTGCTTTTTCAAAACATATTTAATCCAGCTTCGTGGTACAAGATTATCCGAGATCCTAATACAAAGCATTACAATACGGAGGCAATAAGTAACAATAATGCCCATCATGGAGATCGCCTAACCGGGGCAAACCTTGAATTATTCTTGAAAGTTTTGAAGGCTAAAACAGAAATTGAAGAGAAGAAGCCTCAAAATTCAGCAGTTGAGGATGTGAAGGATCTTCCGCAAGCCATAGCTCCAAAACTCGATGACAGTTCCAGTGCAGAAGAAACAAACACAGATGGGAACAAATCGGCTGTTCGAATTGAGGATTGTTTAGAAGAAAATGAGAAATCTAAAAAAGAAAGCTAAAAGTATTTTTGTTTTTATTTTTTAGTAATATCTGTTTAATCTTGTATGCATTAGATATTGTGTTTTAATTTATATATTTATAATTTTGAGTTCAATATTACAAAACATTGTTGAAATATGTATATATGTTTTTTACAAAAAAATGTTTTTTTAAATTAAATTGAAATTATATTGCGACATTGATTTGATTTGTTAAACTTTTTTAATGAAAATGACAAGCTTTCAGTTCAGATGTTTTATCGGTAAACATGGGAACAGGTCTTGGCATAAGAAGTGTATTGAATTCATTCACTTCTCATTTAAGAGTCTTAAATTTATGCAGAACTTTATAACTAAAATTGAAAAGCATTAAATTTGTGTAAAGTTGGTGTCATACCTTAATAAATATTATGCGTGGGTCAACTACGTTAATAATACAATTTTTATCTGAAATTATATAGTATAGCTATCTCGGTTTTGTATGGTAATAAGAGTACGTATACGCCTGAGTGTATCAAACTAAATTTAGATTGTAGCAAATGCTTCTTTTGCAATAAGTCCCACCTAATGTTCATCATTGACGAATATAATATGTATAAATAAAGGTGTTGGGATCGGATCGCTTTTTTTCTGAAACGGTGATGTTCAAATTGCAGTCCCGCGTATCAGGCAGATTTTCCTTTTAAATATTTTAAGCTTTTGTATATTCGTTTTCTTTTTCTTATCAGGGTTATGTATGCGATACCATCAAAGATTTCCTTTTCAGACTACCCATCTACATATGTATGTATTTCAATGATAACTTAGTTATTATTATTAGTTGTCAGCAATTTGTTGATATACTGCGTGTAGAAATTCCATTGTGCTGTTGTACTTTTTGAGCTGCAATTAATGGGAACTTAAAGCTTTGGTCTAAAGACCAAAATAGTAGTAAATTTTGTCTTTTTGCACATAGTGCACTTAATTTAAAAAGATTAACAGTTAAGCTGGTCACCATTGTACTTGGTTAAAAAGTCAAATTTTTGGGTAGGATTTTGCAAAAAGGTGAGACAAGAAACTCTATGTATAACGATGTTCGAGTGACGTACTCAAGTTGATGATGTTAATGTCACCAATCATTTTTAAAGCTCATCTTTAAATACTGTCGAAGAGGCTTAAGTAAGTTATTGGAGCACCAGTCCAGAAATGGGAGTTATATTCAAGTTTTGGACTTACATTGATCGGTTTTATAGATTGGAGTGACATGAGAAGGAGAGACAAATTTCTTGCACTGTCTCAGAAAACTTAGATATATTGCGGCAATTTTGGCGATATTGCGTTCGTTTCATAAGAAGTGGTTACTGATGCAAATACCGATGAAATCGATATTTTTAGTTTCGTTGATGCAAGTACCACACTTGTACAACGCTGCGTTGGTCGGAATTTAATGAAATTATCATATTTTGTAGTCGCAGTTCCACGTCCAAAGAAGATGGATGTGAGCATGGAAACGAATATGAAAAACCAAAACAATTAATTTAATTAAAAGTTGCAGATATCATTTATAAAAATGAGGATAAGGTTCGAAAACTAAACGGAGCCCTATGGCACACCAGCATTAATACTGTGGGTTTCACTTTTTAATCCGTCTAAAACAACTTGTATTGAATGGCTCGAAAAAAACTTCTAATACAACGAAACAGTAGGTGCAGCATAACAAAAGTTGCTGTCGAACGTACTGCAAAAGCAATATTTGTATTGCTTTAGCTTGGTACGTACTGCCGTACTACACACTTTTCTTTTGTACTGCATTTTCATTTTTGTATTGCCATTTGTATTGCCTTTTCAAATTCGTTGTTCATAAACCTAAATATGAAAAAAAAGTTTAGAGATGGCATAACTTTAAATATTTTCCATGAAAGTGCACTTCCAAGTTCCACTATTTTGTCGAACTTTGTCAAAAACGAATTTATCGATGACGCCTATCTGAACTCAATAGATTTTTGCAATAAATATTGCTTTTAAGACTCAAAAGAAATCTACCTTGGCGCACAAGCTAACATTTTAGTTTGTTCTGGGGGCTACAAAGTATAAAAAAAATGGAGACATTACTACATCGAATTATGCAATCAAATAAGAAAAAAAAAAATGAAGTTCCAAGAAAAAGTTTTAGAAGCCGTGCAAACAATTGATCCAAAAAATAAATCCCCAAGCATTACCCCGCTTATAAACAACTGTTTCCAAATTTAATTCAAGAAGAATTTGTCAACGACCTTGATGATGAATGGAGGGCTCTTTTACATCAAAGTATTATAAGTGTAGATTTGAAATTCGAAGACTATTGGAGCGCTATCTTTAATTTAAAAAACGCATTAAATGCTCCAATGTTTCCCCTTTTAAAAACATTTGTTGGGTCCATTTTATGCTTTCCGCATACCAAGTGGAAGTGCAGAGCGCATATTTTCGCAAGTAGCTTTGATAAAAGATAAAAAAAAAAAACTTTTTAATGACATCCACAGTCAATTCAATTTTAATGGCAAAGGAATTAATAAGGCATAGCTGCGTTATGTAAAATTCAATAAACATTGTTTGCCTTTCAAAATTATTACTAGTTACCTGAATTTAAAATATAATTTTGTGTTGAGTCTTTATAAAAAAATATTCTCGTGCTAAAATTACATATTAAATGTGTTTAAAAATTCACAAATATGAATTGAAATTAACTGCGATATTTTTATTTTATTTGCATTGATTTATTTTTGTATAATAGTTTTATAGCTATAATATATATTTATTTTTATTATAAAAAAGTTCCTATTTTATTAAAAGTGAAATTCATAAAAATATTACTGTTAAAATAAGACTAAGCAATTGAACTACAAGGCTTATAGATATATAAAGTAGATATGTATTTAAGTTTATTTTTTGTTATAAAGAAAAATAAAAATAAATATAAATTAAAAAAAAAAGGGGAGAGTACGATAACTTTGGCGACAAAGTTTAATGACGGATTTGTATATAACAGTTAAAAACAAGCATTTTTTACTATGGGAGGGGGGGTCTATCTCCCCCCGTTTAGGCATTAAATGGAAAAAAAAATAATTAAAAAATAACGGTAATACTTATAATTAAGTATTATACCTTTTTTTAAAGCCAACACTTTTGTCTATTAGCTTGTTCTTAAATCAAGTCAAAAAAAAGTTAAAAAAAAATTGTTTTAAAGTCAAAATTTGTGCAAAAAAAAGTTAAAAAAAAGGTTTAAAGTGTAATTTTTCAAAACTTTCAGATTATCTAATATTTTTTTTTATAATTCATTGCTCTTATTTGTTTTTGATCAAAAACTGAAAACTAGATGACTTGATGTCTTCTAGTTCTTGAGAAAATTGAAAATTACCAAAACAAAATATTTTAATTAAATGACTTTTTCCTTGCTTAAGTATTAACGTAGTCTTATTTTGATAGTAATAATCGATAAGATATACCTAGGGTAAATTAATTTTTCTTAAATCCAGCTTATTTAAATGCAAAAGAAACTTTGCATGTACCCCATCTAGCACCCACCGCACCTTGCACCCTCCCCACCTTGCACGCACTCCAACTTGCACCCAGCCCAAATCCTATAGTGTGCCCAAGCAGGGGGGTTGCTGTTGCCCCCCCTTACAGATGCCACTGTTGCATACACCCAAACTCGCGCACACCTTACTGTTGCATACACCCAAACACGCATTACGCATACGCAAACACCATTATTACTATTAAAATAAGACCACTCAAGCAAAAAAAAAATTAAATTAAAATAGTAGTTGTGGTTATTTTCAATTTTCTCAAAAACTAAAAGACATAAAATCATCTAGTTTTCAGTTTTTGATCCAAAACAAATAAGAGCAATAAATTCTGAAATAAAAACAATGGTAGATAATCTTGAAGTATTGAAAAAGTTACACTTTAAACCTTTTTTTAACTTTTTTTACTCAAATTTTGAGTTTAAAATTAAATTTTTCAAAAACTACGCATAGTTTTGACTTGATTTAAAAACTGGCTAATAGAACAGAATGTTGGCTTTAAAAAAATGTATACAACTTAATTGTAAGTATCACCGTTATTTTTTAATTATTTTTTTCCATTTTAAATAATAACTTTTTTAAATTGCCCCTCCCGCCTAAACGGGGGGAGATAGACCCCCCTCCCATAGTAAAAAATGCTTGTATTAAGACCCTCTACCAAAAACCGTTATTATATCTTGGCGCCAAAGTTATCGTACTCGTGCCAAAAAAAATATATGCGTATTGCTTTTGTGGAAACATTATGCAAAATTTTTTGTAATGTACTGCTTTGGACTTTTCAAAAACGACAGCACTAGGGTTGTAGTAATAAGAGAGAGATTTTAACACGCAAGTCAACTCTAGAGCTGTTCTTCGTATCCTGCAGCAGGCTTACTTTAACAAACAATGGGCAAATTCAGACGACACAAGGGACTTGAAAGCTATAGGCGAGTTTCTTGTATCTGATTGGCCAGCTGCCAAAAAATTACCTTCCAATTAAGGCAACTTTAATGGAAAGTTGACTGGAAAGTTAGTCAAGAAAAATCTCCCTAACTATCAAGTCTACTTCTGTCAAAACGACAGTTGATAATGTTTTTTCATTCAACTGAAAGCCGAACTTTATTACTCTATGATTTATTTATTTTCTGCACAACTTCATTTGATACTTTCTTGAAAAGGGTTCCTGTCAATTTGGAAAAAATAAGTAATATTTTTTTACAATACAAAATAAAAATTGTGATGAAAATGTAGCTTGCCTGAAGAGTGTTTTGTAGACAATAATGTTTTTGGTAGTTTTTATACTATCAACTTTGAAATTCATGACACTTGAAAAACTAACTAGTTACCTTGGTCAAACTTAACGTTCAAAAAATGAAGTTGACTGCATATGAAGTCCCTTATGTTGTCTGAACCTGCTCAATCTTCTTAAAAGATGCAATTGAAAAAAAAAACAGACGTACCTAGAAGCGGTTTCGTTTTGCAAAACTATAATAGCTCTGATGCGTAAGTGAGGGGTGGAATGCACTTTTAAGTAATGAAATAAAAAATAAAAAGTTTATTTTCAATGGGTTAAATTAAAAGCTATTTTTTCGTCGCCTATGCTCATTGAATCAATGTTTAAGCTAGGAGATGAAATGGCTACATTTCTTGATTACGTATGGAAAAATTTGGAAAAGTCGTATATGTTGACATTATATAGAATGTTTTCTATATTAATATATCCTTAGATGCAGTTTGCAGCAGAATAACAACCCCAAGTATAATTAATTGTAATGTTAACGAAGCTCTGATTGATAACAAATTGTATGTTTTAAAATGATATTCCCAAAAGCTTGACCTGAATTTAATTGAGAATCATTCCATTGAGCGCCAGATTAAAGAGATTGCACGGTAAGGCTTTTGAAAAACGAATCTTTGTAGAACTGTCACTGAAATGTGGTACTCAACCCCTCAAAAAAAATGTCGGTATACTTAGTTGGCGCTATGGAAAAAAAATTAAATCAAGGATTTTACAATTAAGTACGAAATAATGGGCAGGTTCAGGCAACATAAGGGACATTCTTTGAACGTACATTTTGAGCAAGGCAACTAGTTAGTTTTTCAAGTGTCATACATTTCAAACTTGGAACTTTCCTTCGCTAACCTCAACCTACAGTTCATTGTACAAAAAATATCAAAAACATTATTGTCTACTAAACACTCTTTAGGTAAGCTGCAAGCCCATCACGATTAGTATGTATTTTGTATTGTAAAGAAATATTACTTATTTCTTTTCCAAATTTACAAGGAACCTTTTTACAGAAAGCATTAAATGAAGTTGTGCATAAAATAAATACATCATAGAGTAATAAAGTTCAGCTTTTAGTTGAATTAAAACACATGATCAATTGTCATTTTGACATAAGTTGACTTGACTTAATAGTATGGGAGATTTTTCTTGACTAACTTTCTAGTCAACTGTCCAATAAAGTTGCCTTAATTGGAAGGCAATTTTTGGCAGCTAACCAATCAGGTTCTAAAAACTTGCCTTACTTTCAAGACCCTTATGAAGATATAAATCCTCGGTAGACATCTTTTGGTTTGCCTACAAGCTAAACCGGAAATCAGCCTCATAAAATTATTCTTAGTGTGCGTTTAATTTCTCCTCTAATTTATGAAATTTCCCCAAAAAACTTAGTAGTTGATTCTATGTATGCGTGAAAACACGTCAATTTTTCTCGTTGAATTCGTCCACATTACAAATACAACAATGTAAACAAATGGGTTTTGGAGGGTGATACGTACGAAGGATTTATATCTTCATATAGAGTGTTTTTGATTCTTGTCATGAAAAGTGCTTTCTCAAATTAGCCGTTTGGATTCGGCATATAAAATGTAGGTCTCCTACATCCCTGCAATTACTCGCACACAGGAATGGTTGAGAGTTGTTAGTCACTAGGCCCTGGACTGTTTTAGTTTAAAGCAAAAAAAAAAACGGATCTGTAGATTTGATTTTTAATCAAAAATTAAATCAATTTGTTTGCCTCATGGAATGCAAAAACAGGGAAATCTAAAAAACAGTCGATCTACTAGCATTTACCCCAGCTTCTGCCTTGATTTTATTAATGGAAAGCCTTGAATTTGAAGCAACTGTCGCTATCGCCCGCCTTTCCTGAAATGTTGTGGCTTTCTTGAATCTTCCTTTGTGGTTTTTTCCATACCTCTTTGAGTCCTTGAGGTAGTTGTATACAACATTTGAACTTCTTGTTATTTCGCTGGCTATGAAATGGAATAGGAATAGGACACACTTAGGTCAGTTTAATAGCCCATTGTGATACTACATGAATCTTGAGGCTTCCTCCTAAGCTCAATGAAACCAGTTTGAGTTCCTTACGAAACGTGAGGCTAATTATGCTAATATGAGTGTTCTTTGGATACTTTCCAGTCCAAGATCATGTTGTGAATAGTATCGGAGACAAGAGTTATGTCTAGGACTTCTTGTCGAGTTTTAGTGATAAAGGCATCGAGAAAGAACTAATTTATTATTTAATAATTTAGTTTTTTCTCTCTGATAAAGGTTGGTTCATTTCCAACATTACTTACTAAGAGGCTAGTACCATAAGAATATAATCAAAAAGAGACTCACCTCTGTCGTTAACATCGCTCCCAATAATTAGGCGGATCCTCTGCCGTTCCGCTTGAGTAATGATTTTCTCAGGGGTTTTACCAGGGAGAGGGCCAAGGTGGTCATGGCCAAGATACGCCGACACTAGCCAGAAAATTCCTTTGGTTGTTTCCAGCCTAGCTACGGTGGTATCTCTATCACTGAAATTATGGAGTAAAAATACATTAATGCTACTTTTCACTAGTATGCAAGATTTACAAGGTTTAGGTTCACCTTTATCTGTCTCATACAGTATGTAGTACCCAGGAGTCTTGAGTCCTCGAACAACGCATCTCACAATCCATGGCTCTTGGATCTGGACAATGTCTTCCCCGTTTCTTGCCAGACGAAGAAGAAGTGAGGCCGAGGCCTTTATGGAGTGTTGGAGACTAATCTGTACTAACTGCAGCATTTTGGCTACAATTAGGCAGATCAACCTCCACCACGGTCTTGTTTTGATCTTCTGAGTCTGAGGATGAACCCAAGAGTTCGTCCTCGCTCAAAAGAACTACATATGTCTAAGTAGTCCTCAGTCTCCATTAAGCTATGACTGTTGTCGACTTTTTTAGGAGGTCGAGTCGTGATCAGAGAGGGCATGGGTGCATCGTAAACCTCTGGTGGGAGGTGGTGGCTATCTGCGATAGCCTCATATTTTTTGTATACTCGATTTTTGATTGATTCGAAACCATAATTTATCGAGCCATTAGTAAGGGCTAGAGGAGCAAGGGATTCTTTATTGAGTACCACAATGGCACTCCTATAAAGACCCTTCACCTCGTCGAGCTTGGCGATCAATTATGAGTCGGCAGGGATGGATTGCAAACCTTGATCATTTCGCGAATGTCCTCGGTACCAGCGAGTTCGATTGAAATCCAAATGCGGGCTCTAGGTCTGCTAGGAATGTCTTCCTTAGCAACAACCTAGAGTTTCGCACCTGGCCAAACTTCACCTAACCGGCTGACAGCAAGCTTGTACAAGTCATAAGACCTCTGTTCTCCACAAACCATAAGTTTGACATGACCTTGATGCCAACCCTCATCGGTTATGGAAGGAAGTGGTCCTGGAAGCTCTCTCAAAATGTTTAAAAAGTCACCCGAGAGCCTTACCTTGACCAGCTGCCAACGATCAGCCGACATTGTGCCATCATCATCGCTCCTGTCAATGACCGCAACCACGACTTTACCCTTCGTGACGTCACTCAAACTTGGCTGGTTTTCTGATGGGATTGGTGTTGTGCACACGAGGCCGTTTTGGTGTCGGTATGGCCCCCTCAAGAGACCTTTATCGTTTAGACGTCAAGACTTTGCCGGTCCTTGCTGCAAGAACACTCTTTGCCCATTTAACTCGAGCGGTTTGCTGCGGTGTCCTTCCAGCCTTCAATGATTCACCAGAGCCCTTCAGGATTCTCGTAGCTTGCCGCCTTTATTTATAGAGGCTTTTCGAGAGTTTCTCCTTTCCATTTCTGGATGTACTCTCAGTAGTAGTGGTAGGGCCATTCTTCACAACCCTGCCACTACTGGAATTAGGTATCGCTACCTTCCTATTCGCGTTGCTACCAACAGTAGAAGACGAACCATGGATTACCACTACTCCCTTCTCTGTGTTGGCCGCAGGAGATACACAACATGTTTTGGCGCCAAACTGCCACCCGGTTTTGAAGAGATACCGATCTCATCATTTTTTTTTTTTGAATACATAAATTGGACCCACGATTTGCGAAGAAAGAGAGGTCCGTCTTTACAGAGATTCGCATTATACAGATAAGGCCAATTAATTCGGAGGTTGCCAGGTATCCGAATACTCCGTTAGAGACTGAGCTATTTTTTTAATTGCGCCCCCAGCCTGGCTGATCATCGGCACGGGTCGTTTAACACCTTAGATCTAGTCCAATAAAGATAAGACGTGGTTGGAAGGAAGAGATAGGGTAAGGAGTCAGTTGATGTTAAGAACATCATGCTGATATGTAAGGAAATGATTAGGATCGGTAAACAGCAATTAAGCTATGTTACCTAGGGTGGGAAGGAGCACCGGAGAGAGGAGCGCTGTCTAGCTTTTTCGCCATTACATCCTGGGAGTTGGTGACATAAGCGTTGGCTTGTATACCTTGTTTATGTGGGAGGGGGTGATGATTTTGGAAAGGTAGAGGGATATGAACGTCCTTTAGTTTCAGGACTTATCTGGAGAAAATTCTCGAGAATCATCGACCTTACTCAGCTTCTGCAACTCGACAATTTCGACGTTCAAGTAGAAGACCGGTAAGCTCAAATTTGGCCTATTTCCTCCTTGGTTAGACCCTTACCTCTACCCAGAGTATGCTTTTATCTGATTTAAAATACCCTAATAGGTAAATTTAGATCTTGTCCCTATTCATATCACACAAAAAAACAGGTACTTTTTACGACTTCTTTGGAAAAACCGTCATAAAACTTGTATTTATTAACTTAATCCAAAAAAAGGCAGAAGGTGCATGCGAACAGCACAACAGCCTTCAATAAGGATCTTTCCTTTAGCGACGCGCTAAAAGGTAAGATAATAGCAGCGGTCATTGACAGGGGTCATGTGGATGGTAACATCTCTCATGAACAATGGGCAGACGTCAAGGCTCACCTCGGTTTCAGATTTTTATCTGTCATCGAGGAGAATCCGGGACCTCTCCCAGACACAGCCGATGCAGGATGGTACCAAAATCGTATCAAACTCATCGCCTGTGGTGATCAGAGATCTTTCGATCTATAAGGGCTGCTGTCAATGGCTTGCCAGAGGTCTGGCCGGGTGCCAAGCTCGAGGTTGTTGCAAGGGAGAATATTCCTTGTCGGCCAAGAGCACGTATAATGGTCCCGGCTCTACACAACTGCCCAGAGATGATCATGAAATTGATCAAAACCAGCAATCCAAACCTGCCTACGCACGACTGGAAAGTCCCAAAGGTTGAGAAGGAGACAGTGGGTCACTATAGGTCAGCTCTCGTGTTGATCAATAGGGAATCACTGGCTCCACTGGCCAAGACCAAAGGCGTGATTAGGTATGGTTTCGACGAAATCATGCTGCGCATCTATAAAAAAGACGAAGATACGCTTAACACGCCCCCCACAGAAGCCCCTTCAACGGAAGGAAACGCTTCGCTACCCCCAATAATGGAAGTCGATGAAATACCACAAGTGGAACCATCGACCTCCACAGCCCCAAACAAGCCATCCGACGTGGAGGCTAAACCTACAGTCGACAGTAACTCCGACATGGAGACTGAAGACGCCACCTTAGGCATCACTCTGAGTGAGGAAGACCTACTTCACTCCTCCTCATACGATGAAAACGCCGATAATACAGTGGTGGAGGTTAATCTGACTAATAGTAGCAATGCTGCGATTAGTACAGATTAATCTCCATCACGCCATCATGGCCGCAAATAACCTCATACTCCGACTGCACACGAACAAGGATGACATCGTCTTGATACAGGAGCCGTGGGTCTCAAACTCCATCATCAGAGGCCTCCGGACTCCTGGTTATAGGCTACTGCATGCATCGGAGAAAGGTGAACCAAGGTCATGTATGTTAGTAAAAAATGACTTAAATGTATTTTTACTCCCCAATTACAGCGACAAGGACACAACCACCGCTGTCTTAACAACGGATAAAGCCACCTACTAGCTCATATCCTCCTACCTCGGCCACGACAGCCCAATTCCAGGTGACACCTTGAGGAAGGCAATTGCGCACGCGCAATCGGGAAAAGTTGGTCTCCTGATTGGTTCGGACGCTAACGCCCATCACACGGTATGGGGTAGCTCTGACATAAATGAGAGAGGTGAGTCCTTATTTGATTACTTACTAAGCACTAACCTACTCATAAGTAATATTGGTAATGAACCCACTTTTGTAACCAAGAATAGAAAAAAAAGTACTTGATATTACAATTACCTCTGACTCGATCCACAATCTGATTTCAAACTGGCATGTCTCAAAAGAGAATTCCTTCTCTGACCACAAATACATTCAGTTTGAGCTCAGAGATGTGGCAAACATATCTACGGGTTTTCGCAATCACCGTAATACAAACTGGGAACGATATAGGGAGGTACTAACACAATCACTTGATTACAACCTCCTTAAAAGCTCCTCCAGTAAAGATGAACTAGACCTTTCTGTGAATCATCTCACTGAAGCCTTCAATGAATCAATGAGAATTTCATGCCCTGTAACCATTTTAAAGGGTAAAAAGAAACCTCATTGGTGGCGTAAAGAACTAGAACCATTCAGAAAGAGTTGTCGCAAACTCTTCAATAGATCTAAGTACACTAGATCTCCTTCTGACTGGGACTTATACAAACAAGCTCTAAGGCAATATAAAAAAGAATTAAGGAAGAGTAAGAGGTCTTCTTGGAGAAACTTCTGTGGCAAAATAGAAAATACTTCAGAAGCCTCAAGACTCAGGAAAATGTTCTCAAAAAGTCCAACAATACCCAGTGCTTTAAAGACAGAAGCAGGCACATGGACTATCACAGATGAAGAATCTCTTAATCTATTATTAGACACCCACTTTCCAGGTAGCTCTAACATACTTAACGACTTAACATCAGAGTCTCAAGCTTCTACAAGCGATTTAGTTGATCTAATAACGCGGGAAAAACTGCAATGGGCCATAGATAGCTTTGATCCATATAAATCTCCAGGACCAGACGGAATCATTCCGGCCGAACTACAAAAATGCTCAGACATGATCATTCCACCATTGGAAATCATTCTGACAAGCTGTTTAAGGCTGAGATATATTCCCAAAGCCTGGAGAATGGCAAAAGTAGTCTTCATTCCTAAAGCAGGGAAACCCTCCCACGTTAACCCTAAAGATCTACGACCAATCAGCCTATCATCCTTCCTTCTTAAAACCTTGGAAAGATTGATTGAAATTTACATCAGACATAACTTAAAACCATGTCTCATTTCCACAGCTCAAAATTCCTCAGATCAGCCCACCTAAGATTAAAGGAATACCATTAAGGTTTTCCGACCAAGCTAAATATTGGAAGGCAAATATTGATGAAAGAGTAAAAAAGGCTACTGTAGCGCTTTTTACTTGTAAAAAGGCCATAGGATCAAAATGGGGCTTCTCCCCAAAAATAACCCACTGGCTTTACACTTCGGTAATTAGACCGATACTCATTTATGGAGTTGTCGTATGGTGGACCGCACTGGACAAGATGGTAAATCTAAATAAGTTCATCAAAGTCCAGCGGTCAGCAGGTATATGCATCACAGGAGCACATCGCTCAACACCAACCGCAGCCCTGGATGTGATTTTAAACCTAACACCTCTTGACATCTTCTCCAAAATGGTGGCAGCCAACTCATGTGTGAGGCTTAGAGCCACCTCTCAATGGAACAGTAACAATACTGGACATACTACCATTCTAGACAATTTTAGATCTATCCCAGATCGTAGACTACCCCTAAAACGGTATTCGGTAAAAACTTCCATGTGTCCATCCCTTCAAGATCCTCCTGGGAAGAAGAGAGACCCCTGGAAGACAATGTGATACACTTCTATACAGACGGTTCAAAGACCGATTACGGAGTTGGAAGTGGTATCTATTCGGAACAACTGAATCTAAGTCTATCATATAGACTTCCCAATCAATTTAGTGTATTCCAGGCAGAAGTAATGGCGATTAAAGAGGCACTATCCTGTCTCAAAGAAAACGTTATATCTTGCAAGGATATACGAATCTTCTCGGACAGCCAGGCCACTCTTAAATCTCTCGCGTCTGTTTCCACAAACTCACAAGTAGTCCACGATTGTCGATCATCTCTGAATGAGATGACAGAACAGTTTAATATTCACCTCATTTGGGTGCCGGGCAACAGAGACATTCCGGGAAATTGTAAAGCCGATGAGCTCGCCAAAAACGGAACACTTCTGCCTAATGTTAGACAAAAACATAACATAGGAACACCACTTGCTACATGCAAATATCTTCTCAAGCAGTATGCTCTAGAAGCAACAAATGCTAGATGGTCACAGAGTACCACCTGCCTAGCAACCAAGCAAATATGGCCAAACATAGACTTAAATCGGTCAAAAGGCTTGATATCCTTGAGCAGACAAAGTATAAGCTCTACAATTGGAGTAATAACAGGACACTGCCTCATAGGAAGACATGCTCTGAGGCTAGGGGTCTACACAAACACTAACACCTTCTATGTACATGTCCAGCACTCTCCATTAGAAGGAATAACTTTCTCGGTAATCCCTTCTTCGACAATACCAGTGAACTGGCAACGATTGACACAAAGTGTCTCTCTAAATTTATTAAAAGCACAAAATGGTTTGTTTAATTTTCATTACTCTCCCATGAGTAACCTCATTAGTGGTATCACAATGGACCCTTGAGGTCTAAGTGAGTCAATGACATCTAGACAGCCACTCCAACCTAACCTAACCTTAATCCAAAGCTTTTGGTTGCATTATAAACTTAATACATACCTCATTCATTCCACATTTGGTTTTTTTTTTTTTTTTAAACCCTAAGGGTTTAAGAATTATCGTCAAATAAAAAACGAAAAAAGCTTGTCCCTATCCATGCGACACGAAGTGTGGATCAAAAATAAATTGATTTATTTTAAACATGGAAAACCCCAGAAAAGACTTCACAGCTCTGCTTTTAAGTAAAACACACAATAAATATTATTTTAATGAAAGTATTTTTTATTTAACTATTTAATGTATATCATTTTCAATATATGTATATATATTGTACACATTATTTTTTAACAATAGTAAGTACATTAATTAATAATATGTTTTCTTGAATTTATGGTATGTATTTTTGTAATATACTCGTACTAGGTCAAATTTAATTTTATTTTTATTTTATTATTATTATTATTTTATTATTTATAAAAAAATTGTTTTATGTATGTATATTAGCAAAGAATTGTTTGTTTTATAATAATTTAACTATGTATCATATATTTTCTTGTTTTGTTTTGTTTATAAATTTCATGCATTAATGCATCATGCACCATATCCAGTTTTATTTTTTTGTTTTTGTTGTTGTTTTATTTTAAATTTCTATTTTTGTTAAATATATATTATTATATAATTTAATTTAAATGTATTAAATAAAATAACTATCATTTTACTATTCATCTATTTATTTATAATTTCTAAATACCCATGGTCAATGGAATTTTAATTTTAAAATTGAAACACAATATTGTATAAACAGAGAGATTTTTCAATTACATATTAATTCATATATAATTAAATGTTTTGTTTAAATCAAGCAACAAACTGAGTTAATATTATTTGCCTTACATTTGAAATCTTTACATGTTCTTTTTTAAAGAATTGTGTTTTAATTATTCGTTGTATTTCTCAATCAGTTAAACAAAATTATTCTCTTAAAAAGTAGATAATAATTGTCTTTTTTTCTTTTTAATATTTAAAATTATGCAGGTTTGCAATAATTTCAATTATGTCACAATATTTGTTGTAATATGTATACGTTTATATATGTTTTAATTTGCAAAAATGCACACTTTTTTTAATATATATATGTATATATATGTATGTATGTTATGTATGTATATATGTATGTATTATTTATTTATTTTATTATGTATTGTATAACAAAAAATTATTTCCAGAACAGAATTAGCCAACAAAATATTTAAATTTTTCTTTTTTAAATAGCTACGAATTTGACTTAAAAATCTAATAAATATTAAGGCAATACACTGGAATATGCTATTAAGACGTTATTTTGTTTTGTTTTCAATTTATGTAATTTAAAATGTTTCATTATGTTTTTTTTTAATGTTTTGTTGTTGTTTATTTTTTATTTTTTTGTTTAAATTTCAAGTAACCGTATAATGCTTAAAAATTAGTAAGTAAATTTATATTCAAAATTTAATTAACTCTTATTTATTAAGTTTGTTTTAAAGCTTTCTTTAAATCTAAAAAGAGTCGTGTTTTTTTATAATAATATATAATAAACAAATATTGTTCACATAAATATATAATAAATTATTTTTTTTCTCTAAATTTGATTTATAGCATATTTGCGATATTTTATTTTTTTTGAATAAGTTGTAAGAAGTTTGTTTTCGAGAAAAGAGTAGAAACTTAGTAAGAGTAGAAATGTTTCTACTATAGGTACGCTCCCTTAACAAAATGTGTACTTTTATTTTGTTTTGTTTTTAATTAAAGGAACATATTAATATTTGTTCATATATTTTATATTATATTTTTTTTTAATTTCTATTTTTTTTTTATTTATTTATGGTAGGTATAACAGTTATGGCATATTTTGATAAGTAAAATAAAGTGTACCTATACGTATTTTATTTATATATTATATATGTATTTGTCTTGTGCAACTAAATCTTAAATTTAATAATATTTAGTAACATATTAAAATAAAATATATTTTTGATAAATTATTTTCAATGGTAAATCTTATTCACAATTGGTCCACTTTAAAAGTTTCATTGAAAACAAACTTAATTAGGAGATTAAACTTAGTAAATCATTACTTATTTTAGTTAAATTATTTTAATTAAAACAAATATTTGTATATAAAAAGCAATAATGTAGATAATTAAGTTTGGGTGGTATTTGATTATGATTTTTCAATTTTTTGTTGTTAAATATTTTCTTTTTAAATTATAGTTTTGCATAGTATTCACACGAATTGATTATAAATATATAATGAATTGAATTAATTAAAGTTGAAGGCATTTATAATATAAATGGAGTGAAGTAAATATTAATTTAAACATTATTTGAATTAAAACGATAGAATATGGTTGTTTGGTGCTTTGAATAAAATAAGCAATTTAAACAAGAAGTGCATAAGAAAATATTATATTTTTCGATGTTTTTAAAAGATATCTAATAGAACAATTTCTTTTTTATTGTAGTGCAATTATTTAAAAAATAAAAACGCACAATAAGTTAAACTAAGAAGTTTATTTATGAAATTATAAGAAAAATTATAATGTTCCTAAGAACATTAAAATATTTTAAAAAGCAGAATTTTTGTGGGGAGCGCCCACTCAAAAATTTATCTCCACTTTAGGAAATCTTTTTATAAATATTTAAATTTATATTAAAGCAAACATTTTTGTGATATAAATACACAAATCTTTTCGTACTCGTAGGCCTACAACTCTCCATTATTATTACAAAAATAATTTTTTTTTTTTTTTAGATAATGAATGCAATATCAAATTAACAAAATTAACCTACAATTATAGTTAATTTGCTAAGAATATTTTCCACAAAAATCATTTAAATACATTTATAAGCCCAAAAAACCCAGAGGTCAAATGAAATTTCTATACTTTTGCTAAAAGTCTGCTTGTAAAACGACAGTCAGACGGTAGACAGATTGTATATTTATTGAATAAATTTAATTAAATCGATTTAAAATCGGGAAATTGTTCCTTTGGCGTAGGATGACAGATGTCATGTGCATTTTCGGTCGTTATAATTAGTACCAACATAACTGTTTTTTGTCTTGTCATTCTTTTTTATTTTATTTTATTTTATTTTATTTTATTTTATTTTATTTTATTTTATTTTATTTTATTTTAACAAACGAAAATTAATGGGCGCATTCATAAAGCTAGTGACTACGTAGTCAAAATTCAACTAGCTTTGTGAATGCAAAATTGCACTACAAAGCTAATCAATCCGGAACTGTCATATTAATGACAAATACAAATATATAAAATAAGAAACATTTGTGTTTTCAGAACTTTAAATAGTTTTTTTTTTCTTTTTGAATTCAATAAAACCAAATAGAAGATATAATATGATTGATTTATATTTATGTTTGATTACCGAAAGATTCATTTCATTTTGAATTCTTGTGTCCTTACCGAGCAGCTGATTGTGAAACGTCAAAACCAGTGTGCACTAACTTTGTAGCCGAAATTTTTACACTACGTCGGAGGGGAAATTTCGAGTACTTTTGTAGTTGGATTTAGCCAATCAGAATCCCTTGACTATGTAGCCACTAGCTTTGTGAATGCGACCAATGCTTCAGTTTCTAATGTCATTTATGTATTGCTAACATGTGAGCTTTTGGCTTTCCGGACTCTTCTAAATCACTTGTTAAAAAAGACAGTTCTAATTCTTAAAAGGGGAGAAATTGGACGGGTTCAGGTGACATAAAGGACTTGAATGTTAGGTTAGTTTTTAATATCTAAGAGCCCGTTCACACGATTCGATATTTTCACCGTTTTTGATATTTTCTCGATTCGGTGTCTTTCGGTTGGAGTGTTCAGACGGTACGGTAATTTAACCGTACACCGTACTCAACCCTACACCATACTCGGTTTTCAGTTGCATCACAAAAACGACTATATACTAGCATATTCGATAGTAGCCCAGACGAAAAATGACGCACTATCGGTCAAAATATCGAATCGTCTGAACGCACTGTATATAAATACATTGCCACGATAAGCCGAATCGTTTTTTTTTTTACCGTACGACCGAAAACGATTTGCAGAGACAAAACCGAATGACAAAATCGACCTGATAGGTAATTTTACCGTATACGGTTAAATGCCGTATCGTCTGAATATACTCATTTAAATTATATTGACACTGGCTTATACGGTAAAATCGCCGATACGGCAAAACCGCCGATTCGGGATCGTGTGAACGGGCTCTTATTTCCCAGTTGTCAAAAAAACTAGTTTTTAGAAATTAAGTCAAGTTCATTTATGTCAAAATATCAGCTGATTGCATTTTATGTAGCTAAACCGTAGTGAAGTAAAGGTCCAACTTAAAAATAATGGCATTTACTTGTTGTCTTGTCTTGTTCTGAATTTACGTTCAATTTGCCATTTTATATATCTAAGATTTCTTTCCTTCCTTTTTGAATTATGCGATAGAGAATTTGTATGAGAAATGTTGCTTAAATTTCTGGGAATACAGAAATCTCTGTGATCTTAGAAATATAAACTGACCAAATTCCTTCCACAAGGCAAATGATGTTTCGTCACAGGAAAGGAGTGTCACTTCCGTTATACAAAAAAAAAAAAACAAAACGGTGAAACACGGAGAGGTAGTAGTATCATGTTGTAGGGTTGATTTTCTTAGTTTATTGTGGAACCGATATTTCAAATTCATGATAATCATGACAAAGGAAACATAACGTGTTATTTAAAAGATGTAATGCTTGCGCAGGCTGAGGACAATATGGCACTTAGATAGCATTTTCAGCAAAATAACGCGATTATTGGATCCAATACTTAAACGTCAAATTCGACAACTGTCATTTAGTACCTTGAACTTAATGGTGCGACATTTTTCATTTAAAAACATAAACATAAAAAGCTTAAAAATATTAGAATAACGCATAGTAGCATAAAAATAAAGCTTGATTTCTTCAACTAAACTTTAAATTTGCTTAAAAGACTGTCATTATTTGTTGAAGTGAGCATAGAGCAAAACATGACAGATATAATGTGATTGGTCGTTTGAAGTGTTTATGGACGGTTAAAAGTTATGTTCCTAAATAATTAACGCTTATAAAGAACCTAATGCAATTGTAAAGAAAAAAAACTATATATATGAATAAATAAACTTTACATTAAATTTTTCATCTGGGCAATAATCATAATTTCATTAATCAAATCAAAACCTAAATAATATTATGGCCAGCTTCAAGCGGTCAAAAAGTATATGGAAAGTATTTAGAATTAATTTAAATATTTTGTTGTATTCATTCCAGCAATTGAGATAGTTTCTGCAATAATTCCATCATTTAGATTAAAATAATAGCTTCAAAAAATCTTTATCAGCTTTAAATAAAATAAACAGTTGGAAACCAACTAAGAATCATTGAAATCAAACTAAGGGAACATTTTAAAAGCGACTTTTGACTCAGGTTGGGATTGAGACAAACTCTAAGACAGAATTACGGAAACCACTTTGGTATTTCGTGTTCTCTTCAAAAAGTAAAATAGAGTGTGCTTAAAATCTCATGCTAAGATTGTTTATATATGTCAATATAGGAAATGCCTTACACAAAATACCAATATTTTAAATAAAAAACGATAAATGGCTAAAATAATAAGACATGTCTCTTCGACTACGAAAAGTTCTCAAAAATATTCAAAAGAAAAAAATAATCAAATTTAAGTATACGCGTTCTTAGATTTTCAGTTTTTGTGTATAAAATAATATTTACTTAAAAATATTTTTTTGTTTAATAAGATCTTAACAACAATTTACAAAAAGTTCAATAAAAAAAAAAAACAAATGTTAAGAAGCTTAAATTATTTAGTGTGATAATAATTCATAATTATTAAGAATTAAAATTGTTTCAATATTTTACGAGTATTATTATGTTTTTTTTTTTTAAGTTTGCTTGACAAAAGAAAATTATTTACAGATAAAATAAAACATTAAAATTCTCTTAAGTAAATTATAAAATTTTAGTTTTTGTTTGTTTAAATTATTATTGATTTTTTAATCAATTGATTGATTTTAAACAAAATATGAATATCTGTGGTGTTTGGGAAAACATAAGTCTGTGTTTTTCTTTTTCAGTAGAAAAAGTCAATTTTGATTTAAGTTTATCCCAAAAATCAAAGATAGTTTATAGCCTTCTTTTTTGAACTTAAAATTCTTGTGTCCATATACAATAATTTTGTTTTTTTTTTTTTGTAAATATAAATATTTACATTTTATTATCATTTTACCCATAAAATGTCACGTTTTAACTGAATTGATATGTTTACAGTTCGTTTTTCCTTTTACTTTGTTAAATTAGTTTATACTTCTCAGAGTTTCTATTTCCTGTCTATGACGGTATATTTTTGGTTTTAAATATTTTGCATTGCATAATTATATTTTACATTTCATTTATTTAAGTGACTGAAAACTTAAATTTGTTTGTACAAGTGCGTGTGCGACAAAAGCTAAAGGCGTTTAAATTAGAGTTAACGCACCTAAGACAGACGAAATATGCGGCGGGAAAAATAACTTAGTTTCATTGGTCAAAAGTGTTTACATTACACTGTAGAAAAACATAGTATAGTTAAAATCCAAAAGATAACGAAAATTTCACAAAATATCAAATCGATTGGTTAGCATAAAATTGAAATTAGTAGTATAAATTGAAAGCTTTCTCACTTTTAAAATTAAATGACATTACAATGTGCATTTTAAAAATAAAGTTATTTTATATAAAGATACATATACTAAAAACGCCAACCGTGGCATCCATGTTCCAATGTCATGAATTGATCATTATTGGTTACATTTACTGTCAATTCTTCATCGGTTTTAATCGACCTTACTCGTACATTTTTTGAAACATAAGATCTACTCACAAATCATAAATAAAATCTAATGAATCCCATAAAATAACCCAAACATTTTCTCTACCATCTTATGGATAACACATGAAATAAACTATTGGGATATTCCATCGGGCAAAATAAATTAATTTAATTTGTGATTTTAGATCAAATTTGGGGATCTAAATGTTATGAAAGATTTGCATCTACAATTTATGTCTGTCATTCTGGGCAGCTAAAATTAAGCTGGCTATTCACAAACAAGTAAAACGACTCGATGAGCCAATCTGACAGATGGATTTCGACTTTGTTAAGTCAATTGGGTTCATTTGTGTTTGCAAATTGGATATTTTGACATAAGTAGACTTGACCTAATAGTATGGGATATTTTCTTGACTAACTTTCCAGTCAACTTTCCGATACAATTGTATTAGGAAATTTTTTGGCAGCTGGCCAATCAGATACTAGAAACTTGTCTTACATTGTTGAAAATTGTATTTATTCAAATGACCTTAACCAGAAATTAGTCTAGCCATTTGGGTATTTAAGGGGCCAGTTATAGTTATCATTGGTTTTCACCATTGAAACCAACCATTGGAATTTTTTTGACAGGTCGCTTATAGCTACCACTAAAAATGTCTACCATTGAAAATAATTTCCTAATTAAAATCCACCGACAAATTTTTAGTGACAGAAATCTGTCATTGGAATTGTGTGAAATTGGAACTCAAATCAGTGGAACGATTCTTTTCACTTTTGAACATAAAAGTATCAGCTGTTAAGGAAAATGAATTTCCATCCGGAAAATAGAAAAATACATTTTTATCGGAAAAAAATCTTTTTTTTTTTCTCAAAAAAAAAAAATTTGTGTGATTTCCGATAGATCAATATATAATTTTCTTTTCTAATCAAAGGGAAACACAGTCAAATATCTATTCAAAAAAATTTCCGTATTAATTCCAATGATAGCTATAACTGGCTTCTAAAAAATTAAATATCAAACTAGCTTAATTGGACCAATCATGTGTGGCTTTGGATTGTGCCATTAGGTAAAATAAGGAACTCAATTTGACATTAATAAAAAATGGCAATGCTGGAGCTTTCTCTTCTGAATATTCACTGACTTAATTGACCTTTCCTTAAAATGTACATATGTATGCAGCATTTACACAATTGTATTTTTGGAGGATTTTAATTCCACAATCAAGAACTTGTCAATTTGTTGACAGCACACACTGTGATATTTTGCAATTTAAATTAAATAATATCGGAAGAAATTCAACTCGTTTGCACTTTTAATGATAACTTATTCTATAATTTCGTCAAGTCTTAGATTTGACAATCATTCTGTTATTGATGCTGTACAAGTTTTATGTTTCTAAGAAAAGTTTTGTTCATGAAAATTCTCAAAAAATTGAAAGATATGTACATATGTATGTATATATGTATATTTTCAGTATGAAAGCAAAACATTTTATGTATTATGTACTAAGTCTGCTTCTCTAGCTCTGAACTTCTGGTGGAATTCTGTGCTATGTAGTACATAGTTTTATCAAGATTGAGAACGGACTGACTACATCTAGTAAAGTTCTTTGACAGCCTCACAAGTTTCATTTCGATCATTCCTCTCCTTTAGGGGCCGGTTATAGCTATCATTAATTTTCATCATTAAAAATTTTGTTTCGAGATATTAAAGCGATAAAGAGAGTCATTTTTGTAAAGTTTGGTATTAAAATGAAGCTTAGAATTTGTAGAATTTTTTTTTACTGAAAAAATACTTTAACTAGAACTTTTCTTCTAGTTGTTTTTTATTTTTTCAATTATGAAATCTTTTTCAATGAACAGCTTGTGTTAAATTTTACAATTCGGAATAAAATCGTTTCACTAAAAGCGTTCCATTCATTTTTTGTGTGTTCCTACCTGTCAGTTTTCCTTTCAATTATCAACTCTAGCCTCAATTGCTTGATTTCAATCAGAAAATGCAGCATTCGAGTCTTAAAATTTGCGTCCGTCTAATGACAGAAATTTTCAATGAAAGCTATAAAAAAACTGGCAACAAAATTCCAATGATGAAATCATAGCTATACCTTCCTTATTGTATATGAATATGTCATGAATGATATAAGTGGAATTTGTTGAATTGAAACGATTTTTTGTGAAGTGAGTGCGGTATGTTTTAAATTAATTTATAACGGTATTGTTTTGCTCCATTGTCCAAGTCTTGATTTTTTTTTTAAGACCAGTTATAGCTATCAGTGAAATGTGCTTTATTCTCTTTAGAAATTTATTTCAAGCAAAAGATTGTCGCTATTAGATGATATCTTTTAGGTATTTTTACAAAAAAGAAATAATGCATTTGAAGTTAAATTTATTTCGGAAATTTGTTTTTAAAATTTTGATTGGTGAAATTTCATTATAATTCCACAGCTGACTGCCAAAAGTCAAAATTCAATCTCGCTACTGATGGCGTTCCAATTTTGTACTATTCCGATTGCTTCATTGACAAAACTGATAAAGTTAACAGTAAAAAACATTTTTGTTTTGAGGCCGACGCTATTGGGTTTTTAATGCATTTTAAAAAATGTTCAGTGATGAATTTTACTGATAGGTACGACTGGCTTTTTAAAAAATTTCAAATGACAACTTTCTATATAAGATCTACATATACGGGGCGGCATCTAGTGGTTACGGCGACATTAGCTCCTGATGTTTATTTACTTCAATTTTTGTAAATAAAACTTCCAACACCACATAATGGCTACGGCAAATAGATATAGATTTTATTTAAAAATATGACAATTAAAAAACACAGAAATCGAAAACTAACAGATCAAAATAATGTATGTTTCGGTATTAAGTTTTCAATCTAAATTAATATATTAATCTAAACAGGATCTTTTTATGTGTTGTACTCATTCTTCAAACAATTCCATATTTTCAATTTAAAAACGGACGTCTACGATTTCATTTGAAATTAAATCCAAAGTGCAAATAAATTGAAATCCTATATTATTAATGACACGGATGTATGAAGTACATAATATGTATATGAAAGTGTACTTATTTCGAAATGTTTTTGTGCAATGTGATTTGTTTTCGAACTTGGAATTGCAAACTTAATAAACTACGAAAGCAATAAAAATAATTAAATAGAAAATGTTATTCAATGCTTTTTCACCTCTTTTTATTTTTTAATAAAAATCAGTTAAACCCTATTCATAAAAATCTCTTCTTCTATTAACACGTTGCATTTTAAATATTGTTCTAAGACTATTTTTCTATGTGTTTGTCGTATTTTTTTGTTTTTATTTTTAATTGATTATAGATTATTTCTTTGGGTGGTTAAAATATTTGATTAAACATCTTTATTAGTATTAACCTCATAGACCATCAAATTTACTCAGGCTCTAAGGTGATTGTTTATACTTGACATTTTTGGTTTATTTACAAACATAACACGTTCTTGGCAGAACTTTTCTTTTTCTAAACGTTTTGTTTTATTCGTTTTCTGATTTAAGTATCTACTTGTACCTAATGTCACTTTTAAAGATCATTCTTTACTTTCCATTTTTGTTTCTTTTTCGACTAAGACTACTTTCTTTAAAACAGAAATATTTAAAACAAACTCTACTTTTTGGTTAGTTATAATAAATAAAATACAATTAAAATTAATTTACATTACGTGGCATTTCTCTTTGGCATTACCACTGGTGCCCTCTCCTCCAGCTGTGCTATCTGCTATTGCTCCATTAGTTTCTTTCTTTTTCTTTTGTTTCTGCTTTTTCTGTTTCTTGCCGTCTAATTGCAATGAAACGCTACGGTTTTTCTCCATGTTCAGAAGTTCCTTAAAAAATAAATAAAATTGTTCAATATTTTAGTATCAGAGCGAATTAATTTGTGTTGTTAATAAAATTAACTTACCTGGAATAACTCGGTGACATTATGGTTCGTTTTTGCAGAAGTTTCCATAAACGACACACCCCATGAAGCAGCTTCAGCTTGGCCTTCGCTTTGTGTCACTTCTCGCAGTTCGGCACTTTCATCGCATTTGTTACCAACTAACATGACAGGTATTTGAGTAATATCTTGTCCCTGAAAAAGTGAAATGCAAATAGATTTGTATAGTACTATTTTCTTTTCTAACCTCTTAACTAGATAGTGTATATAATAAGTCAAATGTTTTGGGTTTTCCATTGGAGAAATTATTAAATTGATTTTAAATTTAAATCAGTCAAAATTCCTATTTTCCATTTGACAAAATAAATGTACTCATTTTTTAATTAAAATCCCATTCAACAAATTTGGACCAAGGCAATGTTTTTGTTTTTTACAGACAATACGTTATCGTTATTTTCTATTCAGATATCTTAAGGGCTCTGCGAAATTAGGCCCCAGGAAATTAGGCCCCAAAAGAAAAAATAAAATAAGGACCCAAAAAAGGCATACAAAACAACAACAATGAAAATTCTTGAATTTCGGGGTGCTATTTCATTTTTTGGGGCCTTATTTCATTTTTTTTGGGGCCTTATTTCATTATGAAATAAGGCCCCAATGAAAAAAGACCCCAATATTAAATTTGGGGCCCTATTTCATTTTGCATAATTTACTTAAAATTGCCAAAACAACATTGTTTTCACAAAAAGTATTGAGAAAATCCGCTAATCGAGGACCAAGAGCTAGCAAAATACCGCTTAGTGTGGTCCCAGCAATTATGTTTCAATGTAAAACCGAGGTGATGTAAAAGCTTGAAGAGAAAACCATCGTCACTCTGGTTAAATCAGATTAACGAAGTGTTATTAAGTGCGGATTTGAATAATCTAATTTATATTAATTATTATGAATTGTGAAAAGTTTGTGGGAAAAAGGAGGAACAATGAATTACTGTATGTTCCTATCCAAAAAATGATATACAAAAAAAAATCAGTGTATAAAGACCTTACTAAATATGAGTGCTGGAGAAGTTCTTGTAAGGCAAGAACTTTTTTATTGCCAGATGGAACTTGTGAGAAGGCAAAAAATTATGTGGACCATAGCCATGAGAACGATGAGGGTTCTTACAATGAACTTAAGGCTTTAAATAAAATTAAAGACGATTGCAGCAGGAACTCTTGGTGCGGAAGTAAATGCTTTAAGCACAATAAGAGTTGCCTTTCGCAATACTTGTAAAAAGTAAGAACTATTAATTACTTCTAGAACATGAAAATTCGTTTATTTTAATTTTGTGATTTATGATATACAGTGTGTTAATTTTCTTAAAAAAAGATTTCAGGAAGAAACCCAGAATTTATCGTTTTCAAAGATAAGAAGGGGTCTGCAGTATATAGTAAATAAAGCGTTTGTCACATCTCCAACAAGTCCGCTGCAAATAATTGAGGCTTTCCAATTGGAAACGGTTTGGAACAATTTTGGAGTCTCAAAGGACGAGGCAAATCCAATGCCATTTTATACATCATGTATAGTTGAGAAAGGGCTGTTCACATTTTGTTTGTTTTCATCATATAAAACAATAAAACTTATTAAAGAGAACGTTCCAACCAACAGAACCATTTTTATGGACGGAACTTTTAAAATTGTCCCGCAAGGGTGTTTCAAACAACTGTTGGTTATATATATAGAATATTTTGACGAGGTAAGATTATTCAATTATTTTGAATGCTTAAATTCGAGCATCGTGTTGAAAACCATCAGCGAGTAACAGAATAGCTGACAAAATCGCGCGATTTTTTCAGCTATTCTGTTACTCGCTGATGGTTTTCAACACGAGCGCGATTTTGTCAGCTATTCTGTTACTCGCTGATGGTTTTCAACACGATCCTTATATTGAAAAGTATCAGTAAGTTACAGAATAGCTGAAAAAAATCGCGCGATTTTGTCAGCTATTCTGTTACTAACTGATGCTTTTCAATATAAGGATCGTGTTGAAAACCATCAGCGGATTTTTACTTGCATATATAATTTTTAACATATTTTAAAATTTAAGATTTTTCCCATTTTTTTTGTTCTTATGGATAAAAGAACAAAAAAGGCGTATGAACAGCTGTTCATATACATAAAAAATCATATTTTTGATTTAAACCCTTCCAAGTGTTTAACGGATTATGAACAAGGAATGAGACAAGCCGTTAAAAATGTTTTTCCGCAGGCAAAATTAATCGGTTGCTGGTAATAATTTTTCATATTTAATAATATGGTTTATACATAGTAAATTTCAACAATGTTTTCTAAAATTATTAAAGGTTCCATTTTTGTCAGGCCGTAAGGCGTAACATGCGAAGCAGGCACACCTTGTTTGAATACATAAGAGCTTCAAAACCAGCTTCATGCGCATTTCACAAAATAATGGATCTTCCTCTACTTCCACCAAATATGATTCCAATGGCATTTCGGGACATCAAATCAAGGATTTTGTTGATGGACAATAATAATAATTTCGGATAATTCCTTAATTATTTTGAAAAATTCTGGATTCAAAAGGTATTTTTAAGTTTTAGCGGTAAGTCTTGTTCTGTTAATTACTCATGTTTTTATTTTTAGGTAGGGTGTGTCAACTTTTCTGTTTTTAAAGAAAACATCCGAACAACTTCTGCTGTTGAGGCATACAACGGTGTTTTGGGTCGTTCTGCCTTAAAAAATGGAAACTTCTTCAAATTTGTTGCCATGATAAGGGATGAAGAGTTTTTCAAAAGCCGACAGTTTTCAACTTTAGCAGAAAGTGGTGGTTCAATGGGGGCTAAACGTAAAAAATACAACGTAGAACGAAGCTCCAAAATTGAGGAAGCAACTTCGTTACTTGAGGAGGGTAAACTAACCGTTGCTTCCTTCCTTTCAAGGATGGTTTTCGACAAAAATGGAATATGTGTAGAGATGCTTCCAGAAGAAGATATTTTTAACGTTGACGAATCCTGTGAGGAAGACATTAACGAAGAGGATGAAAGCCCTGTTTTTGAAAGCACATCCATTGACGAACATATTTGCGTTGTTTGTAAGGATTTGCGACCAAATATTGTTATGTTGCCTTGCAGGCATTTAAAAATGTGTGCTGAATGCAACCTCAAAATTCAAGCTGAAGCTATAGCTTCAGGGAAATTGTACAGGATACAATCCAAGTATTTGTTTGATGGTTTGGGGTATTATTTCATTTTTGAAAATAAACTTTAATATAAAAAAAAAACAAATTGGGGTCTTATTTCATTATATATATACATATTTATTTCATTATAAATAAAAAAGACAAAACAAGCTGGGGCCTTATTTCATTTATTTTGGGGCCTTTTTTCATTTCGATGGGGCCTTACTTCATTGGGGCATAATTTCATTATGAAAAATTACCCCAATTTGGGGCCTTATTTCATTTTTTCTTTTGGGGCCTAATTTCCTGGGGCCTAATTTCGCGGAGCCATCTTAAGTTGAAATTTTGTAAAATAAAGTTTAAATTAAATGTCATTTTAAAAACTAATTATTTGTCCCGTTTTAAATTTGCGTTCAAAGAATTCAGTTGACTGCATTAAAGAGCCTTGTTTTCTGAACGCAGAAAATAACTCCAGCGCTGACAACAAACTAAAAATTAATTTTCTTGAGAAAATAGTAATTACGGTCCAGCTCGTGCAGATATGTAGACTGTAAAGCTGCACGAGCTATTCAGCCACACAAATTTATCCAGGAGGATAAAAGTCTAAAGTAAGAGATTGTTGGGTGAATTGGAGGTACACTACTCTGGCCCGGAAACTCTTCGATTCACCACCACAGAACAGTGCAGTAGAGAAAGTCCACGGATCAGGTGGTGCATACTATAGGAAAGTTACCTCAACCAGTTAGGGACCAAGCTAGAAGGAAAACTTTTTTAGGTGCGGTACTTTTTCCAACAAGACTGTAGTGTCACTTTAAGTAAGTAAGTATGTTTCCTAAGCAAGCTCAATATATTTTGATGATGGCCATTCCAGTTGTCAAAGTAAGTAGGTTCAAATTCTCAAAATTTGTTTGACCTACCTAAATCTGAGAATATGTACGCTTCTTTAAACGTATATTGTGAAAGATGCTGGGTGGAAATCGAAACATTGTCATATTTTACTGGCTTGACAGCACATTAAAATTACGAATGCATGTTTGTCAAACTGAATAAAATTCTGTTTTAAATGAAGATCTTATTGCTACAACATAAGAAATGTTATTGGGTTTACTTTTACTGACTTTGCGATATTTCAGGAGCATTTCTTGAGATTAACTAAGTTTTTCTGTAGATCTAAAATGTATACATTATGGATATTCATTGTATTTTAATGTGTATACACTCTTTATCTCTTCAGCGCATACAAGAACCTCGAAGGGGCAACATCTAGTGATTAAGAGGAGAACTCGCTTCGTTAAGCATCGAGAACATTCAGCGCCTACAAGAACCTAGTAGTTTCTCGAACCGATTTGAGGTATATAAATAGGCGCTCGGAAGCGAAGCGGTTTATTATTGATTGTGAACTGCTATAAAGTAAATACTGTGTTTAAAAACTAATAAATGAAAGTTAAGACTGTGTTTGAAAAGTAATAATTGAAAGTGGTAAACAAATAAGTTTGGAGCGATTTAAATTTATTTATTTTTATTTTATGAATGAGTTTTAATTATCGGACCAAGCCGAATATTACAGTATTGTAATTGTGACTAAAAGTAATTTTTTTTGTGAATAGACCTATTATATTGGTCTGCGAAATTTATTTCTGAGTCAAAAAGTTACAACATTGTACGAGCCCAAACGCAAAATAGTTGGCCTAATATGATAATACACTTGTAAAACCAATTTCCTACCTATGTACATATGTATTTATTGAACAGAATTAATAAAAAGAGAACATTTGTTTCTTATAACTTTCTTACTTAAGGTGTCGCTACAGTCCTGTGTGAACTAGGGCTTCACCCAACAAACTTCTCCATCTAGCTTGGTCCCTTGCTAGATGTCTCCAGTTTCGCGCTCCAAGTTGGGTGAGGTCATTTAATATTTCTCTCGAAACGAGCTAAGGTGCTTTCATCCGCTTTTGTCATAGTCCATGCTTTTGCACCGTATAGCAGGACGGGGATGATAAGGGTCTTATATAGCGACACTTTGGTTCTTCGAGAGAGGATTTTTCCACTCAATTGCTTTCTTAGCCCAAAGAAACAGCAGTTAGCAACAGTTATTATTCATTTGATCTCGGCGCTGGTGTTGTTTTCTGCGTTAATAGCGGAGCCTAGGAAGACGAAGTCCTTGACTAACTCAAAGTTACGTCTGTCGATGGTGACGTTTTGACCGAGAGGTCGGTGTTGTAAGTCCTTTCTTGACGACAGCATGTACTTTGCTTTGCCCTCATTAACCGTTAAACCCATTTTTGACGCCTCTGCCTAAACACTCACAAAAGCCCCAGTGACATCACGCTGAGTTCTTCCGATTATGTCAATTTCATCAGCATATGCTAGTAATTGGACAGACTTTTAAAAGATAGCGCCTCTAGTGTTGGCGTGAGAGCTCTGCACTTTTCTTTCAATTACGTTTTAAAAAAATCGCATGACAGCGCATTTCCTTGTCTAAAACCTTTTTTGACATCGAAAAGTTCTGTTAAGTTGTTTCCAACCTTTTTGGAGCAGCGCGAATTTCCCATGGTCATCCTGCACAAACGTTTAGCAGGGATGCCAAAACTAGACATGGCTCTATACAGCTCGTCCCTGTATATACTGTCATATGCGGCCTTAAAATCGATTAAAAGATGGTGGGTATCGATTTGATGTTCTTGGGTTTTTTCCAGGATCTGCCGTAATGTGAATATTTGATCGACTGTGGACTTTCCTGGTCTGAAACCACACTGAAGAAGATTTTGTAAGCGGTGTTAAGTAGACTGATACCTCTATGGTTGGTGCAGTTTAGAGGGTCTCCTTTTTTCAGAATCGGGCAAACAATACTGGGGTTCCATTCATCGGGCATGCTTTCTTCCGACCATATCTTGGTGCATGCTCTTAACCAAATTATCTCCACCTGCTTTGAAGAGCTCGGCATTCAAGCCATCTGCTCCAGCGGCTTTATTAGACGTCAGCTTAGATATGGCGATCTTTACTTTGTCTAAGTCGGGAGGACGGGATTGTTGGCTTTCGTCCTCAGCATTTTTTTCTTATTATGGTTTATAAATAAATGGTGTTTATAATTTAACTTACAATTAACAAAAATCAATTTCGTTTTGGTTTTATTAATGTTTTTAGTATTTTGTATTGCAAAATAGTTGACCCGAAAATTTCTCATCTCAAAAATTGGTCTAGTCTTGATTATGTCTCTTTTTCTTGACCTTTACCGTTTTTTTATATTGCGTTATTAAATTACGGGTATAGAAAATGTAGCATGATTTGATTTGAACCGCAGTCAAAATTCATCATGGCACGTGGAAAATGCTTGTCAGAAAGCATACGTGAGGAAATAATAAAGTATGTATTACAAAATAAAATGTCCGACACACAAAATTAGAAAAATAGTGAAAATTTCAAGGTTTTTAGTTTAAGACAGATTCCAGAAAAACAAGTTTCTAAAGGCGATCTGAACGTTGAAGCAATATGGAGCTTTTTGTTGGAGACTCAAGTTCAAGAGTCTTTAGAACGAAAGATGAAGCTTTTCACCTAGATTGCTTTCGTTAAAAAATAAAAATGTAATGCATCAAGGAACCCTTTTAAACAAAACATTAAATGGAATTGTGTAGATAATAAATAAATCAAAGAGAATAATAAAGATCAGCTTTCAGTTGAATGAAAAAACATGATTAACTGTCGTTTTGACATAAATTGACTCGACTTGATAGTTAGGGCGATTTTTCTTGACTAACTTTCCAGTCAACTTTTCAACAATGTTGTCTTAATTGGAAGGCAATTTTTTGGCAGCTGGCCAATCAGATGCTAAAAACTTGCCTTATTTCGCTTGAACCTATCCATTCGTTGAACGTTGAATTTGACATTTCATGTATATGAGTGGTCGCAAATGATGTAAGGTAAACTGTCATAAAAATAGTGTAGTTCTAAATAATTGACCAGTTTATATTTCTTAGATTTCTGAGTTTTTTTAGACGGATTCACAGAGCAAACAAATTAAATATAAACAACATTCACTTTTTATTCTCACCTGGAAATCTTGAGAAATCGAATCATAAAAATTCTATTCTCCTATTTCTGACAGCCAAAGTGAGAAAGTTTGCTTATGTTCGTGAGAATACGGAAATCTGTAAAATTTTCGAAATATGAACTGGCCAAATAACAAAAAATGTGTTTCCTGGTTTTTGAAATCGAAAGGAGAAATAAGGAACATTTGTTTTAAAAGTAGATTTAACCAACACGATAAGAGACAAACAGAAATTATTATATTTGTGTGGCTTAATTCGAGACATTTTTTTCGTAGCTTTATGGGCTACAAAATTTTTAATTTGACAGATCATAAGTCGCTGTTGTTGATGCATCTCTTTCTTTCTTTCTGAAAAATGTTCTTTCTCTTTCAAATTAACACCCTAAAAGGAATCTTACAAAATACCTTAGACAAACTAATACTTTGGGCTGATCGGTGTGGACTGGGTGTTAACCCACCGAAAACCGAATTAGTCCTTTTTTTTTCGAGGAAATACAAAATTCCATTTGTTAACCCTTCCTATATTCAAGGAATCCAATTAATGTTCTCAGACTAAGTACCTGGGTCTTATCAACATCTGATATCCGTATTTTCTCAGATTGTCAGGTCGCTATCAAATCTCTGAACTCTATCTCTACAAATTTATAACAATCCATAATTGTCGATCATCTTTAATGGAGATGGCACAACAGTTTAATATTCACCTTTGCTGGGTGCCGGGCCATAGAGACATTCCCGGAAACTGTAAGGCAGATCAACTCGCCAGGGATGGTACAGTGTACAACCTATTCTACTACGCTTAGCAAATGCTACCAATCGCTACATGTAAACTATTGCAAATGAAATATGCTGTGAAGAAGGCAAGCACCATCTGGCCTACACTAGGTTTAAAGCGCATGTTGTTGACATTTGGTTTATAAATAGCTTTGAAATAACTATTCGTGGATATGGGTCGCAGCGCATATCTAAATGGCATTTTACAATAAGGTGAGACATGAAGCTGATTCAACACAGATCTATAGCTGTATGACATTTAAACGCAACTTTAAAGTGATAGTTTAAATGGTCACTAGGGCGTATGTGAGCTTTTTATTTTATTGCAAGTATCGCCTGTTATAAAAAAATACTATTTTCACTTTAGGATTAAATCTTAAGAACCGCAGTTTGCTCAAAATTCAAAATGTACCCGTTTGAAAACTATGTGTGATATTCTATTTCTAGTAAGGGTATTCCCCAATCAACAGAACTAAACTATTTTCCTATCAACTTTTAAAAGTTTAATATCTCATGTCTTAAGCACATCCAAAACAAATATTATTAAGAATACTCTAGCAAGAACATATAAACGTAATACATAGGTACATGACTTAATTCATGGTTTAAATAAGACTGATAGGTATACATTTCTACACTGTACTGTAAGTACAAAACCATATCATTAGTTCATTACTTTATTATTATTACAATATCCATGAATATAATTAATCTAGTCTTCTTATGTTTATTGAAATCCGATTAAACACCTCCGTCCAACAACAGGTAGTAACCGTTGCTACAGTCTATCATTAAAAATTCGCCTTGCCTCTCTCCTATCCCGATCCCTCCTATCCCGAAAACTTTATTTAACTAAGCTATACACATATTTGACATATCTACATACATAGGTATATATGTATAAATTTAAACAGATAGCTTTCTAATTTCCGATCTATGTACTCGTTTTCAAATAAACAAAAATAACCACTCACCTTTAATTCCTTAATTAGACTCCAAATAGGTCGCAATTCCTCCAGACTTTGCTTCGAGCACATCGAGTAAACCAATATAAAGGCATGTCCTTTTGTAATGGAGAGCCTCTGCATGGCAGGAAACTGATGTGATCCTGTAGTGTCGGTTATTTGCAGTGTGCAAATATTCTTATTACAGCTAATGACCTGCGTGCAATAAGAATAAACATATGTATACATATAAATGGTATTTAGGTACATACGTCATTACATCAGGCTATTTGTCTTTATTATTTATTTTCTGTCTTCTATTATAGTATTTTATTATAAAGTGGGTAGGAAGAACAAAACACTTGACGAATTGGGGGGGGGGGGGGAGGGGGGTTGGTTAATATAAGGAAGAGAGGTGTAAAATCAGGGCAGCATCAAGGAACACAAAAGAATGAATATAAGACAAAAGATGAAATCTCCACAACATGCGTCAATGATTAATTAATTGGACTTAATACAAATCAAAACAATCTTTCTCCTAGAGATTCAAGACAAAACCAAAATAGAATCAAAATATTTCACATTGCGAACAAAATAAAAACGCAAAACAAGAAAAAAGTATTAAAAGCCCAAATTAACACACTTAAATTATTAATACGCACATGAACATAATTTAAGTATGGACTTTGTGGCCCTTAAGTCGGTCACATTTACACAATAAATGGATGGGCATGGGGCTTCTTTTCTTACCTGACGATATGTGTCCTCAATTGTCGGTATGTAGCTCTCACGAAAAGTCCCCTTTATGAATCGTAGCACCAAGGAGCTCTTTCCAACACCGCCCGCACCAAAAACAACCACCCGATAGTCGTTGCTTTGTTCGGGCATGTTTGACGCTGGAGAATACGTTTTTAAAACTTATGTTTAACCCGTTTTCAAAAGAAAGTTTTTGGTATCGTTGGATACCTACTCGCGTTTTTGTGTTGTTTTTGTTTTTTATTGGTATTTTTTCTTTTAAATGTTAGCTGCCTTTCTTTTAAGCTGACTTTGGCTTGATTCCTTAGGGTTTGAAGAAGGATAAAGCGCAAAAAGTTATTCTCAGTAGGCCACACTCAATTAGGTTCAGATGCCTGCAACGACAGCAGCAGGGCAGAGATAATTATTATTAAATGTCAACATGTGGGAGTCACACTGTGTGTATATATAGACCTGGAGGGGTTGGGGTTGAGGTTGAGTTGAGGATGATATTATACCTTCTTTTCCTTTTGTTTTTCTATTTTACTTTTATTTTATTTTATTGCAATTTTATTTTTCCTCTTCACCCAACTTTAGTACGTTGCACTATTTGAGTTAAAACACACACTTTTAGTTAATTATTTGGCATAAAAATTACAATTTCCGCTAGTTTAATTAATATTTAATATTTTCTAACTGATTTTATTATTTATATTTTGATATTTAACACTTTTTTTTTTAAATTTTAATTTTTAAGTGAAAAGAATGAATGAATGAAAAAACGCCTAAAATGCAGCAATTGATTTTGTCATTCGATGTACACCGGTTGGCAGAATGTTGATAAACAATTAATTAATTGTTTTCACGCACTAATTTTTTAGTTCACAGCAATATGGTCGCAATTTTCGAACGTTTTAAAAGACTATTCGTGGAGTTTGAAGGACTCGATTTAATTCAATTCGATGATTTTAAAAATAAGATTTTCTTTCTCACGCAAACATCCTGCAAGTACATGTATGTATGTATGTAGATTTGTACATAGATGGATGAAAAGCTGAGTTTGACAGAATACGAGTGGAGTGTTTTAAAATGATGTGTGTTGTTTTTAGGCGCATGTCAATTGGAAAATTCCCTTATTGCTGTTAAGGTGGAAGCTGAAGCTGTCATGCATTGGGGATATTATATGGGGATGTTTTTTCTATTCCTATTTGGTGGGTTGTGATACTCGGAAGAGTTTTGGTGAAGAATAAAGGGTGTTTTTAATGCATGCGGAATCGTGCCTTAGAAGGATACATAATGGTACTTTTATTATTCTTACTTTTTATTAATGATATTCCGTATGTTCTTAATGTTCTCATTGCCATATGTATGCGGATGACATAAAGTTCTTTTCTCGGATTTCTTATTTAAATGATTGTCTTCTGCTTTAAAATGATCTAAATTCATTTGTCGACTGGTGCAAGTCAAATGATTTGTTGTTAAATGTTGACAAGTGTGCTTGTATGGCCTATAATAGAACTTTGTTAAATAGTATTTCAAACTATTCATTAAATAATTTGCCATTTCAAGTAGTTGAACAGTTCAAAGACTTGGAAATTGAAATTTAACTTACATATTAATTATATTGTATCCAAAGCAAATTCTTTACTTGGATTCATCAAAAGAAACTCATTGGAATTTAAGGACCCTTACACGATTAAATCTTTATACTACTGTACTGTGCGTCCTGTTCTTGAATATAACTGTGTTGTTTGGAACTCTACAACTGAGTTTAATAAAAAGTGAATTGAAAATGTTCAAAAAAAAATTCTCAGATTTGCCCTTCGAAATATTTTTGAAAACAATGTAGAAGTTTTCCATCATTCTTATAATTCGAAATGCCTATTACTTGGAATACAGATTCTTGAGTCGAGAAGAAAAATGTACGAGGTGTGGCAATTAAGATCCGGGAATTTAGTTATAATTTAAAAAGTGGCAACACTTTTTCATTTGTTATCATCTGTCTAAGAAGGGGGATCTTCCTTTTAGTTAGGAATCAAAGTTGAAGTATATAGCACGTTTGGTTTGCGTTTTATGCGTATTTTTTGCAAGTAACTTTTTTAGTGGCGTAGTGAAAATGTGTGTGCAACGTGTTGTGATTCAATTTTTAGTGAAATCTGGCAAAATCCTCCAAAATTGCAAGTTGTCTTTGGAGACGATAGCATGTCAAAAACGCGTGTGTTTGAATGGGCGAAGCGGTTCAAGGAAGGGCGTGAAGCGGTGGAAGACGATCCACGTGAGGAGCTCCCGTCACCTCTCGTACCGACGCGAATGTTGATCGTTTGCGCATGTTGATCACGTCTGACCGTCGCATAAGCATTCGTGCATTGTCTTACGAGTTAAACATCAACAAAGAAACGGTTCGCAAGATGTTACAAGAGAATTTGAACATGCGAAAGATCTGCGCAAAGATTGGTGCCTAAAGTTCTCACCCATGAACAAAAACAAATGCGGAAATTGATTTGCGAGGATCTGTTATGTCGCATTCAGAGCGACGGCAGAGACTGAATGAGTCGGGTAGTCACTGAAGACGAGACTTGGATATTTGAGTATGACCCTGAGACGCGTAAACAAAGTCAACAGTGGGTGGGGAGCGGCCAACGAAAGCGAGGATGTCAAAGTCACATTTGAAAGCAATGTTGATTGTTTTTTTTCGATATCCACGGCATCATTCATCGTGAATACGTTCCCGCTGGCCAGACAGTGACTGGAAAATTCTATGTTGGCGTTTTGGAGAGGCTACGGGCACGTGTTTTTCGCGACCCGAACTCGCCAAGGATGGCTGGATCTTGCATCACGATAATGCACCGGCCCGTTTCTCGTTCGTTGTGCAAGAGTTTTTGTCAAAAAAGGCATCCCAACGTTGCCTCACCCACCCTAAAGCCCCGATATTGCTCCCTGCACCTCAAGGGAACTCATCATGGCGGCGTACAGAAGGTCCAAGAAGCTCTAACCGTGGTGCCAAACGGCCTAACTTTATTTTCTTGTTTTTTATTGACAAATTCCCGGAACTTAATTGCCACACCTCGTATAGTGTCATGTTTATTCGTGATATTTTGACTTCAACCATTGATTGTGCGAGTTTGCTTAACTGCTTGCATCTGTATGCTCCATCAATTTTCTTAAGAGCCAGACCGCTCTTGGCAGTTGATTCCCATCATACTATATATATCTATATATCTATATATCTATATGGACAACGTGAACTGATTTCTGCAAGTTGTAATTAAGTTAATATGTTTTATTCTAATTTAGATATATCAATGTCCAGAAACTTATTTAAAAGTCGATTATTAATTTTAATTACCTAATTAATTTTTTCAATTTTTAATTTTATTATAAATTGAATTGTATTATATATACTTAATTTGAAATCTGTTGAATGTAAATTCGTAGATTGGTTACTTAATTAAACAAATAAACAAAATCGATTTTATTGAATTGCTTTAAAATATTCTCGATCAGCTATGGATTTACAATTAAAAGTAATTTTAATTATAGAAAATGAAGCTTAACTAATTTTTGAAATGGACTTGGTTCCTGAAAAGTTAAAGTTAAAGTTTTATTTAAAACGATTTTTTTAGCACGACAAACTTTCAAGATGCCTTTTACACTGTGGTTATGTCCTTTTCAATCGATATTTGAAAAATACCCTTCACAAAGAAACGTCAATCTGTTAAGTCAACAGGAAATTATAAAATAATTTATACGTAGCTATTCCTCAACCCAATTTTTGTATAACTGGATATTACAACACTTATTGTGCAGAGACACTTTTAGCATTACGTTAGGGAGAGAGGGTTTGAAAAAAGGTGTCAGCCGAAGTTGGGCTCGAGGGTATGCTCATAAGCATTTCTGGAGGAGCGAGTATTACGGTTGAATAACTTAAGGGGAGTTATGAAACTGGCTATTTCTTTAGAGCATAATTCGTTTAAATAATGTTAAAAAAGGGTAAAATAACAATATTTTCGACGGGGTTCAAGCAAAGTAAATAATTCAGCGATGATATCATTACCTATCAATTTTAATGTTCTTCTTTAAATATTGCTCAAGAAACTGAAGATAATAAAAATAAATAATTAAAAAAAATGTCTTGCATTGCCTTAGGAAATCCAAACATCTAGCGGTATTTGTGAAGACATCGCGTATGTGGTTCTTCCACAATAGGTGGTTGAAGATACAGATACCGAGAATTTTGAGGTTTTCAGTCTCCTTGATACATGATGTTTCAACAACACAAAAAGCAGCATTTCGTTTTGGACGCATTAAATTCAAATCGACTTTTGATTCACCACTAAACAATGCTATCTAGATCAAAATTTAATGAGCTTATCATACATTGCCGTTGAAGATTCACATGTGATTCTGAAAACTAATATGAAAAGTACTATCGTCAGCGAAACCAAGGGCGGATCCAGACTTTTAATCAGGGGGGGGGGGGGTCACACACTTAGATGAGTTTTTACTCACCGCTTAAAAATGTTCTTTAATGTTTTGTAAAGGAGGCTAACAAAATTTAAGTAACATAATGTGTATCTTAACCTTACATTTACAGATTTCAATTGCTAAAGTGGCAACTTTAGTTATCAAATTATTTTAGAACACTGTTGTATAGCAAGGTATGGCCTAACTATTTAATTTGGATGACTCCCTGCATATGAAAGCATTCCAAGATTCCAACAGTTTTCTAAATATGCCATATTTAAGAGCTAAGACACAATAGTTTAGACGGTTTTTTGTGCATTTCACGCAGAAATGTAAGAAATTGTTTTGAAACGTAGCTTTTGAATTTAAAGAAATAGTTGCATTTAGTACATGATTTCTCTAAAAAAATAATTTAAAACAAATTATGGTAAATAAATAAGTTGGGAAGAAATTTTAGTGTGGCACTCACAAATTACACGTTTCAGAATATTTTTTCACTTCAAATCTCAAGAGATTCAAAGCTGTAATATCTATAGATATAAAACGTTCATTAAGTTTTTCAATTAGCCATTAGCTTAACAAAAGTGTCACTTTTGCTATTTTTGGGACATTTATATCATTGAAATTTGTGTTTAAATCTCAGTTCTAAACCATCCAAAGCAAATTTACATCAAAAGTAGAGGGGAGAGTACGATAACTTTGGCGACAAAGTTTAATGACGGATTTGTATAGAACAGTTAAAAACAAGCATTTATACTATGGGAGGGGGGGTCTATCTCCCCCCGTTTAGGCGGTAGGGGCAGTTTAAAAACATATGTACATTAAATGGAAAAAAAATAATTAAAAAATAACGGTAATACTTATAATTAAGTATTATACCTTTTTTTAAAGCCAACACTTTTGTCTATTGTCTATCTTGTTTTTAAATCAAGTCAAAACTATGCATAGTTTTTGAAAAAAATTGTTTTAAAGTCAAAATTTGTGCAAAAAAAAGTTAAAAAAAAGGTTTAAAGTGTAATTTTTCAAGACTTTCAGATTATCTACTATTTTTTTTTATAATTCATTACTCTTATTTGTTTTTGATCAAAAACTGAAAACTAGATGACTTTATGTCTTCTAGTTCTTGAGAAAATTGAAAATTACCAAAAAAATATTTTAATTAAATTACTTTTTCCTTGCTTAAGTATTAACGTAGTCTTATTTTGATAGTAATAATCGTATATGGCATGATGGTTAGTGCGTTGGACTGTCATGCGAGAGGTCTTGGGCTCAATCCCTGCCTGTGACACCTTAATTAAAAAAAAAAAGAGTTTTCACGGGTACTGCCTCTTGCGAGGAAATGACAAATTCTCCAAGAGTAATTCTTGTCATGAAAAAGTGCTTTCTCAAAATTAGCCGTTCGGATTCGGCATATAAATTGTAGGTCCCCTCCATCCCTGACAACATTACTCGCACACAGGAATGGTTGAGAGTTGTAAGTCACTAGGCCCTGGTTCTTTACGGACTGTTGCGCCACCTAATTTATTTATTTATTTAATCGAATATGGATTAAGTAGGGTTTATTAATTTTTCTTAAATCCAGGTTATTTAAATGCAAAAGAAACTTTGCATGCACCCCATCTTGCACCCACCGAACCTTGCCCCCTCCCCACCTTGCACGCACTCCAACTTGCACCCACCCCAAATCCTATAGTGTTCCCAAGCAGGGGGTAGCAGGGTTACAGGGGGGTTGCAGGGGGGGGGGGCAGATCCCACTGTTGCATACACCCAAATTCGCACACACATTACTGTTGCATACACCCAAACTCGCATCTACCATTGTTACTATCAAAATAAGACCACTCAAGCAAAAAAAAAAGAATTAAATTAAAATAGTAGTTGTGGTTATTTTCAATTTTCTCAAAAACTAAAAGACATAAAATCATCAAGTTTTCAGTTTTTGATCAAAAACAAATAAGAGCAATAAGTTCTGAAATAAAAACAATGGTAGATAATCTTGAAGTATTGAAAAAGTTACACTTTAAACCTTTTTTTACTCAAATTTTGAGTTTAAAATTAAATTTTTCAAAAACTAAGCATAGTTTTGACTTGATTTAAAAACTGGCTAATAGAACAGAATGTTGGCTCTAAAAAAATGTATAAAACTTAATTGTAAGTATCACCGTTATTTTTTAATTATTTTTTTCCATTTTAAATAATAACTTTTTTAAATTGCCCCTCCCGCCTAAACGGGGGAAGATAGACCCCCCTCCCATAGTAAAAAATGCTTGTATTAAGACCCTCTACCAAAAACCGTTATTATATCTTGGCGCCAAAGTTATCGTACTCGTGCCAAAGTAGATTTATTTAATTTTTTAAGATCTTTTGTATTCAACAGAAAATCAATTTTGAAAGAAAATAATGCACGACTGGGTCGTTAGAACTTTCTAATTTCTTCCAAAAAGTCTGTTTAAAAATCATTTCAAATTTTAAATTTTGTCTTAAAAATAAAAAAAAGCACTAAATAAAGTTTTACATTTAAATTTCGTTTAAAAATGTTGACCCCTTTCTGAGATATCTAGTTTTGTAAACAAAATTAATATTTTTTTAAAAATAAAAAAAATTACATTTTTGATCATCAAAAATCCTCATCAATTTGATCATTTGATCATCGACAAGAACTTGCACAAAAAGAAAAGATTATTGAAATCGGTCCATTAGTTCTTGAGAAAACTTAAAAACAAAATAAGGGTTTTATGAGGGGACCCTTCTATAGCAATACCAAAATATGTTTTTCTTGTAGAAAGAATCCAAAAATTAAGAACACTAAATTTAGAGAAAGTTTTAAAAAAATCACATATTTTAAGCAAACAATTTGTATGGGGACTGCTGTTATTTTTCGTATTAACAAAATGAAAAAAACGCCTTACGCTAATCGGCTTAATTTCAATCAACACAATTGTTTGGACTGCAGGGGCCAGGAAAGCCGGACAGACGGGGTACCCACTTTTTTCGGCTTCTCTACAGTCGTAATGTGATGTTTGATTAAAAGCTCTAGTTCGAAATTTTTTACTAACGCAAAACTTGCTATATAGTTCCTATATGTCGCAAGTAAAAATCACTTCAATGTTCACTATTTATGGGTGTCAAAAAATTAAATAATTTAAAGGCAACTTAATATAAAATTGACGAACTCTTATTCAAGGTTTCTTCTTAATAACCTGAATATTTTCTTTTTTTCTTAGAAACAAATTTTATGAAAATAATTTAAAGCATGACTAAAGTTTTTTCAAATTCTAAATTGAATGAAAACAAAAATTTGAGTTTTTTTGACAGCAAACCTCTTTTTAGTGAATGTATAGTTAAATTACTAACAAATCGTTAAATGAAATCTTTACTTATACACCTTGACTGTATAAGCTTTATGGCCCATATGACCCCCCCCCCCCCCTGGATCATCCATTGGTCAAGAGTTTATGAATTTGTGCTGTGTTTTTGGAATAGGGCTGAATATCCGATTCATATTATGTTTTTCGTGCAGTCTTCAGTTAAAATTATTACTTTTAGCAACAAAGTTTAAGGAAGTAAAATACAAATTTTGTTTTCATATACAAAAAATAAATAATTCAAATATAATGGGGGTCATGTCCATTAACGCAATACGATTAGTTTTGAATTAAAGGGAATTCCTTCGAAAAAAACAAACAAATTATCTCCCAGGGGGGGTCATGACACCTACGACCTACCTATCAATATATAGAAGGTATGCATATATGTACAATACATTTAATTGTATGTGTTTCAGATTTGTTAGCAGAAAATTGAATTCATTTGATTTTAGATTTTCTATTTTTGTGAAATCTCAAAATTTAAAAGCAACGTTTTCAAATTTAAGTTTTGATACAATGCTTCGTTGCCATATTTTGAATTTTCCATAGCAAATACATTCGATGTAGGTAGGTATTTTTTTTTTTTTAAATATGCATTTTTTATTGTAATGTGGGTAGTGGGTGGGTAGGTATGTAGAAAAGTAAGTATTAAGGAGGGTAGGTTGGTGTGTATTAAGCTGAATTGTAAGGACTTAAGTCGTTTCGTAATTGGAGTTAAGCTATGACTCAAGCTAGAAATAAACAATCAACTTAAAGGGTCAACGCTTTGACTCTCTGACGTCATAAAAACATCTAGATGTTCTGTGTTCAACGCACCGACAACGTTCACAGCGTCAATGCTTGAAACGTTGACTATCACACGATTAGACAAAATAATATTTATTTAAGCCAACGATATTTTTATTTTTTTCATATTATGGTGTGAAAGAAAGTAAAAATTAGTACAATATTATTGTGTAGTACATATGTAATTATTGTGTAGTTTTTAATTGTAGGTCTACAAATGACGTCATTTTTAAATCAAAGAGTCAACGCGTTGACTGTTGACCGTTGACCGTTTACGTTAATCTTCTAAGAGTAGCTTCAGACTTTTTTCTTTAATATTTTGCAGTGCGAAATAAATGTGTTAAAATGAAAACAATTGAGAATTTATGCATATGTATATGTAATGTACCTATTTCCAAACTTATTTTCCTATATACATCGTTTTGGAAGCAGATAGGTCCAAGGTTTAAATAGGTCCATGAATAAGTATGATAGTATATCTGTTTAGGTTGGCAGGTTGTTGCGTAGATAAAAATGTAAGGCAGTTTCTAGCAAAAAATTAACAATATTAATTTAAGAACCTATACAATCCTCCTCACCCTCATTTTGGTTGTTTCAAAAAACGGACAAATGGCTAAAGATAGTGTAATAGCTTTTTGCGTTCTAAGGAAAAAGGGCATTATACAAAATATCCTTTTTAAGTAAAAAATTTAAAATTATTGTTTTGACTTAACTTGATTTAATGAAAAAAATGATAGTTAAATTCAAAATTAAGATTTTATCCAACATGGAAATAAAATTTTCATTCATTTCAATTTTTTCTTTATTTTAAACTATTGATTTTCACGAGCTTTTTCAATGTTCGCTTGAACTAAAATGACACTTTTATGTATAAATATGTAAATGGGAATGAAATTTTATCTTTTACACAGCATTTTTAAAATGGTTTTGTATGTTTGTCAGGTGTAATTAATTATTTAAGTAATCACGTTACAAAAAATGCCATTCTAATTTTAGGGAATTTAATTTAGATCAACAAACCTTCACATTGAAGAAGTGCGCTTCAAATTTTATATTAAAATTGACTTAATTTTTTATATCTAACTAAATCTTTGTCAATTTTAATTTGTACCTCAATTATTTTGATTTATTTGTATGGTGCTAACATCACATCTAATAAAAAGAGTTTTTAAATATGTGACCATTAAAGCTGTTATTTGAACATGAATTTATAGGTATATTCAATATATATTAAAAGAGGCTGGGATGCGACCCACACTGAAAACTTCCCATTCCGTTTAATTATTCTAAAAAATTTAAACATTAAAACAAATATTTTGCATATCATTAAATTTAAATTTGCTGAATGTCGAAAATAATATTTTCTGTAAATTACAATTAGTTTGAAGCAAATGTTCTTAATTTTTGAAAAGATATATGAGTTGAAAGTAAATTTTTACTAAGTTTTAGTATTGTTTTTTTTTTATTAGGTTTTTTATTTTTTGTATAAAAACTGTCAATTCGATTTTTCTCATAACTTTACCAGATGTCAAAAACGTTATTTATCGTTGCATACAATTATTTTGAAGATAAAATCATTTTTTGTTCGTAAAATATCGAGGGGAAAAATATTTTTAGTTTTAGTTTTTTTTTATTTACGAAAAACATTTTTTTCCCAAAAATATACTGGTTCGGTATCACATTACAATGTATAATATAAAATTTAACTTAAGTCGCTAGCGTTATTGGTTCACCTTTTTTTTTTAATTGCTATGGTAAAAAAAGCACCCACTCAATTTGTTTGAGAGTCCTTTCTGCATGATTTTTCATTAATATCTGTATAACAAAATTTATTATACCTATCTCCATTGGTTCTTGAGCTATGGACGACGAAAAAAAGTTGCAGAACTTACGGAAGTACGGACGCACGGATGTACGTACACACACACGCACAGACATGAGACATCTCTAAACATTTTTTATTTCGACTCTAGGGACCTTGAAATGTCAACATTTTCAATTCGACAAATCGGACCAATTACAATAACTTCCTATGGGAAGTTAATAACATTTGAATTTTCTCAAGAAATTTCTGAAGTTAATGTACCTTGTATAAGTTATTCTTTTTAATTATTTATCCCTAAAAGAAAACTAAACAAAAAATGTTCCCACTAGTATAAGCACGGTTTAAAAATATCTGTCTCATTTGAAAATGATTCGAAAAAAGTAGGAAAAACCTTAATTTTTCTAATTGGCAATCACAAAAAGTTTATATTCTAATTCTTTTTTTGTATTGTTGTGTTTTTTTTTTTAATTTTCATCATTCGCAATCAACCAATCAAAAAACCACATTATACAAAATATAAATAATAAATTATAACAAAAATGTGTTTTCATTGCCTCCCTCGAACTTTCGCTGGGTGGTTTACATTCTTCTCTATCTTCTGTTTTTTTAATAATCTGGAAATTTATTATTTTATATTGGAATTTTCGCTCATTTTTACCCCCACCCCAATACATTTCACACGCAAAACATGTGGAACGAACTGTTTAGGAAGATGTCAGGTCGAGCGTTCCTCTTCATGATAGTACTATTCAAATTAATATACAAAGGAGAGACTTAACCCAAACTGTATCAAATGTTTTTAAAATATGTGCAATAATCTTACGGTTAAAAAAGTATGCATTTCCATACTGCGTTGATGAAATTGATATTGACTTATTCAAGTATTTTTCTTGGACTCGCAGACTTCTTAGTAATACTTATTTTTATTTTACATAAATTAACACGGAATCACGGTACTATCTTAACTTGAACTGTTACACGTTCTCTGACTTGTATTTAGCCCGTAAGCTGTATAACAATCACACAATAACACTGGTTCCACTTGAAGAAGAGATTTTAAAAATTTATGACTTATTGATGCGGAGATATTGCAATGAGACAAACATCTTGCATATAAAATTGATATTTGTCTCCCTGTAAATGCTCAATCTCACCATCTGGAGCTTATTCTTAGATCTCAGTCTCATGAGACTGAGCAAGTACAATTTCCATACCACCCGATAGGTTTATGATATTAAAAAAAAAGATACATACATACAAATTGGAAATATTTGCTTCGATTTTTGTTCCATGTCTTGTAGTAGGCACTTTTCGGTTATTATTTATTTGTAGTTTCTTGAAGAAAGTTTATCAAGAACTCGCAAAAAATGAACTATACTAACTGAGTCATATGTATGTAATTCTATGCACTGGCTGGAGAGGAATAGAGATCGCCCGATTACACTTTTCGTAACGCTTTCCAAGTCAAGCGTGCCTAAGGAAGTTTTACTACAAAAATTATAAAAACTATGACAATCATCAAAATTTTGTTTTGAAAAGTTTTCGAATTTATAAAATGTAGATTTAAAGGGGTTTTTAAATCTAAAAACCTTACAATAACTTCTAAGTTGCTGCTGAACAGGACAATGATTCTGTCAATACTCACATCAGAACTGGGTGATTGGTTAAAGTTACTCCGACCTGTTAGAAGCGTTCATATAAATTATTAAATTCACCATAATTTTGAATGCGATTTTCAACTAATAAGCTACGAAGAATCGCACTTGACGATGGCATTTTCTCAACTAACCGCTCAGCTAAGCCGTTTAGTAAATGGCCACCCATCTCTCAGATTCGTCGTTCAGTCACTAAGTCGCTCTTCGCTTAGCGTGGTCAAAGCCTTACAGGGAATTATTCGCCCCTTAAGGGAGAAAGGACGAACAAGGAGACCCTTAAATCAATCTAACTTCGAAGAAAATATCGTGGAAAATTAAGATCAGTAGTGGTATCCGGTGGGCTTGCATGAGCGAAGAAGAACAAGCCCGGAAAGTTCTCTGTAGTACATTTTATGGCATACGACGCTAGAAGATTTGAGATGGGCAACTGGATAGCATCGGCTCGCGATCAGGATAACTGGAAATACTTGAATGACATCAGGATCGGTTATTGGGCCGATCATGATGATGAAACCACCCTGTTGCATAAATCTTGCTACACTATAGTTTGATTCTCATTTTTAAAAATTGCATTTCATTTGTATAGTAAAAGAAAAGCTGATGGAGATTTTAGAATATATTCCAAAATGAATCATAATCTTTAAAAACCTTTTCAACACTCTTTATACAAATTACTACATTAGGAATGGTTATTACCATTAGTGAAGATTCAATTGTTCATTGTGTTTACAAAATTTACAATTGTTTTAGCCCTTTTCCTTATGGGAAAGTGCTTTTATATCCTTAAAAAAATTGGAAATTTGTAAAAGTTCTTACGTTTAGAAAACATCTTTCAGAACTTTTTTTTTTTGTTTAAGGCGCCAGTTATAGCTATCATTGAAATCGATCCGGAAAAATTTTTGAATCGATATTTGACGGTGTTTCCCTTTGATTAGAAATGAAAATTATATACCGATCGATCGGAAATCACACAAAGAATTTTTTTTTAGAAAAAAAGTTTAGTTGCACATTTATTTTTCTCTAAAAATGTATTTTTCTATTTTCCGGACGGAAATTCATTTTCCTGAACAGCTGATACTTTTATGTTCAAAAGTGAAACGAATAGTTCCACTGATTTGTGTTCCAATTTCACACAATTTCAATGACAGATTTCGGTCAGTAAAATTTTTTCGGTGGCTTTAAATCAGGAAAATTTTTTCAATGACAGAAATTTTTAATCATACCTATAAACGACCTGTCAAAAAAATTCCAATGATTGTTTTCAATGATGAAAACCAATGTTAGCTATAACTGGCGCCTAACCTGGAATTCAGGATCGGTTGTTGGGACCGGGAGGAAGCCATCTTAGCCCATTTCTGTTCATCCTGTCTATTAACAACGTGACGTCATGTTTGTAATGAAATCTGATGCTCATTTTCGCTCTTGAATATGCTGAATGAATATGGACTTTTACGAAATTCATTAAAATCGTATTAAGTCAATTCCACATAATTTCACTTACTAACAACAGACACATTACTTACGATAAGTCTCTGGTCGTAGATTGGGGCTTGCTATATACAAAATAACTACTTTCTATAATCCTAAAGGCCTTTTCACATGAGAGCGACCAACGAACGACGAATGAACGAACAAATGGGATTTAAAACGTTCCTAGACCAAAATTCTGCATAATATCCAAAAAAAATGATAGAAACCTTATTTATTTAAATGTTAAGATAATAAAATTATCATTTAAATTGTTAAAATCAGAGAAATTTGATAAATAAAATTATTCGTCGCGAATTGCAATTTTTTGTTACGAATTGTCAAACTCTATTCGCGTTCCACATACCATCCACACTGCAACGAATGAATTGTTCGCGCGTGTTTAACCTCAAATTACTCTTGTTTTTGTTTTCCTCGTGGTTGGTCATGGCTGAAGAAAATATGGAAAAAAAAGTAAATATAAATTGAAATACAGGTTGATTATGAATATTAAAATAAATTTAATAATTCTAGGAATTTGACGAAAGATTGATAATGGAGGTTGAAGCAAATCCATCAATTTATTGCAAGGCTGAGCGGTCCTATTCAGATAGATATAAAAAGGAGAATGTGTGGCAAAATATTGCATTTATTTTAAATACCGATGGTAATATAAACAAACATGTGTTAATAATTGCATCCAGTATTAAATTTAGTTTTCAGTGAAAATATGCAAGGAACGTTGGAAGAACTTGCGGGATACTTTTGGAAAGTACTACAAAAGGGACAAAAATGTACCCAGTGGGTCGGAGGCACTTCCGAAGAAAAGATCCTGGCCTTATTTTGAAATAATGAAATTTCTCATTCCAAATATTGAAGTACCAAAGTAATAATGAAAAATGTTATCTTTATTAATTGCTTTATATTCATGTTTTTGTTGTTTTGTTTTTAGAACTCTCGGAAACATGGTAAATGAAAAAGAGAACGTTGTCATTGATCTCTCTGACAAAGAAGAAACAGATGAAGCACCAACATCCTCAAATAAGAGACTGAACGAGTCAATCCAGGCACCACAACCTAGACCTTCGAAGAAAAAGAAGAATTCTGATTCAGATACCGATAGGTTTTTGGCAGCACTGACGGAACTTAATGAACCTGAATCAGCACCATTGGAGAAGTTTTTCTTGGCTCTAGCACAACGTGCAAATTCCTGGAGCCGAAAAAAACAATCAAAATTGGAAATGCGGACACTTCAATTGTTTCATGACATTGAATTCGAAGATGAATAATTTTAATGTGTGAGATCATTGTGCTGATCCTTTTTGGCTGTTTTTTTTTTTTGTTTATACTGAATTCTTTTTTTACTTTTCTTTATGTTAAATGATATATTTTTAGTTTTTTGTTGATACCTACATATGTTAAAAGAAAGACTGAACTAGTTCCTATATACCTTTACCTAATGAAATTAAATACTGGTATTTTTTTTGTTTTAATAAATATAATTTAATAATGTTTTTTACATAAAAGTATTGAAAGCTGGTGTTTTCATTTTCAAATCATATTGTGCTGAAAGCTTACGTCTCCTTCCTGTAGGCACCAGTCAGCGAATTTTGCTCTTACGTCATATCCCGAAGCGGATGTTGTAATTAAAGCAGGGATCGAATCTTGGCTGACATTGTTTTTCTGTGTTATAGATTCATCCAGATTGATCCTGAGGCAGTTGTGGAGTATACAGCAACATAACACTATTTTGTTTGCTGACTCTTTGTTAACTTCTAGGCGCTTCAGTAGTATTCTCCATGTATGGGCCAAGATCCCAAAGGCATTTTCCACGACTCTTCTTGCTCTGGACAATCTGCACAAATTATATAAAAAAAATGCATTGGTAACAAATTTAACTATTATGTAAGTATTGTTGAACCTGTAATTAAAAATTCTCTCCCGGTTTGAAAGTTTGTGCCCTAGGAACGGCCTTAGAATGGTTGATTTTAATGCGAAACCCTCATCTCCTATAATTACATAGGGTAATTTAGTTGTTGTTCCCGGAAGGGCTGAATCATCTGGAATATTTAGTTTCTTAGGATTTGTAAGCCAAGCGTTTCCAAAAGGACTGCTGCTGAAAACACTCGAGTCGGTATTGCTTCCATAGGCTCCAATGTCAACCATCAAAAAACGATATTTTGCGTCCACCACAGCCATCAGGTTGTAGGAAAATGATTTTTTATAATTAAAAAACAAACTTCCACTATTTTTTGGGGCAAATGTAAGGACATGTTTGCCGTCAACAGCCCCTAGACAATTTGGAAAGTTCCAGCGCTGTAAAAAGTCCAAGGAAATCTGTTTCCAATCTTCTTTCGAAAGAGTGTTTGGGATAGCAATTTTTAAGCAATTGGAGATGACAGCCTGGATCGTTGTATCAACTATTTTTTTTACTGTTGAAACTCCCATACGAAACCTGTATGCTAAATCAACGAAACTTGCACCAGTAGCAAGGAACCTAGAGAAAATAAATTAGTTAAAAAAAGTATAACGCAACAAGAAAAATACATGTATCTTACCGTAGCGATATAACAAACTTTTCCTTTGAACAGACTATATCTTTTCTGAAGCTTGAAGGTTCCGGAACCAAGTCTTTTTTAACCATTTTAAATATGATATCAAATTTTTCCTTTGACATCCTAAAATATTGGTAAAATTTTGTTGGATATTCTTCCAATTTTGCTATTAGTGAAACATATTCTCCTTCCATCTTTCGTGTTTTGTTAAGTGCGTGCACATGGAGTCTTTTTTTTATTTTTTTCATTGTTAAAAATAGCAACATTCTTTTTTTTAATAAATATTGTTTTGATCTTATTCTATAACACTCACTTTGAATACAAAATAATTTCTGTTGTTTGACAATTCTCATTTGTGTCATTCGTGAGAGTTCGCGACGAATAAAAAAAAGTCCATGTGAATGAAATGTCAAAATGGACGAATGTTCGTTCATTCGTCGTTCGTTGGTCGCTCTCATGTGAAAAGTACTTAAAGAGTAAAAAAAACACAGTTACTCGATATACAGCGGATCAAACTTTAATGTGAATAGTCCTTTAAATCAATTGATATCAGTAGTGTCCGACCGAAGCTCGGCCGAAATTCAGCCAAAACAACAACATTCAGCCAAAACAACAACAAATTTTAAAACACATGTGTGCCATCATAGAAGGCGCCGAACAAAATTTCAATTTTTGAATTTGGCCTGACACCTTTTGCGCATCGTTTGTGTCTTGTTTTGTTAAATAGTGGTCTCGGTTTGGTTTGTGTTGTTTATTAATTTAATTTGTTCAATTTTAAAAGGAAAAAACACTTAATAATTTTAAAAAATTCAAGTAAGTACATATAATGTACATATTCGTATTGCAAGTATATGAAACAATGCATTTACATGCATTTACTTATAATTATTTATCCGCTCTTAAATCGAGTAAAGGTAAAATATAGAACTTTTTTGGGCGATTTGTGTATTTTTATTTTGTTTTGTTGTTTATATTTGTACATATGTAGGTATATACACTGCCGCTCATCTGAATAGGTTCACACATATTTTCACCTCACTGTTGGCCTCCATTCATATGTATTGCAATGACTTATCTTTTTTATATATGTAATAAAAGAGCATCATTATGTGCTTGTTTTGGGAGAAAAACAATTTTTTTTAAGCTTACCGTTATTCTCCCACGGTAGTTAGACTAAATGTATTCAAAAAACAAGCATTTTTTTTGGCTCATCTGAATAGGTTCAACAGCAAAAATTGCAATTTGCGTTGAGTTGCGTGTTAATTGTAATCGAAATTTTATCTGTTTTTCCTATATTAACGGTGAAATGGGTTGCGAAAAATCTTTAAGCGAGGAAGAAAAAGGCAAAATAGAAGTATTTCGGGAATCAGGCCTAAGCCAACGACGTATAGCGAAGAAAATTAAAACAGGTTAAAATTTGGTACGCAGTTACTTGCGAAATATCCAAAATTATGGAAAAAACATGAAAGGAGGAACTTATACGGCCACATCAATGGCTGATAGACGTGCTATCATCAGAGCAGCTTCTGATTCTCATGATTCCGCGTCAAAAATAAATATAAAAACCGGTGTCAATTGCAGTTTAGCTACAGTAAAACGCGTAATTAAAAGTGCTTCTCATTTGAAAAGAAAAAAAATCAGAGATTACCACCACTTAACGAATCTAGGAAAGAAAATCTTCTCCAATTCTGTATGAAATACATGTCGTGGAAGTCAGAGTGGCAAAGTGATTTTTTCAGATAAGAAAAAGTCCAATTTAGAGGGCCCTGACGGCTATAATTATTACTTTCATGACCTTCGAAAAGAGGAGCATTATTTAAGTCGGCTGCATAGCTGTGAAGGCAGTGTTTTGGTGTGGGGAGCTATTTCCTTCTACGGAGCCTTGGAGCTCCAATTTGTTACATCGAGAATGAATGCAAATTCTTTTAAAGGTGTGCTAGAAAAGGCCTTCCCACAGATTTCTGACCTGTTTGGACCAATAGTGTGGACATTTCAACATGATAATGACCCTATCCATACAGCGAGGACAGTAAGGCAGTGGATTGAGAGTCAAAATGTGGAGATGCTGGTGTGGCTCCCATACTCCCCTGACCTTAACATAATAGATAATGTGTGGGGACTTCTCTCACGTAAAGTATACGAGTCAGGGAGGCAATTCGAAGACAAAAAGTTATTAATCGCAGCCATTAAAAAAAGCCTGGTCAGAAATTTCGCATCAATACCTGGAAAAATTGTATAGTTCCATTCCAAATCGAATTTACGAGAATATATTAAGAAGAGGTGGCAACACTCATTATTAACGTCTGTTAAATAATCATACAATGCAAAAAGGTAAAATAAATTTGAATTCAAATAATATTTATTGTTTTATTACATTTCATCCGTTGAACCTATTCAGATGAGCCAAAAAAAATGCTTGTTTTTATGAATACATTTAGTCTAGCTACCGTGGGAGAATAACGGTAAGCTTAAAGAAAATTGTTTTTCTCCCAAAACAAGCACATAATGATGCTCTTTTATTACATATATAAAAAAGATAAGTCATTGCAATACATATGAAGGGAGGTCAACAGTGAGGTGAAAATATGTGTGAACCTATTTAGATGAGCGGCAGTGTATTAACATGATGACATCTTTGGGAAAAAAATCCTATCTGAGAATATTTTTCTAAAAACAGCGATGAAGCAATTTGCAAAATATGTATTTGCAAAAAATCAGACCACTACAAATATTAAGAACCATTTGGCAAGCCTACATTTAAATGAATGGGAAACTTATTCGAAAATTAATGAACAAACAAAACAAGAAAAACAAACTTTGAAAAAAAAAATTAAGAGCGAGAGGTCAAACTTAAATAATTCACAAGACAAAAATGAAGTGAAAGAATCCACATTATATGAAATGATCCGATATCCCTAAGAATCGATAAAAATACAATGGATCGCATTATCGTCGACATGCTGTCGTATAACTTGGTTGAAGGAGACGCATTTCGAAGGCTCAACTTAGCTGACCCAGACACTCCATTTAGATACAGAAAAAAGTCTGAACTTTTTATATATGTATTACAATTGTCTTAAATTAAACTTATAATTAAGTATTAAGTGGTTTTCATATTTTGTTGGCACTTAGCCTAACTCTATATATTGTTTGTTTTAATAAATTAAAGAATAAACTAAAATATTAATTTTTTCAGATAAAAAAAAAAAATCAATGAAAAATTTATAAATCCTCGGGGTGTTCAGGCCCGGTTGTCTGTTTGATGGGCTGTTAGCTACGGTGGTAACCTGACTCCGTGTCAGCGTAAAATTGAAGATCTCCTTCTTCGATGGTGGGCTCAAGTTCCTCGTTCAGTATATCCATAGCACACAGATATCTGGGTTCAGGGTGACGTTGCTGGGAGTTCATCCTTCTGATTAGCTCGTTTTGGTGGTTGTTCAATCTTCTCGTGATCTTATTGGCTGTTTGGAACAGATACTTGTCCAAGGGAATTATTTTGGCTTCGTCGTAGACTCTTTTGTTGCTGAAGTGTCTCTGCATCTCCAGTGCATCTCCGTAGGATTTTCCTTTCGAAGACGAGAAGTTCTTTCATTGCTGTCTTTGAGATTGTGAACCACACCGGGAAGCTGTAGGCGATGATGGGACGTAACCAATTGCTTGTACATTAGTAATTTGGTTGGCTGGCTGAGTCCCGTTCTTCTTTTGAGGAGCGGGTTAAGGCGGTGCAATCCCAAATTAGCCTTTCTTAATCTTAGTACAGCTCTCGAGTGGGGGTTGAATTTCAACAACTCGTTGAAGTGAATACCCAGATATTTGGCGTTTCTCTTTGCTGGTATCACTGATCCATCTGGGAGTGAGATTGCAATGCTTCTGCACCTTGTTGCTGATCGACCTCTACCGTTGCTGGACCTTCGGAAACAGACTAGTTCCGTTGATCTAGTTGATTTTTATTCCCCATTTCTTATAAAAGTTAAACAGTCTGCTAAGATGGGACTATCTTCCTGGCTGCAATAATGGGAGACTTCGACGAAGTGTATGTGAGCGAGTCATCGGCGAAAAGAAGACTCTCACAGTCGCTGGATGCGGGTTGGTCACTGGTCAGCAAGCTGAAGAGGAACGGTCCAAGTTTAGAGCCTTGAGCTACTCCTGCTCTAATGATTTTCACTGAAGATTTGTATTTTCCCAACTGGACAAAGAAGTTCCTGGAAGAAAGAAATGAAAACAAGATTTTAATTAGACCGGTAGTAGTAGGTTTAATTTGTGTGTGAGCGCTTCGATCCAAACGCTGTCAAACGCCTTTTCGACGTCTAGGAAGCAGGCTACGGAAACATGATGACGGTTGAGTGCGGCTGGAGTGTCGGTCGTGTTGAAATTTAACCAGCAGGTGAAGTGTGTAGTGCTTTTCCCGAAAGCCAAACTGGAAGTCCGGGATCAGGTTGTTCTCGGAGCTGAAAGTTTTTAGTTTTCTAAGGATGACCTCTTCTAGAATTTTGCTGATGTTGTTGAGGAAGGAGATGGGTCTGTAATTCTTGATCTGGTTCCTTGCTCCTTTCTTTGGGATTGTCACAATTTTGGCCATTTTCCATCGTTGTGGGAAGTAGCAGTTGTTGAGGCAGTTGTTTAGAGTGATGGTCAGGAATATGACGAACACGCTGGACAGTCTCTTCAAGATGAAGTTGGAGACTCCATCGGGTCCCGCGGACTTCTTAGGTTTCAGGGTGCTGATTATTTCGCTGACTTCTTCCTTTGTGCAAAAATTTTCATATTCAATAGGGTCATCGGCTGGGTTGGTTTGGCTGAATGCTACCTCTTCATTGTTTGGTTGAACAGCTCGTTGAACTGACCTCTCAATTTCCGCAAGGAATGCAGGATCGGAGGATGGAATTATTTTGAAGTTTTCTTCAAAGAAGGACGCAAATGCTTCAGCTTTGTCACTTGTTGATGAGATCTCGATGCCATTATTCAATATGGTGTCAGGAATATTTTCTTTACAGCCAGCTATCCTGTTTATTTCCTTGAATGCTTTGGGACCGGGTTTTATTTCCTGGAGTCTCCTCTGGAAATGTATGTTGTTGTGGTGTTGAATCGCATTCCGGAACATTATTGTTGGTCTGAGGGCCAACGTCCAAACTTTTTTATAACTGAAACAATATCTTTTTGGTTTCGAGTTACAAAATCCTTTATTAATAAAAATAGAATAGAAATATATGTAAATTACACGAATCTATTTTTTGTTATATTAGGTACTCACATTTGTCTGGATTACTATTTGACTACTTAGTTCGCTCGAGTTCGAGAATAAACTTAAAATGACAACCGGAAAAGGTTCAATTTAAACATGTGTAAATCAGTTAATTAAGAAAATGGATACTTAAGCAGGAAAAGAGATAATACAGTGTGGATATAAATTTTAACGTGTAGGTTTACACCTGACATCTGCTAACACTCCCCCTTGGTATGTCCAGACTTATTTATCTTGCCTGCTGAGGTGGTAACATCCAGCACAGCCAGCTTAACTGAAGGTCTGATGTAGATTCCAGAGCGTGTGAAAACAGTTGCACTTCGGACTTGCCCGTCTTTTGCAACTTTGGTTTGAATGACACGACCTTTCAGCCAACAATTTCTGGGGCTATTCTGGTCCACAATAAGGACTATATCACCTTCTTTTATAGGTTCGACTGGTGCAAACCATTTGGAGCGACGTGTTATGGTAGGGAGATATTCACTTACCCATCGCTTCCAGAAGTGATCCGCGTACTGCTGTGATGTTTGCCAATTTTTTCTCACTACTTTAACATCATCGTCGAATACTACTAAAGGCTTCATTCCATTTGATGACCCCAGAAGGAAGTGGTTTGGGGTGAGTGCTTCTTCATTTTCGCTGTCGATCGGAATATATGTAAGCGGGCGAGAATTAACAATATTCTCAACTTCCAACATCATGCTTCTTAATAACTCATCGGTAGGATTTCGCAATGGCATAATTTTGTAGAGAACTGTTTTTATTGAGCGAACCAGTCGCTCCCAACACCCTCCCATGTGCGGAGAACTTGGTGGGTTGAAACTCCATTTAGTTCTAGGAGAGGTGAACGTTTCCATCAATTTAAGTTTATCGACGTCGTTAATTGCTTCTCGCAGCTCTCGTTCCGCACCCTGGAAGTTAGTACCATTGTCACTAAAAATTTCGATGGGAGTTCCTCGACGAGCCATAAAGTTTCGAAGGGCGAGTATGCACGAATCTGCAGACAGGCTGTGTGCGATCTCGATGTGGACGGCTCTGGTGGTGAGACAAGTCAAAAGAACTCCCCACCTTTTTTCACTCCTTCTGAGAATGGATATGTTTATTGGACCAAAGTAGTCGATTCCAGTAAATGAAAAGGGTCGAGTAAACGGTGACAATCGCGCCTTGGGTAACTGGGCCATCATTGGTTCACGAGGTTTTGCATTCTGGTTTTTACAGTTTTGGCACTTCTTCTTCCTCATAGAATGAAATGCGGTTCTTAACTGTGGGATTTGATACATTTGACGAATTTCATTGATAGCTGTCTCATGATTTTGATGATGGAATCTGTAATGCATGTCCATCATAATAAGGTAAGTTATTTGATGGTCTCTTGGAAGTATGATTGGTCTCTTGAAGTCATCGTTCGATTCTATAGAGAGGTCAATTCTACCTTTCGCTCGAATGATGTTATGATCGTCAAGTTATGGACACAAATTATAGATAGGGCTGCTTTTTTCTAAAGGTCGCTTGGAGATCAGATCTGCTAGCTCTTCTTGGTAAGTAATACGTTGAGCTTCTCTCATCAGCACATACCATGCTCTTTTCAATTCTTCTCTTTTTAAGATTCCAGAAGTTCGTTTACATTTTTCTTCTTTTTTAATTTTTAGGTTGTTCATATATCGGATAATGTAGGCTGTACTTCGCAGTAGTCGGTTCCAGCATGAAAAGTTGTCTGCTTGCAAAATATTCTCTTGAGATTTTATGTGGACGTGAACATTCATATACTGAGTCTTCAACTCTTCCACGGTTGTGTCTTCGGAGCACACTTCTTTTGGCCAATTATCAGAAGAAAGCTTCAGGAACTCAGGCCCGCTGAACCACCTGCTCTTTGATGAGAATTCAGGAACATTCTTCCATTTAGTTGCTTCGTCCGCAACGTTGACTTTTGTTGGAACCCAACGCCACTCTTTCACATCTGTGAGATCTAAGATTTCGCTGACTCGACAGGCAACATATTGCCTGTAACGCCGATGATCTGAGCGAAGCCAACTTAGAACATTTCTGGAGTCGGACCAGAATACGCGTTGAGAAAAGTTGAGAGTATGCGACTCAATCACTGATTTTGCAAACCGAGCACCTAGAATAGCAGCTTGAAGCTCAAGACGAGGAATAGATAAATTTTTAAGGGGTGCAACTCTTGTCTTCGCACCTATGAGCGCACATTCCACATGATTGCCATATGAGCTCCTCACATATGCCACGGCTGCGAAACCATTTTCGCTGGCATCGACGAAAATGTGAAGCTGCCGTTCTCCTGTGTCTTCAGTCGCATTCGACATATAACATCTAGGTATGTTTAGGTTTTCAACAGCGGGCAAGAGACGTACCCATTTTAGCCACTTTTCAAACTCAGGATCTTGTATTGCTGTATCCCAATCGATTTTCGAGCGCCATATATCCTGCAATAAGATTTTGACAAACATAAGAAAATGTGCCAAAAGACCCAGCGGATCAAAAATAGTCATTAAGATCTTCAAGACTTCTCGCTTTGTGGGTCTTCGGCCATCAAAAAGAACTTCTCTTTGTTGTGCATTTTTTGTTAGTTTGTAGGTGAAGCTGTCATTTGAAGTGGACCACCACATACCCAAAACCTTTTCGGTGGTTAGTTCAACATCAAAATTCAAGTTTTTACTTTCAGTAAGCTCAGATTGTAAGGCTTGAAGTACCACTGGTGAATTTGAAATCCAACTTCTGATGTAGAAACCTCCTTGCTGATGGATGTATCGAATTTGCTTTGCTAGGTTGATAGCCTCTTCTTCTGTCGCTACACTATCCATGAGATCATCGACGTAATGATTTTGTTGGATTGATTGTACTGCACGAGGGAATTCTTCAACGAAGTCGTCAGCATTTTTATTCTTGGTATATTGAGCGCAGCACGGAGAACAGCTAGCACCGAAAGTCATAACAGTCATAGCGTAGACAACGGGCGGTTCTTCAGAGCTGCGACTCCACAGGAATCTTTGGCAGGATTGGTCCTCTTTTCTTATGCGGATTTGGTGGAACATTTCCATTATGTCTCCACAGATGGCTATTCTCTCTTCTCGGAACTTGAAGATTACGGATACTAGTGACGTCAATTGATCTGGACCTTTGAGAAGGAAGGAGTTTAGTGAAACACCCTCGACGGTGGCCGCTGCGTCCCAAACAATTCTCATCTTACCTGGTTTATTCGGGTTAAACACAGGGAATATTGGCAAATACCAGAAACGACCATTTTTATCACGTAATTCTCTATAGGATAACCTGCGTGCATAACCCTTAGTGACATACTCGTTTATTTTCTTACTAAGTTCCTTTTCTAATTCCGGCTCTCTCTTCATTCGTCTATGGAGACATGCCAATCGTTTCTCAGCCATCGGATAGCTGTCGGGCATCTGAAAGTCATCGAATTTCCAGAGAAGTGTCGTTTCAAAGCGGCCATTAGTTCGCACGGTGTAAGTTTTTAACAAATCAATTGCTCGCTGGTCCTCGTTAGAAATTAGTTCTTTTCTCATATAAGATGTGCCAAAGCTATCATTAACAATAAAATTGTTTACCAAACGCTCTAGATTTTCATTGTCGCATTCACACATATGAAAACAATTATTGTTAGCTTCAGATTGCCGGACGGCATGTCTACTAGATAGACTGCCATGAACAACCCATCCGAGACGAGTCTTTGTTGCAATAGGTTCATGGATGCCTCCCTCCTTGCAACTTAATGGTAATCCAAGCTTCGTATTGTTTAGACCAATTAGCAATCGAGGCGACGCATTATTGTAAGAGTCAATTTTGACTCCTTGAAGATGTTCATAGCGGCTTTGTAATGCTGTGGTATCCAATGACTGCTTTGGTAGACTAAGACTTTTCACCGTATGCACGTCTGCCAATGAATACTTTTCAGATCCATTTTGGATTCCCGATATTTGAAGATGAACTAAATGTGGGTTTTTTCAAGACGGCAAGTGTCACCTGTCCATTTGAGGCGCAGTGGTTGAGGTTCACCTTTCAGGTTCAACTGGTTGGCTATATCTTCATCTAGGAGTGTTACCGAGGACCCATCATCTATAAAGGCAAATGTTTTAATCTTAACATTGTTACCATGTAATGTCACTGGCACGATGCGAAAAAGAGACTGAAAACATTTGTCTTGCATATTATTTTGTTGATGAACTGAAACATTGGCATTAGCGTTCTGATTTGTCTTTTCATTGTGAACATAGCTGTGCAGCAGCCTATGGTGTTTGAAAGAACAATTGTTAATTCCACACATTGATGTTAAACTGCATTTACTTTTTTGATGTTTGCCCAAGCAACGTCCAGACCATCTGAGTGTTCTATTGAAACCTTGGAATCGTTCACATTTTTCGACCGAGCTACAATTACCGTTGCATATGCAGCATACACTGACAGCTGGGGCGGAAGATTCTTGACTTGGCGTTTGAAAGTGACTATGAGCATTGACGAATCCTTTTCCCTTTGTGCTACGGCTAGGCTGTTTGGGCTTTGTCACTGATAAAGATGTAAGTGGTGGAACAACACAGCTGGCTGCATCGGCGAGTCTCATCAACCATTCATTGAAATGATATAGGGTGCACTCTACTAACATGTACTTATGTGATGCCCAATTGAGACGAATGTCATGAGGTAACTTGTTTTCTAGTTCCTGTAACAGCGACGGATGTTGTAGATACATATATAGTTAGGCCGGAAGCTTCTATGGTTGCACAATAGTTCTGCACTGCGAGAGAAAAGTCCACAATACTCTCAAAATCACCTTCTTTCGGCGCTGTAGTAGCTTGAATCTTCTTAAGCACTGCTTGAATTATCACTTCAGGTCTGCCAAACTTAGTTTTCAGTGCTTTAATTATTTGGTCGACACATTGTGGTTAGGTTAGGTTAGGTTGGAGTGGCTGTCCAGATGTCATCGACTCACTTAGACCGCAAGGGTCCATTGTGATACCACTAATGAGGTTACTCATGGGGGAGTAATGAAAATTAAACAAACCATTTTGTGCTTTTAATAAAGTTAGAGAGACACTTTGTGTCAATCGTTGCCAGTTCACTGGTATTGTCGAAGAAGGGATTGCCAAGAAAGTTATTCCTTCTAATGGAGAGTGCTGGACATGTACATAGAAGGTGTTGGACTGTTTCCTCTTCCTCCTCGTCCATGCAGCTTCTACAAAAGTCATTTGTGTAGACCCCTAGCCTCAGAGCATGTCTTCCTATGAGGCAGTGTCCTGTTATTACTCCAATTGTAGAGCTTATATTTTGTCTGCTCAGGGATATCAAGCCTTTTGACCGATTTAAATCTATGATTGGCCATATTTGCTTGGTTGCTAGGCAGGTGGTACTCTGTGACCATCTAGCATTTGTTGCTTCTAGAGCATATTGTTTGAGAAGATATTTGCATGTAGCAAGTGGTGTTCCTATGTTATGTTTTTGTCTAACATTAGGCAGAAGTGTTCCGTTTTTGGCGAGCTCATCGGCTTTACAATTTCCCGGAATGTCTCTGTGGCCCGGCACCCAAATGAGGTGAATATTAAACTGTTCTGTCATCTCATTCAGAGATGATCGACAATCGTGGACCACTTGTGAGTTTGTGGAGACAGACGCGAGAGATTTAAGAGCAGCCTGGCTGTCCGAGAAGATTCGTATATCCTTGCAAGATATAACGTTTTCTCTGAGCCAGGATAGTGCCTCTTTAATCGCCATTACTTCTGCCTGGAATACACTACATTGATTGGGAAGTCTATATGATAGACTTAGATTCAGTTGTTCCGAATAGATACCACTTCCAACTCCGTAATCGGTCTTTGAACCGTCTGTATAGAAGTGTATCGCATTGTCTTCCAGGGGTCTCTCTTCTTCCCAGGAGGATCTTGAAGGGATGGACACATGGAAGTTTTTACCGAATACCATTTTAGGGGTGGTATAGTCTAAGCGATCTGGGATAGATCTGAAATTGTCTAGAATGATAGTATGTCCAGTATTGTTACTGTTCCATTGAGAGGTGGCTCTAAGCCTCACACATGAGTTGGCTGCCACCATTTTGGAGAAGATGTCAAGAGGTGTTAGGTTTAAAAGCACATCCAGGGCTGCAGTTGGTGTTGAGCGAAGTGCTCCTGTGATGCACATACCTGCTGACCGCTGGACCTTGATGAACTTATTTAGATTTACCATCTTGTCCAGTGCGGTCCACCATACGACAACTCCATAAGTGAGTATCGGTCTAATTACCGAAGTGTATAGCCAGTGGGTTATTTTTGGGGAGAAGCCCCATTTTGATCCTATGGCCTTTTTACAAGTAAAAAGCGCTACAGTAGCCTTTTTTACTCTTTCATCAATATTTGCCTTCCAATTTAGTTTTTTGTCTAAAATGAGGCCTAAATATTTAGCTTGGTCGGAAAACCTTAATGGTATTCCTTTAATCTTGGGTGGGCTGAGCTGAGGAATTTTGTACCTTCTTGAAAAGAGTACTAGTTCTGTTTTATGTGGATTGACGTCCAGGCCACATTGCTTAGTCCATTTTGTTAGCCTATTCAAGGCATTTTGTAGGAGTTCCGCGAGAACTTGGGAGTGTTTTCCAGATACAGATATTGCAACGTCGTCAGCATAGGCAATCACCCTGAAACCCTCTGCTTCTAATGATGTTAGAAGGTCGTTTACTACCATGTTCCATAAGAGAGGCGAAAGGACCCCTCCTTGGGGGGTACCTTGATGTACCGATCTGGTGGTAGTAAAGCTTCTCATGCTTGAAGTTATTGTCCTGCTTTTGAGCATGAGACTAATAAAATCTATGAGTGGTTTCTTTAATTGCAGCTTTTCCATTGCTGTCGTGATCGCCTGGTAACTGACGTTGTTGAAAGCTCCTTCAATATCTAGGAAAGCTACTAGGTTATATTCTTTGTATTCGAGGGAGTATTCAATACTGCGAACCAGCGAATGAAGTGCTGTTTCTACTGATTTTCCCTTAGAGTAAGCATGTTGAGCTGTGGAAATGAGACATGGTCTTAGGTTATGTCTGATGTAAATTTCAATCAATCTTTCCAAGGTTTTAAGAAGGAAGGATGATAGGCTGATTGGTCGTAGATCTTTAGGGTTAACGTGGGAGGGTTTCCCTGCTTTAGGAATAAAGACTACTTTTGCCATTCTCCAGGCTTTGGGAATATATCTCAGCCTTAAACAGCTTGTCAGAATGATTTCCAATGGTGGAATGATCATGTCTGAGCATTTTTGTAGTTCGGCCGGGATGATTCCGTCTGGTCCTGGAGATTTATATGGATCAAAGCTATCTATGGCCCATTGCAGTTTTTCCCGCGTTATTAGATCAACTAAATCGCTTGTAGAAGCTTGAGACTCTGATGTTAAGTCGTTAAGTATGTTAGAGCTACCTGGAAAGTGGGTGTCTAATAGCAGATTAAGAGATTCTTCATCTGTGGTAGTCCATGTGCCTGCATCTGTCTTTAAAGCACTGGGTATTGTTGGACTTTTTGAGAGAATTTTTCTGAGTCTTGAGGCTTCTGAAGTGTTTTCTATTTTGCCACAGAAGTTTCTCCAAGAAGACCTCTTACTCTTCCTTAATTCTTTTTTATATTGCTTTAGAGCTTCTTTGTATAAGTCCCAGTCAGAAGGAGATCTAGTGTATTTAGATCTATTGAAGAGTTTGCGACAACTCTTTCTGAATGGTTCTAGTTCTTTACGCCACCAATGAGGTTTCTTTTTTCCCTTTAAAATGGTTAAAGGGCATGAAATTCTCATTGATTCATTGAAGGCTTCAGTGAGATGATTCACAGAAAGATCTAGTTCATCTTTACTGGAGGAGCTTTTAAGAAGGTTGTAATCAAGTAATTGTGTTAGTACCTCCCTATATCGTTCCCAGTTTGTATTCCGGTGATTGCGAAAACCCGTAGATATGTTTGCCACATCTCTGAGCTCAAACTGAATGTACTTGTGGTCAGAGAAGGAATTTTCTTTTGAGACATGCCAGTTTGAAATCAGATTGTAGATCGAGTCAAAGGTAAGTGTAATATCAAGTACCTCTTTCCTATTCTTGGTTACAAAAGTGGGTTCATTACCAATATTACTTATGAGTAGGTTAGTGCTTAGTAAGTAATCAAATAAGGACTCACCTCTCTCATTTATGTCAGAGCTACCCCATACCGTATGATGGGCGTTAGCGTCCGAACCAATCAAGAGACCAACTTTTCTTGATTGCGCGTCCGCAATTGCCTTCCTCAAGGTGTCACCTGGAATTGGGCTGTCGTGGCCTAGGTAGGAGGATATGAGCCAGTAGGTGGCTTTGTCCGTTGTTAAGACAGCGGTGGTTGTGTCCTTGTCGCTGTAATTGGGGAGTAAAAATACATTTAAGTCATTTTTTACTAACATACATGACCTTGGTTCACCTTTCTCCGATGCATACAGTAGCTTGTAACCAGGAGTCCTGAGGCCTCTGATGATGGAATTTGAGACCCACGGCTCCTGTATCAAGACGATGTCATCCTTGTTTGTGTGCAGTCGGAGTGTTAGGTTGTTTGTGGCCATGATGGCGTGATGGAGATTAATCTGTACTAATCGCAGCATTGCTACTATTAGTCAGATTAACCTCCACCACTGTTTTATCGGCGTTTTCATCGTCTGAGGAGGAGTGAAGTAGGTCTTCCTCACTCAGAGTGATGCCTAAGGTGGCGTCTTCAGTCTCCATGTCGGAGTTACTGTCGACTGTAAGTTTTGCCTCCACGTCGGATGGCTTGTTTGGGGCTGTGGAGGTCGATGGTTCCACTTGTGGTGTTGCATCGACCTCCATTATTGGTGGTAGTGAAGCGTTTCCTTCCGCTGAAAGGGCTTCTGTCGGGGGCGTGTTAAGCAAATCTTCGTCTTTTTTGTATATACGGATCACGATTTCATCGAAACCATACCTAATCACGCCTTTGGTCGCGGCCAGTGGATCCAGTGATTCCCTATTGATCAACACGAGAGCTGATCTATAGTGACCCACTGTCTCCTTCTCAACCTTTGGGACTTTCCAGTCGTGCGTAGGCAGGTTTGGATTACTTGTTTTGATCAATTTCATGATCATATCTGGGCAGTTGTGTAGAGCCGGGACCATTATACGTGCTCTTGGCCGGCAAGGAATATTCTCCCTTGCAACAACCTCGAGCTTGGCACCCGGCCAGACTTCTGGCAAGCCATTGACAGCAGCCCTGTATAGATCGAAAGATCTCTGATCACCACAGGCGATGAGTTTGATACGATTTTGGTACCATCCTGCATCGGCTGTGTCTGGGAGAGGTCCCGGATTCTCCTCGATGACAGATAAAAATCTGAAACCGAGGTGAGCCCTGACGTTTGCCCATTGATCATGAGAGATGTTACCATCCACATGACCCCTGTCAATGACCGCTGCTATGATCTTACCTTTTAGCGCGTCGCTAAAGGAAAGATCCTTATTGAAGGCTGTTGTGCTGTTTGAATGCACCTTCTGCCTTTTTGGTTCGGGCTTGTCGCCCTCGAAAGACCTATTGCGCTTTGATGTTGAGTCGCTGCAGGTCTGTTTGGTGATATTGCTAAGAAAGCCACTAGCCCACTCGAGTTTTCGCGTTTGCTCCGGGGTTCTTTCCGCCGCCGGTATGACACCGACTGCGGCTAGAATCCTCTCAGCATTGCGTTGGTCTCGTTTGGCTAGTGACTTCCTGGACTTCTTGCTGGCCGACCCAGAGCTATGTCCGTGTGACACAGTTGTGGGTCCACCATCAGAATTCGTCGCTGCCGATACCAATCGGGGTGTGCCCTCACCTTTTGAGACAATTCCACATGTCGCAGATTTTGTCTCTCCGGATGGGGTGTCCCTTCTTGGGGTCGCTTGCGACGTCCTAGCAGGAGCGGGGAGGGGGTGGGGTGTGGAATTGCCGCCCCTGGGACAGCCGAGCGTCACAGCTGTTCCACTGACGGGCAATTCCTTCAAGTATAGGTTACGACTAGTAGAGGGAGAATGACTCCCGCTACTAGTGGCAACCACAGGGTTGACAACACGTTCACATCTCTGAGTAGGCTCGACAGCCTTTTCATTGGATGTGACCGCATTGGCAGCCATGGCGCGATTTTTATTATTGTTTTTTGAAATTTTTCTGTTTGATGTTTTCATTTTTGTTCCCACGAGTAGGGCGGAAAGACGGTCAGCCCCGGCAGAGCCGCTTGCCGGGGTAAGGCAGAAATATGACGGACCTTGCCACAGCATCCGAAAGAGCTCGTTAATGGCTGGTTTATCCCCCAGCCTTTCATTCTTCGGCACGGTTTTCGTACAAGTACGCTCACACCACCACTGAAATTAGGAACCTCTAAACTATGATTGAATTGGGTTTCCGAACGTTGCACTATTGAGGAGCTACAACAATTCGGCTATCCAACTCAACCTTAGCTAATCACCATCCTGCCAAAAACGCACAGGACTTCTGTGGTGATCATTGCCCGCCTGGCACCCACTTGGAGGGTTTGAATGAGGATTTTGCCAAGCACACACACACATTGTGGTTGAACAAGAATACTTCTTACAGCGTTCAATGCATCTCCCTTTAGAGATTTTTGCAATCGCAACAAATTCTCCTCCTCAGTAAACCCGCACAAATTGGTACTTCTAATGAAATTCGATATGAATACCGGCCACTCCTCAGCATTACCTGTAAAGTTTTGAAGATCTCGGGACATAAGTTGACGTGCCGCGATTTGGCTTCTGGATAATCTGAAATGGGAAGTGGTTTCTCCGAACTGTGGTTGAGTCTGGTTGTGAAAAGCGGAAGAGAAAGTTTGCGGGATCTCATTTGGATGTTGTTGTTCAAATTGGAACTGTGTATGGGGCACTGAGAATTTTGGCACTTGAAGATTTGGCAAACTATTTCTGGCGAACATAGGCTGTTGCGGCTGAGTAGAAATCGGCTTCGTTGTTGACTGAGGTATAAAGATCGGTTGTTGTTGTTGTTGCACTTGAGAATGATGATTTGTGGTTGTCAACCAGGTTTTGTCATTCACCTTCACATGATCTTTAGCACACAATGTCAAAACATCATGCGACTTAACTGGTTGCTGCTTTTGGTTTACTTGTGATGTTAACCAATTATTTACCTTAACACTACTTGCAGCAGATGACTTCCAGTCCTCTTCGTCTGATGAATGTTGTGAAAGTTGACTCAGTAGTTGATATTTTTCATTCAGATGTTCCTTGTCTCTTTTTTCCTTGAGTTCCTTTTCCTCTTCTAGTCGTTGTAGTTCCATTTGGATGTGTCTGCCGTGTGAAGGTTTTGTGTTCTTGGAACAAACAGAAATATTCGAAGTCCGCCGGTTGCCTGGGGCCACTGCATCGGGGTTGTGTATTTTTGTAGATGTAAATGCACTACCTGTAGCGATTGACGGAAAGGCTGCTTTAGAAACACCGACTGTAGAGTATTTTTTGATGGCTCCAGTTGCACACGGATTGACGGCACTCGAACTTGACATATTGGATGTTGAATATATGGTGGTCAACGATGATAATGGCACTGTATAACCTGTGGTGCTTGGAAAAACAGAGCTATAATGAGCGATAGGTAAGCTAAAACTATTTGACGTCGCAACGAAGGGTGCGACTGATGAAGTTGTATGAAGTATGGCAGCGGGGTTATTGATCGTATAGGTCGATGTTAAGGCTGCAACTGTGTCCACGGGATTTGCTGTGGTGGCACGTACATATAACGAAACATTGGATGTTATTATCGGCAATGATGCAAGTTCAGAGAAACTTTGACTCGTAGTTGTCGTGATATTCGCATAGTTATTAGCGAAATAATCTTGTTGAGCACCTTTACTAGTAGTAGTAGTGGTTGCACATGTCGCACCTTCATTTGAGGTTATGGCTAAACATGCAGCAGTCGCGGAATTCACATCTGAAAACTTAGAACAAGGAATACTCTTACCTGAAACACAATTGACACAGAGCCAGTCTTGTTCTGCAATTAAACTTGTTACTCCAGCACAGTTGAAATGACACCAAACTTCACAGTTGTCACAGTTGACCATGTTGTCGGCAGAATCTGGATCGTCGCAGGCATAGCAGTTGTATTCATCAGATGTTGATCTCGTATTTTTTGATTTCGGGTTTTTCAGGCATTTTCCTGAAAGTCCTGGTGGTTTTAAATTTTTTCTTGATGACGGCATCTTTGTAAACGCAATAAGTCCAAAGATGATTTTGTAAAATGTTGGTCTGAGGGCCAACGTCCAAACTTTTTTATAACTGAAACAATATCTTTTTGGTTTCGAGTTACAAAATCCTTTATTAATAAAAATAGAATAGAAATATATGTAAATTACACGAATCTATTTTTTGTTATATTAGGTACTCACATCTGTCTGGATTACTATTTGACTACTTAGTTCGCTCGAGTTCGAGAATAAACTTAAAATGACAACCGGAAAAGGTTCAATTTAAACATGTGTAAATCAGTTAATTAAGAAAATGGATACTTAAGCAGGAAAAGAGATAATACAGTGTGGATATAAATTTTAACGTGTAGGTTTACACCTGACATCTGCTAACACTCCCCCTTGGTATGTCCAGACTTATTTATCTTGCCTGCTGAGGTGGTAACATCCAGCACAGCCAGCTTAACTGAAGGTCTGATGTAGATTCCAGAGCGTGTGAAAACAGTTGCACTTCGGACTTGCCCGTCTTTTGCAACTTTGGTTTGAATGACACGACCTTTCAGCCAACAATTTCTGGGGCTATTCTGGTCCACAATAAGGACTATATCACCTTCTTTTATAGGTTCGACTGGTGCAAACCATTTGGAGCGACGTGTTATGGTAGGGAGATATTCACTTACCCATCGCTTCCAGAAGTGATCCGCGTACTGCTGTGATGTTTGCCAATTTTTTCTCACTACTTTAACATCATCGTCGAATACTACCAAAGGCTTCATTCCATTTGATGACCCCAGAAGGAAGTGGTTTGGGGTGAGTGCTTCTTCATTTTCGCTGTCGATCGGAATATATGTAAGCGGGCGAGAATTAACAATATTCTCAACTTCCAACATCATGCTTCTTAATAACTCATCGGTAGGATTTCGCAATGGCATAATTTTGTAGAGAACTGTTTTTATTGAGCGAACCAGTCGCTCCCAACAATTATGTTGGTGCACTCTAGTTCTACTTTGACTGCTTGGTAGTCTCTGTTGACCGTGTTGAGTTCTCGGTAATGAATTCTTTGAAGCCGTTTCCTCAGCCGTTGTCTGTGGGCATACAGGTTTTGCATGTAGGCTGCACACAGAGAAATTCACGCAATACAATTTACAAAAACGTGCAGTAAATTTTACAAAAGGCACTTGTAGTGAAATTTATATCAAAAACTATGAAAACGTAGTACTCGTAATAAAGTTCACAACAAAAACTACGAAAATATAGCGCTCGTAGTAAAATTTACTGTGATTTTACGGAAATTTTCAGCGAAAATCATTGCAATTGTAATGAAATTTACTACACTGATAGTACTACAAATGCAGTCTAATTTACTTCAAAAAAAGTAGAATTTACTATCAATGTAATGAAATTTACTATAATGATTTTGTAAAATTCACTACAAATCCAGTATATCATTTACCCGCCTTTTTTGTAAACACTTTTATTGTATATACTACGAATACATTGAAGTTCACTTCACATATAATAAAATTCACTACTTAAGCGTAGTCAAATTTACTACGTGTTTTTGTAAAATGTATTGCTATTCTATTTAGCACAAGTACAGTGAAATTAACTATACATACAATCAAAATCACTACAATATCGCAGTCAAATTTACTACAAGCTTTTGTAAAATTCATTGCTATTGTGTTTAGTACAAAAACAGTCAAATTTATTACACATACAATTTAATTTATTACAAGTCTGATGAATTTTACTACCTGTTTTTGTAAAATTTATTACTATTATATTTAGTACAAATACAGTGAAATTAACTACACATACAATATAATTCACTTCCTTGGTGTGGTGAAATTCACTTCTTGATTTTGTAAAATTTGTTACGAATGCAGTATCTCTTTTTCTTGCTTTTTTGAAAACACTTTTATAGGATCTACTACAAATACAGTGAAATTCACTACACATACAATAAAATTCACTACTCTGTTGTGGTGAAATTTACTACGTGATTTTGTAAAATTTATAACAAATGCAGTAACTCCTTGCCCGCCCTTTTTGAAAATACATTTATTCTATTTACTACGAATATAGTTAAATTTACTACACATATAATAAAATTCACTACTAAAGCGTAGTCAAATTTACTACGTTATTTTATAAAATTTATTAAAATGCAGTATCTCCTTGCCCGCCTTTTTTAAAAACACTTTTATTGTATTTACTACGAATACAGTGAAATTCACTGCACATACAATAAAATTCACTACTAAAGCGTAGTCAAATTTACTACGTTATTTTATAAAATTTATTACAAATGCAGTATCCCTTGCCCGCCTTTTTGAAAACACTTGTATTGTATTTACTACGAATACAGTGAAATTCACTGCACATACAATAAATTTCACTACCAAAGCGTAGTCAAATTTATTACGTTATTTTATAAAATTTATTACAAATGCAGTATCCCTTGCCCGCCTTTTGGAAAACACTTTTATTGTATTTACTACGAATACAGTGAAATTCACTGCACATACAATAAAATTCACTATTAAAGCGTAATCAAATTTTCTTTATTTAAGTGATTTTGTAATATTTACGTATTACAAATGCAGTATCTCCTTGCCCGCCTTTTTTAAAAACACTTTTATTGTATTTACTACGAATACAGTGAAATTCACTGCACATAAAATAAAATTCACTACTAAAGCGTAGTCAAATGTACTTTATTTAAGTGATTTTGTAATATTTACGTATTACAAATGCAGTATCTCCTTGCCCGCCTTTTTTAAAAACACTTTTATTGTATTTATTACAAATACAGTAAAATTCTCCAAACATACAATGAAATTTACCATTAGTGTGGTAAAATATATTACGTGGTTTTGTAAAATTTAAAACGAATGCAATATATCATTCACCCACTTTTTTTTGCAAATACTCTTGTGGCAATTATTACAAATGCAGTGGATTTCACTATACGAATAATGAAATTTACTACACACACAGTGCATTTTACTATCAGTATAGTGAAATTTACGAAAAGAACAAAGAATAATAGTGCTCAAAATGAGGTCCAGAGAGGTCGTTTTTGTAAGTTTCGAGGGTGTCATTATTAGTATTAATGATCTCCCAAACCAGAGACGCAAGTCATTTGGAATGACGCAAAATATATTTGCGGACCGATAAATGGGATAAGCAACACTAACACGAGTGGTTAAGAGTGTAAAATATATTGACAGTAGAAAGTTTCGTCATCGTTCCGAATGTTTCGTATTTGTTTGGTAGAACTATTACTGAGGTTTTTCTTGGCGTTTTCGAAAAAAAAAAATCAGAAACAACATCAAATAATTTCAGAAACGTAAAATACAAATCAAAGATCAAATATTTCTCGGGTTAGTTAAATGGTTGATATTCAAACCCGATTGTTATTAAACCCATTATAATCGGGAAAAAAGAGGTATTTCGAATGGCAAATTGTTAAGAACAAAAAATCGTTTGCATATAAAAAATAATATTAATAGCTAGATGGAAGTAATAAAAGAAATTTTTCAACGATGGAAGTACGTAGATTATTTGTTTTCCTGTAAAATCATCAACAGTTGGGATAATATTTTCCTAACACCAATTCTGTTAAATATTGTTCCAAAGGAATGGTTTATTGTATTTTTGACCTTATGAGGCGACCGACGCACGTACATATATTTTATCGAGAAAGGCTTCTTCCTAAACTATTTTAACGGGGGTTTGTAAAAAAATAAAAAGAATTTGAACTTATTCCTAAATTTTAACTTAAATACCAAAAATGTCATTACTGTGACGTGTCCCAAGCTGTACTTTCCCTCATAAAATGCAAAATATATATATATTGTGAAATATTGACCCACCCGGAAAAGTCAAATAATAATCTCGGATGAAATTTAATCGAAACACATTGTCTAAGACCTTGAAATTGCCTATTATGAACATATTTTTTTTACTCTAAATTTTGTGATTTGTACATTTTCGTGATTTTAATTTGTATCTCGTGTTATGACGTAACTTATTTTAAAACTAAGTTCTTTTAAATATGTATATAATTCGTCGATACTATGTGGTTTTTATAATAATAACAATACAAATTGAATATATCTCATATTTTCATTCTTCCAATGAACCCTTTATTTTCTTTGCTTTTTTGACAATTTATATAATTTCAACAAAAATTAATGAACATATTTTGTATAAAGAAAATGAAGAGCTTTTGTAATCATTAACATGTGAAAATTATCTCCTTCATATTAATCGAATTTGCATGTAGTCTTGTGGCAATTACTGCAAATGCAGTGGAATTTACCATAGAAATAATGAAATTTACCAAAAGTAGGTAAAATTTACTACGTGATTTTATAAAATTCATTACGAATGTAGTATTTTATTTACCCGCCTTTTCTGAAAACATTTTTATTAAATTTACTATAAATACAGTGAAATTTACTGCACATACAATAAAACTCACTATTAGTGTGGTGAAATTTACTACCTGATTTTGTAAAATTAATTACGAATGAACTACTCGTATATCATTTACCCGCCTTTTTTGCAAATATACTCTTGTGGCTACTACCCATGCCTTGTAATTTGCATTTTACACTTTTAAGATTTTGTTTTCAAACTTTTATTTAAAAATTTATTTAATTTTGGGGCGACTTTCGATTACCGCAGCACGAATTTCGTTCTGATTTTTTTTTGTACAGTTAGGTAGGGGTGTCAATAGAACATGTTTTAAATTTTAAGGCGAGGAAACACCGTTAAGTCATAAAAAAAATATTTTCTTTTTCGGACTTAACCCTACTTTTTTGTATTGCGTTTTTTGAGCCTAAAACAAGTTTTTTTTAATTGATACTACGGTATACTAAGAGCTAGGTATGTAAGGGGGGCATGCTGCCCCCCTGCAACCCCCCTGCTTGGAATCACTATAGGATTTGGGGTGGGTGCGAGTTTGGGTATTGCAAAGTACTTTTCGCATTTAAGCACTAAAAACAAAGAAATCCCCAACGAAAAAAAAAACAAGTATGGCAACACTGAACAAAAAACAGGGAAGAAATGTCAAAATCAACCATTTTTGGGTGTTTTGTATGTAAAAAAGTGAACTTTGAAATTTAATTTAAAATAGAAATAAATGTTTCCTCGCTCTAAAATTGCTATAATTATTATTTATTTGTGCATATCTATCAAATAAAAAAAACCGCGTGTCGAAATTCGTGCTGCGGTAATGGAAAGTTGAGCCCAAAACGTTTTTGATTTTTCTTCATGATGGCAGAAATTAAGAAAATTGAAAAAGGTTTTGGGATGTATCTGACCGACGGTAGGCCGTACAGCGATGGTTGATACCTTTTTGGAATCAGCACTTGATGTTGTTAAAATAAACATTAAAATCTTTTACTCAAAATATGTATTGAGAAAAAAAACTCTTAAAATACACATTCAGGTTCCAATATGCGAGTTCCAAAAGTTAATTTTTTTTAATAGTGATTCTTTTTTAACAAATTTTGATGCTCGTTTTTGAAGCATCAATTGCTGATTCCAAAAAGGTATCAACCATCGCCGTACGGCTTACGGTTGTTCAGATACACTCCAAAATGTTTTTGATTTTTCTTCATGATGGCAGAAATTAAGAAAATTGAAAAACGTTTTGGGATGTATCTGACCGACGGTAAGCCGTACAGCAATGGTTGATACCTTTTTGGAATCAGCAATTGATGCTGTTAAAATAAACATTAAAATCTTTTACTCAAAATATGAATTGAGAAAAAAATCTCTTAAAATACACATTCAGGTTCCAATATGCGAGTTCCAAAATTTAATTTTTTTAAGTAGATACGTACAATGTCTGACCCTGAACTTAAAGGAACCCAACATTCAGAGGGTGATCTAATCGAAGAAGTTTTAGAAGACTCAAGTGAAGTTGATTTGGGTGAAACAAGTGATTTCAATCAGCAAACATCAAGTAAACATTCAGTCGCTGTAGAATACGTTTTATCATATAACTTGCAAAACAATTAGCGATATATTGAAGCGAGCGATGGGGACTTTCAGAGCTCTGTGAGTTGTTTAATGGTAAATCATAATTAGTTTAATTTTTCCCTTCAAACTGTTTAATATGAGTGTTTTAGAAAAACAAATTGATTCAGATTGCTTGGAACACATAACAGTTTCTGACATAGACAATTTAATTCCTCTAGAAATGATGGGATTGCGGATCAAGTTTAAGGCAAGGTTAACTGAATGGAGATCTTTAAAGGTAAGATGTCTGTAAAAAGAGAAAGTTCGTTTTATAATACATAGAGCTCAAGTCACGATGTTTAATAACTTTTTAGAGCTTACCCTTAACTTCAATATCCGAAAAACTTAGTGGGTGTTCAAGTAGTGCTGTATCTGTATCAAGCGATATTATGAAAGCATTTCCCAAAAATTTACGATCTGATTCAGAAAATAGTTTCAACCAAGAAGTACAACATATGGTGAGTCATAATACCTTTGAAATAATGAAAATGGAGGTCCTTATTTTATTTATTATTACATTTTTTTAACTTTTCACCAGACACAAAATTTTGATTAATGTTAAAAGTTATCGATAACAGAATTCGACAGCTTCTGTCTTTATAGGTATAAATACCTATAAATCTATTACACGAACAAAAATAATTTCTTCGTACGAAACTTTATTCCTCTGACTGTTAATTGAACGATTAAATTATGATTTAGAATTCGGTCACAAATGACCGAAATGATGTGCAACGTTTTGAAAATATATGTAGGTTTCCACTTGGTTCGATATTTCAAATTATTATTGTCTTAATTTTACTCATCAAACTAAAACGTATGCTAAGATCTTACAATAATTTAAGACTTACGTTAGTTAACTGTCATCAATTCACACAGTATAAGATGTATATTGTAAGCGCGAACCCATTCACTTGGCGTTTTTACTGCGCAGCTCTCTTTAAATTTCTCAGCTCATCTCAGCTTAAAGATGTAAATAGCAGCAATTTTAATTTGCCTACAAGCTACAACTGTCAGACTGCGGATAATAAATGAGATAATAGATATACTTAAAAACCCCACACATAGACAGTAGGGATCCCTTTTATATTAGGTGCGTTTTATTATCCACAAATCTATCTGGATCCGGATCTGGATTAAGTTTTAACATGTATTACAAAAACAATTTGGGATCCTGTTTTCTATCGGGATCTATTTCAAAGATCCAAAAAATAGTTATTTTATGTAAACTACAGTGTGAAGAAAAAAGACAAGACATAATGTAAAATTTACAAACCCAAGGATAAAAAGAGACGGGCTTATAACACTGCTGTCACTAAGATCCGTATCGTTTTATTATCAAGGGAAGATCCAGATCCGGATCCAGATAGATTTGTGGATAATAAAACGCACCTATTGTTGTTGGATTTCGCATCTATTCATAGACATGAAATAAAATTACATTATGTTTTTTTTTTATTATAAGCGAGTCAAAATTTATCAACTCAATAATAAAAAAAAAACTAAAACAAATAGTACCTACATGCAATAACATTTTAATTTAAAATAAAAATAAAGTTGGGTTAGGCATTGTACAATTTAGGAAATAGGACCTTCACTCATTAAATTGCGCACAATTTTTGTTTTCTTGAATCCTTTCTCTGCACGGGCGACCGTTGGCCAAGTGATTTGATTCAAGCTTTATTATACATAATTCAATTAAAGTAATTTACCACCTCAATCGCTCTACCTTAACAGAAGTAATCATCGTCTTCGTTATTATTATACCATACATACATATATTTACTTGTTTATTGATGTATGAATGTTTTTTTTTCAATAGAACGTTCAACAGATATTAAAATCAAACTTCAGAGGGAAATTGTTGCTATCCAAAAAAACGGCGTTCAATTCCTCAGACAGAAAAAACCTCATATATTTAATAGTAGACTTTGCTCTATTTAACGAGATTTTACTCGGAACAAAAGAAATAAACTCATTAACGGAACAAATCATTAAACTTTTTCCGTTTGAATCCAAGGTCTTATATTAAATACTAACAAAAATAGTGTTAACTAACAAACATTTCTTATAGACTTCTTATTTCGTGCCTAGTGGAAGTGGTGGTAGAGCTAGAGGTCAGCTGTATTCAGCTTATAACAATAAAATTAAAGCCCTAAGAAAAAGAGGAGTTTTATCAAGGCGCTCAAAACATCATGTTTTTTTAATGTCTGAAAATTCAACTTCATCATCACCTTCATCGCGATCATGTTCACCGCTGGAAGATAACTCCCAAAGTAAGATATACATACTATTAAATAATATACCTAAATAAATTATTTTATAATTATACAATTAAATGCTATATTTACAAGTTAGTGGAAACCTAATGTAAGAAAAAAATTAAAATGTAAAAAATTGTTTTCCAAATCTTTGAAAAGGATCTAAGTAAAGTTTCAAATGAGCTACTTGCAATCTATTTTTACTTACAAATTAACAAATAACAAATTAATAAATTAACAAATTTCAAATCCATGAATCATGATGTTGCGTTTTATGGTTTCTTAAATAAAAGGCAAGATTATTTATAATTTAATTAACAAAAGTATATTATAATATTTTATAATAGTAGTAAGAAGATGTTCACATCACAAGAGAGATCACCAAAGAGAATTAGAACAATTAGAATTAATGATAATATTCATACAATAAAGTAATTGGCAAGACTGCATTTGGCAATACAGGGTGGTTGTAACACCTCCCTCTTTTAGTTGCTGCTTATGGTGGGCTATATCTGTCAGGGGTTCTTCGAACTCTGGTGGAGCGTCGAAGCGGTGGCGGCGTCTGAGGTTGGTCAACGGTTTGTGAATAAACTGGAGAAACATCATCAATGATTTGTAAATCAACTGGGGCAACGTCAATTCGTCCGTTGAGCGATGTGTCGGAGAATTTTGGCCTTGGTGTTGATAATGAAAATTCTTCCAACAAAATGTGCAAGGGATTCAATTGCGGTGAAACCCTTGGCTGTTTTTGTAGTTCTGGTTCCTTAGATCTTAGACGCAATTGGTTGATATGAGCTCTAACAAGTCTTGATTTACTGGGAACAAGAATATTGTAATTTACCTTACCCATCTGTTCAAGAACTGTTCCTGGCTTCCAATTACATTTGTTAAGACGATATGTTTTTACGAAAACTAGATCTCCGGGTTTAAAACTTCGAAATTTAGCTCCATGATGACGATTGAACTGCATTTCTTGTTTATCATTTTTCGTCGATGAAGAATGTTTTGGGTAGTCTCGTAAAAGGTCCAGCGTTGTTCTCAATTTCCTACCATACATCAGCTCAGCTGGTGATAGTCCATTTGGAGTGTTTCGATTTTGAGCTGTTCTATACATGCCGAGGAATTGTTGTAATGCATGTTGCGGAGTTTCCTCCTCCTTAACTTTCTTCAGGGCACGTTTTAAAGTATCAACGAATTTCTCAGCCTGCCCGTTGGACTGAGGATGGAATGGTGCAGTTCGGATGTGTTCTACGCCACCAGATTCGCAAAATTGTTGGAACTCCTTACTGCAGAACTGCGTTCCATTATCTGACACCAGTGTGCAAGGGTATCCATGTCGAGCAAACACCTCTGTCAAAATATTTATCGTGGCTGATGTTGTTGTTGTTGGTGTTGCAATAATCTCTGGCCATTTAGAAAATGCATCGATGATGACTAGATACCATTGGCCTTGTATAGGTCCCGCGTAGTCAACGTGCAGTCTCTCCCAAGGTCCATTTGGAATTGACCAGGATTGCAATGTACATTTGACTGGAGATTTTGCAACGGACTGACAATTAGAGCAATTTTTTACGTAGGTCTCAATGTCGAGATCTAGTTGAGGCCAATACACATAGCTGCGAGCAATTGATTTCATTTTCTCAATGCCCGGGTGTCCACGATGAAGTTGATTGAGTAACCTGGAACGAAATTTGTTAGGTACAATTAATCGGTCACCAAACATCAGACAGTCTTTAACAATGAGAAGAGAATCCTTTCTATGATAGAAAGGTAGGATATTGCGTGGTATATCCTTCTTACTTGGCCAAGATGTCTTTATGTAATCTTTAATTTTGGTGAACGATGGATCTTTTTGTGTTTCTTCATGAATCATTTTAAATGAAACAGGCAAGTTGCTTGTGATGAAATTCAAGTCAATTTCGAATTCTTGGCTTGATGAAATTTGAGCGATGACGAAATCTTCATTGGTCTTATCGTATTGACTTATAAGACGTGAGAGAACATCTGCGTTGCCAAAGTCCTTGGTGTTCACATACTCGATTACAAAATCGTAACCCAGCAGTGTCAAGGCCCAACGTTGCAGTCGGTTGGCTGTATGCACTGGGATACCCTTCTTTGATCCGAAAATAGACATCAGGGGCTTATGGTCGGTTTGAAGATGAAACTGTCGACCCAGAAGCATCCTATGAAATTTTTTTATTGCGAAGACGATAGCCAGCCCTTCCTTCTCAACCTGGCTGTAATTCTGCTCTGATTGTGTGAGAGAACGCGAAGCATGTTGCACAGCTTTGATAGATCCGTCTGAGAGCCGATGTGAAATGCAGGCTCCAATTCCTATGTTTGATGCGTCGGCTGACACGATGATAGGTAACTGCGGGTTGTAATGCATTAAACCCAGATCCGATGAAAGAATTTTTTTAAATTGTCTGAAGGCGTTTTGACAACTTGGGGTCCAATTCCATTTGGTGTCTTTTTTAAGAAGCGCATTGAGTGGAGCGCTGACCCTGTTTATTTTTGAGATGAAACGTCCGTAGAAATTGACTGCTCCCAGGAACGAACGAAGCTGTGAGATGTTTTGAGGCTCTGGCATTGTCATGATTGCCTTCGCCTTTTCTGGATCAGGTTGTAAACCATCGCCCGTTAATATGTGACCCAGATAACGTACTGTGCCTTGAAAGAAAGAACATTTTTCAAGTTTAATCTGTAAACCATACTCACGAAAACGGGTGAAGACTTGTTTAAGTCTCAGTAAATGCTCCTCTTCATTATTGGCTGATATCAGGATGTCGTCAAGGTATGGAGACACACCATCGATTCCCTTAAGGACTAGATCCATCAACTGTTGGAATGCTCCAGGTGCCGGTTTGATACCAGGAGGAAGACGATTCACACGGAACAATCCTCGATGAGTGTTAATGGTAAGCCAATCCTTACATTCGTCTTCAACTTCGACTTGCAAGTATGCATCCGACAAGTCTATGTGGCTGAAAATCTTTCCACCTGCATGCTTGATGAAAATATCCTCGGGAAGTGGAAGAGGGTGATGATGCGGTTGAAGCGCGTCGTTAAGACCTGTTGAATAGTCCGCACAGATTCTTACACTGCCATTGGCCTTTCTCACCGCTACGATGGGCGCTGTCCAGTCTGAGAAATCGACAGGTGTTAGAAATCCTGACTGTTCTAATCTGGATAGCTCTTCGTCGATGGCTGGTAATGACGCATAGGGAACAGGACGTTTCGCGCGGAATACTGGTACGACATTCTCTTTCAGGTACATTTTGGCTTTAAATTTTGTACAGTGGCCCATGGTGCCTTTAAAATCATCTGCGAACTCGTTTTGAAGGGGTCGAATTCGAGAGTCTATACCTTCCACTTTGACTGCACTACATACTTGATCGAGAGGCAGGTTCCACATTCCAAACTTGTCCATCCAGTCGATTCCGAACAATGAAAGTTGTCGCAATTCGGTGACAAAACATTTTAGGTTTAACTTGATTGTTTTGAAAGTGACAGTAGCTGTCAGTTCACCTTTCATTCTTATTTGGTTACCTTCAGCATCTTTGACAGATTGGTTGCTTGGCTCCAATTCCGGTCGTCCAATTTGTTTCCAGATTGTGCTTGATATTATTGTGACGTCTGATGCGGTATCGAGTTGAAGTTTTAAACTGTGGCCATTAATGAGAACGTTGACGAATTTTCTTGCTGTGCTGGCGATGTGGTGTACAGAAATTTGTTGGATCTTGTGCTGGAAGTTTTTTCGATTTCGTTTCTTCTTATTTCTGCTTTTGCTGTTGTTAGAAGAGTCGACGTTTGATGAAGGCTTTCGCTGAAAGCAACGGCAATATCCCTCTTTATGACCTCGCTGCTGGCAAGAAGCACAAATATGATTTTTATATTTGCACTCTGCAATGAAATGCATTAGCCCGCAGCCCCAGCAAGGTGTTGTTGGCTTCTTGACGCTGTTGTGTTGCGAGTTCTTGCTATCTTGATTTGTTGATGCTACGGCGTGTGTAGTGTGGACGGTTTGAGTATGAGAGCATGATTCCATGAGCTTAACGTCGTTTTTCAGTTTAGCAACTCGCTGGCATTGGACCAGTAAATTCTCTAGTGTTATTTTGTCTGAATCTTCTGTTTCCAAATATGTGAGAAGACGAGAACGAACGTCAGAATCTTGTGTTGACTGTAATCCCATGACGAACACGAGACACTTGAATTGGTCGCTGGTTAATGAACCAATTTTAAATTTCTCACACTTCATGTTGACTGCGCTGGCGTATTGAGTGAAATCTTCTGCATTACTTTTGACGGTCTGAAGGCAGTTGAATCGTGTGCTAAACAGAGATTCTACTTTACCAAAAATGGTAGTGAGCTTTGCAATGGACGCAGCAAAGTTCAAATCTTCAGTCGTTTTAGGCAGAATGAAATTTTTGTAGCGGATATATTCGGCGCTGCCCAATTTCCTGATTAGCAATCTTGTTTTTGCGGCATCGTCCAGCACATGTGCATCTTTGTCAAACAAGGCTTTGTAGCGCACGTACCAATACTCGAAAGTTGTACCACTTGCCTCGTCGTATCTGAATTCCTGAATGTTCTTGTTGAGTACTTCCAAGACATACTCTGGAGATGACTTTTCGTTCTTCTCTGCAAGCGCTTGTTCGGCCAGTTTACCAATTAAGGTATTTTGGTTTGTCATCAACGCAGTGAACAAATCCATAAAGGTTTTGTCCGACGTGATTGGCGGTGTGACAGACATTGTTGATTATAATCACAATTTTGCGAATTAATCCGTGGGTAAAAAACGTAATCCTCGTCGCCACTGTTGCGTTTTATGGTTTCTTAAATAAAAGGCAAGATTATTTATAATTTAATTATCAAAAGTATATTATAATATTTTATAATAGTAGTAAGAAGATGTTCACATCACAAGAGAGATCACCAAAGAGAATTAGAACAATTAGAATTAATGATAATATTCATACAATAAAGTAATTGGCAAGACTGCATTTGGCAATACAGGGTGGTTGTAACACATGATTCTTATCATATTCCTGGAAAATGAAATATAAAATTAAAATGGTTCCTTCTCCAATTGAACGAAGATCAATCACAAGTTATAAGCTGAAAAACACTTAAGTTGTTCAATTAAATCTCCTAGCTCAATACATTTATAACAAAAACAATCTTAACTATTATCTGTTGCGTCCACACCACGAAGTGGAAGATAAAAACGTTTAAAAAAGTATTTTCTTGTTAAGTCTGAAATAACTTAAAAAACTGAAACCAAAAGAGCACCAGTAAGCTTTATGAAGTTCTTACTTTGTATGGTTTCTGGTATTTTATATAATACGTGTGAAATTGAGAGATTTAAATTTTTTCCAATTTACAAAAAAAAACCGAAGCTGATTTCCAGTGTTGTTAATTTTATTTAACCAAAATGTTTAATTAACTCAACTGAAATTTTTTTTAATAATACGAAAAATGTACTTAGAGTCCTAAGTTTAAGTGATCTAAAGTCATCCATAATATGCACAAAAACTTATTGTTATTTTAATTCCTCAGGTTTAAATGAGAAGGATTGGCTGAAATACAACTCACAACCAATAGAGCTGGTAGTTATTAAATGGAAAAACTGCTTTCATATCAGGAGGGCAGAAATTTTAGAAAAGACCCCAGAGGAAATTTTTAATGACTGGCCACTTTTCACGCAATCTATCGGCCTTCATTTGGTATTTCTTTTTTTTTTCATTTTGGTAATGTTTTTCATATTAATTATTCTTACAGATCGATTTAGACTTTATTTTTCTTTTCGGTGAAGAAAAATCAGTTTGTTTGAAAAAGAAATGGGATAGTTTTCAAAGAACCTTCTTGCAAAGTGTCGAGGATCAATTTGAAAGTGCAAGCAAACCTGTTAAGCAGATACTCGAGCAAATAAATGGTATTGATTGTAGTCTAGGTAATAAAAAAAATGATTAAATAACTTAAAAAGCATATATTTTTGTCTACAATAATAATTACATATCACCATTTTTCACTTATACGAGTACTAACATATACAAATTCATTTCTTTACAGATTATAAAAACTTATTAACGTACAAGCTCATCCATTATAAATTGCCTCCATTTCAAAAAATTTCACTTCAAAATGGGAAAAAGTGGCTCGCTTCAATCCAAGACTCTATCAATAGCACTATATTAGAAGCCGAAAACCAGGTAGATATCCTTGTTAAATACCAACATATAAAAGAATCGTACAAGAACTTTCATTTTAACATTCAACCAATGGTAGTGGCAAGTGAAAAATTATATTATGTAATATCAGATAATATATTCCATAAAACAGAAAGCCTTTTATCGGCTCTTGATTCGGCTTTTAAATTAATGTATGTATTTAATCTTAAGTATCCACTTCAAAGCCAAAATGTGTGGTTGTTTCTAGAAAACTTCTTTTATGATCTTAATTCAACTCCTCCTAGCTCTGCAACAACAGCCCTGATTAATGAGTTAAGAGATAAACAAAATTAATTTTTTTTTTAAAACAACACAAATTGTAAGACGTCCTTATAAACCTTATCTAATTGCTTGATAACTTGATACGACTAAGTTTTTAAAGACTTTTTTAACATCTTTTTAAACGTTTATTAGTGCTTAAGAGGATAAAGCTGATAAACTTGATTCTGACTTTGCTACTTAAAACTTTTTTAACATCCTTTTTAAAGTTAACTAGTTCGGATCAAGCTGATAAACTTGAAACGACTTAGCTTCTTAAGACTTCTTTAACATCCTTTTAAACAGTTTATTAGTGCATTGGCAGATCAAGCTGATAAACTTGATTCTGACTTTGCTACTTAAGACTTTTTTAACATCCTTTTTAAAGTTAACTAGTTCGGATCAAGCTGATAAACTTGAAACGACTTAGCTTCTTAAGACTTCTTTAACATCCTTTTAAACAGTTTATTAGTGCATTGGCAGATCAAGCTGATAAACTTGATTCTGACTTTGCTACTTAAGACTTTTTTAACATCCTTTTTAAAATTAAATAGTTCGGATCAAGCTAATAAAGCGCTTTCGCTAATAAACTTAATAAATTTAAATAAACATAACAAATTTTTAAGTTAAAAAAAACCGAATCAAGGGCGGATTGAATTTATTTTATATTGTGAAGTATTTTATTGCATATACTATTTACATATATAATATATCAAACTTTTGGATTAAATATTAACTGTAGTCAATCATGTTCAATTGCTTTGCTTGTGAATTAATTTTTCTAAATTTAGATGATTACTATTCACATTTAAAAGGCAAGCATAAATATGAAAAAGAAATATATTGCAAACAAGGGGATTGTCCTCAAGCATTTTCCAATCTTTTTGTCTTAAAACGGCATTTAAAGAAAGTACATTTTGATTTAAATAGCAATTCCAACACCTCTACCAATACCACAAATTCTACCACTCTCCTCCCTGCGGAAATGTAAACAATTTGAATCAAGACTTAGGCTTAAATTCAACGCTTTCATCTCAAAAATCAGAGACTTCATTACTTGCCGATCAAAAGTCCATTGAAAATTTTGAAGAATCGTTTATCAATAAAAAAGATGTCGAACTCTCAGAATGTGCCTTAAGATTTGTTTTAAAGTTGATGAATCACAATTCCGTTCCAAGAAATTTAGTATTCAAAGTTGTGACAGAAATTCAAAATCTTTTACTTGACCCTATTGAATGTGTTATTGAATTGAGCGATTCGAGCTTAGCAATTCAAAAAATAAGTCAATTTTGTGATACAGCTTTTTCTAAAATAGAGACTGAACATAAGCTTATAAACCATTTGTCGAAAAAAAAAATTACTCGAATTACCAATTAATAGTACAGTTTCATCTGAAATTCAAAATACAATTGAACGGGGTAAACCAATTTTAAAATACAAGGGAATAAAAGGAACTATTTTATCTATTCCTTTTGTAATTAAAAAATTTTTTGAAACTGAAAATTTGCTTAAAAAAACTTTGAAAGAAATGGAAGATCTTATGGCGCATTCCGATGATATAAAAAATTTTGTTTGTGGTTCTGTTTGGCGAGAAATTCATTCAAGATTTTCAAACGAAAACAAAACGGTTGTCCCATATTTTCTTTATAATGATGACTCTGATCCAGATAATGTGTTAGGCTCGCACTCCGGAGTGAATTCAATTTCTGCATTCTACATAAACTTTCCAACTTTACCAGAGCATAAACGTTCCTCTTTGACCAACATTTTGCCTGCTATGCTAATAAAAGCCGAGTATTTTAAAAAGTATGAGCGCCTCGATGTTCTTCATAACCTTCTAAAAATTTTATTAGATTTAGAACTGAATGGCATAATGATTCAGATGGAAGGTGTGGAAAAAAAATTTATTTTGTTTTAGGCTTAGTTACTGGTGATAATCTTGGACTTAATAAGATTCTGTGCTTCAGATCGTCCTTTTCGGCTCTGCATTTTTGTCGAATCTGTAAGGCTTCTAAAGCAGAAACACAAAATCTTAGTTATGAGTTAAAGAACAGTTTAAGAACGGTTTCAAATTATGATTAAGATCTTTTACTTAATAACCCAAAACATACTGGAATATCGGAAGTATGTGTTTTCAATAGACTTCCGTCTTTTCATGCGGTTGTTAACGTGTCAGTTGATATCATGCATGATCTTTTCGAGGGAGTTTTGAAAAATTATATGTGTGCTATTATTTTATATTTCATTAAAACAAAGAAATATTTTTCTCTCGAAAATTTGAATGATAGAAAACAGCTTTTTGATTATGGAAGCATAGACTCGAAAAACTATTCCCTTCCTATAAAACTTGAGGCTTTACAAAACAAAAGTTTGAATATGCAAGCTAGTGAAAGCCATTGCTTTGTAAATTTTTTTTCGTTAATGGTTTGGGATTTTGTACCTAAGGACGATAAATGTTGGCTTTTTTTTTAAATCTTCAAAAACTTGTAGATCTATGTTTATGTACTTCATTTAATAAAAATGATTTAGAAGAATTGAAATCTCGAGTAGCTGATCATAATAAAACTTACAGAGAATTGTTTAATGAAACTCTTAAGCCGAAAGCACATTTTTTGACCCACTATCCCACTGTTATTGAAAGGGTTGGACCCTTAAAAATGATTTGGAGTATGCGAAATGAAGGCAAACACAAAGAATTAAAACAATATGCCCAGAGCATAACATCTAGGAAAAATTTATGCTACTCCGTTGGAATGAAGTTGTCTTTAAAACTAGCTAACTTTTTTTATTTAAATGAAAAAGACATTAAGATTAAAATTTTAAAAAGTAAAAATGTATGTATATCTCAAAAACCATATTTCAAAGACCTTCAAGAATTTGGCCTTGATGGTATTCAAATATTTTCAGAAAACATACAATTTATGGGAACACCATACACTTCCGGTTTTTTTTTTGTTTCATAAGCAAAGTAACTTTATTTATAAAATTTCTGAAAAAACAAACGTGTAATAATTGTTTCCACTAAATATATGTTTCAATACGATGTTAATATAAATGCTTTTATTATAAAAGATTATACAAATATTTTAAGTTTGAAATTAATTACGGAATTTCAATATTATCCTGCTTTGCCACATAATCTTTCTGATGGTAGAATGGCACTAAGATTTAAAAATGTATAAAATTTATATTATAGTCATTTTATTGTCATTATTTTTATATAAGAGATTTTGATATTAGCTTGTATTTAATATTACCATAGTTATCAAAAATAAAATAAAAATACATATGAACATTCAAAATGATACCTGCTTTATAATTCCAGACATAGTATTCAACTAAAAAGGAAAAAAAAAGAATTTTATTTCAGAAAGAATGGTTTTGATATAAGAAAAAAATCAGTACTCTAAATCTCTGTACAAGTACCTACGTACGTAAGTATTCCTACATACCTACATAATATTTAATTCATTACTGTTTGTATAGGACTGACAGATCTCTGTAGAAAAACTCATGGTAGATATACCATTTTTAATTGTATTACAGATTAAAATCAAATCCATTGCATGAAACAGTGAAATTTATTACATAGATATGGAGTAAAATGTATTACAAATTAAAGTTAAATTTATTGCATGAAACAATGAAATCTATTAAAAATGTAGTTAAATGTATCACATCAAATAGGGGAGAATTTACTGCAGTTGTAGTTAAATTTACTACAACTGCAGTTAAAAATCCACTATTTTATGTTAACATTTTACTACATCTGCAATAGATTTCAATGCTTCTATGTAATAAAATTTACTACCATTTTTGTATATGCAATAGATTTCAATGTTCCATGTAATGAATTTTACTACGGCTGTAGTAGGTTTTATTACAATTTTACTACAACTGCAATAGGTTTTATTGTTCCATGCAATGATTTTTACTACGGCTGTAGTCCATTTTACTACAAATGCAATAGATTTTACTGTTCCATGTTATGTATTTTACTACGGCTGTAGTAGATTTTACTACAACTGCAATAGATTTAACTGATCCATGTACTGAATTTTACTACAACTGCAATAGATTTTATTGTTCCATGCAATGATTTTTACTACGGCTGTAGTCCATTTTACTACAAATGCAATAGATTTTACTGTTCCATGTTATGCATTTTACTACGGCTGTAGTAGATTTTACTACAACTGCAATAGATTTAACTGTTCCATGTACTGAATTTTACTACAACTGCAATAGGTTTTATTGTTCCATGCAATGTTTTTTCCAACGGCTGTAGTCCATTTTACTACAAATGCAATAGATTTTACTGTTCCATGTAATGCATTTTACTACGGCTGTAGTAGATTTCATAACAACTGCAATGGATTTTACTTTTCCATGTAATGAATTTTACTACCACTGTAGTAGATTTTACTACAACTGCAATAGATTTAACTGTTCCATGTACTGAATTTTACTACAACTGCAATAGGTTTTACTATTCTATGCAATGATTTTTACTACGGCTGTAGTACATTTTCCTACAACTGCAATAGATTTCACTGTTCTATGTAATAAATTTTACTACGGCTGTGGTACATTTTACTACAACTGCAATTAATTTAATTTTGTAATGTAATAAATTTAACTACCACTGTAGTAGATCTACATCTACATCTGTAATAGATTTCATTGTTTAATGTAATGAGTTTTACTACCACTCTAGTAGATTTTACTACAACTGCAATAATGTTCACTGTTTTATGAAATGTATTTTACTATCAATAACGTGGATTTTACCACAACTGCAATAGATTTCACTGCGTCAGTAGTGTATTATATTACTACTGTTGTTCAAAAATTTTAGAACAACTACAATATATTTCACTGTTTATGTAATAAAATTTACTAGAACTACAATAAATTTTAATGCTCATGTAGGAAACTTTTAGTACAAATACAGCATATTTTACTGCTTCAGTAGTGAATTTTACTATCATTGCAAAACTTATTTTTATTACATCTTGTAGTGAATTTAACGACGTGTGTAGTAGGTTCGGATTTTACTGCTTTTATCGTACATTTTACTACAGTTTTTCGTAGATTTTACTGATTTTTTCTCTGTGTGTGGTAGATGTTGGTATCTATCTCTAGAGGTCTTGGGTGCCTTTTGTTGAGCTATGGCTGAACCAATGGCCGATTCGAGTCCTTCAATGGCATTATCAATCTCTTCGTTGTGGAGATTCCTGTTGGAAGGAGGAACGATTAGGCTGCTCTCCATATCACTGTTGAGTTTCTCCACGTCAAGTCTGCAGTAGTTGATGCAGTAAATTGATAATAAGTTGTACTGCTTCGTGGTCGGATTCGCTACAAACTGTTGAGCACATGTAATTCCTAAATTCAGGAAGGACATGAACCAAGTTTGAGGAGGCCAGAAAGAAGTCCAACTATGACGGAGTTCTCGGAAAGGTCGGTTTTGGCTGAGAGATTACCACCAGAGATTTAGAACGACTATGGCCAGCGACGTATTTAAAGGTAAAGAAAAAGTCATACTTATATAGTATATGCATATTGGGCGTCCAGCCCATACAATTATCTAAGGACCGTAGCTGTAAAATGTTTGTATGCGCCACCCACTAGTGTTCCTAGTGAACAATTGTTCAGTGCTGCCGGACAGAAGATCAAATTTGAGTGGTGAAAATGTTGACAAACTTTTGTTCTTAGCATACAACATTAGACTTTTTGATTTTAATTATTAATGTATTGAATTAATATTACTAAAAATTAATTATTTATTTCTTTTTTCTTTATAACTACTAATTAGTTAATAGTTATTTTTATTTTATTTGTCTTATGTTTTTTAAGCAATAAATTTTAATAAAAATAATATTTTTATCCAATTGGAAAGGAGAATTCTTGACTTTTTTCAACCTTAGGCTTCTTTTCTTTTCTTTCAGCATAATAATTCGGCTTCGGCTAAAAATCGACCTTCGGTCGGACACTAGATATCAGTCTTTTATAACTTAAACGACTATTTTATAAGAACAAAATAAAAACAAAATTTGTTCAATAATTCATTGTATATATAATATTAAGTATTTTATTTTAGGTAATATTAAGTTTATTAAAAATGTATTAAAATAGCTGAAAACAATTAACAATCGTTTGTCGAAATACTCCCAACTATGCACTGGAAAAGATTCGACGATCTTTCAACCAAAAATTTGAATTCAAGGGCATACGCAAAATTCAAACGAATCTTTTAACTCAACGGCTCTGTTCTGGTGTAGGAATGTGCAACAAAGGATACTCTGCAGTTCTAAATACACTATGCATCTTCTCGATTCGAAAATTGCCTAATTTTGCAAGATTTTTGCAGATAACGTCGAAGTTTTGACAGATGATATATCCTAATAAAATTCTACATCCCTTAAACGGTCATCGAAATTTCATTGTAATCGCTTGTTTTTTTCGTTTTTTGATGCATTTAAAAACATACCTTCTTAAAAAATTTAAATTCCAAAACAGTATTTCGGGTCTTTGAAAAAAAATCTTAAAAATTGTTTTTCCGATCATAATCTTTGAAGAAATTTTTTAACGGAATATGTGATACAGATAATTGTAATTGAATGTTGCCGACCTCAAATCACATAGAAAAAAAAAATAAAACAATCATATTAATAACAAATCAGATTCTTATAATTGAATACATCTTCAATAAGTTAATAATTTTGCAACTTTAATTTTGGCACAACATTCATACTGGTCAACTCTTGAAATAGCAACTTACATGCATAAGGCATTGCAATCTTAGATACATTCGCAGACGACTGACAGAAATGACACCACGAACAATACGCCAGCCGTCCACAAGTCTTACATACATCAACTTCAAATGCATCCGATGAAATCATCAATCGTTCCATTATCAACATACTAGCCCCATAAGATATAAGACAATCACGTTCCATTTCACCCAAACGCAAACCACCTTCTCGACTACGACCTTGGGTGGGTTGTCTTGTTAGGACAGCTTTAGGTCCCCGAGCACGAGCGTGCATTTTATCTTGCACCATATGCTTAAGCTTCTGATAGTATACGGGTCCAGAGTAGATATACGCCTCCAGTGGTTCGCCAGTGATTCCCGAATAGAAAACATCCTTTCCCATGTAATTGAATCCGTGTTTGAAGAGCTCATCTTGAATATCCTTGCACTTGGATCCGCCAAAAGCTGTGCCATAATGAAATTTACCCTCCAGAAGTCCTGCTTTACCGCCCAGCAGTTCCAGAGTTTTACCAACTGTCATTCGAGATGGGAAACCATGAGGATTCATCACCATGTCTGGACATATTCCGAAGTCATTGAAGGGCAGATCCTCTTGGTCGACAATCAAACCCGTCACACCTTTTTGTCCGTGACGAGAACTGAACTTATCACCGATTTCAGGGCGCCTAGTTTGTCTTAGGAGGATTTTAATTAGGAAATCTTCCTCTCCATTAGCAGAAACCATAACCTTTTCGATATAACTTGGTTCGGGATTTTTGTACGATATAGGAACTGCCGTATATTGAACTCCCGATTGGCCTGGCTCTTTCTGTTCAATGGGGTTGATTGAGGTTACAGCAGGCATTTCTTTATTAATGAGAATCTGCTTGTTAACCACCATCTCACCGGGAGAAACTATTCCATCAGTATCGAGGGCTTCATGTTTGAACACAACCTGGAAGTAAATAAAATTTGGATGTGATCTAAGACTATTTAACTTCAAATTAAACAAGAATAAATCTTTACCTTATTAGTTGCCGAATCCTTTAAAGGACCCATAATTCTGTCATACGTTTGATTGGCATATCGCTTGACCGTACATTTGGAATTCTTGTAAACCAAACACCTCCCATAGCCTCGATCAATCGACGCCTTATTTAAAATCAGGGCATCTTCGATATCGTAGCCAGAATAGCTCATGACTGCAACAGTTGCATTCTGTCCAGCAGGAAGCTTATCAAAGTTCGTCAACTCGATGGTACGTGTTTTGACCATTGGAGCTTGTGGGTATACCAAATTATACATCAACGTATCGATGCGATTCTTTTGATTGTAACCAATAACACCCATCGCTTGTTTACCCATAGCACATTGATAAGTGTTTCTGGGACTCTGATTGTGATGAGGATAGGGAACTAGACCAGCGCAAACCCCAAGTAATGTGAATGTCTCAACTTCTAGATGAGTTGTGTTCTCCGCACTGATTTCAGTCTCATTCCAGGAAATAAATGAATCATTCTCCTCGTTGACGTCAAGGTACTCCACCAGGCCGTCGGTAAGAAAATCTTCAAATTTTCGAACACCACGTTTGAGCTCATCAATGTGGCACTGCTGCACCATGGGTTTGCCTTTGTTTACTATGATGTAAGGACGACACAGCCGACCACCATCTGTGTGTATGTAGACACATCTCTGGGTGTGCGATGTATGGATGGACACAAATGGCCCAACGAGACCCTTTCGTCGCATCATTCGGAACACCTGGACCAGTCGTTTGTAGCAGATGGTAACTCCCAGAATGTTACCATTGATGAAGACCATGAAAACTTTAGGATTGTTGATGGCATCTCCACCAACCAAGCGAATGTCTTCAACCCCCGCATTGAATGCGAGTCTTATGACTGGCCCCTCGTCAACTTCTGTGGTGATGTGAGTCATCAGAGCCAAATTCTTGACCAAACCACAAGCCTCTCCTTCAGGAGTGTCCGAGGGACAAAGCATCCCCCACTGACTTGGCTGCAGCGAACGGGGTCCAGAAACTTTTCGGGTTTTCTCGAATTGTGAATTGACCCTGGTCATCATACCAAGACAAGAAATGTAACTCAATCTCGAAAGAACTTGAGTTACGCCAGCCCGCTCCATTTTAAAACGCTTTATAGTCCAATTTCCCGAGGATATGGCAGACTCTAGGCCAACAGTTATCTGTGCCGCACGCATGTGTTTCACAACATCAAACTGGGCCGCCTTGACTTTGGGAATATTCTTATCCGCGATCATTTTCAGCTCCCAATTGAGCCTCTTGAAGAGATCTTCAAACATCAGAGATATCAAGGATCCCGCCAACTCGAGCCTTTTGTTGCCATAGTAGTCACGATCGTCGAAGGCTTCGCTATTTAATTCTGCGGCCATAACTCGCCGAACCATCAGAGAAACATAAATCGATTTGATTTGGAAGTTAAAGTTCTCCACTGGAACGTGTGCCAAGATTGTAGTCATGAGAAGCTCCCGTGCTTCTTCTGATGGCGTTTTGTTCTTGGTAGCAGCTGTGGTAAATCGTTTCACCACCAGTTTAGATCCCATATACTCGAGAGCCCGCTGCTGAGTGAAAACTTTCAGATTGAAAGCTTCCAGCAAAGATGAAGCGAATCTGTTCTGCGTTTCTGTGTCCGTCCCAATGAGAGACATAATCTCTTGATCCGAGATGATTCCCATCGCTTTGAATATCACAACAATCGGGATGTCATCTGTCATAGAATTATGCTTCAAATAGTATTTCCCGTGTTTAACCAACACCAGAGTTCTGGATTTCTTTTCATGAGTCGAACTTGTCACCTGACACTGGACTTGGCCATTAAACTCTTCGGTAATCATCTTGTTCCATGACAACTGTTCCTGAATAAGTACAACCTTCTCCTGTCCACGCACAACGAAATAGCCACCTGGATCCAATGGACATTCGTTCATTTTAGCCAACTCGTACTCAGACTTTCCACTCAAGACACAATTTGACGATCTTAACATTATTGGCATCCGCCCAATTAATAGGTTATTCCTGATAATTCTCTGCGAGCCCCTGGTGTACTCAATGTCCACAGTAATTGGTGCCGAATAGGTGACATCTCTTAGTCGACACTCATGGGGTGTCGTTTGTTTTGTGATATTGAAACCATCTTCGATATCGGGTGTTCCAACAGTTACGTCCAGATACTTGAGGTAGAACATTGGATCGGCATCACTCTGAACAATCTGATTCGCTTGGATGATCTTTTTAATGTCCAAATTCACGAAATGATTAAAAGAATCGATGTGTTGTTTTACTAGGCCCTTGACTTTGAGAAAAGCCGGCACAAGTTTCCACTTTTCCTCCAATGGTTTAATGGGTTTCGACCATGATTTGGGGTCACTGTCCCACTGGACATTTTTTTCATGCATTCTGCAAGAAAATTGTTTGTTATTAAAATCTTTTGATGAAAATTAATTTGTTGATAAAACTCACATGGCGAATGAAGAGGAATAGAAGTTCTCTTCAATATTCAAATGTCTATGGAAATGTCAAAATACAAATTTTTAGAAATGTCAAAGTACACATTTTTAAAACACAGGGGTGTCTTTGAGGTAAGACATTTCAGTAAAAAAAAAAAAACAATTGGAATGAGGACGGAATTTTCGGACGTTATTATTTATGGATTGAGATGACGTAACTTCAGCTAGAATTTCAAAAATAAAAATGTGTAGTTTCGACACTGAAAGGTTCACATTTGACGACATCTTAGGTGTCTAGTTAAAAACTCTACCACACAAATTGCTCTTTCGACCTATTAGGATTTTCAGCAAGTCAAAAATCAAAGAGGAATGAACGATCTAATCAGACGGAAATCGTCTGATTACACAATTTCCGTCTAACAACGATCTAATTATCTCAGTCTATCTCAATATAATAATTGAAGGAAACAAAGTTTTAGTATTTTTTTATATCAGTTAGCAGGAGTTTTCAATTAATTTTATTAAAACATTTTTTATGTTGATCAGTATTTAGATAAACATGTATTCTTTTACATATAAGAAAATATGAACATAATAAATTTGTCAAATTGGCTCCGGCTCGGGCAATTAAAGGACCGTTTAAAATAGTCTTCCCTAACTTGTATAAAAAGTCTTAAAATGTGGTGGGCGAATTTTAAATATTAATATTAACTGACATTTTCAGGGAATTAATTTTTGTTGATATTTCGAACAAATATTTGGAATCTGAATGAAAAACGGGTAGGACTTGCCACCTCCTCAAACCAGATGTCAAAAACGTTATTTATCGTTGCATACAATTATTTTGAAGATAAAATCATTATTTGTTCGTAAAATATTCGAGGGGACAAATATTTTTTTTCAGTTTTTTTTTTATTTATGAAAAACGTTTTTTTCCCAAAAATATACTGGTTCGGTATCACCTTAGTAGTAGTAGTAGTAGAAATGGTGGCCACGAGCAGTCTAGCTCGGTGACACAATTAGCGCTGCGTTGCGCCGTTTTGATACCATAAAATACTCGGTTGACCTATAAAGATAAAAGGGGGATTATAAAGAGAAAAATACGCCTCAAATCCACTTTGTTGCGTTTAGAAAGGAGATCAAATCTTTGATCTCCAGTTCTGAGAGCTCATTGAGGTCGTTGAAAAAGGACTTTCCCAATGTTTTGGCTCTCGTTTTGGCTAAGGCGGGACACTTGCATAAGAAGTGAAGAACAGTTTCTTTTTCTCGCTGGTCCTCACAACTACGACAGAAAGTATTGTGGGGGATGCCCAGCTTAGATGCGTGTTCTTCAACAGGCCAGTGTCCGGTGCATATAGCAACGACCCTGGCTATGTCTTGCCTGGGTCTGCAAATGAGATTATTAGTACGGGATTTGTTGTAGGTGGGCCATATCCTTCTAGATATGATACAGTTGATTAGGCTGTTCCACCTGTGGTTTGATTCAGCGAGGAAAATAGAGAAGATCTTGCCCTTCATAGCACCAAGAGGAATGTTGACTCTTTCCGCGAGTGAGCTATGAAGGGCTGATCCTTGCCTAGCCAGCTCGTCAGCTCGTTCATTGACCTCAAAGCCTCTATGACCCGGAATCCAGATGAGAGTGACCCTGAGTCCAATGTTCATGCTCGCTAACTCACTTCGGCATTGTTGAACCAGTTTGGAGGATGAAGTGGACGGTATCACCTTACAATGTATAATATAAAATTTAACTTAAGTCGCTAGCGTCATTGGTTCACCTTTTTTTTTTAATTGCTATGGTAAAAAAGCACACACTCAATTTGTTTGAGAGTCCTTTCTGCATGATTTTTCATTAATATCTGTATAACAAAATTTATTTGAAGTCAATATCTCCATTGGTTCTTGAGCTATGGACGACGAAAAAAAGTTGCAGAACTTACGGAAGTACGGACGCACCGGTGTACGTACACACACACGCACAGACATCTCTAAACATTTTTTATTTCGACTCTAGGGACCTTGAAATGTCAACATTTTCAATTCGACAAATCGGACCAATTACAATAACTTCCTATGGGAAGTTAATAACATTTGAATTTTCTCAAGAAATTTCTGAAGTTAATGTACCTTGTATAAGTTATTCTTTTTAATTATTTAACCCTAAAAGAAAACTAAACAAAATGTGTTCCCACTATTATAAGCACGGTTTAAAAATATCTGTCTTATTTGAAAATGATTCGAAAAAAGTAGGAAAAACCTTAATTTTTCTAATTGGCAATCACAAAAAGTTTATATTCTAATTCTTTTTTTGTATTGTTGTGTTTTTTTTAATTTTCATCATTCGCAATCAACCAATCAAAAAACCACATTATACAAAATATAAATAATAAATTATAACAAAAATGTGTTTTCATTGCCTCCCTCGAACTTTCGCTGGATTAGTATACATTCTTCTCTATCTTCTGTTTTTTTAATAATCTGGAAATTTATTATTTTATATTGGAATTTTCGCTCATTTTTACCCCCACCCCAATACATTCCACACGCAAAACATGTGAAACGAACTGTTTAGGAAGTCGTAACAAGATGTCAGGTCGAGCGTTCCTCATCATGATAGTACTATTCAAGTTAATATACAAAGATAATACTTAATACTAAAGCGTTTCGTCCCTTAGATCTATTTAACTGTATTTCAGTTTTATTTCTTTTTATTTTATTAAAAAAATTTAAAAAAAAACCTGTCCCGGTCCCGTTCGGTCACAGCCCTACTGAACCTTGTGCCATGACATCCCGATTGCAGTCGCCTATCCACGGTTTTTCGTCTGACGTGGTAGAACTGCCAATTTATTCTATATTAGACCACATCTACATATCTAAAAAGAGGAATGCCTCTGGTAGAATGAAGCCGCTCAAGTGTGCATTTTCAAAGTACTCGTCGTTCGGATAGAACGCCCAGAATATTAAATTGTCGGTCGTCACGTCAATAAATTAGATGTATTAAATCCATGATTTTCACGCTTCAAACAAAAAGATTTTTTTTTGTAGTTAATTTCAAACTAGCCCCTAAGGCAAACAAATTGAAATACATTCCAACCACATAGCACAATACAAGTGGGTCTAAATGTATCTGCATTTGAAAAAAGAAATAAAAGAAGGTAAGAAAAAGTTAGACCGTATATCAATTTTTCTGTCGATATAAACGTAGTGTTATACATAAAATTTAGATAGCACCTCTGACTTACTAACTGTTATAAATACTGGGAATTCACAAAACTGACAGCACTTTTGCCTTCAAAAATGAATTCGCTTCTGTGTACAATTCGCCGCCAACTCCACATAGAAATGTCATCATTCCTCCGTTCCGTTTGACATTTTCCAGCCACTGTGAGTTTGTGACGTGTAATTTATTTAGTGCCAGTGCAAAAAGAAATATTAATTTTAATCTTGAATTATTTCTTATAAATTCATTTTTTAGGACTTAATCCAATTTAAGAAAATCAATCAACAATATGGGCAACTTTCGACGTGAAAAAGAAGACGAGGATGAGGGTAAGTTTGGATACAAATTCTCAATTACATTTTCTATTACGGACCGGGTTTCTTTCTTGTGTTTTTTCGTCTGTCTAGTTTTTCTATGTTTTTCCTTTTGGTTGGCGATTTATTGCAAAATGTATTTTTAAGAAAAATCGCAGTATTCAATCGGAAATAATGTTAAACAAGAGTGAAGACTTTAAAACCATGTAAATAGTTTATTTTCACGTTTTCACTGGTGTCTAAGTTTTGCCCTCATTGATGCACACACCTCAAATCGCCTTGAGAATATGAGCTTCGTGAATTCTCGTCTTGTGGCATACATTTCACTTGTTCACTATATTATAAAAATGTATAGATTTTTTCTTATCTCACACAACGCAAACAGCTTCTTTCTCCTCTAACAACAAAGTTTGGTTTTTTAGTTAATGCTAGAAAATAAAAGAATTAGAATTTGACAAAATCCAATATAAAAGTGTAGTCAAATACAATGGGGTTTACAAAAAATTCATAGCTTTTACAGAAGGTTTAAGGATTGTGAACCTATTACCGGGTATAGTGTCTTAGTGATCCAAATCGATCTCAAAAAGTACAACAAATATTCTTCAGTTTTGAATAGTGTTGAATGTGATATTTAAGAATGGAACTGGCCTTTCTTTACTGCTCATTGAAATCAATCCAGAAAATTGTTTGGCTAGATATTTAACTGTGTTTCCTTTTGATTACAAATGCAAATTGTAGAAGAGACTTTTAATAGTGATTTTTGTTTTTTAAACGTTGAATCTTTGAGATATCAACTTCTATGTATGTATTCATTCGTTAAGCACATTTCCAATAAGTCGGCTGCACAATTTGATGGGAACTGTAAATATCTCTTGTTTTTGATAGCATGGACCATTGGTTTAACGTTGCACAGAAAAAGAAATCAGACTATAGTTACTTCTTGAGTCGATCTTTTTATGTCAATTCCAAAATATAAGTTTTCCCAATGGTAAATATTTTTTTATTTAGCCATAATTTTATAAGCTGGCATTTGTTAACGTTTTTCTTTCTTACAAAAAAATATATACTAAAACCCAGATAAGTGCATCTCTTTTAAGTTAATAGCCCAAATAAGTACCTACCTTTTATTTTTAAGAACCAATATTCATGTAAAACTCATCTGATAAATACCTTTCTTTTTCGTAACGACCATTTCATTAGTTGCTTATTTGCCTTTGATTTTGTATACTTTTAATAAATTTTACCTACAAAAATACAATAGGTTAGGTTAGGTTAGGTTGAAGTGGCTGTCCAAGATGGAAACGGACACACTTAGGCCAGTTTGATGGCCCATTGTGATACCACATGAATCTTGAGGTTTCTTCCTAAGCTCAATGGAACCAGTTTGAGTCTCTTACGAAACGTGAGAGGCTGCTTATGCCGATATGATTTAGATCGTTAAAGAAGAATTCTCCTAGGTAATTCTTGCGTTTTCGAGCCAGAGCAGGGCATGTGCAGAGAAGATGAGAAACTGTTTCTTCTTCTTCCTCGTCCATACAGCTTCTGCAGAAGTCATTTGAGAATACGCCTAATCTCATGGCGTGCTTTCCTATTAGACAGTGTCCGGTTATGACACCTATTATCGAGCTTATATGCGATCTGCTTAGAGAGAGCAAGCACCTTGAACGTTTTAAATCCAGTGTTGGCCAGATGTTTTTTGTGACTTGACACGTGGTGATGTTGTTCCACCTGGTGCCTGCCCTCCTCACAGCGTCTTGCATTAGCAGTAGTTTAGAAGTAGCGATTGGTATGCCAGTACGTGCCAAACGTGGTAGGATGGGCTATACTGTACCGTTCCTGTCGAGTTCATCTGCCTTACAGTTACCTGGAATGTCTCTATGGCCCGGCACCCAGCAAAGGTGAATATTAAACTGTTGTGCCATCTCCATTAGAGATGATCGACAGTTATGGACTGTTATAGAGTTTGTAGAGACAGAATCCAGATATTTGATAGCGGCCTGACTATCTGAGAAAATACGGATATCAGATGTTGATATCACGTTTTCTTTAAGCCAGGACAAGACTTCTTTTATCGCCAAAAGTTCCGCCTGGAACACGCTACAATGATTGGGAAGGCGGAATGAGAGACTTAATTTCAGTCGTTCAGAGTACACACCTCCACCAACCCCTTCTTTTGTTTTTGACCCATCTGTATAGAAGTGGATTGACTCGTCTTCCAGGAATGTCCTATCCTCCCAAAAAGATCTGGGAGGTATAGAAATCTGGAAATTTCTGTCGAATTGTAGTTGGGGGATGGTGTAGTCTGTGTGCTGTGGGATTGATTCTAAATAACTAAGAATAACGGAGTGGCCAATGTTGTTGTTAGTCCACTGCGACGAAGCTTTGAGGCGAATAGCAGAACTTGCAGCTATTTGTTTGCTAAAAATGTCAAGAGGTGTTAGGTAGAGTAAGGTGTCCAGTGCCGCAGATGGGGTCGTGCGAAGCGATCCGCTTATACATAGGCAAGCTGAACGTTGGACTTTATTTACTTTATCTCGGTTTATACCTTTTTCTAAAGCAGTCCACCATACTGCCACACTGTACATTAAAATCGGTCTGATTAAAAAAAAATACAATACCTTTGGCAGATTTGAATTCAGCTGAAAAAGCACAAACATTTCTTTTCCTTAAGCGTTTTCTTTTGTATTATGTTTCAAAGTTCAATAATTAAAAAGTTATAATCTAAATTTACTATATTAGTATAATTTCTTTATTTTTAATATAAAGATAAGATGCATATGTGCATTTAAGCGGGTTTCTTAAAGCAATGTATATTAAGCAGTTAACAAAAACTATTTTCACATAGACCAACGTTTCGTCGTATTTTTATACTTGCTTCGCTTGGTTTTATCAATTGTGTGGCACTTTTAAATTTTGTTTTGTATAACAAAATTGTATATACAAAATATATTTTCGGCGTCGTCAGGAAATCAAAAAAGCGAAAATAGTATTGTTAACACTATGAAAGATATTTGGATTTTGGATTTACTTCAAAAGAATTAAACACTGAAGAAAGACCCCAATGTGTTTTTTATTAAAAAAAAATGTCACCCAAAAAGTATGCCTCAAGGAGGTTAAAACAACATCTCGAGATGTTTCCTATAACTTTGAAAAATCGCGTAATTTTTGTACTAGTAAGATTAAAGCGCCGTGATAAAATACTACAATATTTAAATGCGCTGTGGGCTGAAAAAGTGCTACAATAATTTATGAAATTGATAAAAAATAATTTCTGTAATAATCTACAATTAATTTTGTGAAAATTAATAGATACAATTTAAAAAAGGAAGAAAATGCCGAATTGCATCAAGAACACGAAAGCACCATACCATAAATTAATATTGAGTTCGTAAAGAAATGTTCACCTGACCAATAACTGCAAGTTTTGCCTGTTGCCAAAACGGTTATCCAAATATGCTTTTCATCACAAACCTAGAACAGTTTAGAACAGGATTTTCTGTTCTTGCTTTTGAGTCAGATCAGTTTAGAACAGAATCGTGAGAAATGTCAAAATCGAAGTTGTCATTTTTTTGTTTACGTTTTGATTTGGCTGTGCTTTGTGTTTTTTTTTTCTCGTGATTTAAAAAAATTAAAATAATGTTATTTTGCCAATTTGTTTTATTTGTTTAATTAAATAATTATAAAATATAATATAATAACTTTCAATGCAATTTCTTTTACATTTAATCAAAGAAAAGGTAATAACATTCGTCACACTTTCATTCCAATCATCTGAAGAGGAATCCGACGAAAAATCACTATCGGTGTCTGAACCACTAACATTTTCATTTAGTATTATCTTAGCAATCACTTGATTTTCTATTTCAATAATTTTTAATAATATTTTTCACAGTAAAAACACAAAAAATGAAAAAAAAAATAAGCGAGAAACGAAAAATTCACACAATTTGCAATTTGCAATTTGTTTTGTTTTTTTTTTTGACAACTGACGTTTAACTGACTGTTCTAACTTGATCTGACGTTTCTCACGAAACTGTGCTGTCCTGTGCTGTTCTGATTTAGAAAAATCCTCACTGAACAGACTTATTGATACCCATCAAATATTCTATCAGCTACAAAATCTTCGTTGACAAATGTATCAAATATTCGTAAATGGTAAAGAATTGTAATTTAAATACGATTTATAATTTTTTTTGTAGTTTTTATTGAATATACAAATTGATGAACGAAATGCCTTCACTAGAATTGTTGTTTGAAGGTAATTGTACTGAGGAACAAAGGTTTATCGTGCAAGCTAAAATATACAGTATTACGAGATGCTTCAAACCCACTGGACAAATTATAAATTCATGAATTAAAATAAGCAATTTAAACTTATTAAAATTATTATAGACCAAAACACAAGAACTCAACACAAATGAAAAACGTCAAACACCAAACAAAACCTATTCACAATCGTATATTGATTAGTATTCACAGTGGGTGAAAAATTGTCATTTGATACTCATAATACCAAATTATCAATAAATTGATAGAAGTTATCAGTTATCAAATAATTGATAGTTGATAGCCATAATAGGGCTGTAGGTTAGGTTATTTTTAACAAGGTGATGATGCAACGGTAGACTGAAAAACATCTCACTCGGATCCATTGTGATCGTCAGGAAATGGTAAGGATTTGGTAAGGTGTAAGGAAGTTGTTGAGGGTCCTGAACAATACTGATTTTTGTGAGAATACCAGAATATCCTTAGGTTTCGAGACGTCGCACAGGTCGTCGAAAAAGTATTTTCCTAGTTAGGTTTGGTTAGGCTTGGGCATTTGCAAAAAAAATGTAAGGTGTCCTCTTCCGTCTCCTCGTCTTCGCATCTTCTACATAGATCAAATGAGCTAATATTCATTCTGCTCACTACTAGCAATCATGCAAGTCTCAAGAACCGCTCACCTGTTGTTTGCGATTTCAGGGATTTCAAGAAAACTTTGGTAGATCAGCCCATTAACTTGATCTATTGTCTTATATACGAGTATCATAGCAACAATATGACTTGGATGGAGCGTTTGTCCGTTCTTGACCACTTTGTCTGCTCTTTCATTTCCGTCAATGCCACAGTGCCCTGAGATCCTGAAAATCACTTTGCACCTTTTTTAGAATACAATAGTTGATAAGAAATGCTTTTTCGAATTACGTTTCTTAAATAGGAGCCATCGCTACGGCAGTTTTGTGAACAGGTGCGTTGTCCAAGTGAAACAACACTAAAGATCGCAGTTTTTTCTTGATATTCTTATTTAGTCTACGTAGCAAGAGTGATTCAAAAGATTTTAGGGAGACTTGAAGTTTCTGTCAATACTATTGGCATTCTGGCTAATTTGCGTGATTTATTCTTTTGACACTTTTCACAGTTCCTGATGTAATTTACAATAAAGCATAAGTCTTCGCCATTCCTTCATGTCCCAAAATCACGAAAAACTGTTTGTGTCTTCTGAAATTTCTAGGAACTGAAAGTCATTTTTGCTTCTTGTTTTTCCATCCTTTACATTGAATTCTCCTTTGAGCGGACAGTGGTTTGTGAAAACAGTAAATGGTCGACCTAAAAGACATGCTCGAAAGTGCTTGCACGCCAAAACAGTGGCAAGAAATTCCTTTTCTATAGTCACGTAATTTTTTTCAGATTTGTTTAAGGAACGGCTAGCATAAGCAATGGGCTTATCTTCACCCATTTTACCCTGCGACAAAGCGCTAAGGATTCAATTCTAGCATCCATTGTCACGATAAATGGTTGCGTGAAATCTGGATAGATAAGAACAGGTGGCGAGATTGAGGCATTTGAACGATTTCTCACAATCTGCAGACCAATTAAAACTTTTTTCCATAATTTTAAGTAAGTCCCAGAAATGATTGCACCTGTTTTATTGTGCTAAGCCTGCAAAAATCTGAGATACATACATATGTGCGCCAAATAGGTCTTCATGGCGAAGGCAGTTCTCGGTATTTAATTTGAGATTGTGATGTTTAAGTTTACCCAAAACTTTAGAAAGCTTTTCGTTGTGTGCTTCCAAAATTGATAAATAGACAACAATATCATCCCGATATAAAAAGTAATCAATAACATGCCCCCCATCAGCATGTGTTTCATTATCCTTTGAAATGTTGCAGTCAAATGTGCTTCATTGGCGATGTTCTTTATCTGAGTTAATTTATTGACCAATTTGTGTAATTATTGTGATTAGTGGAAATATAGTTTTCCATCGGCTTTTTTGGTCGCTGTAGTTTTTTCAATGAAACAATTAAGTTACATTAACTTTCCCAACGTTTCGGCAGGGATTGCTGCCTTCTTCAGGGAAACTTTGTTAACACAAAGAAATATACAAATAATCTTAGTTAGATCAATGGTATACAAATACAATAAAGTTTACTCACTCAAGAAAAGTAGGAAACAAATTTTTAATATTAATTAATATAAATTAAAAATAAAACTATAAATATAATTAGCACTTTGAAGAATGAAGTTAAGTCTAAATTAAATAAAGCTCAAATTACATTTAAGAAGAAAGAAGAGAGCAATATACAGCAGAAATGTTTTGTGTGTCTTGTTTTCAGTTCATGTTGTTTTTGTTATTAAGAATATGTAATGTTTCTAACGTGTATCGTATCGAAACATGTTTCTCTGTCTGTAGAACTTCCACGCCTTCAAAGTTTGGAGAATTACCGCTTACAATGCTGTGACTGGCCAGGGCTGTCTTCTCAGAATTTTTTTAGTTTTATGTCTGACTTATGATTCGAGATGCGTTGTCTAAGAAGTTGTTTTGTGGCCCCAATATAACACAGGTTGCACGGTTCATTTGATTTACCATTGCAGTTAATTTTGTAGATCACATCTGTTTGTTTGTCCTTATCAGGTTTCATCTTGAGTTTAGTAAAACATTGGTCAAGTGTTTTGTTTGATTTAAAAACAAGGCGAACCTCTGTCAATTTTTTGGAAATAGATTTTTTGAAAATAGTTTTTTTGAAGTCGGATAAAGTTGGGACATAAACCATGGTTTTGTGGTGCGTTCTAACGGGTTCATCAATGTTTACTCGTGGAATTTGCATTTTGTGTTTTAAAAGGAGGCTTCGAATTATGGTAGAAGGATAACCATTATCACTTAAAATGTTTATGACTTTTTTCTCGTTAGCGACGTGGAATCGTACATACATCACTTATTTTGAAAATTTTATTCACGAGATTGGACGCAGTATTGATGATAATACTCGTATGCCTTGCTTGGTTTGATCGGAAATTAACTAGTCTTCCAGATGCTGTTGGTTTTTGATAACAGTCGAAAAGCAAACGTTTTTCTTCACGGTAGATTTTTATATCTAAGAACGATATTGTTTTGTTAAACTCATTTTCAATTTTGAATTGAATTTTTGGGTGGAATCCGTTTAGAATTTTTAGTACTTTGTCTATTTTTCTTTTATCCATTATTGCAAATATGTCGTCAACATATTTTCCTATGAACACAGGTTTTTCTTCAATGTTATTTAAACATTCATCTAAAACGTGGTCCAAAACCAGATCTGCAATCGTTCTTCTTAAATGTAATTTGAGCTTTTTTCAATTTAGACTTAACTTCATTCTTCGAAGTGCTAATTATATTTATAGTTTTAATTTATATTAATTAATATAATTAATATTAAATGTTCAAATGGTAGACATGTGCATTCAAGAGGACACAAGCGTCCACAGGTTTTTCTCAAAACCAACCTCTGTCTATCAACTCCTACTCTCACCTCCCCGTGGTGAACATCGGGTGCCTAGTACCTCAACTGGAGAATGGGTTCCAATCCCAGTGGAAAGTTGTTGGGGCAGCAAACGAGAGAGGGGGGGAGAGGTGCGTCCACTAAGGCACCTCTCCTTATCCAGACGGCAGCGGAGGAATTCCCGAGATGGAATCAACGGTGGCGTCTACAGTTCCAGTAAGGCTGAACTACTTAGTGAACACCTTATAAGGCTTCTACGACTTATTCGGAGCCCAGGCCTATAAGGAGCGGTTTATCCGGCTCCCCGTCCTTGGAGTTATACTAAGGATCTGGCCCTCCAGGTTGGGGGTTGTGCCGTCAGGGTGACTTCCTGACCACTTAAAAATCTTATAGTTGCGAAGCACCAACAAGCCTCGGATACGGACGGATTTACTGCTGACAACCAACGCAAACTAATTAAGGACAACGAACTTCGAATATGCACGTGGAATGTTAGGTCCCTTAACAGACCACGTGCAGCCGAAGAATTAGCGGAGGCCCTAGACTGCTATAAAGCAGACATCACCGCCATCCAGGAAATACGATGGGATGGGCCGGGCAAAAAGAGGATGAAAAACTGCGATATCTACTATGGTGACTGCTACCGAGAAAACCAACAGCGCTTAATTGGATGCGGCTTCGTCATTGGAGCCAGACTTAGGCAACAAGTCTTGAGCTACAGGTGCATCAAGGATCGCCTCATGACCATCCGCATCAAGGCTAAATTCGGCAACATTAGCCTGATATGCGCGCACGCCCCCACAGATGAGAAGGATGACAACACCAAAGATATGTTCTTCGAGCTGTTAGACAAAACATACGAGCAGTGTCCTAGCTACGATATTAAAATTGTCCTGGGCGATTTTAATGCCAAGCTAGGAAGGGAAGACATCTTTGGTGGAATAATCGGGAAAAACAGCCTGCATGACAACACTTCCGACAACGGATTCAGGCTCATAGATTTTGCTGCGGGGCGAAACGTCATGGTAGCCAGTACGCGTTTTCCACACCTCAACATCCACAAAGGAACTTGGAGATCTCCAGATCAATCTACCATCAACCAGATTGACCATATTGCGAACGACGCCAGACACGCATCCAGCAAGCTTCTAGCCAAGGTAGCACTTCGGGTTTCGGGTTTCCAGGCCCAAGGCAAAACAGGGAGATGTTGGGAGAAGGTACAACGTCGAACGGCTACAATCGCAAGAGATCGCCAAATCCTTCTCCGACCGAGTTACAAGTAACCTCTCTCGAAGTTCTGTGGCGCCAACACAATGTATAGAAAACCAGTGGCAACATTGCCAAGACGCACTCAGAGAAGCCGCCTCTGACGTGCTGGGTTTCAAGCAACCACCAACAAGGAAACCCTGGTTTGATGAGGAATGTCGGCAGGCAAATGCAGCCAAACAACAGGCACGCAAGGCGGCGCTGCATAAAAGGACGAGAACTGCTCATGAGCTCTATGAGCAGAAGAGGCGAGAGGAACACCGACTTCTCAGAAGGAAAAAGAGAGATCATGAGAAGCGTGCGGTCGAAGATGTTGAGAGGTTTAAAAGCAGGAATGAAGATCGAAAGTTTTATGAACAGGTGAAACGAAATTCACAAGTACATAAACCTAGAACCGAAGGCTGCAAAGACGAAAGTGGAAACATCATAGTGGAACCGCAGTCAATGCTGAGGATATGGAAGGACCACTTCTGCAGACTGTATAACGGCGACGACGAACCGAATTTCGCTGTCAGGCAGGATGATACATTCAACATAGACGACGAAAGCCAACAATCCCGTCCTCCCGACTTAGACGAAGTAAAGATTGCTATATCTAAGCTGAAGTCTAATAAAGCCGCTGGAGCGGATGGCTTGAATGCCGAGCTCTTTAAAGCAGCTGGAGATAAGTTGGTTAGGAGCATGCACCAACTTATCTGTAAGATATGGTCGGAAGAAAGCGATGAATGGAACCTCAGTATTGTTTGCCCGATCCTGAAAAAAGGAGACCCTCTAAACTGCACCAATTATAGAGGAATCAGTCTACTTAACATCGCTTATAAAATCTTCTCTGCCGTAATATGTGAACGTCTAAAGCCCATCGTCAACAACCTGATAGGTCCTTATCAGTGTGGTTTTAGACCAGGAAAGTCCACAGTCGATCAAATATTCACATTACGGCAGATCCTGGAAAAAACCCAAGAACACCAAATCGACACCCACCATCTTTTCATCGATTTCAAGGCCGCATATGACAGTATCTACAGGGACGAACTGTATAGAGCCATGTCTAGTTTTGGCATCCCTGCCAAACTCGTCCGTTTGTGCAGGATGACCATGGAGAATTCACGCTGCTCCATAAAGGTTGGAAACAACTTAACTGAACCTTTCGATGTCAAAAAAGGTTTTAGACAAGGTGATGCGCTGTCATGTGATTTTTTTAACATCGTACTTGAAAGAATAGTGCAGAACTCACACGTCAACACTAGAGGCGCTATCTTTCAAAAGTCTATCCAATTACTAGCATATGCTGATGACATTGACATAATCGGAAGAACTCAGCGTGATGTCACTGGGGCTTTTGTGAGTGTTTAGGCAGAGGCGTCAAAAATGGGTTTAACGGTTAATGAGAGCAAAGCAAAGTACATGCTGTCGTCAAGAAAGGACTTACAACACCGACCTCTCGGTCAAAACGTCACCATCGACAGACGTAACTTTGAGTTAGTCAAGGACTTCGTCTTCCTGGGCTCCGCTATTAACGCAGAAAACAACACCAGCGCTGAGATCAAACGAAGAATAACTCTTGCTAACCGCTGTTTCTTTGGGTTAAGAAAGCAATTGAGTGGAAAAATTCTCTCTCGAAGGACCAAAGTGTCGCTATATAAGACCCTTATCATCCCCGTCCTGCTATATGGTGCAGAAGCATGGACTTTAACAAAAGGGGATGAAAGCACCTTGGGTCGTTTCGAGAGAAAGATTCTTCGTGTGATCTACGGTCCCGTATGCATCGAAGGGAATTGGAGGAGAAGATGGAACGACGAGCTGTACGGGCTGTACAGCGACGTAGACTTAGCCAGAAGGGTGACTTCTGCAGGAGCTGCATGGACGAGGAAGAAGAAGAATCAATCTCTCACCTCCTCTGCACCTGCCCTGCTCTTTCACGAAGACGCAAACTTCATCTGGGAGAATACTCTTTTGATGATCCCAGTGAACTAGCTAAAAAGGATATCAGATATCTCCTTCGCTTTATAAAAAGCTCAAAATGGTTCGACTAGTGGGAAGTAATTCTCTAGATTCATGTGGTATCACAATGGGCCTTTCTTCTGGCCTAAGTGTGTGGTTTTTGTATCCACAGCCTACCTAACCTAGCCAGAAGGGTAAAAGTCCAACGACTAAGATGGCTGGGTCACGTAGAGCGCATGGAAACCAATGCTCCGGCCCGGAAAGTCTTCGAATCCACACCCACAGGACAGCGCAGTAGAGGAAGACCGCGAATCAGGTGGCGCGCACAAGTGGAAGGTGACCTCACCCAACTCGGAGCGCGAAACTGGAGACATCTAGCTAGGGACCGAGCTAGATGGAGAAGTTTGTTGGGTGAGGCCCTAGTTCACACAGGACTGCAGCGCCACCTTAAGTAAGTAAGTAAGTAATATGTATTAAACATGTTTTCCTATTTTTCTTGAGTGAGTAAACTTTATTGTATTTGTTGGGAAAGTTAATGTTACTTAATTGTTTCGTTGCAAAAACTACAGCGACCAAAAAAGCCGACGGAAAACTATATTTCCACTAATTACGATGTTCATTATCTGTGAAAGTTCTACTTAGCTTAAACTACTTTTTACCACCGCAAAACTATCAAATATGAAACATTAAAGTCCCCAATCTTTCCTCTAAGTCGCCGTGTTAGACTTTGTTAGACTTTTTTTCTCAATTTTGATGTTTTCTTTACGAATGTCTTGAATTCAAATGAATGTACTTTCCGGTAATCTGTGTATATTAATATCATTTATGTTATGTTATGTTATGTTGAGCTATTGAATAAAAACAAAAACAAAATGTTTCATATTTGTATGTGCTCTACTAATAGCCGATTGTTATTACTTTTGGATAACCCCTCTTATGTGTATTCAAATGTCCCTAGAGCTAACATCTGCTTTGTTATTTGAAAACATTGGAACTTATTGTTTTTGCATAACAAAAACTTAATGGTGTTCCAAACGAATTTAAATTGCTATCAAATTTTTTCGGAAGTCTTGGGTCTAAAGATTTCTGCATGGAAGCCCGTTTCAACATTTTTGGGTTCTAATCACTGTCACGTCACTCAAACTTAAACCCCTTGATTTCATATATAAAATATACATTTTTGTTACAGACGTAGATTTTGCTTATATGTACATACAATATATTCACTATTTTATGAAACATTATTTATAATCTAATGGACAAGCATTTAAAGTAATTTATTTAAAATATTCTTTGCAAGTGTAAAACACAAGGTCAACCCTTGAACAGACGCTCTTAGACTAAACTTTTCCTATGAACAAAAATTGCTTAACAAAATTGGCTTACATCACAGTGTCATAGAAACGTGTTATTTATTTTATTAGTCAATGAAAATAAATTTCCTCAAAGTCAAATTTAAACTAAAAAAAGAAAGTTATCAAAACACCAAAAGCGCTATGAAAACCGGTCGTGGTCGTAATCGAAAAAGTTGGTTATTTTCATAGTATTCGCCGCTTAGAATAAAAATTTAAAAGAAAACACTATTTTTCAGGTCAAACCAACATCTATCAGAATCTGGAAAAAACATCAGTTCTTCAAGAAACGCGCACATTTAACGAAACACCCGTCAATCCGAGAAAATGCATCCATATTCTAACTAAAATTTTATATCTAATTAATCAGGTAAGTTTATAATTTGTCACCAGCTGTCATAAAACGATGATGATTATTTTTAAATTAATTAACAGGGTGAAGTTTTGGTTTCTCGTGAAGCTACCGATTGCTTTTTTGCAATGACTAAGCTATTTCAATCCAAGGACGTAGTCCTTCGACGTATGGTGTATTTGGGAATCAAAGAGCTAAGTTCAATTGCAGAAGATGTCATTATCGTAACCAGTTCTTTGACCAAGGACATGACTGGTAAGGAAGATCTTTATCGTGCCGCTGCCATTCGCGCTTTGTGCAGCATCACCGACAACACTATGTTGCAAGCTGTTGAACGTTACATGAAGCAGTGTATTGTTGACAAGAACGCAGCTGTATCTTGCGCTGCTTTAGTCAGCTCCCTACGTCTTGCCGGACAGGCTGGGGATGTGGTCAAACGTTGGGCCAACGAAGCTCAGGAGGCCCTTAACAGCGATAACATAATGGTGCAATACCATGCTTTGGGCCTACTTTATCACATCAGGAAATCTGATCGTTTGGCTGTTTCCAAGTTGGTCAATAAATTGACAAAGAACTTCCTTAAGAGTCCCTACGCTGTTTGTATGTTGGTGAGTTAGAATATTCTTTAAATTTTTGTATAATTTTTGTTCTATTTGTTTTTTTTTTTTTCTTTGTCTACTTTTCATAGATTCGTATTTCATGCAAGTTAATTGAAGAAGAAGACTTTAGCAGTGATGAATTATCCGAATCTCCGATGTTTACTTTTATCGAGTCCTGTTTGCGTCACAAAAGTGAAATGGTCATCTACGAAGCAGCTCATGCCATTGTCAATCTTAAGAATACAAATGCTCGAGTTCTTTCGCCAGCTTTTAGTATTTTACAATTATTCTGCTCCTCACCAAAAGCCACATTACGTTTTGCTGCTGTTCGCACTCTAAACAAAGTTGCAATGACACATCCAGCTGCTGTGACAACTTGCAACTTGGATCTGGAAGGTTTGATCACTGATTCGAATCGTTCAGTTGCCACATTAGCTATAACCACTTTACTTAAAACTGGAGCTGAAAGCTCAGTGGAACGTCTAATGAAGCAAATCTCATCGTTTGTGGCTGAAATCTCAGACGAATTTAAAGTCGTTGTGGTGCAAGCAATATGCGCCCTTTGCACAAAATATCCACGCAAACATACCGTTCTTATGAATTTCTTAAGTGGCATGTTGCGTGAAGAAGGCGGTTTGGAGTACAAAACGTCTATTGTTGATACGATTATCACAATTATCGAAGAAAATGCCGACGCCAAAGAATCTGGCCTCTCGCATCTTTGTGAATTTATCGAAGATTGTGAACACACTTCGTTGGCTGTACGCATCCTCCATCTTTTGGGCAAGGAGGGACCATTTGCCAGTAATCCGTCGAAGTACATTCGTTTTATCTACAATCGTGTTATACTCGAGAGTCCAATTGTAAGGGCTGCTGCTGTGACAGCTCTTGCCCAATTCGGAGCTTCGTGTCCGGCATTATTGGCCAATATCATGGTTCTGTTGGGTCGTTGTCAAATGGACCCAGACGACGAGGTGCGTGATCGTGCCACTTACTATTATCACATTTTACAATCCGACAAACAGGATCTCTACAAAAGTTACATCATTGAGAGGTCAAACTGTTCGCTGCCATTGCTTGAAAAGGCTTTGATCAGTCACTTGCAAGGGGACTTAAACGAACAATTTGATATGTCTATTGTACCCAAAGCAACCATCGTCAAAGAAGAAGTATCCAACGAAACCATGTTAATTTCCAATGGTAAGTTTCAAGAGTTGAAGAATAAGATGGCTTAAAAGATAAATGTTTGTTTTTCCCAGCACCTCGAGTACCCAAAATCACCCGCGAAGAAGAAAGTGCTGCCCGATTGGCACAGCTTCCTGGAATTCAAGTACTTGGCCCCATCCACAGAACCACAGCACCGATCCAACTTACCGAAAGTGAAACCGAATACACTGTACAATGTGTCAAACACATTTTCAAAAACCACATAGTATTCCAAGTAAGATTGACTTACGATGTTTTGAAGCGAGGGGTTGTTTTATACTTTTTGTCTTTCTTTCAATTTTAGTTTGATTGCCTTAATACCCTGTCCGACCAGATACTTGAAAATGCCCGAGTTGAACTGACCATTCCAGAAGGATTTACCACAAGAGCTGTTATTCCTTGCCCAAAGTTGCCATACAATGAACTTAAGACAACATTTGTTATTGTGGAATTCCCTCAAGATGTTGGAAGCTCAGCTGGTATAAAAATTCCCTTTTTTTAAAATAACTTTTCAGAAATTAAGATCTTTTTTAATCCTTAAACTTTAGCAACGTTCGGTGCAACTCTGCGATTTGTTGTCAAAGATTGTGATCCAACCACCGGTGAACCAGATTCCGAAGAAGGTTACGATGATGAATACATGTTGGAGGACTTGGAAATTACAGTTGCTGATCAAATTCAAAAATCAAAGAAAAGTAATTTTGCTGCTGTGTGGGATGCAGCGAATACAGAAGGTGCATATAATCATTAACTTAAATTTTAAATAAGAAAATTTTTTTTTTTTTTATTTTCTTAGAATGGGTTGAAGCTGAAGATACTTATTCTCTTTCTGCTGTCAACACCTTGCAAGAAGCTGTTAATACAATATTAAAATTCATTGGTCTTGGAGCTGCGAATATGTCGGAAAAGGTCGCCGAAGGAACACATACGCATACACTTCTTTGTTCAGGTAGGATCATTGACTTCCCAAATGCAAAAAATCTCTTTATTTTATTATATATTTCCTTCTTCCTTTTTAGGCACATTTAGAGGAGGTGCTGAGATTCTTGTAAGAGCCAAATTAGCACTGTCGGAAGGCGTAACAATGCAATTGACAGTCAGAACGACAGATTCATCTCTAGCCGAGCTAGTTACATCAGCAATAGGATAAAACAATTATTTATTACGTTTTATTTTATTCTTTATTTTCAAGAAGTCCACATTAAAAAACAACAAGAAAAAAACACTCAATTTCAAGGCTTCAATGTTACTTTATCTTTATTCAAAATAGTTTTAAATTTTTGAATACTATACCAAGTAAAATTAAAACAAACAAAAAAACACACACATTATACAAAAATTAAATGAGAGTATAAATAAAGCATTTAATTTAACACATGAATGCATCATCAATAAAGTTAAATGTAACGGTTTTTCAAATTTATTTCCAAAATAAAACCTTATTCGTTTGTTTTTATGTTATGTGCATTATAAATATTAGCAATGTATCAATATATAAATATGTAAAACTAAGCAAAAAAAAATTATTAGTTGTTTTAACTTAAGCTTATCTTTAAGTTCGCAGCCTCACCAACGCAAATTGAAGCCCCCCATTTATGTAAAGCGAATCGAATATTCGACCCAAAGTGAACATTTCAAAAATCACTCATTTCACGATTCAGCATCATAAAGTCTTACGTCCCAACTTTGCTCCCTTCTCACTAGGAGAAGGAGGCCTTTTTTAACTAATTGAGGGCTGTTTATGACAACCGAAATGTCAATAGTGAACGAATGGCACAAAGTTTTATTTGTCGACCGAAAGGCAAGCAACTTCCAACCAAACTGACCATTTCGCCATTAATAATAGATTTAAAAACAGTCTACAGGACGTCCGCAAAAGAAGAGGCAGGCATAGAAATTGCACGGGACCACCATTTAATGGTTGATTACGAACAGCTGTAGTTCGTAGATTCTGAGAAAACACTCAAATACCCAAGTTTAATATTAATAGACACCTTTCACAAGTATTGAACGTAGTCCACAGCACGGAGCCCATCCCTATCGAAAACCACTGTTATGCTATGAAAAATGTGTTCATATCCGACCGAAAACTGAAAGTAAAGTCGGTCGGTTGCAAAGAAGAAGCAGTGCTTGGCTTTCTGAAGAAATATGGACAAGGATCGATGAAAGAAAGCAACTAAAAGCTCGCATTAGCAAGAAGAAATGATCTTGATTCTACGTATCGCTTGGAGATGACTTAAGTTCACGGCATGATAATATTAACTACATCAACAAATTGGCTATCAAATAGGAAGAAGCAGTTAGTAGATGTGGCATTAGGACCGTCTACGTAATAACTAAACAGCTCAAGGGTGTCCAGAACTCTAAAAAAAAACCTGATAAAAGAGACAGAAGAACCCCTACTAGTTTCGGATGAGGACCACCTCAGGCTTTCGCCAGTGAAGTGAACCCTATGCCCGGTGAACGTTCCGAAGTAAAAATCTCTCGAATAAGTACGAATAATAAGAAATCAAAACGCCAAAGAGTAACAAAGCGGTTGGACATGATTGTGTCTTCCTCTAACGAGCAGCCCAAAAACATTGAGCTGGCTACTGCACCCACTAATTGGGAAACATAGAGGTTTCATGAACAGCGGGAAAAAGGTATGATTATCAAGTTCCCAAAAAAAGCAAATATTACACCCAGCGAAAACTAGAGAGCAATATGCGTTCTTCCTGCAGTATCAAAATAGTAGTAATATAAGTAGCAAAAATAATAGTGGAGCGCATGAAAGTCCACTTTGAAGATACACTTGACGCTGAAAAATCACTGCACTTGATCTTTCTGTGTGGATCACATTAATTCTACATAATGATGTATCTATTTAAATGTCACGTTTATCATAAACGCGGGTTGGCAGTGGAATTTGCAATTCAATTTGGGATTAGGCAAGGCTGTATACTATCACCAATACTGTTTCTGTTGATAATAAAAAACGTACAGCACGTAGCTTAGTAAAATGGAAATGAAGGGATTCAGTATGCTTGCTATTGCACCTTAAACAGCTGGACTAAAAGGATCTTAGACTTGGAAGTTCCTCATCAATCTAAGTCAATAATTCTGAATAACGTGTAGAGACGATAAAAATATTCTAATATCTTGGGAGTACGAGTATTGTCTCTACGTGTATGCGGAACTGAACTGGACGCAAACAGCCCTATCAGGAAAGCAAAGGCTGCGTTCAGAATGCTGTTCGAAATATGAAGAAACAACTTTTTAAGATAAAGGATCAAACTACGACTATTCCACTCCAATGTTCAATGTGTGCTATGGATGCAGAACTTGGAAAGTTACAGACACTCTCACAAGAAAGTTGCAAACGTTCATAAATGGATTTCTTCCAAGCATCCTGAGGAATTTATCTCCCAAACGTATGTCCAATGCTGCGCTTCATGCGAGAACAGATCAGGAACCCATAAACAGTATTATACGAACACAAAAGAGGCAGAGGATGGGTGCATTATGGTCGAACAGGAATCAGCCCGACTGGGAAAGGGTTGGAGAGATCTGAATGTCCAGAAATCGTTCACGGACGTAATAGGTCCGAGAACCTGAGTAAGTATTTACCGAATCTCATTTTTTGTTGACTTTCAAAGGCAAAATCTTTTGGTAATAGGTATTTCGATCTATGGGTGGTATGTGAGATGATTGCACAATCAGTCTCAAATCTTATTATTTTGAGCTTTTGATTTTGGTACTAGTGGCATGATGGTTAGTGCGTTGGGGAGAGGTCTTGGGTTCGAGTTTTTTTTTTCACGGGTACTGCCTCTTGCGAGAAATTGTTAAATTCTCCAAAAGTAATTCTTGTCATGAAAAGTGCTTTTTCAAATTAGCCGTTCGGATTCGGCATTTAAACTGTAGGCCTCCTCCATCAATGCAATTACTCGCCCACAGTAATGGTTGAGAGTTGTAAGTCACTAGGCCCTGGTTCTCTACCGACTGTTGCACCACCTAATTTATTTTTTTGCTACCACTCATGTGCAAAATAATTTTAAGACAAATCTCAAAAAATGAGATCGACCTAATTTTAAAGATCTATCCAATTTAAATCATTAAAGCTCGAAAAATGTTATTTGTCTTAGGAAGTATTTAAATAAGTAGTATTTAAATAATTTTCCTACCATTGAGTCAACAGGAAACTATAAGATCCTTGATAGATTTAAAATACAGATACAGAGCAGTGATCGTTTGACTTGCAAAACTTATATTTATACTTACAAAATATGGCTTTTCTACTATTTTTTGTTGATCCTTCTTTTTAAAAGTGTAAATTCCCATCCTGTATGAGATCAATTTATACTGACTTAAGCTTTGATATTTTTTTTTAAAAATGCATTGCAATGTAAGAATCCCAAAATAGGGATATAAAGCGTTACAGAGAAAGTTTTCAAGAACGAAAAATATGGAAGATGTTTTTCATAATATCTTGGTGTCTTTTGGTCCATTAATAAGCAGCTTAAAGAAACTAATCCCAAAAACGAAATCGGGCCTTCCATCTGAAGTGCTTCAGTTTTTAATAGAACCAGTGGTTGATGGTTTTTATTTTTATGAAAAATTTTAAAACTATCATTTTTATCCTTTTTGCATGTCTTAGCTAAATTTGGTTTCATATTTAGTTAAAAATTGTTGTTTCCTTTAAAACTAACTGTTTTTAATGTTACCATGAAATAATAAATTAAAAATGCACAATAAATATTTTTGGCCATGTTTTTGGGGAAATTTACCTTTGTGCGTATGGTCGGTGTTGTATGGCCTTTCTTGATGACAGCATGTACTTTGTTTTGCCTTCATTAACCGCATAACCCAACAATCTTGGTAGGATCATTGATAAAACAAGAAAAGCCATTTGAATCTAAAAGAGCCAAGTATAAGTGGAAACAACCCCAATTATTAACTAAAGCACTATTCACATGAGCACAACCAATGACTAACGAATGGACGAATATTCGTCGATTTTGACATTTCTTTCACATGAGAGTTTTTAATTCGTCGCGAATGAAGTTTGACATTCACCACCGAAACCAAAACAAGAATGATTTTTTTAGGTTAAGTACGCGCGATTTTTTTATTTGTTGCGAGTGTGGATAATGTGGAACGCGAATAAAGTTTGACAGTTCGTATCAACTTGCGAAGCACCAACAAGCCTCGGATACGGACGGATTCACTGTTGACAACCCAAGCAAACGAAAAAAGGACAACGAACTTCGGATCTGTACGTGGAATGTTAGGTCCCTTAACAGACCACGTGCAGCCGAACAATTAGCGGAAGCCCTAAACTGCTGCAAGGCAGATATTACCGCCATCCAAGAAGTGCGATGGGATGGACCGGGCAAACGCAAACTAAAAGACTGCGATATATACTACGGCGACTGCTACCGAGAACAAAGGCAGCGTCTATTTGGGTGTGGATTTGTTGTTGGAACTAGACTCAGGCAAAAAGTCTTGAGTTTCAACAGTGTGAGCGAGCGCATCACGACAATCCGCATCAAGGCTAAATTCGCCAACATAAGCCTAATATGCGCGCATGCCCCAACAGAGGAGAAAGATGAAGACACCAAAGACATATTCTTCGAGCTCTTGGACAAGACATGAGCAGTGCCCTGGCTATGACATTAAAATTGTCTTAGGAGATTTTAATGCCAAACTAGGAAGAGAAGACATCTTTGGTGGCACAATCGGAAGATACAGCCTGCACGACACCACCTCCGACAACGGATTCAGGCTGATCGATTTCGCTGCGGGGCGAGACGTTCTGGTAGCTAGTACGCAGTTCACACATCTCAATATCCACAAGGGGACATGGAAATCTCCTGATCAATCAACCGTCAACCAGATTGACCACATTGCGATCGACGCACGACACTTCTCCAGTATACGGGATATCCGAACATTCCGAGGGGCCAACATTGACTCGGACCACTACCTCGTTGTAGCCAAGGTACGGCTACGGATATCCCGGTCCAAGCCAAAACAAGGAAGTACTGTGAGAAGTTTCGACGTTAGACGGCTACAATCGCAAGAGACTGCCATGTCCTTTTCCGATCGAGTCTCTAGTAACCTCTTAAGGAGTCCTATGCTGCATGCATTAAGCATTGAAAACCAGTGGCAACATTGCCTTGTAGCCATCAGAGATGCCGCCTCTGAAGTGCTAGGTTTCACACGTCCACAACAGCGAAACCCCTGGTTTGAAGCAAGAGGCATACAAAACGGCCCTGCACAGAAGGACCAGAGCTGCTCGCGAGCTCTACGAGCAGAGGAGGAGAGAGGAACACCGGCTTCTTAGATGGAAAAAAAGAGAGCACGAGAAGCGCGCGATCGAGGAGATAGAGGGATGTTACAACAGGAATGAGGTTCGTAAATTTTACCAAAAGGTAAAAAAGAACTCCCAAGGGTACCAGCCACGAACCGAAGCCTGTAAAGACGATCAGGGGAACATCGTAGTAGAACCGCAGTCTATGTTGAGAATATGGAAAGACCACTTCTCCAAATTATATAACGGCGATGACGAACCGAATCCCGCTGTAAGGGAGGTAGAACCACTCAACTTAGGCGACGCAGATCAACAATTCCGCCTACCCGACCTAGACGAAGTGAAGATAGCTATATCTAAACTGAAGTCAAACAAAGCTGCTGGAGCTGACGGCATAGCTGCCGAACTATTTAAAGCAGCAGGCGATGACTTGGTAGGGAGCATGCACCAACTCATCTGCAAAATATGGTCGGAAGAAAGCATGCCCGATGAGTGGAATCTCAGCATAGTTTGTCCGATACATAAAAAAGGAGACCCTCTAAATTGCGCCAACTACAGAGGGATCAGTCTCCTTAACATTGCATATAAGATCCTTTCTGCCGTACTATGTGAACGTCTGAAGCCGTTCGTCAACAACCTGATAGGTCCTTATCAGTGTGGCTTCAGACCAGGAAAGTCCACTATCGACCAAATATTCACATTACGGCAGATCTTGGAAAAAACCCAGGAGCTTCAAATCGATACCCACCATCTCTTCATCGATTTTAAAGCCGCGTATGACAGCATCCATAGGGAAGAGCTCTACAGAGCAATGTCTAGTTTTGGCATCCCTGTCAAACTTATCCGTTTGTGCAGAATGACGATGGAGAATGAACGCTGCTCCATCAAGGTCGGAAAAGATCTCACCGATGCATTTGATGTCAAAAAAGGTTTTAGACAAGGCGATGCACTGTCATGCGACTTCTTCAACATCGTTCTGGAAAGAATTGTGCAAAACTCAACCGTCAACACTAGAGGCACAATCTTCCAAAGGTCCATCCAATTACTCGGATACGCAGATGATATTGACATAATTGGAAGATCAAAGCGTGATGTCAGTGGAGCGTTTTTGAGCATTGCGACGGAAGCGAAGAAGATGGGTTTAGTGGTCAATGAGGGCAAGACCAAGTATATGCTGTCATCAAAAAAGGACATTGAACAACGACGTCTTGGACAAAACGTCACCATGGACAGCTATAACTTCGAGGTAGTTAAGGACTTTGTCTACCTAGGCACCGCTATAAACACAGGCAACGACACCAGCGCTGAAATCAAACGAAGAATAACTCTTGCAAATCGCTGCTTCTTTGGACTTAGAAGGCAATTGAGAAGTAAAGTCCTCTCTCGAGCATCTAAAATCACCATCTATAAGACACTCATCATCCCGGTTCTTATTTATGGCGCTGAGGCCTGGACCCTGTCAAAGAAAGATGAGAACGTCTTAGGATGCTTCGAGAGAAAAATTCTTCGGGTGATTTTTGGTCCCGTACGTATAGATGGAGAATGGAGGAGAAGATATAACGACGAACTGTACGGGCTGTACAGTGACACTGACCTAGTTAGCAGAATAAAAGTCCAACGGCTTAGATGGCTGGGTCATGTAGAGCGAATGGACATCAACGCTCCAGCCCGGAAGGTCTTCGAATCCAATCCCGAGGGACGGCGCAGTAGAGGAAGACCGCGACTCAGGTGGCGCACTCAGGTGGGTAAGGACCTCAACCAACTTGGCGTGCGAAACTGGAGACAGCTAGCTAGGGACCGAGCTGGCTGGAGACGCATGTTGGTTGAGGCCCAGGTCCGCCCCGGACTGTAGCGCCACCTTAAGTAAGTTCGTATCAACTACCATTTTTTTCGCAACGAATAAATTTGTTTTCTTAAATGTATTAATATATGATATTGAAAAGTAAAAGTATGCATCTTAAGTCAAATAGAAACTATATTGCCATCATTTTATTAAGAATTTGTGTGGAAATATGTCTTCAAACGTAATTAAACTCACATTTTGTAATTCATTCGTCGTTTGTTGGTCGCGCTCATGTGAAAGCTGCTTAAGATATTAATATTAATATCTTCTTCTATTAGGCGCCAGTTATAGCTATCATTGGTTTTCATCATTGAAAACAAACATTGGAATTTTTTTCACATGTTTATAGCTATCATTAAAAATTTCTGTCATTGAAAAATTTTTCCTGATTGAAAGCCACCGAAAAATGTTTACTGACAGATATCTGTCATTGGAATTGTGTGAAATTGGAACACAAATCAGTGGCTACGTTCAATCTCGTGTTGGATAGGGTATCTTGGATAGGTGGATTTTTAGATACCTTGTTGAACGAGTTGGATAGCTGTATTGAGATAGCTGTCAAAAAATAAAAACAACTTTCAGCTGTTCACAAAAAGCAGAGAAACATTTAAGCTTCGAAGTCAAAATTGTTGTAAGATAAAACATAATTTAATTACTTTCTAAAATTCGGAGGCAAAAAGCTTCTTCATCGTCTATTATGTACAGAACATCCTCAAATACACCTTCAACTAACATTTTGTACCTTTTTGTTTACCAACAAATACAAAAGCTGAAATCAATTTTCAAGTTTCTTGAAATTCAACCATATGTTGAATCAGCTGTTCTGTCAGATACCTACATACCCCAAAAAATTCTTGGATACCTTTGGATTCCTTTTTTGTCATCTCAGCTGTTTTTGATAAGTTGTTATTTTACACGTAAAACACTAACAAAAAGGTATCCGGATACCCTATCTGTCTGAGATTGAACGCAGCCAGTGGAACGATTCATTTCACTTTTGAACATAAAAGTATCAGCTGTTCAGGAAAAAGATTTTCCGTCCGAAAATAGAAAAATACATTTTTAGAGAAAAATAAATGTGCAACTAAACTTTTTTTTCTCAAAAAAAATTCTTTGTGTGATTTCCGATCGATCGGTATATAATTTTCATTTCTAATCAAAGGGAAACACCGTCAAATATCTATTCAAAATTTTTTCCGGATCGATTTCAATGATAGCTATAACTGGCGCCTTAAAAACAATAAAACCCAAAACAATAAAATTTGTTGATTTCTCTTTCTCTAAAGTTATCGCCAAAAGTTTGTTGTATTTTGTTAGTTTTTCATCACATTTTTAGATCTTTTGATTTCCTAACATTCGAAAATTTCTGAGTAATTAATAATTATAACCCGAGGCGTGATAGTTAGTGCGTAGGACTGTCATGCTAGAGGTATTGGCCTCAATTCCTGCTTGTGCCACCTAAAGTTTTTTTACGGGTACTGCCTCCTGCGAGGAATTGACTAATCCTCTAAGAGTAATTCTAAAAAGTGCTTTCACAAATTAGACGTTATACATAGTTCGGCATAAAACTATAGGTCCCTGTCAACAACATTCCTGTCATGACTTGCACATAGAGGTCTGTTCTTTTTGTAACTATTGTTAACAATCGTAAACTATTGTCATTCCTAAACGATAAGATTGTTCAATATGACGTCATCACATCGTTCCTAAACTCATTGTTTTAATGACAAATAGTTACGATTTGTAACAGCTTTGGAGATGAGTTGTGTTAAACTGTCAAAATGAATGGTTTGTTTACAAACACGTAAATGGGCAGATTCAGACGACATAAGGGACTTGAAAGTACGGCAAGTTTCTAGTATGTGATTGACCTGGCGGTTATCGTCAAACGATAGCGTTTTGACGATAGTCTCACTTCACATAAGACGATGATCGTCAAATTGATATAGTCAAAATAGTCACGATAGCTAAATAGGTATCGTCTGTCATTGATTTCCATATACTAACCAAGCAAATTGAAATAAAAAAGTGAAAATGAAAACTCAGAAAAAAAAATAAAATAAATACGGCTATGGAGACAATTAAGAGATAAATCAGACCCTCTATCTCTTCCAACCTATATATAAGTATTTTTTTTTTCTTTTTCTCTTGTTGTAAAATAATTTAAACAATTATAGTTTTGATCGGTTTTTTAAAAAAGGGCTTTATTAAGATACTGCAAACAATAAATTTGCCAGATGGTTTTCTGTAACTATTAAAACTTTGGGTGGCGGAGGGTACCAATGCTCTTGCACTAAGCACATTATCAAAAATAGTTTAGGTAACAACAAACATTTTTGAAGCCAAGTTATGTCCCCTGTGGATAAAATTGAATCTTGTCTTCCTTCCCTTGAACATAATTGGGGTTATACTCATTGGGTTTGGGTACCCTAGCCCAAAGCAAAAATCCCCAAATCAAAATCTCCAAAACATAATCTAAATTCTCCAAAACCAAAATCCCCAAATTCAGAATTCCCAAAATCAAAATCCTTAATCATAGATTCACCATATTTCGAGTATATCTAAGAAATTATGTTTGGCGCCAAACATAATTTCTTAGATATACTCGAAATATGGTGAATCTGTGCTTAAGGATTTTGATTTTGGGAATAATTCAGAACAAAGTTAAATTGCGTTTTTCTTTTTATTCTCTTTTCAATATGCTAAACAAAAACATAAGTAATTAATACTATTTATGTTTTTCAAAAATAAGAAATACATTTTGAATTCATGGTATATTAAATAAACATAATGAAACAAATAATTTAGCATTAGTTTTTCAATTTTTGGCCGCCTTGTAATGACAGATTTTAACTTCTTGTATGTTTTCATGTTCGATTTTCCCAATTGACGTTTTTCACCGCTGCTTATTTTCTCAATTGTAGTAACAACATCTATCATTTCATTTGATAAATTTCTTATTAGTGCATATAATCCTGAGATTTGTAGCCCTACAATGCACTTGAGGCGGCGCGGCGATGCCAGGCTTCTATTGTATTTTGTGTGCGAGGAAAATTATTTTTTAGACAATCGACAACTGACTAAAACTCGGGTTCATATTTTCTTTTTGATGCATCCAGAAAATTGGTTTTGAACCAGAAGTAAAGTTTTGAAAAGTCGTTATCTTCCGAACTTTTGCTTAGCTCCGAAAAGTACACTCAAATGATAAAAACCAACATGCATTGACGGAGTTTGAAAAAATTAGATTTGGGGATTTCGTTTATGGATTATGGGCTTGGGGATTAAGGTCCTGGGGATTTTATTTTTGGAGATTTTGTACTTGGGGATAACGATTTTGTGGATTTTTAAAAGTGTGGGGATTTTGTTTTTGAAGATTTTGCACTTGGGCATTATGGCGGTATCCCTTTTTTGTCCTATTATTAATACTCTTCGCAGCGTATGCGAATGAAAGACATTTTATAGCTAATTTCTATAGTAATCTAGTACTAAATATAGCCTATGTTACTCAGTGATAATGTAGCTTTCTAATAAAAAAAAAGAATTATTAAAATCGGTCCAGTATTTTTTGAATTTATTCGTTACATACAAAAATACAAATCTTTCCTCTTTATAATATAATATAATATAATATAATAATAATATTAGTGTAGATAAATAACTTACATGTTAAATTAGAGTTACATCGTCAGCGGCAAAAATAAAATCAGTTACAGTAACAATAACAATAAACACCACAAAATAGTTGGTAAGTTTGATAAAAAGCAATTTGTTGCAAATTTTCATAATTTCCCAAAGACAAAAACCAAGTTTAATACAATTTTCAAGTTATCGAACAAGCATTATCATTCTTTGAGTTCATTTTGACATTTCAGTTATCTTATACTAAAAACGATAGACGAGACGATAGTGACAAAGTTACGTGAAGTAAATTATTGACGATATCGTTAATAATAATCGTTTTGAAAATTACGGAATGACTCCCCAGCTGCCAAAAATTTACATACCTTCCAATTAAGGCAACTTTTATTGAAAGTTAGTCAAGAAGAATCTAAATTTCAAGTGAAGTCTACTTCAGTCAAAATGACAGTTGATCACGCTTTTTTATTCAACTGAAAGCTGAACTTTATTACTCTATGATTTACTTATTTTCCACACTACTTCACTTAATGTTTCCTGGAAAAAGGTTCCTTGTCAATTTGGAAAAGAAATAAGTAATATTTCTTTAATACAAAATACAAATAGTGATGGACTTGTAGCTTGCATGAGGAGTGTTTTGTAGACAATAATGTTTTTGGCAGTTTTTGTACTATGAACTTACGTCGTTTTCAATTGGCAATCTGAAAGTGAAAAAAAGCATTCTGAATGCGTTCAATTGGGCAAAAGTGACAGTTCTGATTCTGAAAAGAAGAGAATCTCCCTTCTGGTTTTAAAAACAGAATCAGAAGCAGAATTTTATAATAATATAATTCATAAATTTTAAATGTCAGATGTCACACTTGACAAATGACATTTTTTTTTGTAACACATTTGTTTGCATAAATTATACCAGCAGTGAAGTGATTTCTTGAAATTGATATAAAAATTATAAAAAAATATAATCAAAATGGAAAACAATATTGAAAATATTGTAACAAGTGTTCCTAGTTTGTTAGAAACATTATTGGAGTCGTCTTCCTCATCTTCTTCATCAAGTGATGAAGATATTATTGCAGTTGATTTTCTCCTGCAGGAGTTTGCCAAAAAACCAAAAGTGCAAAACTTTGTGGAAGATGTAGTGGACAAGTATTCGGAGGAACAGCTTAAATAATATCGCAGCAATCCAAATTCACTTCCTCCATGTTTGCAGCACAAAAACAAAATTAAATTTAGCGCGAATACACATATATGTGACACATGTCATACTCAACCAATACATTCTCACCAAACTTCAGATTCTTCGGAATAAAAAAAAACTGTTCAATTGGGATTCCGAATCGACGCTAAAAATTCATGAGTTTTGTCAAGTAAAGTTCTGAATTTAAAATTCATGATACTTGGAAAACTAACTAGTTGCCTTGGTCAAAATTTACTTTCAAAGAATGAAGTTGACTGCAAATAAAGTCCCTTATGTTGTCTAAGCGTGCCCAATTTTTTTTTTTGCTTTGGAAATAACAATGAGTTTATAAGCAATTCGTGATCTTAATCGAACAACATATTTTAATTTTAAAAATAAACCAAACATTTTCCTTGATTCCTCTCTTTTCTTTCATCTTTTTATTGAAAAAAATAAACATTTGATTCAGAAAATGTTTTGTTATTTATCCAATCAATTTTTATTAAAATTTTGAAGAAAGTTAGGAGCAGCTTCAATTCGTTATGTACCTACTAAAAGCGATTTAAAATTTTACAACTATTTATGTTCAATTACAATTTATAAGAATTATCGTTTCTAAATGATTTTAACAAATTTCAACAATTCGTAACAATGACAGTTGAAACAAATTTTTTGACATAACAAGAATAGTTCACAATGGTTCAAAAAAGAACAGACCACAGGAACGGTTGAGAGCTGTAAGTCACTAGGCCCTAGTTCTCAACAGACTGTTGCGACATCTAATTTATAATTTAATAATTAAGACAAAAGATTTGGAAAAAATTAAAAAACAACTTCACTTTTACAAATGTCCCTCAGAGTCAACATTAGTTAATTAGTTAATATTTTATACTGATCGAGGGCCAAATTGTCATTCACCTAAATGACGCATTTCCTATAGAAAAAGGTTAAGGTAATTTTTGCACCATGCATAATTCGTTTAGAGCAAATGCACTAAAGTATGTGCCTATGATTCACTACCCCACGCCACACAAGAACCATTGCTACCATATGACGCGAAAAAATCAAGTTTAGTTCTCAGTACAGATGCAGCTAATTTAATAATAAATTGTTCAACAAAAATACCTATTTTTTTAATTTTAAAACTAATAAGCTCGAACATCTGTTAAAGAGTATTCGAAATCCTATGAAATTAAATAACAATATTCTGCCTACTTCATTCCCTCCCCCATTTTTTTTGTTTTTGTTTCAATTAAAAATACAAGAAGTTTATTTTTGGAAAACTAAATACAAATAATATATTAAAAAAAAAAAAACAAAACATTAGGAGGGATCCCACCATGATGCAAACACTCATAGCCATCATCATTTTCAACTAACAATTTTAAAAAATAAAATAAAAACAAAAACACTCTCGCATGACTTTCGTTTTGTATATAAATAAAATATTATCATTTGGATGTCTATGGTTGTAAAAATTTTGTTTTTAAGTTCCACAACATGAATGGAGAGGTTAGTTCTGTTGGCGTTTTTAGTTTTTTCAGTTTTCAGTTTTCTGGTTGCTTTGGACAGTTTTCGAAATACGAAGTTGCTCAGTTTGTAATAAAAATTTCTCGTGGCAAGACAACAATATTTTATACGGAAATTTTACTCTTGGTTAAGTGAATTTATTGAATTGTATGTGATTTTGGATTTTTTGTGTGGCGGGGATTTCGAAATATATACACACAATTTTTAAAATTTGTTTTCCAGACAAAATACTGTATATTTTGAACAAGCAAGAATCAATATCGGAGTCTAGAGATAGAGAGACGCGTGCGGTTAAGTTATTTGGAAAACTATTATTGGATATTATTTGTTTAAACGGAACCAGGATGTTCAAAGTATCTCAAAAGATTTCATTGAGCAGTGACGAAACAGTTTTTGGAAAATATCAAAAAACACCTGACATGGGTTGGTATATTTATTGTTTTCATTTTTGTTTCTTGAAAAAAAAAAAAGTAATTTTCCATCAGTTTTGAGGTTGGAATGAAAAAACAATAATTTGATTTTCGTTTTGATATTTTCGTAGTTTTAATATGAGTAACAAAATTATAGCCAAGAGAAATGTATTTACAATCGTAACTTAAGTAAAAAAAAAACCGTTAGAAGTTGAAAACTGATAAGTTTAAAAAAACTGAATTTTTATTAGCAATAAGCAATTGCAATAATATTTACCTCAGGGTTGACTCAGGTCATCTCGAAAATGTCAACAATTATAAAAGAATGTTTTTTTGCGTTTTTAAAAAAACACCTAAAGACTGCCAATTGTGTTGATGACATCAATAAAAAAAACTAAAGTTCTTAATTACTTCAAACAAATTTTAATATTCCCTTTTTGTGTATTATTTAATTTATTAAAAAAAAAATAAAATAGAAGCTAGGATGCGGCAAAATAAAAAATTCTAATTGGCAAAATAAAAAATTCTAATTGGTGCCCCTTTTGTAAAAAGCCACAATATTATTAACTTCCCATAGGAAGTTATTGTAATGGGTCCGATTTGTCGAATTGAGTCGAAATAAAAGATTTTTAGAAAGATGTCTGTGCGTGCGTGTGTACGTCCGTACGTCCTATTGTCGTACGTTCGTATGTCCGTACGTTCGCGATGTTTTTTTCGTCGTCCATAACTCAAGAACCAGCAGAGATATCGACTTCAAATAAATTTTGTTATACAGATAATAAGGCAAAAAGATGCAGAAAGGGCTCTCAAGAAAATTGCGTGGGAGGTTTTTTTACCATAGCAGTTTAAAAAAAAGTGAAAATTTTGGTTAATCCTAAATATCTCACGAACCAATAACGCTAGAGAAAATTTTATATTATGTATTGTAACGTGATACCAAACAAATATATTTTTGGAAAAAAACTCCAATTAACGGTTTTTTTTATAAATCAAAAAAACCGAAAAAAAATATTATTTACCTCGAAAAATTTACGAACAAAAAACGATTTTTTCTCCCAAACTATTTTGTGCAACAAAAAATAATGTTTTTAACATCTGATAAAATTTTGAGAGAAATCGAATTGATAGTTTTTTTAAAAAAAAAATAAAAACCTATAAAAAACATTACATTACAAAGTTGGTTAAAATTGATTTTCGACTTAAATATCTTTTCGAAAATTTAAGATTATGGCTTTCAACTAATTTTATCTTATAAGAAATATTATTTTCAACATTCGGTAAAATTTTGAGAAAAATCAAATGGACAGTTTTCTTACAAAAAAAAACCTAAAAAAAATATTAATAAAAGTTGGTAAAAATTTATTTTCGACTCAAATATCTTTTTAAAACTTTAAGATATTGGCCTTAAACTAATTTTATCTTTTAAGAAATATTGTTGTCAACATTCAGTAAAATTTTGAGAAAAATCGAATTGACAGTTTTTTACCCAAAAATAAAAACCTAAAAAAACATTACTAAAAGTTGGTAAAAATTGATTTCCAACTCAAATATCTTTTCAAGACTTTAAGATATATGCTTTAAGCTAATTTTATCTTTTAAAAAATATCGTTGTCAACATTCAGTAAAATTTTGAGAAAAATCGAATTGATAGTTTTTTTACAAAAAAAAAAAACAAAACTAAACAAAAATTAATTAAAGTTGGTGAAAATTGATTTTCGACTCAATTATCTTTTCAAGACTATAAGATATTGGCTTCAATCTAATTTTTTGTTATAAGCAATATTGTTTTCAATATTCGGTAAAATTTTGAGAAAAATCGAATTGACAGTTTTTTTACAAAAAAAAATAAAAACCTAAAAAAAACAATACGAAAACTTAGTAAAAATTTACTTTCCACTCAAATATCTTTTCAAAAATTAAAAATATTGCCTTCAAACTTATTTTATCTCACAGAAAATATTGTTTTCGACGTTCAGTACATTTTTCATAAAAATCCTACAGTCATTTTTTTCATAAAAAATTAAAATGTGCAAAAAAAAGTACGCAAAATTGGTAAAAATTGATGTTCGGTTTTCGATATCTCGTGAACAATTGAAGATATTGACTTCAAATTAATTTTATTCATTCAATTTGTATTTGTTTATATAATAAATAATTTTTTTTAAGAAATCTACTAAAATTGGTAAAAATTGGTTTTCGACTAAAAATCTCGTTAACAAAAAAATAATTTCGAAATCAAACTATTTCATTATATGCAAAATATTATTGGTAGCTTTTAAATTTTTAAGAATAATTCAACTGAGAACTTTTTTAACAAAACACGAAAACCTACAAACTTTTAAGCAAGACAGATCGACAAATAGGATGAGAAGTTATCAGTGTGGGTCGCATCCCAGCCTCATTTCAAAATTAATATTATTAAAACAAATATAAAGATATTGGAGACGATAAACCAATTTTACAGTATTTTCGGTAGAACTTCAATTTTTTATAAGATTTACAAAATGTTAAAAACTATAATTTTTTATAAGATGATATAAATTTGGTGTCAATAACTTTCTTTGGTATTTGAGCCGAAAATTAATTTTTGTAATTAGCTAGACATCAAAAACGCACTTTTTTGTACCTTAAAATTATATTTTATTTGTAGAATATTCAAGCTGAAAAATATTTCTGTTTACTTTTTTGATTTAATACAAAATAACTTATTTTTACCAATTCTGTGTGTTATCATAACGTGTCGTTTAAAATTAAATTAAAGTTGATAGCATTATTGACGTATATCTGTTTAGGGATCTTGAAACGCCAATTAATTTACAAGAAATCAACTCGCCTATTAAACAATTAAGAGCAAGTTTAAGGGAGGTCGCAGTTGTCAGGGCGACAACCGAGTTTCTAAAACTATTTCATAAAAAGAGGATGGGATGCGACCCACATTGATAACTTCCCATCCCGTCTGTCGGGGAGAGTACGATAACTTTGGCGACAAAGTTTAATGACGGATTTGTATAGAAAAGTTAAAAACAAGCATTTTTTACTATGGGAGGGGGTCTATCTACCCCCGTTTAGGCGGTAGGGGCAATTTAAAAAAGTATGTATGTTAAATGGAAAAAAAATAATTAAAAAATAACGGTAATACGTACAATTAAGTATTATACCTTTTTCAAAGCCAACATTTTTGTCTATTAGCTTGTTTTTAAATCAAGTCAAAACTATGCATAGTTTTTGAAAAAAAAATGTTTTAAACTAAAAATGTATGCAAAAAAAATTAAAAAAAAAGATTTAAAGTGTAGTTTTTCAAAACTTTCAAATTATTTACTGTTTTTTTTTTTTTAGAATTCATTGCTCTTATTTGTTTTTGATCAAAAACTGAAAACTAGATGACTTTATGTCTTCTAGTTCTTGAGAAGATTGAAAATTACCAAAATAAATATTTTTATTAAATTACTTTTTCCTTGCTTAAGTATTAACGTAGTCTTATTTTGATAAGAATTAAATTAAAATAGTAGTTGTGGTTATTTTTAATTTTCTCAAAAACTAAGACATAAAAGCATCTAGTTTTCAGTTTTTGATCAAAAACAAAAAAGAGCAATAAATTCTGAAATAAAAACAATGGTAGATAATCTTGAAAAACCCTCCGCCTTATAGAAATCCCAAAAGAACTGACTGGAAGAAATTCAGTCAAATTGCTAATTCTAAACTGAGCAACTTACCGAATCTCGCAGAATCGATAGTAGACCTTGAATCAAAGGTGAAAACCTTTGAAACTTCTATAAGTAAAACTTTTAGAGTCTCTTGCCCAGTTAAATACAGCCGTAAAACTCTTCCTTCTTGGTGGAATGAAGAACTGTCCAGTCTTAGGAAAATGACGAGGACAATTTTCAACATCTGCCACAAACATAAGTTTTACCAACCGTATAAAGACTCTCTTAAAATTTACAAGAAAGCCCTGTCATCAGCCAAAAGACAAGGCTGGAGAGATTACTGTCAATCAATCGAAGACATAAAGGACTCCGCAAGGCTCAGCAAAGTTTTATCGAAGGAACATTGTAATCCTTCATTTCTAAAAAAGCCTGATGGAACCTGGACAGCCTCTCCAGCCGAATCTCTTGAGCTATTGATGAAGACGCACTTTCCGGGTTGCGAGAGCGATAACCCCGAACCGCGTGAAACCACAGAGCTAAACGTAGCTCATGTGGAGCAAATCAATTCCGTTATAACCAGAGAAAATATTGTGTGGGCCATCAATACTTTCTCTCCATATAAATCCCCAGGCATGGATGGCATACTGCCAGTTATGCTTCAAAAGTTGCATGATGTGGCAGCTCCATGGCTGGAACAAATTTTCAAAGGATGCCTCCTTCTCAAACATGTGCCCATGTCGTGGAGACAGGTCAAGGTAGTTTTTATCCCGAAAGTGGGTAGGCGTGGTCACGAATCCTCGAAGGATTTCAGACCAATAAGCTTAACATCTTTTGTACTTAAAACCTTGGAGCGCATTCTTGATTACCATATTAGAGAAATCCTAGATGGAAGACCTCTCGAAAGCTCTCAGCATGCTTATCTTAAGGGCAAATCTACGGAGACTGCCCTCCATGAGGTAGTGCGTACTGTAGAAAAAAACAATCCATTATAAAGAATTTACTCTTGCCACCTTCTTAGACATAGAAATTGTGTTGATGACATCAATAAAAAAAACTAAAGTTCTTAATTACTTCAAATAAATTTTAATATTCCCTTTTTGTGTATTATTTAATTTATTAAAAAAAAAATAAAATAGAAGCTAGGATGCGGCAAAATAAAAAATTCTAATTGGTGCCCCTTTTGTAAAAAGCCACAATATTATTAACTTCCCATAGGAAGTTATTGTAATGGGTCCGATTTGTCGAATTGAGTCGAAATAAAAGATTTTTAGAAAGATGTCTGTGCGTGCGTGTATACGTCCGTACGTCCTATTGTCGTATGTCCGTACGTTCGCGATGTTTTTTTCGTCGTCCATAGCTCAAGAACCAGCAGAGATATCGACTTCAAATAAATTTTGTTATACAGATAATAAAGCAAAAAGATGCAGAAAGGGCTCTCAAGAAAATTGCGTGGGAGGTTTTTTTACCATAGCAGTTTAAAAAAAAGTGAAAATTTTGGTTAATCCTAAATATCTCACGAACCAATAACGCTAGAGAAAATTTTATATTATGTATTGTAACGTGATACCAAACAAATATATTTTTGGAAAAAACTCCAATTAACGGTTTTTTTATAAATAAAAAAAAAACGAAAAAAACTATTATTTACCTCGAAAAATTTACAAACAAAAAACGATTTTATCTTCAAAACAATTTTGTGCAACAAAAAATAATGTTTTTAACATCTGGTAAAATTTTGAGTGAAATCTAATTGATAGTTTTTTTTTTTTATAAAAAATAAAAACCTATAAAAAACATTACATTACAAAGTTGGTTAAAATTGATTTTCGACTTAAATATCTTTTCGAAAATTTAAGATTATGGCTTTCAACTAATTTTATCTTATAAGAAATATTATTTATAACATTCGGTAAAATTTTGAGAAAAATCGAATGGACAGTTTTCTTACAAAAAATAAGAACCTAAAAAAAATATTAATAAAAGTTGGTAAAAATTTATTTTCGACTCAAATATCTTTTTAAAACTTTAAGATATTGGCCTTAAACTAATTTTATCTTTTAAGAAATATTGTTGTCAACATTCAGTAAAATTTTGAGAAAAATCGAATTGACAGTTTTTTACCCAAAAATAAAAAACCTAAAAAAACATTACTAAAAGTTGGTAAAAATTGACTTTCAACTCAAATATCTTTTTAAGACTTTAAGATATATGCTTTAAGCTAATTTTATCTTTAAAAAAATATCGTTGTCAACATTCAGAATTGACAGTTTTTTTACAAAAAAAATAAAACTAAACAAAAATTAATAAAAGTTGGTGAAAATTGATTTTCAACTCAATTATCTTTTCAAGACTATAAGATATTGGCTTCAAACTAATTTTTATTGTTATAAGCAATATTGTTTTCAATATTCGGTAAAATTTTGAGAAAAATCGAATTGACAGTTTTTTTACAAAAAAAAATAAAAACCTAAAAAAAACAATACGAAAACTTAGTAAAAATTTACTTTCCACTCAAATATCTTTTCAAAAATTAAAAATATTGCCTTCAAACTTATTTTATCTCACAGAAAATATTGTTTTCGACGTTCAGTACATTTTTCATAAAAATCCTACAGTCATTTTTTTCATAAAAAATTAAAATGTGCAAAAAAAAGTACGCAAAATTGGTAAAAATTGATGTTCGGTTTTCGATATCTCGTGAACAATTGAAGATATTGACTTCAAATTAATTTTATTCATTCAATTTGTATTTGTTTATATAATAAATAATTTTTTTTAAGAAATCTACTAAAATTGGTAAAAATTGGTTTTCGACTAAAAATCTCGTTAACAAAAAAATAATTTCGAAATCAAACTATTTCATTATATGCAAAATATTATTGGTAGCTTTTAAATTTTTAAGAATAATTCAACTGAGAACTTTTTTAACAAAACACGAAAACCTACAAACTTTTAAGCAAGACAGATCGACAAATAGGATGAGAAGTTATCAGTGTGGGTCGCATCCCAGCCTCATTTCAAAATTAATATTATTAAAACAAATATAAAGATATTGGAGACGATAAACCAATTTTACAGTATTTTCGGTAGAACTTCAATTTTTTATAAGATTTACAAAATGTTAAAAACTATAATTTTTTATAAGATGATATAAATTTGGTGTCAATAACTTTCTTTGGTATTTGAGCCGAAAATTAATTTTTGTAATTAGCTAGACATCAAAAACGCACTTTTTTGTACCTTAAAATTATATTTTATTTGTAGAATATTCAAGCTGAAAAATATTTCTGTTTACTTTTTTGATTTAATACAAAATAACTTATTTTTACCAATTCTGTGTGTTATCATAACGTGTCGTTTAAAATTAAATTAAAGTTGATAGCATTATTGACGTATATCTGTTTAGGGATCTTGAAACGCCAATTAATTTACAAGAAATCAACTCGCCTATTAAACAATTAAGAGCAAGTTTAAGGGAGGTCGCAGTTGTCAGGGCGACAACCGAGTTTCTAAAACTATTTCATAAAAAGAGGATGGGATGCGACCCACATTGATAACTTCCCATCCCGTCTGTCGGGGAGAGTACGATAACTTTGGCGACAAAGTTTAATGACGGATTTGTATAGAAAAGTTAAAAACAAGCATTTTTTACTATGGGAGGGGGTCTATCTACCCCCGTTTAGGCGGTAGGGGCAATTTAAAAAAGTATGTATGTTAAATGGAAAAAAAATAATTAAAAAATAACGGTAATACGTACAATTAAGTATTATACCTTTTTCAAAGCCAACATTTTTGTCTATTAGCTTGTTTTTAAATCAAGTCAAAACTATGCATAGTTTTTGAAAAAAAAATGTTTTAAACTAAAAATGTATGCAAAAAAAATTAAAAAAAAAGATTTAAAGTGTAGTTTTTCAAAACTTTCAAATTATTTACTGTTTTTTTTTTTTTAGAATTCATTGCTCTTATTTGTTTTTGATCAAAAACTGAAAACTAGATGACTTTATGTCTTCTAGTTCTTGAGAAGATTGAAAATTACCAAAATAAATATTTTTATTAAATTACTTTTTCCTTGCTTAAGTATTAACGTAGTCTTATTTTGATAAGAATTAAATTAAAATAGTAGTTGTGGTTATTTTTAATTTTCTCAAAAACTAAGACATAAAAGCATCTAGTTTTCAGTTTTTGATCAAAAACAAAAAAGAGCAATAAATTCTGAAATAAAAACAATGGTAGATAATCTTGAAAAACCCTCCGCCTTATAGAAATCCCAAAAGAACTGACTGGAAGAAATTCAGTCAAATTGCTAATTCTAAACTGAGCAACTTACCGAATCTCGCAGAATCGATAGTAGACCTTGAATCAAAGGTGAAAACCTTTGAAACTTCTATAAGTAAAACTTTTAGAGTCTCTTGCCCAGTTAAATACAGCCGTAAAACTCTTCCTTCTTGGTGGAATGAAGAACTGTCCAGTCTTAGGAAAATGACGAGGACAATTTTCAACATCTGCCACAAACATAAGTTTTACCAACCGTATAAAGACTCTCTTAAAATTTACAAGAAAGCCCTGTCATCAGCCAAAAGACAAGGCTGGAGAGATTACTGTCAATCAATCGAAGACATAAAGGACTCCGCAAGGCTCAGCAAAGTTTTATCGAAGGAACATTGTAATCCTTCATTTCTAAAAAAGCCTGATGGAACCTGGACAGCCTCTCCAGCCGAATCTCTTGAGCTATTGATGAAGACGCACTTTCCGGGTTGCGAGAGCGATAACCCCGAACCGCGTGAAACCACAGAGCTAAACGTAGCTCATGTGGAGCAAATCAATTCCGTTATAACCAGAGAAAATATTGTGTGGGCCATCAATACTTTCTCTCCATATAAATCCCCAGGCATGGATGGCATACTGCCAGTTATGCTTCAAAAGTTGCATGATGTGGCAGCTCCATGGCTGGAACAAATTTTCAAAGGATGCCTCCTTCTCAAACATGTGCCCATGTCGTGGAGACAGGTCAAGGTAGTTTTTATCCCGAAAGTGGGTAGGCGTGGTCACGAATCCTCGAAGGATTTCAGACCAATAAGCTTAACATCTTTTGTACTTAAAACCTTGGAGCGCATTCTTGATTACCATATTAGAGAAATCCTAGATGGAAGACCTCTCGAAAGCTCTCAGCATGCTTATCTTAAGGGCAAATCTACGGAGACTGCCCTCCATGAGGTAGTGCGTACTGTAGAAAAAAACAATCCATTATAAAGAATTTACTCTTGCCACCTTCTTAGACATAGAAATTGTGTTGATGACATCAATAAAAAAAACTAAAGTTCTTAATTACTTCAAATAAATTTTAATATTCCCTTTTTGTGTATTATTTAATTTATTAAAAAAAAAATAAAATAGAAGCTAGGATGCGGCAAAATAAAAAATTCTAATTGGTGCCCCTTTTGTAAAAAGCCACAATATTATTAACTTCCCATAGGAAGTTATTGTAATGGGTCCGATTTGTCGAATTGAGTCGAAATAAAAGATTTTTAGAAAGATGTCTGTGCGTGCGTGTATACGTCCGTACGTCCTATTGTCGTATGTCCGTACGTTCGCGATGTTTTTTTCGTCGTCCATAGCTCAAGAACCAGCAGAGATATCGACTTCAAATAAATTTTGTTATACAGATAATAAAGCAAAAAGATGCAGAAAGGGCTCTCAAGAAAATTGCGTGGGAGGTTTTTTTACCATAGCAGTTTAAAAAAAAGTGAAAATTTTGGTTAATCCTAAATATCTCACGAACCAATAACGCTAGAGAAAATTTTATATTATGTATTGTAACGTGATACCAAACAAATATATTTTTGGAAAAAACTCCAATTAACGGTTTTTTTATAAATAAAAAAAAAACGAAAAAAACTATTATTTACCTCGAAAAATTTACAAACAAAAAACGATTTTATCTTCAAAACAATTTTGTGCAACAAAAAATAATGTTTTTAACATCTGGTAAAATTTTGAGTGAAATCTAATTGATAGTTTTTTTTTTTTATAAAAAATAAAAACCTATAAAAAACATTACATTACAAAGTTGGTTAAAATTGATTTTCGACTTAAATATCTTTTCGAAAATTTAAGATTATGGCTTTCAACTAATTTTATCTTATAAGAAATATTATTTTCAACATTCGGTAAAATTTTGAGAAAAATCGAATGGACAGTTTTCTTACAAAAAATAAAAACCTAAAAAAAATATTAATAAAAGTTGGTAAAAATTTATTTTCGACTCAAATATCTTTTTAAAACTTTAAGATATTGGCCTTAAACTAATTTTATCTTTTAAGAAATATTGTTGTCAACATTCAGTAAAATTTTGAGAAAAATCGAATTGACAGTTTTTTACCCAAAAATAAAAAACCTAAAAAAACATTACTAAAAGTTGGTAAAAATTGACTTTCAACTCAAATATCTTTTTAAGACTTTAAGATATATGCTTTAAGCTAATTTTATCTTTAAAAAAATATCGTTGTCAACATTCAGAATTGACAGTTTTTTTACAAAAAAAATAAAACTAAACAAAAATTAATAAAAGTTGGTGAAAATTGATTTTCAACTCAATTATCTTTTCAAGACTATAAGATATTGGCTTCAAACTAATTTTTATTGTTATAAGCAATATTGTTTTCAATATTCGGTAAAATTTTGAGAAAAATCGAATTGACAGTTTTTTTACAAAAAAAAATAAAAACCTAAAAAAAACAATACGAAAACTTAGTAAAAATTTACTTTCCACTCAAATATCTTTTCAAAAATTAAAAATATTGCCTTCAAACTTATTTTATCTCACAGAAAATATTGTTTTCGACGTTCAGTACATTTTTCATAAAAATCCTACAGTCATTTTTTTCATAAAAAATTAAAATGTGCAAAAAAAAGTACGCAAAATTGGTAAAAATTGATGTTCGGTTTTCGATATCTCGTGAACAATTGAAGATATTGACTTCAAATTAATTTTATTCATTCAATTTGTATTTGTTTATATAATAAATAATTTTTTTTAAGAAATCTACTAAAATTGGTAAAAATTGGTTTTCGACTAAAAATCTCGTTAACAAAAAAATAATTTCGAAATCAAACTATTTCATTATATGCAATATATTATTGGTAGCTTTTAAATTTTTAAGAATAATTCAACTGAGAACTTTTTTAACAAAACACGAAAACCTACAAACTTTTAAGCAAGACAGATCGACAAATAGGATGAGAAGTTATCAGTGTGGGTCGCATCCCAGCCTCATTTCAAAATTAATATTATTAAAACAAATATAAAGATATTGGAGACGATAAACCAATTTTACAGTATTTTCGGTAGAACTTCAATTTTTTATAAGATTTACAAAATGTTAAAAACTATAATTTTTTATAAGATGATATAAATTTGGTGTCAATAACTTTCTTTGGTATTTGAGCCGAAAATTAATTTTTGTAATTAGCTAGACATCAAAAACGCACTTTTTTGTACCTTAAAATTATATTTTATTTGTAGAATATTCAAGCTGAAAAATATTTCTGTTTACTTTTTTGATTTAATACAAAATAACTTATTTTTACCAATTCTGTGTGTTATCATAACGTGTCGTTTAAAATTAAATTAAAGTTGATAGCATTATTGACGTATATCTGTTTAGGGATCTTGAAACGCCAATTAATTTACAAGAAATCAACTCGCCTATTAAACAATTAAGAGCAAGTTTAAGGGAGGTCGCAGTTGTCAGGGCGACAACCGAGTTTCTAAAACTATTTCATAAAAAGAGGATGGGATGCGACCCACATTGATAACTTCCCATCCCGTCTGTCGGGGAGAGTACGATAACTTTGGCGACAAAGTTTAATGACGGATTTGTATAGAAAAGTTAAAAAACAAGCATTTTTTACTATGGGAGGGGGTCTATCTACCCCCGTTTAGGCGGTAGGGGCAATTTAAAAAAGTATGTATGTTAAATGGAAAAAAAATAATTAAAAAATAACGGTAATACGTACAATTAAGTATTATACCTTTTTCAAAGCCAACATTTTTGTCTATTAGCTTGTTTTTAAATCAAGTCAAAACTATGCATAGTTTTTGAAAAAAAAATGTTTTAAACTAAAAATGTATGCAAAAAAAATTAAAAAAAAAGATTTAAAGTGTAGTTTTTCAAAACTTTCAAATTATTTACTGTTTTTTTTTTTTTTAGAATTCATTGCTCTTATTTGTTTTTGATCAAAAACTGAAAACTAGATGACTTTATGTCTTCTAGTTCTTGAGAAGATTGAAAATTACCAAAATAAATATTTTTATTAAATTACTTTTTCCTTGCTTAAGTATTAACGTAGTCTTATTTTGATAAGAATTAAATTAAAATAGTAGTTGTGGTTATTTTTAATTTTCTCAAAAACTAAGACATAAAAGCATCTAGTTTTCAGTTTTTGATCAAAAACAAAAAAGAGCAATAAATTCTGAAATAAAAACAATGGTAGATAATCTTGAAAAACCCTCCGCCTTATAGAAATCCCAAAAGAACTGACTGGAAGAAATTCAGTCAAATTGCTAATTCTAAACTGAGCAACTTACCGAATCTCGCAGAATCGATAGTAGACCTTGAATCAAAGGTGAAAACCTTTGAAACTTCTATAAGTAAAACTTTTAGAGTCTCTTGCCCAGTTAAATACAGCCGTAAAACTCTTCCTTCTTGGTGGAATGAAGAACTGTCCAGTCTTAGGAAAATGACGAGGACAATTTTCAACATCTGCCACAAACATAAGTTTTACCAACCGTATAAAGACTCTCTTAAAATTTACAAGAAAGCCCTGTCATCAGCCAAAAGACAAGGCTGGAGAGATTACTGTCAATCAATCGAAGACATAAAGGACTCCGCAAGGCTCAGCAAAGTTTTATCGAAGGAACATTGTAATCCTTCATTTCTAAAAAAGCCTGATGGAACCTGGACAGCCTCTCCAGCCGAATCTCTTGAGCTATTGATGAAGACGCACTTTCCGGGTTGCGAGAGCGATAACCCCGAACCGCGTGAAACCACAGAGCTAAACGTAGCTCATGTGGAGCAAATCAATTCCGTTATAACCAGAGAAAATATTGTGTGGGCCATCAATACTTTCTCTCCATATAAATCCCCAGGCATGGATGGCATACTGCCAGTTATGCTTCAAAAGTTGCATGATGTGGCAGCTCCATGGCTGGAACAAATTTTCAAAGGATGCCTCCTTCTCAAACATGTGCCCATGTCGTGGAGACAGGTCAAGGTAGTTTTTATCCCGAAAGTGGGTAGGCGTGGTCACGAATCCTCGAAGGATTTCAGACCAATAAGCTTAACATCTTTTGTACTTAAAACCTTGGAGCGCATTCTTGATTACCATATTAGAGAAATCCTAGATGGAAGACCTCTCGAAAGCTCTCAGCATGCTTATCTTAAGGGCAAATCTACGGAGACTGCCCTCCATGAGGTAGTGCGTACTGTAGAAAAAAACAATCCATTATAAAGAATTTACTCTTGCCACCTTCTTAGACATAGAAATTGTGTTGATGACATCAATAAAAAAAACTAAAGTTCTTAATTACTTCAAATAAATTTTAATATTCCCTTTTTGTGTATTATTTAATTTATTAAAAAAAAAATAAAATAGAAGCTAGGATGCGGCAAAATAAAAAATTCTAATTGGTGCCCCTTTTGTAAAAAGCCACAATATTATTAACTTCCCATAGGAAGTTATTGTAATGGGTCCGATTTGTCGAATTGAGTCGAAATAAAAGATTTTTAGAAAGATGTCTGTGCGTGCGTGTATACGTCCGTACGTCCTATTGTCGTATGTCCGTACGTTCGCGATGTTTTTTTCGTCGTCCATAGCTCAAGAACCAGCAGAGATATCGACTTCAAATAAATTTTGTTATACAGATAATAAAGCAAAAAGATGCAGAAAGGGCTCTCAAGAAAATTGCGTGGGAGGTTTTTTTACCATAGCAGTTTAAAAAAAAGTGAAAATTTTGGTTAATCCTAAATATCTCACGAACCAATAACGCTAGAGAAAATTTTATATTATGTATTGTAACGTGATACCAAACAAATATATTTTTGGAAAAAACTCCAATTAACGGTTTTTTTATAAATAAAAAAAAAACGAAAAAAACTATTATTTACCTCGAAAAATTTACAAACAAAAAACGATTTTATCTTCAAAACAATTTTGTGCAACAAAAAATAATGTTTTTAACATCTGGTAAAATTTTGAGTGAAATCTAATTGATAGTTTTTTTTTTTTATAAAAAATAAAAACCTATAAAAAACATTACATTACAAAGTTGGTTAAAATTGATTTTCGACTTAAATATCTTTTCGAAAATTTAAGATTATGGCTTTCAACTAATTTTATCTTATAAGAAATATTATTTTCAACATTCGGTAAAATTTTGAGAAAAATCGAATGGACAGTTTTCTTACAAAAAATAAAAACCTAAAAAAAATATTAATAAAAGTTGGTAAAAATTTATTTTCGACTCAAATATCTTTTTAAAACTTTAAGATATTGGCCTTAAACTAATTTTATCTTTTAAGAAATATTGTTGTCAACATTCAGTAAAATTTTGAGAAAAATCGAATTGACAGTTTTTTACCCAAAAATAAAAAACCTAAAAAAACATTACTAAAAGTTGGTAAAAATTGACTTTCAACTCAAATATCTTTTTAAGACTTTAAGATATATGCTTTAAGCTAATTTTATCTTTAAAAAAATATCGTTGTCAACATTCAGAATTGACAGTTTTTTTACAAAAAAAATAAAACTAAACAAAAATTAATAAAAGTTGGTGAAAATTGATTTTCAACTCAATTATCTTTTCAAGACTATAAGATATTGGCTTCAAACTAATTTTTATTGTTATAAGCAATATTGTTTTCAATATTCGGTAAAATTTTGAGAAAAATCGAATTGACAGTTTTTTTACAAAAAAAAATAAAAACCTAAAAAAAACAATACGAAAACTTAGTAAAAATTTACTTTCCACTCAAATATCTTTTCAAAAATTAAAAATATTGCCTTCAAACTTATTTTATCTCACAGAAAATATTGTTTTCGACGTTCAGTACATTTTTCATAAAAATCCTACAGTCATTTTTTTCATAAAAAATTAAAATGTGCAAAAAAAAGTACGCAAAATTGGTAAAAATTGATGTTCGGTTTTCGATATCTCGTGAACAATTGAAGATATTGACTTCAAATTAATTTTATTCATTCAATTTGTATTTGTTTATATAATAAATAATTTTTTTTAAGAAATCTACTAAAATTGGTAAAAATTGGTTTTCGACTAAAAATCTCGTTAACAAAAAAATAATTTCGAAATCAAACTATTTCATTATATGCAAAATATTATTGGTAGCTTTTAAATTTTTAAGAATAATTCAACTGAGAACTTTTTTAACAAAACACGAAAACCTACAAACTTTTAAGCAAGACAGATCGACAAATAGGATGAGAAGTTATCAGTGTGGGTCGCATCCCAGCCTCATTTCAAAATTAATATTATTAAAACAAATATAAAGATATTGGAGACGATAAACCAATTTTACAGTATTTTCGGTAGAACTTCAATTTTTTATAAGATTTACAAAATGTTAAAAACTATAATTTTTTATAAGATGATATAAATTTGGTGTCAATAACTTTCTTTGGTATTTGAGCCGAAAATTAATTTTTGTAATTAGCTAGACATCAAAAACGCACTTTTTTGTACCTTAAAATTATATTTTATTTGTAGAATATTCAAGCTGAAAAATATTTCTGTTTACTTTTTTGATTTAATACAAAATAACTTATTTTTACCAATTCTGTGTGTTATCATAACGTGTCGTTTAAAATTAAATTAAAGTTGATAGCATTATTGACGTATATCTGTTTAGGGATCTTGAAACGCCAATTAATTTACAAGAAATCAACTCGCCTATTACACAATTAAGAGCAAGTTTAAGGGAGGTCGCAGTTGTCAGGGCGACAAATGAGTTTCTAAAACTATTTCATAAAAAGAGGATGGGATGCGACCCACATTGATAACTTCCCATCCCGTCTGTCGGGGAGAGTACGATAACTTTGGCAACAAAGTTTAATGACGGATTTGTATAGAACAGTTAAAAACAAGCATTTTTTTACTATGGGAGGGGGGGTCTATCTACCCCCGTTTAGGCGGTAGGGGCAATTTAAAAAAGTATGTATGTTAAATGGAAAAAAAATAATTAAAAAATAACGGAAATGCTTACAATTAAGTATTATACCTTTGTTTAAAGCCAACATTTTTGTCTATTAGCTAAATCAAGTCAAAACTATGCATAGTTTTTGAAAAAAATTGTTTTAAACTAAAAATGTATGCAAACAAAATTAAAAAAAAAGGTTTAAAGTGTAGTTTTTCAAAACTTTCAAATTATTTACTGTTTTTTTTTTTTAGAATTCATTGCTCTTATTTGTTTTTGATCAAAAGCTGAAAACTAGATGACTTTATGTCTTCTAGTTCTTGAGAAAATTGAAAATTACCAACAAAATATTTTAATTAAATTACTTTTTCCTTGCTTAAGTATTAACGTAGTCTTATTTTGATAGTAATAATCGAATATGGATTAAGATATACCTAGGGTAAATTAATTTTTCTTAAATCCAGCTTAGGTTAGGTTAGGTTAGGTTGCAAGGGGTGTGCACAGCATGAAGCTGTTGCGTACACGGGGGCCTACTGGTCCATTGTGATCCCCTGTAAAAGTAAAAATTTTAGCAACGATGTTCCTCAATTCTGTCGATTAGCGTAGACTGGCTCGTTGACGAACCAGCCTGTGCTATCTATAAATTTCCTCATGCTTGCCATTGAGACCTGTGCTAGATCATCCAGTTCTCCAACAAACCTGTTTCCGAAATGACGGAGTCGGCTGGTTTGGAGGTTCGGACAGTCGCAGAGCAGGTGTTTAATGGTTTCCATTTCTTCCTCATCCTGACAGCTCCTACAAAAATCGGGTGCAAATGCCCCTATTCTATTAGCCATTGTGCCAATGGCGCAATGACCTGTTAGTACACCTATCAAGATTTTAATGTTCTTTTTACTCAGCGATAGAATATACCGAGTTTCTTTTTCATTTGTGTTAAGCCATAAACTTCTAGAGATTGCACAATCGTTCCTGGATTTCCTCTTTTAGTTTAAGGTCTATCTTCCTCTTGAGTACCCCAATCGGGACGAGTGGTCCCCTTACTGAATGGTCGCTACTACTTGTGTCTGCTTTTGACCCTTTCCTGGCTAGTTCGTCTACTATATCATTCCCTTCTATATTGCTATGTCCGGGAACCCAGCAGAGTTTTACCTGGTTAGTGTGGCAGATTTTGTTTAATTCCTTCCTACAGTTTAAAACTGCTTTTGATCTAATAGTCTCACTGGCTAAGGCTTTGATAGCAGCCTGGCTGTCCACGAAAAAAGTAATCTCCGAAGAGCTTAGCTTTTCGTGATGTGCCAATTCAGCTGCTTTTCCAATGGCAAAGACCTCGGCCTGAAAGACACTACAGTCAGCCGGGAGTGTATATGACGCTCTGATGTTGAGAGATTGGCAAAACACTCCAGCACCTGTTCCTGATTCCATTTTTGAACCGTCAGTGTAGAAAGGGATACCCTGTTCACTTATAAGTGAATTGGGATCCCAACCCTGTCTTTCTGGTATGAAAATAGAATATTTTCTGTCGAAATCTAGTAAAGGGGGGATGTAATCGGTGGTCTCACTCAGTCCTGGAATCGTGTCATATCTTTGTAAGATTGACCCGTGGCCATAAGTGCTATGCCTCCAAAAACTCAGTTCTCTTAAACGAATTGCAGTTTTGGCTGCCGTGCACTTTATGAACTCATCCAGAGCCGGGAGGTCCAAGATCGTTTCCAATCCAGCTTGTGGTGTGGATCTTTGAGACCCTGTTATTCCTATACAGGCTAGTCTCTGTACCTTATTCAGGTTCTTGAGATAGCTTGATTTTTCCACCGCCTTCCACCATACAATAGAGCCATAGGTAAGAATGGGTCTGACAATCGCTGTGTACATCCATTGAATGACTTGCGGTCGCATACCCCAACGTACACCGAAGGTCTTTTTGCATGTGTAGAATGCACATAATGCTTTTTTCATTCTTTCCTCCGTATTACGCTTCCATGTAAGCTTGGAGTCAAGGATTACTCCTAGAAATTTAGCTTCCTTAGAAAGTTTTAGAGGAATACCATTTAGTTTGGGAGGGTTGAAGCCCTCCAGTTTCCGTTTCTTCGTGAACAAGACTAGCTCTGTCTTGGTGGGGTTGACCCCGAGACCGTTCTTAGTTGCCCAAGAAGATAAATCCTTTAATGCATTTACCATAATGTTTTCGATTATGGTAAGAAACTTGCCTGATACCAAAACCACTATGTCATCTGCATATGCTACTATTTTAATGCCCTGATCTTTGAACTTTGTGAGAATTTTGTTGACTACGAGGATCCAGAGTAGGGGTGAGATGACTCCTCCCTGTGGTGTGTCTCTAGTAACTGTTTTCTCAATAGTGCTAACTCCTATTTGAGAGTTGATAATTCTGCCATTTAACATGGTGAAGATCCAATCGACAATGACAGATTCAACTCCAACTTCAACTAAGGCAGTCTTGATCGATTCCGTTTTAACGTTATTAAACGCACCCTCGATATCAAGAAATGCTGCCAGTGTATATTCTTTGTGTTCAAGACTTTTCTCAATATGTGAAACTACTTCATGCAGAGCAGTCTCCACTGATTTACCTTTAAGGTAAGCGTGTTGGTAGCTGCACAAGTTGTTTTCGTTGAGAAGTTCTCTAACATGTAGATCAATTATCCTCTCCAGTGTCTTAAGGAGAAACGAAGAGAGACTTATTGGTCTATAATCCTGAGCGGTCGAGTGAGTCGGTTTCCCTGCTTTTGGGATAAAGACTACCTTGACCTTTTTCCAGCTATTAGGGACGTATCTTAGTTTAATACAACTTATGAAGATTACCCTAAGCCACGGAGTTATTACTTTGAGAGCATTTTGAAGAAGAGCTGGGAAAATCTCGTCTGGTCCCGCTGATTTGTAGGGTTTGAATGAGTTTATTGCCCAGATAATCTTTTGCTCAGTAATAATCTGATTTAGTTCTAAATTTGATTCCGTGTGAGTAAAATCCAGCGTGTTCGATTGCAAGCAATCAGAACTTTCTGGGTTTTTACAACCGGGGAAATGAGTTTCCATGAAGAGTTCAAGCGTTTCTAGGCTCGAGTTCGACCATGATCCATCAGGGTGTTTTATGTACCCCGGGATCGTGGGATTAAGGGCCAGGGTTCTACGGAGCCTTGCTGCCTCGCTTGTTTTTTCAATGGATTCACAATGTTTAGCCCACGAATCCTTTTTGGCCTTCCTTAACTCTTTGGTGTAAGTGTTAAGTGCGGCTCTATAAGACTTCAAGTCCTCTTCTAATTTACTCAGTTTAGCTTTATTGAAAAGTTTTCTAACCTCTGTTCTACGTTTCTTTAATGCACCATTCCACCAGGGTGGGTTAGTGGAGTTATTGGAACGAGATAAAGGGCAGTGTTTAAATCCAGCTTATTTAAATGCAAAAGAAACTGCATGCACCCCATCTTGCACCCACCGAACCGTGCCCCCTCCCCCCTTGCACGCACTCCAACTCTCACCCACCCCAAATCCTATAGTGTTCCCAAGCAGGGGGGTTGCAGGGGGCAGCATGCCCCCCTTACAGATCCCACTGTTGCATACACCCAAATTCGCACACACATTACTGTTGCATACACCCAAACTCGCACCTACCATTGTTACTATCAAAATAAGACCACTCAAGCAAAAAAAAAAAAAGAATTAAATTAAAATAGTAGTTGTGGTTATTTTTAATTTTCTCAAAAACTAAAAGACATAAAATCATCTAGTTTTCTGTTTTTGATCAAAAACAAAAAAGAGCAATAAATTCTGAAATAAAAACAATGGTAGATAATCTTGAAGTATTGAAAAATTACACTTTAAACCTTTTTTTTAACTTTTTTTTACTAAAATTTTGAGTTTCAAATTAAATTTTTCAAAAACTACGCATAGTTTTGACTTCAATTAAAAACTGGCTAATAAAACAGAATGTTGGCTCTAAAAAACTGTATAAAACTTAATTGTAAGTATCACCATTTCCATTTTAAATAATAATTTTTTTAAATTGCCCCTACCGCCTAAACAGTAAAACAAACACAGTAAAAAATGCTTGTATTAAGCCCCTCTACCAAAAACCGTTATTATATCTTGGCGCCAAAGTTATCGTACTCGTGCCCGTCTGTCGCTTTGTCTGGCTTAAAAAGTTTGTAGGTTTTCGTGTTTTGTTAAAAAAGTTGTCAGTTGAATTTTTTATAAAAAATTTAAAAATTACCAACAATATTTTGCATATGATGAAATAGTTTGATTTTAAAATCTATTTTTGTTAATGAGGTTTTTAGTCGAAAACCAATTTTTACCAATTTTAGTAGCATTTCTAAAAAGTTTTTATTTCTTATATAAACAAATGCAAATTGGATGAATGAAATTTCGTCGACTTTAAGGCAGCCTTCGATCTAGTCAACAGAAATGCACTTTTTTATAAACTCTCACAAATTGGTCTATCTACAAAATTTATAAAAATAATCAATGAAATGTACACGGACACAAATGCAGCTGCAAGGGCGGATCCAGACTTTTCATCAGGAGGGGGGGGGGGGTCACACACTTAGATGAGTTTTAATAATTGCTAAAATGACAACTTTAGTTATCAAATTATTTTAGAACACTGTTGTCCAGCAAGGTATGGTCTAACTATTTAATTGGGATGACTCCCTACATATGAAAGCATTCCAAGATTCCAACAGTTTTCTAAATATGCCATATTTAAGAGCTAAAACACAATAGTTTAGAGGGTTTTTGGTGCATTTCGCGCAGAAATGTAGGAAATTGTTTTGAAACGTTGCTTTTTTCCAAAAATAAAATACACTTTTCTAGTTTCTATTTCTATTAATGCGAAGAACGCTGCAAAAATTCAAAAATCCAGAAAATGAGAGAGGATCTGATATGTAGAAATGTCGGGCTTTTTTTGACGTAGTTTTTTCGAACTCAATTTTCGGGAGTCTCTTATTACTATCGTTATCAATCTGCTTACTCGTATTTTGATCTTAAAGGCGTCAACAAAATCTAAAAATTGTAGAGATAAAAAGGTTTGGTTCTTGAATTTAAGGAAATAGTTGCATTTAAGTACATAATTTCTCTAAAAAATTAAATTAAATTAAAACAAAGTAAGGTAGGTGAACAAATAAGTTGGGAAGAAAAGCTTTTGTAGCACTCACAAATTACACGTTTCAAAGCTTCAATATCAATAGATATGAAACGTTTATTATGTTTTTAACTTAGCCATTAGTTTAACAAAAGTGTCACTTGATTTTTTTGGGCCATTTGTATTATTGAAATTCGTGTTTAAATCTCAGTTCTAGAGCATCCAAAGTAAATATACTTCAAAAGTAGATTTATTTAATTTTTTAAGATCTTTTGTATTCAACAGAAAACCAAAAAATTCCCGACTGGGTCGCTAGAACTTACTAATTTCTTCCAAAAAGCCTGTTTAAAAATATTTCCCATATTTTAAGATTTAAAAATGTACCTGCAAAATAAGTTTTTCTCAAAAATTTAAATGCCATTTTATTTGCCAAAAAATCTAGATTAACTTACTTTTTTTTTTCGAAAACCATTTTAAATTTTAAATCATAAAAAATCATCATTTTGATCATAAAAAATCATCATCAATTTGATCATTTGATCATTGACAAGATCTTGCACAGAAAATAGAAACATTTTGAAATCGGTCCATTAGTTCTTGAGAAAACTTAAAAACAATATAAAGGTGGTTTAAGGGGTACCCTTCTGGAGCAATTTTTCTTGTAGAAAGAATCCAAATTAAGAACACAAAATTTAGAGAAAGTTTTAGAAAAATCACATGTTTGAACCAACAAATTTGTATGGGGACTGCTGTTATTTTTCGTATTAATAAAATGAAAAAAACGCCTTACACTAATCGGCTGAAAATCTTAATTTCAATCAACACATTTGTTTGGTCTGTAGGGGCCAGAAAAGACAGACGGAAGGAATCGGGGTACCCATTTTTTTTAGAGATCTCTACCGTCGTAATGTCATATTTGATTAAAAGCTCTAGTTTGAAATTGTTTATTAATGCAAAACTTGCAATATATGTAGTTCCTATATGTCGCAAGTAAAAATCACTTCAATAATCACTATTTATGTGTGTCAAAAAAATGTAATAATAAAATTGAATGCTAGTAAGGAATTTAAAGGCAACTTAATATAAAATTGATGATCTTCTTAAGAACCTGAATATTTGCTCTTTTTCTTAGAAACAATTTTTATGAAAATAATTAAAAGCATTACTAAAGTTTTTTTCAAATTCTAAATTGAGTGAAAACAAAAATTTTATTTGTTTTTGACAGCAAACCTCTTTTTGGTGAATGTCGTTAAATTACTAATAAATCTTTAGATGAAATCTTTACTTCTACAACTTAACTGTATAAGCTTTATGGCTCATATGACCCCCCCCTGGATCGTCCATTGGCCAAAAGTTGATGAATTTGTGCTGTGTTTTTGGAATAGGGCTGAATATCCGATTCATATTATGTTCTTGGTCCAATCTTCAGTCAAAATTAGTACTTTTAGCAACAAAGTTTAAGGAAGTAAAATACAAATGTTGTTTTCATATACAAAAAATAAATAATTCAAAATATAATGGGGGTCATATCCATTAACGCAATACGATTAGTTTCGAATTGAAGGGAATTCCTACAAAAAAGCAAACAAATTATCTCCCAGGGGGGGCATGACCCCTACGACCCCCCCCCTGGATCCACCATTGTGCAGCTGTTTGGTATGGCAGAATCTTCTCTGAGTGGTTTCGAACAAGTACTGGTGTGAAACAAGGCTGTCTCCTCAGTGCTTTGCTGTTTTCATTGTTTATCAATGATATAGTAGATGATCTGCCTGGAGGAATAAGAATCGCTAATTTGAGTACAAATGCTTTGTTATATAATGATGATATAGTTATTCTCTCTGAATCACCAGAAAACTTACAATTAATGATCAATCCGTCATCAAGTTACTGTAAGAGATGGGGACTAACCATTAACACTGAAAAATCAAAAATTATGGTCTTCTCAAGATCCTCACATGCTCAAAACCTAAGGAGATATAGTTATGACGAGAAACATCTAAAGCTAAAGAGATTAAATATTTGGGTGTAAGGCTGAATCCAACTCTAGATTTCAGTAAACACCTCACTGAGAAACCCAATAGTTCGCAAAGCTTACTAAATCTATCATGGAAAAATGTTTTCTCAAACAAAGGAATAATTCTTTCAACGAAATATAAAATATTTGATTCGGTGGTAAAATCAACTCTGATGAGCACGGTTATAAAAGTTCTTAAAAAAAAACTCTTCAATTTACCCCGAAACACACCTAGCTACGCAATTTACCTGGAAACTGGACTACCAAAGATATTTCCAAATACACTGAAGTCACAAGCTGACTTCATACTTAAAATCTGCAGCAATTTATCAAGAACCAAGGATTACAAAAAAATGCCCTTATACGAGTTGAGGAACAAGGACTGGTGGTATGCAAAATGACAATCTATTGGTGAATCTTGTGGAGAGACATTACATATTGACTTGAACAACGTAAACAATTTGAAGGAACAAATTTATCGGATCATTCAAAAAATGAGGACTCTACTCGAGATGCATTTATTGCAAGAGCTCGTGAGTCTGACAGCAGAGTTTTATATAGCCTAAACAACAGGAACTACTTCCATGATTCACTAAGCTATAATGAAATAACTATGATCTTTAAAGTAAAATGCGAGCTCCTTGGCGTTAATGGAAATCCTTATAATGGAAGCTTGAATCAATTTTGCCCGCTCTGCAACCTGAAATCGAAGGAAGATTGTTTTCATGTCATTAGTGTATGTCCAGTATTCAAGCCGCAATGGCTTAATTTCCTGAAAACATTCATTAACTATGCAAGAGACTATCAATATTCTTAATGAGTGCGACTGAAAAACGTTAAGCAATTTTTTAAAACAAGTATAGAATGCTTATAATGTCGGAATTCATTTAATTTTTGTAATTATTATAAATTTGGTAACCAGGCTGACGGCTTAGCCATAACTATTATACAATTGTACACATTTGTTAACTAATGAATACAAATAAATGAATTATGTATTTACTTACTACTCACTTAATTTGAAGTCAATATCTTCTATTATTCACGAGATATCAAGAACACGACATCAATTTTTCCCAATTTCGGTTAGGTATTATTTTTTGTAGATTTTAATTTTTTATAAAAAAACTGACTGCTGGATTTTTATAAAAAATTTACTAAATGTAGAAAACTACATATATTTTCTGTGAGATAAAATTAGTTTGAAGCCAATATTTTTAATTTTTAAAAAGATATTTGAGTCAAGAGTAAATATTTACCAAGTTTTAGTATTGTGTTGTTTAGGTTTTTATTTTATGTAAAAGTAACAGCCAATTTGATTTTTCTCAAAATTTTGGGAACATGTCAAAAACGTTATTTTTCGTTGCATTAAATTATTTTGGAGATAAAATCATTTTTTGTTCGTAAATAATTCAAAGTGACAAATATTTTTTGTTCATTTTTTTTGATTTAAAAAAAAATGCTAATTGATTTTTTTTTTCCAAAAATATACATACATATTTGGTTTCATGTTACAATATATAATATAAAATTAAATAAATTAGGTGGTGCAACAGTCGGTTGAGAACTAGGGCCTAGTGACTTACAACTTTCAACCATTCCTGTGTGCGAGTAAAGTTGTCAGAGATAGAAGGGACCTAAAGTTTAAAGCCGAATCCGAACGGCTTATTTGAGAAAGCACTTTTCATGACAAGAATTACTATTGGAGAATTTGGCAATTCCTCGCAAGAAGCAGTACCCGTGAAAAAAACTTTAGTTGGCATAGGCAGGGATGTTCGATCCCAAGACCTCTGGCATGACAGTCCAACTCACTAACCATCATGCTACGGGTACTACTGTTTTTTAAATTGCTATGGTAAAAAAAAACACCCTCAGTTTTATTGAGAGTCCTTTCTGCATGTTTCTGCATTTTTATCTAGATAACAACATTTATTTGAAGGCGATATCTCTACTGGTTCTATGAGATATGGACGCCGAAAAAAGCCTCCCGAACGTACGGACGTACACAAGAACGCATTGGCATCTCTCTAAATATCTTTTATTTAGACTCTAGGAACCTTGAAACGTCGAGAAATGTAAACATTTTTTTTTTTTTATGAATTATCCATAATTTTTGTTTATATTATAAAAATTCAGAAACGAAGTAGATTTTTACTTCTTGGGAGCGGGAGCGGCCTTCTTCTTGGCAGCCAACTTCTTTTTCCTTTCGGCTAAGGCCTTGGACAACATCTTTGAGCGGTTAGCCTCGGCTTTAACGGCGACATTAGCGAAGTGGTGTTTGGGCAATACAACGTTGTTTTTCTTGGCGTTCAACAACACTCGGTTGATCTTCCTCTTTTCGGCGGCCAAGAGAGCACGACGCTTGAGAACCTCAGCGTACGGGTTCAACTTGATCAACTGGCGGGTGTTGCTCATTGGATTCAGACGACGCACGCGACGGAATACCCTCTTCTTGGGATCGCGCAACACCATCCTGATCTCCTCTGATTTCAACAGACGAGCCAAATTGGTGTTGGCCATCTTAGGCTGGGGCAGATTGTATCCCTTCTTCAAGGTGGATGGAGTCTTCCATGTGCCGAACAATTCGTTAAGGCGTTGGAATGCAGACTCGGTCCAGATGACAAAGCGTCCAACATGACCACCAGGGGCCAACTTCAAGAGGTTCATCTTGTCAACGTTCATGGTTTCAATACCGGGGATGTTACGGAAAGCCTTTCGGAGACCTTCGTCCTTGGAGTAGACGACCAAAGGTCCACGGCGAGCAATACGACGACGGTCACGCATGGTACCACGTCCAGCACGGAAGCGCTGGGATTTGTACACCTTTTGGATGTCAGCCCAGATCTTCATACGTCTCAAGAAGACAACAGCCTGTTTGGTCTTCTGCAACTTTTGGACCTCATCGAAAACAACCAATGGGAACTCAGAGACTCCATCGATGATGTGTCCCTTGGATTGAACCAAAGCTGGTACGCCAGAAGCGGCGATAGCTGAAACAACGGCGGCGTAGCGACGTTGGTTCACATTGATCTTGCGGTGCCACCTGCGGAAAGTCTTGGTTGGGGCAAACATACGACCACCACGACACATGTTACTGAAAGCACCCTGACCGGAGCGATGAGTACCACCACCACGGACACGAGGAATACGGGCAACAGCACGACCAGTACCCCAGGATTCAGCAGAGGTTTGATGACCTGCAAGTTCGCTGACAGCATAAGCTTGACGCTTGTTGCGGCGCATCAATTGATGAACCTCATTGACAACATCGGGGCGAATTGGTGCCTTGAATACAAATGGGAGCGGGAGGTAGATGTTCTTGTCCTTGATTTGCTCATTTTTGTCCGTAAAGACGGAGACCAAATGTCTGGCGTTGGCTAAACTCATTTTATTTGGTTAAATATCCCAAATTTTAATATTTTATTGTCTGCAGTAGCAGAAACGTCCTGTATTAAAGAATGACGGACTAAAATTCGAAAAATCGGACCGATTACAATAACTTCCTATGGGAAATTAAAAAATGATACAAATTGTGTTGTATAACCTTCAGCAGCTGCCTCTTTAGGAAATTTACATTTTCTTTCATATTCTAAGGGCAGGCAGCAATTTTTGGGATTGGGGTGATAACCAAAATTCATACCCATGTATGTGTAGATATACGCATTTGTTTTCTCATTCCGATTCTAGCTTTTGTGCTAAGAGTTTCTTTATTTAATTGTTGTTCTTTGTTTCTTGATTACAACGCCTGGTTCAACGAGTGGTAAATATGCTGAAGCTAGGAATATCTCAAAGGACTTTTGCAAATCGAATCGGTGTGTCGAGGCGAGCTATCCGAAATGTGTGGGAACGTTTCTAGGAAACCGGGAGTGTAGCAAGGAGAACAGGATCAGAAAGAATTCGAGCCACAACGCAGCAAGAAGACCAATACATTGGAATAATTGCACGTCGGGAGCGTACTTTAACCGCCCGGGCTTTACAAACTCAACTGCAGCAGTCAACTGGCACTCAAGTCAGTGATCGAACCTGTCGCAATCGACTCCACAAAACTATGGTCAACGTTTCAGAGTGCGTGCTTTTCGGCCGAAAGGTTACACCGGCCCATGCGGCAGAAGGATTAAGGTTCGCCCGTGAGCGTTCAAATTGGACCATGGACAACTGGAGGTCTGAACTGTTTACAGACGAATGCAAAATCAATTTTTTCAGTTATGATAAATGAGTACGAGTGTGGAGAGGAAAGAAGAACGTTTTAGCGAGCTGTGCATTAAAGGAAGTGACCGATTTGAGGGCCTTAGTGCTATGGTATGGGCTAGAATAAGTTTGCTAGGCAGAACAGAGCTCATTATTCTGGATGAGGGCACCGTTACAGACGTGTTAAAAAACCTTATTTATTAGGTCGTTACTGGTATTTCTTTTCAAAATTTAAAGCCTCCTTTTGATTTAAAATTTATCAGTCCCATTCTGTTATACAATTCAAATGAACATTTCGATTCCCGTAAATTTTTCATTAAATTTGCCTTAGGCTCATATTTTTAAGATTTTTCAAAATGCAAACCAAACCATTGAAACAACTAATAATAACCTCCTTTTGGAACCTTTGCTAAGTAGTGAGCCGGATCGGATACAAGATATCACGAATTACACTACCAACCATTAGGATGAGGCCACACATTTTTTAATCGATTTTCTCTTTTTATAGCTGGTGGGAGTGTTTCACTCGGAAACGTTTACTACCTGTGAATAGGTATGTATTTCACCATAAAGCGTGCAGAAGTTTACAAGTGCATCAACTTGTATTTCCATGATCAGAGAAAGGATGAGCTTATTTTGGAAAGACGTCATGGTGTGGGAGTTATAACCTACTATGACAATCTAATTCTAGTTTTTGTTCACAATAATGAACGTTATCAACTATAAATGTTTGCTGGAACGGTAATTTTTAAAAATTAAGAGCATTTCTGGACCTCTGTCTCGGATTTTCCAAAAAAACAATGCCCCCATTCACACTTCGAGGGTTGTTGAATTCAATCAGAAGACGTGGAACTTTTGCCATAGCTGAAAGGGAGAAAGGAACACCGACTTCTCAGAAAGAAAAACAGGGAACATGAGATGCGTCCAGTCGAAGATGTATAGAGTTTCAAAAGCATAAATTAAGTTCGAAAATTTTATAAGCAGGCCAAATTCACAAGTGCATAAACCTCGAACCGAAGACTGCAACGACGCACGTAAGTGGAAAAATCATAGTCAATGCAGAGGATATTGAAGGACCACTTCTGCAGACTATGACGGCGAGGGCTAACCGAATTCCAATGTCAGGCAGGATGATCCATTCAACATAGCAACGAAAGCCCACAATCCCTTCTTACCGAAGTAAAGTAAAGATTGCCATATCTAAGCTGAAGTCTAACAAAACCGCTGGAGCAGATGTCTTGAATGTTGGTCTTTTCAAAGCAGCTAGAAATAATTTGGTTAGAAGCATGCACCAACTTATCTGTAAATTATGGTCGTAGGAGAGCATAAATGGAACCTCAGTGTTGCTGGCCTGATACTGAAAATAAGGAGACCCTCTAAGCTGCACCAACTATAGCGGAATCAGTTTCCTTAACATCCTTAAGAAAATTTTCTCTACCGTAATATGTGAACGTCTAAAGTCTATCGTCAACAACCTGAAACGTCCTTATCAGTGTGAAAAAAACCCAAGAACATCAAATCGACATCCACCTTTTTTTCATCGATTTCAAGGCCGCATACGACTTCACTTCTACACGGAAAAACTATGTAGTCATGTCTAGTTTTGGAATCGTTGCCAAACTCATCCGTTTGTGCAGGAAGATCATGGAGAATTCGCGCTGCTCCATAAAAGTTGGAAACAACTTAACTTACTTACTTGAAAGAAGAATATAGAGCTACCACGTCAGCACTAGAGGTACTATCTTTTAAAAGTCTGTCCAATTACTCGAATATGCTGGTGACATTGAAATAATCGGAAGAACTCAGCCTGATGTCAATGGGGCTTTTGTGAGTATTGAAACAGAGGCGGTATAAATGGGCTTAGCGGTTAATGAGGGCAAATTACGTGCTACGATCAAGGAAAGTAACTACAATACTGACGTATCGCTCAAAACGTCACCATCAACAGACCTAACTTTGAGGTAGATAAGGACTTTGTCTACCTAGGCTCCGCTATAAACGCAGAAAATAACACCAACGCTGAGATCAAACGAAGAATTACTTTTGCTAACCGCTGTTTCTTTGGACTCAGAAAGCCCTTTCTCGAGCAACCAAAGTGTCGCTATATAAGACCCTTTTCATTCCCGACCTGCTATGTAGTGTAGAAGCATGAACTATGACAAAAGCGGATAAAAGAATCTTGGGTGGTTTCGAGAGAAAAGTTCTTCGCTTGATCTACGGTTCCGTATTCATAAAAATGAGAAGATGGAACGACGACGTATAAAAGTTCTATTCCTGAGATGGCTGGGCGGCCCTGAAAGTCCGTTTTGTGCGAATAACCTAAGACATCCAAGTGACGCATTACTAATGGTTGTGGCAATTGTTTAATTTTATGTTAACTTTTATTTGGATTGTTAAGGTTTTTTAATCTTTCTTTTGTATTTTGTTTTCTAAATAATAATCAAATAAGTCAAATTGAAGACAACATGTGTATCGATGTTTTTGGATTCTCCACGACCCGCTTGCAAGAATTCGTCACATTCGCTTCAGTTCGTACGGGTCTTCAACAGCTCCTTTTAGACGAAATCGTGCCACCAGTGCCGTAATCGTTGTTTGGTTAAAGTAGTCGAGTTTAGTACCCTAAGACGCTGTATTTAATTTTAGTAAATTTCCCAAGTTTGTTCTTTAAGCTTGTACCTTAAAAAATGAAAAGAAAACAATTAAAAACAGAAGTATAATTATAAGTTTTTTAAAATAAGGAAGTCACTTTTCGGATGTTCAAAATGGTAGACATGTGCATTCAAGAGGACACAAGCGTCCACAGGTTTTTCTCAAAACCAACCTCTGTCTATCAACTCCTACTCTCACCTCCCCGTGGTGAACATCGGGTGCCTAGTACCTCAACTGGAGATTGGGTTCCAACCCCAGTGGAAAGTTGTTGGGGGCAGCAAACGAGAGAGGGGGGGAGAGGTGCGTCCACTAAGGCACCTCTCCTTATCCAGACGGCAGCGGAGGAATTCCCGAGATGGAATCAACGGTGGCGTCTACAGTTGCAGTAAGACTGAACTACTTAGTGAACACCTTATAGGGCTTCTACGACTTATTTGGAGCCCAGGCCTATAAGGAGCGGTTTATCCGGCTCCCCGTCCTTGGAGTTATACTAAGGATCTGGCCCTCCAGGTTGGGGGTTGTGCCGTCAGGGTGACTTCCTGACCACTTAAAAATCTTATAGTTGCGAAGCACCAACAAGCCTCGGATACGGACGGATTTACTGCTGACAACCAACGCAAACGAATTAAGGACAACGAACTTCGGATATGCACGTGGAATGTTAGGTCCCTTAACAGACCACGTGCAGCCGAAGAATTAGCGGAGGCCCTAGACTGCTATAAAGCAGACATCACCGCCATCCAGGAAATACGATGGAATGGGCCGGGCAAAAAGAGGATGAAAAACTGCGATATCTACTATGGTGACTGCTACCGCGAAAACCAACAGCGCTTATTTGGATGCGGCTTCGTCATTGGAACCAGACTTAGGCAACAAGTCTTAAGCTATAGGTGCATCAACGAGCGCCTCATGACCATCCGCATCAAGGCTAAATTCGGCAACATTAGCCTGATATGCGCGCACGCCCCCACAGATGAGAAGGATGACAACACCAAAGATATGTTCTTCGAGCTCTTAGACAAAACATACGAACAGTGTCCTAGCTACGATATTAAAATTGTCCTGGGCGATTTTAATGCCAAGCTAGGAAGGGAAGACATCTTTGGTGAAATAATCGGGAAAAACAGCCTGCACGACAACACTTCCGACAACGGATTCAGGCTCATAGATTTTGCTGCGGGGCGAAACGTCATGGTAGCCAGTACGCGTTTTCCACACCTCAACATCCACAAAGGAACTTGGAGATCTCCAGATCAATCTACCGTCAACCAGATTGAACATATTGCGATCGACGCCAGACACGCTTCCAGCATCATGGATGTCCCAACTTTCCGAGGAGCTAACATCGACTCGGACCACTACCTTGTTGTAGCCAAGGTAGCACTTCGGGTTTCCAGGCCCAAGGCAAAACAGGGAGATGTTGGGAGAAGGTACAACGTCGAACGGCTACAATCGCAAGAGATTGTCAAATCCTTCTCCGACCGAGTTACAAGTAACCTCTCTCGAAGTTCTGTGCCGCCAACACAATGTATAGAAAACCAGTGGCAACATTGCCAAGACGCACTCAGAGAAGCCGCCTCTGACGTGCTGGGTTTCAAGCGACCACCAACAAGGAACCCCTGGTTTGATGAGGAATGTCGGCAGGCAAATGCAGCCAAACAACAGGCACGCAAGGCGGCGCTGCATAAAAGGACGAGAGCTGCTCATGAGCTCTATGAGCAGAAGAGGCGAGAGGAACACCGACTTCTCAGAAGGAAAAAGAGAGAGCATGACAAGCGTGCGGTCGAAGATGTTGAGAGGTTTAAAAGCAGAAATGAAGTTCGAAAGTTTTATGAACAGGTGAAACGAAATTCACAAGTACATAAAACTAGAACCGAAGGCTGCAAAGACGAAAGTGGAAACATCATAGTGGAACCGCAGTCAATGCTGAGGATATGGAAGGACCACTTCTGCAGACTGTATAACGGCGACGACGAACCGAATTTCGCTGTCAGGCAGGATGATCCATTCAACATAGACGACGAAAGCCAACAATCCCGTCCTCCCGACTTAGACGAAGTAAAGATTGCTATATCTAAGCTGAAGTTTAACAAAGCCGCTGGAGCGGATGGCTTGAATGCCGAGCTCTTTAAAGCAGCTGGAGATAAGTTGGTTAGGAGCATGCACCAACTTATCTGTAAGATATGGTCGGAAGAAAGCATGCCCGATGAATGGAACCTCAGTATTGTTTGCCCGATCCTGAAAAAAGGAGACCCTCTAAACTGCACCAATTATAGAGGAATCAGTCTACTTAACATCGCTTATAAAATCTTCGCTTCCGTAATATGTAAACGTCTAAAGCCCATCGTCAATAACCTGATAGGTCTTTATCAGTGTGGTTTTAGACCAGGAAAGTCTACCGTTGATCAAATACGAGTATTCACATTACGGCAGATCCTGGAAAAAAACCAACAACATCAAATCGATACCCACCATCTTTTCATCGATTTCAAGGCCGCATATGACAGTATCTACAGGGACGAACTGTATAGAGCCATGCCTAGTTTTGGCATCCCTGCCAAACTCGTCCGTTTGTGCAGGATGACCATGGAGAATTCACGCTGCTCCATAAAGGTTGGAAACAACTTAACTGAACCTTTCGATGTCAAAAAAGGTTTTAGACAAGGTGATGCGCTGTCATGTGATTTTTTTAACATCGTACTTGAAAGAATAGTGCAAAGCTCACACGTCAACACCAGAGGCACTATCTTTCAAAAGTTTGTCCAATTACTAGCATATGCTGGTGACATTGACATAATCGGAAGAACTCAGCGTGATGTCAATGGGGCTTTTGTGAGTATTGAGGCAGAGGCGGCAAAAATGGGTTTAACGGTTAATGAGGGCAAAACAAAGTACATGCTGTCATCAAGAAAGGACCTACAACACCGACGTCTTGGTCAAAACGTCACCATCGACAGACGTAACTTTGAGGTAGTCAAGGACTTCGTCTACCTAGGCTCCGCTGTAAACGCAGAAAACAACACCAGCGCTGAGATCAAACGAAGAATAACTCTTGCTAACCGCTGTTTCTTTGGGTTAAGAAAGCAATTGAGTGGAAAAATTCTCTCTCGAAGGACCAAAGTGTCGCTATATAAGACCCTTATCATCCCCGTCCTGCTATACGGTGCAGAAGCATGGACTTTGACAAAAGCGGATGAAAGCACCTTGGGTCGTTTCGAGAGAAAGATTCTTCGTGTGATCTACGGTCCCGTATGCATCGAAGGGAAGTGGAAGAGAAGATGGAACGACGAGCTGTACGGGCTGTACAGCGACGTAGACTTAGCAAGAAGGGTAAAAGTCCAACGACTAAGATGGCTAGGTCACGTAGAGCGCATGGAAACCAATGCTCCGGCCCGGAAAGTCTTCGAATCCACACCCACAGGACAGCGCATTAGAGGTAGACCGCGAATCAGGTGGCGCGCACAAGTGGAAGGTGACCTCACCCAACTCGGAGCGCGAAACTGGAGACATCTAGCTAGGGACCGAGCTAGATGGAGAAGTTTGTTGCGTGAGGCCCTAGTTCACACAGGACTGTAGCGCCACCTTAAGTAAGTAAGTAAGTAAGTCACTTTTCGTTTTCACCCATTCCTCTTAGGAGACATCTAAAATATGATTTTTAACTTATTCTTCTGTACAAAATCATTATCATTCACTAAGTTTGAGAACAAGAAACAGTGGTAGCCATATTAAGTATGATGACTCAAAATATCTAATTTCACAGCGATCATGTCAAAAAACATTATTAACTTTAACAAATTTAGCCAAGTGTAACCCTTTTAGGGTTTATTGAATTTCAAAACGGACTTGTGACATAATACGAAACTCTTTACATATATTAATTTTGATTTTTTTTTCAAATGGCTTCAAATTTCTCAACTTAATTTAAATTTTTGAAATATATTTCAGATGTATATCCCGAGAATAGCACCAACGTTTTTATTGCCCCAGAATTAACCGATGCTAGTCGAGTTCAACTCTTTCACTTTCCAAATGGAGCCGTGCGAATAGGCAACGATGTATGTTTTATAATCAAGCGCAACGGTGTTAAAGGAAACTTTGAAGTTAAGGTACATTATATACAAATATCACAATAAAGAATAAAAATGATTACAAAATTTTAGTTGGAAAATCCATCGGGAGTCTTGAGTCCTATTCCACTGAGAATAATTGATCCAGAACGTTTAGAAGTGTCCTTCAATTTAAATCAACTAGGATTATATCGGGTTCATATAAGTTGTAATACAGTAACATTACCAAGATCTCCTTTTATGATTGTCGTTATATCTGGAGATCCTGAACATGAAAACAAAGCTGAAGGTATTGTATATGTACATATTTTTTGGGTAAAATTTTCAAGTTAAAAGTATAAATTTCTACCGTTAGTTCCCGTCTTCAAATCTGATGCATCAAAAGTAACATATCGTGGAGCTAATTTAGATATAATTAAAGTCAATCAACGCAACGAATTTACCATTGATGGCTCTGAGGCTGGTAATAATATTCTTTTTGTTGGAATTTTCGGACCCAAAGGACAATGCGATGAGGTTGTTATAAAACATTTGGGTAGGAATATCTACAGAGTAACATATCAGGTTCAAGATGCTGGAGAATACATTCTGGCTGCCAAATGGGGAGATGATCACATCCAAGGATCACCTTTTAATTTAACAGCTCAGTGATAAACAAAACAACAAATTTATATAATTATGGGCAAGATATTTGTTTGCAAGGAGATATTTATGTATGATAGAATATGAATATAATTTTAGGTTAATTTCAATGTTATGAAGATGACTTTATAGTAATTTCAAGTTACAAAACGTGCGGTGTTAAGTATTATTTTTTACGAAACCATCATAATTTGAAATTATAAAAAAATATAAGAATTTTATTTAAAAATAATGTATATGTATATTTTATTACTAGTTTTTGGACCGGTACCGTCCGTCGCGTCAACGTGGCAGTTTAATGCATCGTATCACTTCAATTTCAGTAGAATTCTAACTAAAGGTAAAACAATTACTAATTTTCTTATTTTTTCTAGCTAAGAAAATAAAATTTCAGACTTGTATTCTTAAAAAAAATGTTTTCACACAAATTTCTCGTTTTTCGTTTCAGAACTTTTAAGATTTTATTTATCAACTACTCTTTTGCTCATAATTTAAAACAAAGCTCAGTTGATTTCTGGCTCTAAGTTGCGTGAGGTCACTTTCCACTTGTGCGCACCACCTGATTCGCGGTCTTCCTCTACTGCGGTGTCCTGTGGGTGTGGATTCGAAGACTTTCCGGGCTTCACACGAAGAACTTTTCTCTCGAAACGACCCAAGGTGCTTTCATCCGCTTTTGTCATAGTCAATGCTTCTGCACGTACAGCAGGACAGGGATTATCAGGGTCTTATATAGCGACACTTTGGTCCCTCGAGAGAGGGCTTTGCTACTCAATTGCTTTCTTAGCCCAGCGGTTAGCAAGAGTTATTCTTTGTTTGATTTCAGCGCTGGCGTTATTTTCTGCGTTGATAGCGAAGCCTAGGTAGATGAAGTCCTTGACTACCTCAAAGTTACGTCTGTCGATGGTGACGTTTTGACCGAGACGTCGGTGTTGTAAGTCCTTTCTTGACGACAGCATGTACTTTGTTTTGCCCTCATTAACCGTTAAACCCATTTTTGCCGCCTCTGCCTCAATACTGACAAAAGCCCCATTGACATCACGCTGAGTTCTTCCGATTAATAATCAATGTCATCAGCATATGCTAGTAATTGGACAGACTTTTGAAAGATAGTGCCTCTAGTGTTGACGTGGGAACTCTGCACTATTCTTTCAAGTACGATGTTAAAAAAATCGCATGACAGCTCATCACCTTGTCTAAAACCTTTTTTGACATCGAAAGGTTCTGTTAAGTTGTTTCCAATCTTTATGGAGCAGCGTGAATTCGCCATGGTCATCCTGCATAAACGGACAGGTTTGGCAGGGATGCCAAAACTAGACATGGCTCTATAAAGCTCGTCCCTGTAGATACTGTCATATGCGGCCTTGAAATCGATGAAAAGATGGTGGGTATCGATTTGATGTTGTTGGTTTTTTTTCCAGGATCTGCCGTAATGTGAATACTCGTATTTGATCAACGGTAGACTTTCCTGGTCTAAAACCACACTGATAAGGACCTATCAGGTTATTGACGATGGGCTTTAGACGTTTACGTATTACGGAAGAGAAGATTTTGTAAGCGATGTTAAGTAGACTGATTCCTCTATAGTTGGTGCAGTTTAGAGGGTCTCCTTTTTTCAGAATCGCGCAAACAATACTGAGGTTTCATTCATCGGGAATGCTTTCTTCCGACCATTATCTTACAGATAAGTTGGTGCAAGCTCCTAACCAAATTATCTCCAGCTGATTTGAAGAGCTCTGCATTCAAGCCATCTGCTTCAGCGGCTCTAGGTTTATGGACTTGTGAATTTCGTTTCACCTGCTCATAAAACTTTCGAACTTCATTCCTGCTTTTGAACCTCTCAACATCTTCGACCGCACGCTTCTCATGCTCTCTCTTTTTCCTTCTGAGAAGTCGATGTTCCTCTCGCCTCTTCTGCTCATAGAGCTCATGAGCAGTTCTCTTCCTTCTTGGCAGCGCCGCTTTGCGTGCCTGTTGTTTGGCTGCATTTGCATTCCTCATCAAACCAGGGGTTCCTTGTTGGTGGCTGCTTGAAACCCAGCACGTCAGAGGCGGCTTCTATGATTGCATCTTGGCAATGTTGCTACTGGAACGTCGAGAGAGGTTACTTGTAACTCGGTCGAAGAAGGATTTGGCGATCTCTTGCGATTGTAGCACGTTGTATCTTCTCCCAGCATCTCCCTGTTTTGCCTTGGGTCTGGAATAACGAAGTGCTACCTTGGCTACAGCGAGGTAGTGGTACGAATCGATGTTAGCTCCTCGGAAAGTTCAGACATCCATGATGCTGGAAGCGTGTTTAGCGTCGATCGCAATATGGTCAATCTGTTTGACGGTATATGTGGAGAACTCCAAGTTCCTTTGTGGATGTTGAGGTGTGGAAAACCCGTACTGGCTACCATGACGTTTCGCCCCACAGCAAAATCGATGAGCATGAATCCGTTGCATGTTGACAGCATGCTGTTTTTCCCGATTATTCCACCAAATATGTCTTCCCTTCCTAGCTTGGCATTCAAATCGCCCAGGACAATTTTAATATCGTAGCTAGGACACTGCTCATATGTTTTGTCTAAGAGCTCGAAGAACATATCTTTGGTGTTGTCATCCTTCTCTTCTGTGGGGCGTGCGCGCATATCAGCCTAATGTTCGAATTGAGCAGCATTTTAAACGTATGTGATTTGAAATAAACATAGATTTTTGCTTTCACTCTTGGAGTTGCAACAAATTTGTTTTTAACTGTAATTGTAATTGTAACAGGAGTAACATGAAAATTAATTTCAATGCGTATTGACTATAAGTTGTGGTCCCGGTTGTTTTACTACCGAAGTAGTTAAATAAATAAACTATGTGGCTCAACAGTCCGTTGAAAACTAGGGCCTATTGACTTACAACTAAACTATTCCTGAGTCCGACTAATGTTGCCAGGTATTGAGGGGACCTACAGTTTTAAGCCGAATCCGAGCGACTATTTTTAGAAAGCACTTTTCATGACAATAATTACAAATTTTACAATTCCTCGCAAGAGGCAGGGCTTTTCAGGAATATTAAGATTATTCCATTGAGGCATTTGTACTACTGCAGTCTTAAAAATGTTCTGCATAAAGTGTGGGTATTATCAGAGTTTTTTAGCTGACTCGCGTAATTTATGAAGCTATTCAGCTTGTTTGGTCAATATACCCCCCTTTCTACTCATTTCGAAACTTTTACGCTATCGTCGCTGGCAAATTGCATAATAAACTGCATTTAAACTTAAAGCTTTCTTAAAGCAAGGTAAACTTGGCTACTGGTTTTTACTCATGGTGAAATTTTTATTTGTATCTCTCTTAATTTTGTTTTTAACTTCTTAAGTCTATTAAATTAATTTTGTTAAAATTCTTGGGTTTATTAGTTATTTTAAAACTTAATTTTAATTAAGACGGTACCACATGCCACACAGCACGCGCAACAATGGACTTATTAAGAGGCGAGTTCGGTGAACATTTTATTTCACGTTCGGGACCGGTCAATTGGCGGTCTATATCGTGCGATTTAACGCCTTTAGACTATTTTTTTGTGGGGCTATGTTAAAGTTTATGTCTATAGAGACAAGCCCGCTTTAATTGACGCATTAGAAGACAACATTGAAGCATTTGTTCGTGAGATACCGGCCGAAATGTTGGAAAGAGTATGCCAAAATTGGACTAAGCGGATGGACCATTTGAGGCGCAGTCAAGGTCAACATTTGCCTGAAATAATCTTCAAATATTAAATTATATGGACCGTTACTATCGATTCAAATAAAGATTTCATGCATTTTTCTGAATTGTATATGTTTTTTTTTAACTTTCCTATAGCTTTTAAAAAATCACCTTTTATGTGCTGTTTAATGAGAAGGAATAAGTCTCACGAATTCCAATTATCAAGAACTTGATCTAATCATTAGAAAACAATTCACCTCACCTACTGGTTACTTTGATAACCGAAAAAATGCTTCCTACTTAGGTATAACTCCAACCAATTTTTAAAATAATTTGTTAGTTTTTTTTTAATAGAAAAATTTAAAACAATATCATAAGTTAAGTTTTGAGCGCTTAATAATTGGTAGTGAATAAATTGAATAATAGACTTTCTGTGATGAAATTTTAAACTGAAATGTTGGTTTCTGTTTCGCTTTTGTTAAAATGTTTTGGGGACCTACTAAATAAAAAAGATTCGCAATAATTTCCTTCATATAACGTACGGAAAGAGTTGTCTTGCTTTAAAAATCACAAGGAACTGCAATAATGCTCGAATTCGGTAAGCAAGAGTAGATGACGGGACAAAAAGTGGTCCCCTCACACTTTGTCCGCATTTGTAAACTTATAAAAGCAGTACGAAAACGATTCCAACTAAGTGCCCAGAGAATTAAATATATTCACCAGAACATTATCTATGCTCATTAGGGAGCATCTATACATAAGGGACGCTCCACAGGTCATTTGCTAATCCTTTGAATCCAAAAAGTTATTGTGGAAATGGATTTTATTGTGTCGTACGAGATTTGGGAATATAATAATTATTCTTTCGAATGAAAATATTTATACAGTTTTAGTAGTTTATACAAAAAAAAACCATTACATTTATATGACATCATCATATCAAACCAAAACTGTTGTTTCAAGGGAGTATTAAATGACCATCACCATACTTCATTAATAGTTTGATGGAGAGACCAAAGTGTCACATCCCTTCATTTATCCGAAAAAATTGTAAAAACGGTTGACAAGTTTTAGCTAAAGGGTTTAGAGAGGAGTTCAACAAATACCCCTATCAATGGAGTTAGATGAATCACAGAGCTTTCATGATGCAAATGGATTCAAAACAACACAGGAGTACCGGTCAATATGACAGGTTTCAGCTAAATTTAAGATTGGTCTTCGGGAAGCCCATATTTAAATAGTTTTAGATTAATGGTCAAAATTTGAGATTTTGGCCTGCCAGATTTCTCACAGGAATTTGTAAAGTCTTAAGAGAGAGCTAAACGAAGCAGTGTCTAAAACATCAATAGAAACAGTGTGTGCCATTATAAATCATTGGCCATAACATTTAAGAGCTTGCATCAAAGCTAAGGGCGGTCATATCGAGTAAATTAATATACCGTAGAATGCAAAATAGTATATTATTCTTATCTTACCATAGAGTTATACATAAAATTTGTCATATACAGTGGCGACAAAATAAATAGCACATGTACTCTAAGATCTGTTTAATGAAAGTTTTTCGCTCTTTCTTAACTTCAAGCAACTGTTTAACCAATGAAGAAGTAAGAACAAAGATATATTTGATTTATAAAAAAAAAAATAAAGTGTATTGAATTCATACAAAAAAAATAACAACAAAATCATAAACACAGTTAAAGATTTTCTAGGACAAAATATGTAAATAGCACACTTCATAAATAACGAAACAAAATAGCAAACATTTCCACACAATTCAAAGAAAATAGCTAGTATTTGGTTGGGTAACCCTTATTTTTAATCACAGCAGCACACCGGCGGTTCATAGATAAAACAAGACTCCGGCATCATTCAACAGGTAAAACTTCCTGCCAAAGTTTGTCCAAATTTGTAATATCAGATCTATTTATCGCTTTTTCCACGTCACTCCTTAAGTTCTCAATAGGATTGAGATCTGGGGACTGGGCTGGCCATTCCATAGCACTGATTTTTTGGGGCGGATAGCCATTGCTTTACAGACTTAGCCGTATGTTTAGGATCGTTATTCTGTTGAAATGTTCACTTCAAGGGCATTTCCTCCTCAGCATACGGTAGCATTGTATCCCTTAGGATTTCCTTGTATTTCATAATACCCTCTATACGATGAAGTGGCCCCGCACCATGCTAAGAAAAACATCCCCAAACAAAAATGCTACCCCCACCATGCTTAACACTCTTCATGGTATATTTAGGGTCACATTCCTGGTTGATTCCGCGTCGCACATATTTTTTACCATCTGACCGGAAGCGATTGAATTTGGACTCATCGCTCCATAAGATATTTCTCCACCAATTTGGATCTTTTATTTTATGCTCATTTGCAAATTCCAGTCGACGAGAGAGATTGCGCTTAGAGACATGTGGTTTTTTTCGTCCAAACAATTTTTTTTTTTTCACGTAAACGATTTTTAACTGTACTTACAGACACTTTGATACCAAGATCTTGTTCAATTGCATTTTTTATTTTTGGAGCAGTCATGAATGGATCAGCTTTGCTCAGGGGGGCGATGGCAATATCAGTTCGAGGGTTGGTTTTTCTTGTCCTATTCTTACGAATTTTATTTTGAACACTCCCTTCTTTTCGGCAATGGTGAAGAGCATTAATTACCTTCTTCTCTGAACATTCTAATTTCCGCGCTATCTCCTAGTTTGTGTGTCCTTTTTTCTTAAAATCAAGAACTCGTAGCCTGATGGCCTCTGTTGAGTGTTTGCCACGTCCCATACTATAATTTATTAATTCAAATTCAAGAATCTACCAAAAAATTTATAAAAAATTCTGAACTTTATCACTTATGTACCTTTTAAAACAATAGGTGCTATTTAAATTGACTTAGCTTGATTGCACCTTGGTACCATTTGACTTCCGTTTGGCTTTGTTTATAAAATTATTTGCACATAATTAATTTACCGTTATTTTACATTGAAAGTACATAGAAAAAAACCTCTTACGGTATGGGCATTGATAACTGCTCTTTCTGTTAGAGCCCTAGAGCGAATTTTTAACATATATGTGCTATTTATTTTGTCGCCACTGTACATACATACATACATATTTGTTGAATTCAAATCAAAACTTTAACATTGAATTTAAGTTCCTTTGAGTCCTCAAATAATTACTTCGAGGTTACAAGTATAGGTATACATAAGTATGTACACATAAAGTTACAATGATTAAATCAATTTATGATTGATGCGAGGCATTCCGGGTGGTTATGCTTCGCTATTTGAGTCTTGCGGCAGAACATTTTTTTTTTCTTAAATGGATAAAAATTGGTAATAAATACATATTCAATTAGATAAACATAGAAACTTATATATTTATGTACCTAATTTATTATAACTTTTTTAAATATATTTTCCATTGAAATATTCTTTTTCTTAAATTATACTCGTATCAGGACAGAAAAACAAGCAGCTAAGTTCTAGAAATTGATCAAATTCGAATTTAAAATATTATTCGATTAATTTTAAAAAAACGTCTCCAAAACATTAAAGACATTTAAATAGAAGTCTTCAAAAATGATAATTCAATGGTGTTGAGTTGTCCACTCTTCTACAGTTTCAATTTCATTTCGATTGAAAGTGAAATGCAGAACATAGCTGAAGATGTCTTTTTATACATATGTGGGGGAGAGTACGATAACTTTGGCGACAAAGTTTAATGACGGATTTGTATAGAACAGCTAAAAACAAGCATTTTTTACTATGGGAGGGGGATCTATCTCCCCCCGTTTAGGCGGTAGGGACAATTTAAAAAAATATGTACATTAAATGGAAAAAAAATAATTAAAAAATAACGGTAATACTTACAATTAAGTATTATACCCTTTTTTAAAGCCAATATTTTTGTCTATTAGATAGCTTGTTTTTAAATCAAGTCAAAACTATGCATAGTTTTTGAAAAAAATTGTTTCAAACTAAAAATTTATGCAAAAAAAAATAAAAAAAAGGTTTAAAGTGTAGTTTTTCAAAACTTTCAAATTATTTACTGTTTTTTTTTTTTAGAATTCATTGCTTTTATTTGTTTTTGATGAAAAACTGAAAACTAGATGACTTTATGTCTTCTAGTTCTTGAGAAAATTGAAAATTACCAAAATAAATATTTTAATTCAATTACTTTTTCCTTGCTTAAGTATTAACGTAGTCTTATTTTGATAGTAATAATCGAATATGGATTAAGATATACCTAGGGTAAATTAATTTTTCTTAAATCCAGCTTATTTAAATGCAAAAGAAACTTTGCATGCACCCCATCTTGCACCCACCGAACCGTGCCCCCTCCCCCCCTTGCACCCACCCCAAATCCTATAGTGTTCCCAAGCAGGGGGGTTGCAGGGGGGCAGCATGCCCCCCCTAACAGATCCCACTGTTGCATACACCCGAATTCGCACACACATTACTGTTGCATACACCCAAACTCGCACCTACCATTTTTACTATCAAAATAAGACCACTCAAGCAAAAAAAAAAAGAATTAAATTAAAATAGTAGTTGTGGTTATTTTTAATTTGCATGCACCCCATCTTGCACCCACCGAACCGTGCCCCATCCCGCCCTTGCACGCACTCCAACTTGCACCCACCCCAAATCCTATAGTGTTCCCAAGCAGGGGGGTTGCAGGGGGGCAGCATGCCCCCCCTTATAGGTCCCACTGTTGCATACACTCAAATTCGCACACACCTTACTGTTGCATACACCCAAACTCGCACCTACCATTGTTACTATCAAAATAAGACCACTCAAGCAAAAAAAAAAGAATTAAATTAAAATAGTAGTTGTGGTTATTTTCAATTTTCTCAAAAACTAAAAGACATAAAATCATCTAGTTTTCAGTTTTTGATCAATAACAAATAAGAGCAATAAATTCTGAAATAAAAACAATGGTAGATAATCATGAAGTATTGAAAAATTACACTTTAAACCTTTTTTCTAACTTTTTTCACTCAAATTTTGAGTTTAAAATTAAATTTTTTAAAAACTATGCATAGTTTTGACTTGAATTAAAAACTGGCTAATAAACAGAATGTTAGCTTTAAAAAAACGTATAAAACTTAATTGTAAGTATCACCGTTATTTTTTAATTATTTTTTTCCATTTTAAATAATAATTTTTTTAAATTGCCCCTACCGCCTGAACGGGGTGAGATAGACCCCCCTCCCATAGTAAAAAAATGCTTGTATTAAGCCCCTCTACCAAAAACCGTTATTATATCTTGTCGCCAAAGTTATCGTACTCGTGCCCATATGTGTGTACGTAGGTACCTACGTCAATGTAAATAAATTAAGTTTCATATTTTCATTCTTAATACATTCATCATAATTTATCCAAAAACAAAAAATATGTTCTCACAAAAATGTATGTACCTATGTTGAAAAAATCAAAAAGAATTGAATATTCGGCAACTCTTAAATTTTTTTTTTGTATGATATAAAGATTGTATCTTTAACTTCGCATTTCCCTGCACCCGCATCCTTTTCCTTCTTCATCCGTATTCCGTTGCCGTTCAAATCAGTTCATATACATGGAAATTGGAATGGAAACCTTCATCAATTTTCCAATAGCAACATTTCCCCACTTCCATGAAAACCATTATCGTCTTTTCTGCCATCCACAACCAACGAAGCAACTTCCCCTCCGCCTAATGATGATGATAATGGCCTCGCATTTGGATTTACATTCAGTTTCCTAACAACATAAGCTCAAAAAACAAAAAACCCATCAGTGGTTCTACAGAGCCCAAGAAAAAGTACAAACAAAAATATAATGATGATTGCTTTTGGGATTTTGTGAAGGAACGATAGCCATTATCATTAAATAACTCTACATCTCCCCCAAAGCCCTCTGCTGCTCTGCTTGTCTTGTAGCATGTTACCTGCTGGCTGCTGCTGCTTTTGCTGGATAGTTGAAAGAGACAACATTACCTATCTAGCAGTTCCTAGTCCTACTATACTATACCGACAAAATTGAACGCGAACACGAAGGCGAACCGATGAAGATGAAGATAATGACCGCAAGGTTTTCCTTCCATAATAATTCCATTGGTTCGAAGAGAAACATCATTATTGAACGAACTGCGTATGCTCATTGCCATTAAATTAATTACATCATTTATTTTCAGAGAAGAACAACCAACTTTTCAACCGTTTGTTGGACATGTTATCCCTCTTGCTCTCTCTCACTCTCTACCTCTCTCTCTGAACTCCATCCAACAATACCTATTGGAGAGTTCATTGCAGTTTCGAACTTCATGTAAAGAAGTGCTTTTATGTTTTTATCTCGTGTTAGATTTATTAAAAAATCCTTTTTATTATGTTAAAATAATCAAGACACTACTTGCGAAAATACAGTGAAATCATTTTGAAAGCACTGTCAGAACACCTTGAGAGCAAAGTGACATCGATTCGACCGACAACGCCGCCATCGCCATCTCGCTGTGGCTGTCCGCTGTGTATAGTTTGCTTGGATCTCAGTCTCAGTATACAACAATCCATTTGACAAATGGAGTTTTTCTGTGCTTTTTACTCTGGCATGTCAGTTTGTTGGAGATGAATTTTAATGATCATTGAAATTCAATAATTACAATCATTAGTGCACTTAATTAGTTTGATATCGTAATTGTGTGTTTGCTGGTATATTGCACGTATTGTGTGTGTGTTATCATCTGGTTTGTGGTACACTTGTCGTGACTTCTGTCAAATTTTATCCAAAGCAAAGACTTGGAATTGGAAGTCATCGACGGACGAAAATCACCCTGGCTGTTGATTGGTCATGGATGTAAGTGTTCGCCATCGTCACTAGTGTCTAGTGCCTACCTACGTATATAAAGAGAAGAAAAATAATGATGATGATGATGAGGATGGCCATTATTTTCAAAGTTTGATTGAGAATCCATTAGGTTACTCAATTTGTGTGTCGTCGTTGTTGTCGTTGCCGTTGTCGTTTCCATTGCCGTGCCGTGTGTTGATTCCGCGATGAACATCAACCGAAGCCAAAGCCAACTCTTCTATCTTCTTATTGACATTTCTAGTTCGCACAGTGGACTGTGCACTACCTAGTACCTACATCTCGTCAACCCGAACATAAATAATTATGATGCGATTTTTTTCTTGCTTTTGATATCTCTCATCATCATCATCATTAAAGAGAGCAACTAAATTACTTTCATTTAATCTTGTTTATTTCTTTTTTTGTTTTATTTCATTGTTTTCATCATTCTGCTGGATCTTCTTCCATTTGCAATAACGACACTGAACTTCATACAACAAAACACAAGGGCCGCGTAAACGGGGTTAGTATTAAGTTTTGTTATTTATTATTTGTTTATAAATAATTTGAAAGAAAAAGTGGGAGTGGTGCGTGATAATCTTATAATTTCTTATACAAAATAACCCAACATTTTTATAACCCAAAAGTATAAAAACTAAAAGTGTATTACATTTGTATACAATCAAAAAAAGAAATGATTTGATGAAAATTAATGAATTTATAAGAAAAAAAGTAATGGTGGCAAAAAGAAGAAAATTATTTCGAATGGTCCATCATTTTGTATTTCAATAACCCATCTCTCTATACCTGTTTCACTTGTGTTATGTGTACCTACGTAAATTATTATGATGATGCATTCCCTGTTAAAGCTTTATGGCAAACAAAAATAATATTTTTATAAAATGAAAATAATCATCAAACTCCATGAAACATTCAATAGTTTTTAGGTTACTTGCAAACATTTGTAGGTATTATAATTTATAAGACTTCTGAATCAATTAGCTTCAAAAAAAAATGTTTAGATGACCCAAAATGATATTTTTGTACAGCCTTACTAAAAAAAAAGCCGGTTAGAAGTGCCACTTATACAAAAGAAATGGAATCATTTTTTAAAGGATTGTGTACAACAAAAATTTTTATTTTAGTTCATAAAAGTATATCTTACTTCCAAGGTATAAAATCAGCGGAATATATTTGACTTTTCTTACTTTTTAGATTCTCCATCCATAATACCAAAAATATTTATAATCTTGAAGAATACGACCCCATTTTGTATGATGAGCATTATGCATTTTCTTAGGTTCCTTTATGGATTAGGTATATGTGTGACTATCTCCAAAATTCGCTTTAGTTATGAATCCAATTCCTAAAAAAATTAAAATATTAGTTATGGTTATGATTTCCAAAATGTAATTTAAAAAATAAACGTTCCTTTATAAGAGAACCATTGAAGGGCTTCTTTTCCTTTTTCAATCATAGTTTGCCTCTTATATATACATACATATGGTTCCTAGGTTAGATATGTCATCAGGTTAATGGAAAGAGATTTAACTACAAATTTCAAATCAGTTGGGCGGGCGGAAAGAATTTGGCACAAACCTTTTGTCAAGCAAACTCGAAATACGTTATTGGTGGTACCTAGAACTCTGTCATTAAAAGTCTGTTGTTGTGTTGAGCTCTGTCCACGATTTTGAAAAAAGTGCTACACATTTCTTACATTTTTCAAATACAATATTAAAATAAGGCCAGTTTGTATTGAAGAACATAATAATTTTCTAATTAAAACGAATTTAAAGACTCAATAATGATTGTCATTTTTCTTTATTTTTGTATGTATTCGAAAAATGCAATAAAAACTCCTGCATTCAAATTAAAAAATAAATACCTATTATTTTATCTAAAAGAAAAACTGTCATTTTATGCGGTGTTCCGAAATGTAAATTTCTTCAAGCATCCTCAATGAAAATCGGAAGTTTTCAATATTTTTCTTTGCATATGTAGTTTTTTTAATACTTTACAAAATCTGCACCTTTATACGAAATTCCACAGTTTTAAACAAATTAAGTATGAATATTTGATTGATACTTACGAACGGTTAAAATTTTACAAAATCAAATAATGAAATAACTTGAAAGGGAATAATATAAGAAGGAAGGGGCTTTTTTTGCAAGACATCGCAAAATTAGATGTCATGTTGTGTGGAGCAATAACCTACATACTATAGAAATATCGAGTTGGAGTTTTCTTCCACAATAATGAACGGAAACAAATTAAACATAATCAAAAACTTTTGGTCTTGGCTTTCTCATAAAGTTTAGGAAATGGACAGGCAATTTGTAGTTAAAGACGCCACAATCGAAGCTGTTAGTGATATTTGGGACCTTGGACCTATGACTATTTAGAATATTTACAGAATAAATATTTCTATTTCGAACTTTCTTATAATAATTGAGGTTATATCCAAAAATATCAGACATACGTTTTGGGTCATATGCTAAAAGATGAGAAAGTTTTTAGAGTCAGAGCTGACGAGCTTGAATTCGGATGTGAGATCGATCGGACAGACTCGGACTCGGACTCAGTTTCATATGCAAAAAAAACGAGTTCACTCTCTACAGTTCTGACTCAGTGATATGAGAACGATCTCAAAGCTCTTTGTATGCACTTGCACTAGTTAAAACAGTAGTTTCTGTGCGGTCAGTCCAGTCAAGAAGGAAAAATGTCTTCTGAAAGCGAAAATGAAAGTGTAATTATAAAAAATAATGCTGACCATCTTAGTGAATTTCTAGTAAAAAAAACTATGATCACTCTTTCCTCTGTTAGAACAGTATTCAATTTACGTTCGGCATCGTTACTTGTTTGTTTAAATGGTGCCATTAACCAAGGCGTTATGCCATACCCTTCATCGCCCAGTAATATTGCTGAAGAATTATTATTCATATGATTAAATAAGAAACTATTTTTCAAAATACGGGAGTCGTGGACTGATCCTGGCCAGTAAACTTCAATGCATGTAAATTTCTCATCCGCGTTGCACGTAACCTGTACATTTATTGAGTAGTATTCTTTGCGGTTGACGTACTCCTCGTGGTGATAGAGTGGTTTCCTTATACGCAAATGTGTACAATCCAAAGCACCAATGGCGTAAGGAAACTCATACTTACTGATCTATAACCTTTGCGCTCTTCTATTTCTTAAGAATTGTGTGGGAATATGATCCAATCAGTTGCAGGGCTTGCAATTTCTGTTGCGACTTGCTGTACCACCCTAGATATCGGTGATTGATTGACACCAATGTCATCACCAACACTGCTTTGAAATCCAGGATCTCCTACATAACGCAGAAAAATCCTCATTTTTTCTTGATGAGTCAAACACCACCGCGTGTTTCCAGGGTTGGGCCCAAAAACTCATCTGTCAATAATTGCACACCTGTTTCACTAAATCTATACAATTTTCGAAAATATTCACCAATTGGACATCATCTATTTTTATAAACACGATTTGTAACAAAATTATTGAGAAACTCGGCCGTTGTTGTTTATCAACTGAGTAAGAGAAAACCCATCCTTAACAATTTGTGCTATCGATCTCATGCAATCGAGCGTTTGCTCATCTTTTTGCATATCATAACTAGAACTTTATCACATAGAGCTTTCGTCGAGAGATCGATCTCAACACTTTGAGTTCGAACTCACAGCTTGAGATCGATCTCGGTCTATGCATTTTTTTTTGCATACCACTCTAAGAAAGTTCACAGAAAAGTGAGTAAAGCGCTTGAACTCATCTTTTTGCATATGACCCATTGGCCCCTACCAATAATCAAATTCAAAGTCGACTTTTAAACTTGGGAAAAATTACCATATCATATCAAACAATAAACCAATGTTTAGTCCAAATTTTTTGATTTCAAACCATGAATAAATAAAATGTTAAGAATCGACCTTAATATTTAGGTCATAGCATGTATTATTTATTGATAAAAGTCCATAGGATATAGGTCAATTTCACACAAATGAAGAAAAACTTTCTAAATAATCATTTTAAATCCCAGTGACGCACTTTTTTTAGAATCCCTATAAAGTAGTTCATTATTTGATTTAAGGAAATCCCAATGGTCGTTTCTATTTAATCCTTACAATTCATGAATTTGTTAGGGGAAAATAAGTACTTTTTTACTTGTGTAGTAAATTTTTCCCGGTACAAAATGTCCAACAGGTAAAAAGCACAAAAATCGATTAAATGAATAAAAATGTACTAACTTACAGTAACTATCAAAATTGAACGTACACCAGCAAAAAAAAACTGTTTTGCTGTTGTAAATTATTAAAATGTTATGTTTTTGGTATTTTGTTTTCAATTTTCTTTTATTTAATATTTTATGTTAAATAAACAAGAGGAAAAACAATAAAACAATTAACAAAAAATAATAAAAATTAAAAAAACTAAAAAATCATCAAATGCATGGCCAAAATTAAGCGTACACTTGAAATTCAAAGCATACAAAAATGTTAATTAGTGGTCAAATTTAAATTTTAATATTTTGTAGGGCCGCCTTTAGCAGTAATCACAGCTTATAGCCGCTGCATTGATTAAACAATTTTTTAGCAAAAGACGGGCGTATATTTTCCCAAAATTCCGTGATCTTCGCTTTCAATTGACTTTTGTTGGTTGAGTTGCAATTCTGCAACCCTTGCTTAATTTGATGCAACCTTTGCTTAAACCGATGACTGAGGTGGAGTCTTGTGCTGGTTTCTGGCATTATACAACAACCATTTCTTCACAACAAACGATGTGTGTTTTGGATCGTTATCTTGTTGGAAGTAAAATGTTGCTGATAAATTCAGTTTTTCTGCAGACTGACAAATATTTCTTTTAAGAACGTCAAAAAATTTCCACTTGCCCATGATTGTGTTAATAAATTCAAAGTTCCCAGTCCCATTTGCCACCATTGAACCCCATAACATAATATTTCCTCCCCCATGCTTAATAGTGGCAAGCAAATTCTCTGTCTTGAACTGAGTATTGAGAGAACAAAACATCGTTCCAGAAACTCAAGACATTTTCGCTTATTAATTTTGGAAATAAGAGGTTTTTTCCGAGCAACTCTGCCGTTAAAATCATTCTTCAGAAGAACGCGACGAATAGTTTCGGTTGAAACTGGTCTTTCAATAAGTGTCGCCATTTCGGCCGTCAAGTTTGGTACACTCGTTTTGGGGTTTACTTTGAATTTTCTTAAAATTACTCGTTTGTCTTGCTGAAAAAAAGATTTTTTTTTCGTCCTCTTTCAGGTTTGTTTAGGGTCGTACCTTCATACCGATATTTGTTAAGTATTTTTTGGACCTTTGAATGTGTTCGGCCTACGATTTCGCCAATTGCACGTAAAGATTTATTGTTTAAATGTAGTTTTAAAATTAATTGTCTTATAGCAATGTCGGTTTCTTTTCTTTTTTCTGCCATTTCCACAAAAAAAAGAGGAAGTGAATATTGAAGCGAGAATTATTTCTGCGACGAACATTGGTTTCAAATTCAATTTAAAAAACAAGTAAATTTAGCAGTATGTACATTTTTTGAAAACTTGATTTAAGAAGCCATAAATACAAAGTGTACGCTTAATTTTGTGCGATAAAATGTTGAGATACTCGTAATGAAGTTTTTTTTTTTTTAAATATTACCTTTTGTTTATTGTTTAAGTAATGTTTTTTTTATGTATTCGTAAGAAAAAATAGAAATTATAAAGCATTTTCCAAAAACATTGCATTTTAAATATGAAAAGTACCTAACAAATAACTAACTCTTAATTGAGTGTACGCTCAATTTTGGGAGCAACTGTATATGTCTTATTTCTTTTCTTGTTTTCTGCCTTATACATAGGTACTAATAGCTTCATTCATTATATTTGTATCGTGTAAATATGACAACATGTTATTAATAACAAAAAAATGTCAGGTTTTACAAATTTTACGAATGTACATATTGAAAGTTTTTTTGATTAAAATATCCCTTAACATAAATCGAAATTGAGAACATAAATGGAGAAGAAAAGAATTTGTATGTTGAAAATGATTATGCTTGATGTGGAAGAAGGCATTTAACTCCAATTTGCAACAAAAAAAAAAAAAAGAAACTGCAAATATATAGTTAGCATGAAAGAGTTCAATGCATTCTTCTTGAAACTTATAAAACTAAAGTAAAGAAAATATATGATAATGAAATGCTTATTCACACTTCTACCGTTTAGATAAAGTTTCAAACGAAACAACATTTCCCGACGAGTTATCGAACTAATCTCACAACAAGAACCCACATAAAATTTATCTTTCACCGTTGCTTAATATATCAAAAATGTATTAACTCTATATTGAGCATTGCACAATAGGAGGAAAAATGGCGGATTTCTTGTCAGGAAAACTTTGAATACTCGAATAACAAGACTCCGTTTGAAGAATAGAAAATTGACCGCTAAAGGTCTCGATCTGATTTAACCGTCATAAAGTCTGTTCAGTGAGGATTTTTCTAGATCAGAACAGCACAGGACAGCACAGTTTCGTGAGAAACGTCAGATCAAGTTAGAACAGTCAGTTAAACGTCAGTTGTCAAAAAAAAAACAAAACAAATTGCAAATTGTGTGCATTTTTCGTTTCTCGCTTATTTTTTTCATTTTTTTGTGTTTTTACTGTGAAAAATATTATTAAAAATTATTGAAATGGAAAATCAAGTGATTGCTAAGATAATACTAAATGAAAATGTTAGTGGTTTAGACACCGATAGTGATTTTTCGTCGGATTCCTCTTCAGATGATTGGAATGAAAGTGTGACGAATGTTATTACCTTTTCTTTGATGAAATGTAAAAGAAATTGCATTGAAAGTTATTATATTATATTTTATAATTATTTAATTAAACAAATAAAACAAATTGGCAAAATAACTTTATTTTAATTTTTTTAAATCACGAGATAAAAAAAAACACAAAGCACAGCCAAATCAAAACGTAAACAAAAAAAATGACAACTTCGATTTTGACATTTCTCACGATTCTGTTCTAACCTGATCTGACTCAAAAGCAAGAACAGAAAATCCTGTTCTAAACTGTTCTAGGTTTGTCAATGAACAGGAAAGTAGAACAGTTCAGCACAGAAAAAACCTCAATGAACAGCAAAAAGCTGTACTTTTCTGTCTAGAACAGTCCAGCACAGCGTCACTGAACAGACTTATATATATGTATAATGTATGTATATCACTTTTGATTTTCATGAGCGCACTTTTCGCATTTTACGAATTTACAAAAACAAGATGACACTAAATACCATAGACAGATTGTTGCCTGGGTCAAAACAAAATTACTTATTTTACTTGAGTATTTCAAAAGCCTGTCAAACATATCTGGATAGCGATCCTGATTTCAGACGGATAGAAAAGGAATAATGGAAGCATGAACTTATCTGTACTGCTGAACAAAATAGGCATATAATAAAAAAGTGACAGCATAAAAATACTACTGTTACAACCACGGAGAATCCGATCACTATCCAATCTTCAAGACAAATTTTGTATCAAGAGCACAATTAAAAACATTTTAAATGTAAAAATAAGCTTTCTAGACAACGCTAAATGGATAAGAATAGACCAATAGGTATGGGTTCTTTTCTTAAAAGAAAGCTTGAATTTAAAATCTCCATTCTGGTATCAAAGTCAAAAACGATACTCGACAACATCCAACATTTTTTCCTCGAGACAAAAAGCAAGCACCTTAAAACTGAAAAATTAAAAATATGTATAAAGGACCAAATGTACATTCTTTAAAAGCATGCCTGAAAAACCTGCGAAAAATATTTATAAAGAAACTAAAATAAATAAAATAGCAGAAAAAAGTTATCATCGATAAACTTTGAAGCCTTGTATGTAGAAACTTAAAATTGTCACTTAACCCTTCCATCTTATCGAACGCTTTAATTGCTAAACATGTTGATGTTTTCTTTTTTATTAAATTTTTATTTTATGTATGTATGTACATATGTACATAGGTATGTACCTATTTTTTTATCAAGGAAGGTATTACTGAGCTAGTATTTTTTTTTTCATAATTATCAAAATTCATTCGTCAGAATCCCCTAACTTGAACTTGCACAAGCCTAATATCTGGCGTAGCAGCAATATCTGCCAAAGTGTCAAAGCTTATGGACATACTTTTTAGTTGAAGGACCATAACAATTCAAGTTTTTGCAAGTGGAACTTTTAACTCTTAAAGTGAACATTCTTTAAATCACTCTTTTGAAAAGCTTAAGTTTGACAACGAGAATTTCACCTTTATAAAAATTAGATCTTGGATTTGCTAGAAACGAGAGCCTATTAAAATTGACAATACATTATTATAATATATTTACCATTTTCTGTTTGATATAAATCGCATGTATGTAGGTTATTTTTTTATTCATATAAACCAGTAAAATAATACAAAGACGTCAACCACCGAATGAGATACATAAGCTGGAGAGCCTGATAAGATTTGGAAACTTTTATTTAACTGGACAAATAACTGCTAGACAAGTCACAATATTTTCTTAGGAAGTACATACATATTATGTATATTACAACAGAAACATTGTGTAAAGAGCTTCGTTTAAAAAACTTTTGAAAACAAGTGCCCGACTCTAAAAAAATTGTCAAAAGTTAGGTAGTCAATAAATTGACATTCAAGACCTTCATTTAACTGAATGCCAGGGCATTTAAGAATTTTAACTGGCCTGTATAAGTTAAATGCATTTTATGTTTATTGATTTTATTCCAATAATATAACAGTGATAATGAACTACATAATTACATACAATGTATCTACATTTATAAAACTTAGAAATCACTTACATCTATACATATACAAACAAACTTTTGAGTTAATGAATTAAAGTTTTTTTTTATTATAAGCTGTGTTAATTACAGTTTTATTAATTTGATTTCAAAATCAAAATTTTAACAGCAAAATTTAAAAATCAAAACAAAAACAAAGTTCAAAACGTGTGAACTGTGAAATTCATTACAAACAAATTCAGTTTCAGTATAGTCTGAGTCCGGCAAAGAAACAGGGTTGTCATAGGATTTTAGAGGTAAATCAGACAAGATGTAAGTGCTTCCAAGATACTTCCGACATCTAGAATTTGGCCTGTTTATATTTCTACGTTTTCAGAGATTTCCGTATTCTCTGAAATATTAACAAAATTTCTCACTTTTATATCAGAAATCAGAATAGAATTTGTATAATTCGATTTCTTAAGAATTCTCTGTCGCACAATTCAAAAAGGGGGAAAAGAAATGCCAAGGTAATTTGAATAAGAGGTGAGAGTGAATGGTAAATTATGTTTATATTTCAATCTCCTACTGAACCATTTAATTTTTGAAACAAAAAAATCATGAATCGAAAAGTTGGTTGACAAAAATTGTATAAGTGTTTATGAAATGTTTGCATGTAAACATTTCAAGTCACAGTTGGGAATACAAACAAATTGAAATGCTTTCAGTGAAACGATTATTTTCGGGAAAGTGAAATCAGAAATCAGCTATTCATTTAAAACGATTTCATCATTGAATACCATATACATTAGCTTTATTTTAATACGAAAATTAAAAAAGCTAATTTTCCTAATCACTTAAATCTCGAAAAAAATGTTCAATGCTGAAAACCAAAGATAGTTAAAACTAGCACCTTAAGGGGCTGTCTCTTTTTCATCATTGAAAACTATGAATGGAATTTTTTTGACAGGGGTATTATAGCAATCATGTAGAATGACTGTCACCGAAATAAATATTCTTTTTGGAAATCAATTAAACATTTTTTTGACAGAAATCTGTAGTTAGAATTGTTTACAATTGAAATACAAACTAGTAAAACTGTCCATTCTTGATGACATAATACAATTAGCTTTTGAGCAAAACAAATTTCATACGAAAAAATAGTAAAATACTCATTTAGTAAAAAATAATTACTGAATTAAACTATTTCTTTTAAACGTGTTGAGTAACTTTGAATTGATTATTACAAAATTTGCATTTTTAACCAAAACGAAACACAAATATCAAACATTTTTCTGCATTAATTTTGTTAAGAGCTAAAAAAAAGAAAAAGCGCAAAATGATAACTGTAACTGACCCTAGATGGCAGATTTACACGTATTTGTATCTGCAGTTAAGCATCATTCACATGAGCGCGACCAACGAACGACGAATGAATTACAAAATGTGAGTTTATATACGTTTGAAGACATATTTCTACACAAATTCTTAACAAAACGATAGCAATATAGTTTCTATTTGATTTGTGATGCATGCTTTTACATTTCAATATCATATATTAATAAATTTAAGAAAACAAATTTATTCGTCGCGAAAAAAATATGGTTGATACGAACTGTCAAACTTTATTCGCGTTCCACGTTATCCACACTCGCAACGAATAAAAAAATCGCGCGTACTTAACCTAAAAAAATCGTTCTTGTTTTGGTTTCGGTGGTGAATGTCAAACTTCATTCGCGACGAATTAAAAACTCTCATGTGAAAGAAATGTCAAAATCGACGAATATTCGTTCATTCGTTGGTCGTTGGTCGTGCTCATGTGAATATTGCTTTAAGAGCCTTGCACATGAGAGCGAACAACGAATGAACGAACAAACGTGATTTTACACATTTCAAAAAGTCAATTTCAAACAAAAACACATTTTAATTATAAGAAACTAATTGGCACTAATTGGGTTGGGATAATAAAATTTGCATTTTGTTCTTTAAATCAGGAAAATTTTGTAAAAACAGTTTGGTAGTAGCGAATTGCAGTGTGGTTGCTACAAACTGTCAAACTCTATTAGCGTTCCACATACCATCCACACTGCAACGAATAAATTGTTAGCGCGCAACATAACCTGAAAATTATACCACTCTTGTTTTGTTTTTGTGTGAAAGATCATGGCTGAGGAAAATATGGAGAAAAGGGTAATTCAATTCGTCGCTGTCTGCGAATAGAAATAAAGCCAAAATATGCGAACTTCCACAGTTCGCAGTTCGTAGTTCGTACCTCATGTGCAAGATGCTTTATGAAGAAAAGTAGAACGGAATTGATGTACAGATATGGACATTAAAATAAACATAGAGACAGTTGCTAAAAGTAAAACCAAATTAAAACAACAACATGCATTAGAAGTAGTTTTAACCGTTATCAAAAAAAAAAAAAAAGTTAGACTCTCTTATGCAAAATAACATGTTTTTTTTTTTGCTTCTTGATTGTTTGGAGATGAACCGTTCCTTAGGTAAGACTGTGTTTATGGTAGACATTAAAATAGAAACACATTGGAACACAGACATTCATATTTAACTAGTATCAAAAATATTAGTTTTTAATATTTTGTTTACTTTTATAAAGCAATAAGTTCACTCTAGGAAGTAAATTTAAATTATTTTAATAATATTACAATTAATTCTAAGGAAAACATTTTAGTTCTATGAAGTGAGGGAAAATCTTTGAGGGAAATTGCCAGAATAATGAGCGGATCTCTCAAGTTGATTGCAAAAGAAATTTGACCACTGAGAGCCAAAAACAGCACCAAGCAAAACAACCCCAAGAGAAGACTGAAAGGTCATTTGCGCCTCAAAAAAAGATCCTTACAAGTCTTCTAGGGAAATAAAAAAAAACGCTTTCAATAACTTCCAGAATTGTTCATAGAAGACTTGTTAAAGCTAACTTGCTCAGAAGGATCGCAAGAATGGTGCCCTTTTGTAAGGAAAAAAATATACGATACGATGCTACCTTATGCAGACGAGAACATGCCTCTCAAATGTGTTCTACAACAGGAAAACGACCCTAAGCACACATTCAAATCTGCTCAAAAGTTTTTAAAGACCAAAAAATAAGCGTATTGGAGTGGCTATTCCAATAGCCTGACTTAAATCCTATAAAACATTTTGGGGGAGATTTAAAATGCGCGGTTGGGAAACATTTAACAAAAAATAAAGCCGAACTGTGGAGGATGGTTCAACAGGAGTGGTACAATATTTCAGTTGACATATGCCGCCATTATTTGACCAATGTCCATCAGATGTCATACTGTTATTAAAGCTAAGGGCCAGTCTACCAGATATTAAAATAATTTTTCAATCCAGAATAGCTTTGCATTTAATTTAATTTTTTTTAAATCTGTGTAGGTATTTATTTTAATGCCCACGAAATTTTTTCCTTTATTTTACATTTATAAATTTAAAATATTTTAAGTTATAATTTTACTATAAATAATGGGTAATTTTAGTTTGAAAGAAAAAAAAAATAAGAAAATGAAGAACAAACTTGAAAAAAAAATCTTTTTAAGTCAATAAAAAATTGAATTTTAAAACTCTGTTTGGTGTTTCTATTTTAATGTCCATATCTGTACATGCCCAAGAAATCGAAGTTGTGAAAAAAACACTTTTCAAAGATGACTGTAACGATCGTCCTTATTAATGTTTATGGCAATTCCTATAATATGCATTTATTAATATCTCAACATTTTTGGTCTACAAACTCTATTCAACTGATGTGATTTCATTACTTCGCAATTCGCATCCTGTTTTTGTGCAGATTTGAAAGTGCAGAATGGCAATGCCAATCCACTATAATTATGGTTTTGTGTTGAATTAAAATGCATCATTAAATTACCTATAAACTACAATTTAGTCTTCTATCTCTGTCCAACAAATATGAATTCATCATATTTTTCACACCCTCTTATTAAAAAATTATATGCAAATTTGTTGATAAAAATAGGTCAACAAAAAAGTGACTTGTATGATTAACATTTTATAATTTTAGAATAGTATAAACATTCAAAATATTAATGAAAATAATAATTTTGTATTCAATAGTACGAAAAATTTGGAAAGAAACGCCGTCAATGGGAAGATACTGGAGTACATGAACTAATAAAACTTTGGAAGTGTTGTGCTTATGAACTAAGAACTATCAAACGTAATGGACATCTCTATGTTGCTATGGCAAAGCAGTTATCTGCAATAGGAGTACCAGTTACAGCATTAGAAGTTCATTTTAAAGTTAATAATTTAACACAACGTTATAGGTAAGATTTTGGAGTATAACATATAAATTGATTCGGTTATTTTAAAGTGAACATTTTAAAACTTTTTTAAAAAATTTACTTTCAGACAAGAATCAAAAACCTACGAAACTACAGGAATTGTGAGTACTTGGAAGTTTTACAGCTTGGTGGATGATGTATTCAAAAGTTTATCTGGACATCCATCTAACACATTCAAAACGTTCGACAATATATTTAAAAATATTAAAAAGATCTTTAAAAGCAATTTTTAACTTTTGTTTTAGTGAAAAAAGAGTAATGACACCTGCAAGCAATGCGAGTAGTATATCCGATTCGTCAGTCTGGAAAAATTCAATGTCCGAGCCAGAGTTTACTAATAACTCCGAACCTTTTTACAAGTAATTTCATACCACTGCTATACTTTTAAGAATTTTAAAATAAAGTAATATAAATATTTCAGAACCGAATATATGCAACCCCGTCATTATATGGAGCCACCCTCGCATGGAAACTCCACAAATCCTGAAGTTCCGGCATTCATGAGTAATTCACGCATGAATGAAAGCAATATGAACTCAATGACACCAAGTGTGCCCAATGGTGGTGATGAAGATTTTGTCGGTCGACTAAGTAAAATTAAAAAATCCGATGACTACGACAAATTGGTGGATATTGTTAAAAATATTGTTGATAATTATAAAACTGGACAACCGGACAAGGTTGATTCGTTTACAGATTTCTTAAAATCATACTTACGAAAGTGGCCCGATCGAATGCAAGACGAGGCAATAAATCATATAACAAATTATATCATTGTCAAGAATATGGAGCATACAATAAGTAGCGCAGCTGCTAATAGGCAATAAGAATCAAAACAGTATAATGAAAGTGTAATATTAGGTTTATAGGAAAGAAAAGATGACAAACAAAAAAACTGAAATGACTTTTTATTATAGAATATAAAGTATACATAAGAATGTACTTGAATCTAAATAAATAATATATTTAATAGACTTATTTAAAAATGTTTGTAATGTTAGCTTTCAAAAAACCTCGGCGGTTCACAGGATAGAATATTTATACTTTCCATAAGCGTCAGCCGACATAAGGGACTTGAAAGTAAGGCAAGTTTCTAGCATCTGATTGGCCAGCTGCCAAAAAATTGCCTTCCAATTAAGGCAACTTTATTGGAAAGTTGACTGGAAAGTTAGTCGAGAAAAATCTCCCTAACTATCAAGTCAAGTCAACTTCAAAATGACAATAAATTGATCATGTTTTTTAATTCAACTAAAAACTGGGGGGTTATTATGAAAAACGATAATCGTTTTTAATACGGATACGGAGTATTTGTGAAATTGAGATTACAAAAAACGATTGCAGAAGCGCGTATTTGTAAAATTGCGATTACGAGAAACGAGAATCGTAAAAAAACGATACTCGTATTTTTATTTACGAGTGCCTTCAAGCACTCGTTCACCTTTTGTTTTGGCGGCTTACTGTCAAGTGTCAAACATTATTGTGTTTTGGTTTTTTTTTTTTGTTTGGTTTTCATTTTGATGAGGGAGAAAAAATGTAAGTTAAATAATAAATATAATGGTGAAAAACATAAAAATAAGATATTTCTAATATTTAGGCCTACAACGAATGCTAAACAAATAGACTTGATTGTAGTTTTAATGGAAAGTAATCAAAAAAAAATACCATTTTTCATTTTTGGCTGGCAACATTTTCTTGATTCCATTTTCGTTTCTCATAATCGCTCTACGTCATGAGTTTCGTTTTTCTGGGTTTCGTTTTTTCTGCCGTTCGTTTTGTATTTCATAATAAGGGCCCTGAACTTTATTACTCAATGAGTTAATGGGCAGGTTCAGGCGACATAAGGGACTTGAAAGTTAGGTAAGTTTCTAGTATCTGATTGGCCAGCTGCCAAAAATTTGCCTTCCAATTAAGGCAACTTCATTGGAAAGTAAACTGGAAAGTTAGTCAAGAAAAATCTCCCTAACTATCAAGTCAAGTCTACTTCTGTCAAAATGACAGTTAATCATGTCTTTTCATTGAACTGAAAGCTGAACTTTATTAATCTATGATTTATGTATTTTTACGCAGCTTCATTTATTGTTTTGTGTAAAAGGGTTCCAAGTCAATTTGGAAAAGAAATAACTAATATTTCTTTACAATACAAAATACAAATCGTGATAGACTTGTAGCTTGCCTGATGAATGTTTTGTAGATAATAATGTTTTTTTTAGTTTTTGTACTATGAACTTAAAGTAGAGGTTCGTGAAGTAAAGTTTTGAATTTGAAAGTCATGACACTTGAAAAACTAACTAGTTGCCTTGGTCAAAATTCACGTTCAAAGAATGAAGTTGACTGCAAATGAAGTCCCTTATGTTGTCTGAACCTACCCAATTCCTCTCGTAAGCTTGAACTAATTGAGTTTATCCTTGAAGGAATTAAAAAGAACATCTGCTTTAATTTTGAAAAGAAAACTAAGAATATCGTTGGTATTTAAGCCTAGTACGCTGCTGATGCGAAACGAAATTAAAACGAAAACCACAGCGGAAAAATATTTGTGGAGAGTTCTGTCTGGAAGTTGAATTTCACTGCTTGTTTTCATCACTTCTTGCACATCACCAATAACATCCTGAGATTCCGATTCAGAAATGCAATGTTGGAACACATTAGACAAATCCATTTTATTTTAAATTTTAAATCAAATATAAATCAAAGTCAAAACACCGAAAGTCACGAGTAAACAATTTTTTTTTTCAATAAAAAAATTAAACGTCAAAATTTCGCAAGCAATTAATGTGCTGGGCAATTAAATTGAGAACGAAAAGAGTGGAGAATTGTACTAAGAAATCTAGTGCAGCTATCCACTAAAATGTCACATTTCGTCGTTCAGCAGCGTACTGAAAAACGAAAAGCATAGCGAAATTTTTCGTTTATGATTTCGTCATGTCATTTTTGTATGGCAATTTTCGTTTCGCATCAGCAGCGTACTAGGCTTTAGGATAAAACCTTTTACACTGTTAACTGTCAGTTATCTGCGTTATTGGGTACTTCATCCACCCAATAAGTTACTTGACACATTCAATTCTAGTTAGACCAACCTAGTTATTGTGAAACACTTATATGAATTTTATTTGTTGATTAGATTCCAAGTAGCTTAAGGCAAGGGCGGATTCAGACTTTTAATCAGAGGTGTCACATACTTAGATGAGTTTTTACTCACCGCTTACAAATGTTCTTTAATGTTTTGTAAAGGAGGCTAACAAAATTTAAATAACATGTGTATATTAACCTAAAGTGACAACTTTAGTAATCAAATTATTTTAGAACACTGTTGTTCAGCAAGGTATGGTCTAACTATTTAATTTGGATGACTCCCTACATATGAAAGCCTTCCAAGATTCCAATATGTAGTTTTCTAAATATGCCATATTTAAGAGCTAAAACACAAAAGTTTAGAGGGTTTTTGGTGCATTTCACGCAGAAATGTAAGAAATTGTTTTAAAACGTATTTCCACTAATCACAACTATATTTCCACTAATCACATTAAAACGTATCTTTTTTCCAAAATATAAAATATACTTTTCTTGTTTCCATTTCTATTAATGCGAAGAACGCTTCAAAAATTCAAAAATCCAGAAAATGAGAGAGGATCTGATATGTAGAAATGTCAGGCATTTTTTGATGAAATCTCAAGAGATTCAAAGCTATTATATCAATAGGTATGAAACGTTTACTATGTTTTTCATTTACCCATTAGTTTAACAAAAGTGTCACTTTTGCTTTTTTTGGGACATTTGTATTATTGAAATTCGTGTTTTAATCTCAGTTCTAGAGAATCCAAAGCAAATTCACTTCAAAAGTAGGTTTATTCAAAAGAAAATCAATTTTGAAAGATATAAAATGCACGAATGGGTTGCTAGAACTTTGCTAATTTCTTTCAAAAAGTCTGTTTAAAAATATTTCTTATATTTTAATATTTATTATATTTTTTTAATCAAAAATCATCATTAAATTGATCATTGACAAGAGCTTGCACAGAAAGAGAAGATTATTGAAATCGGTCCATTAGTTCTTGAGAAAATTTAAAAACAAAATAAAGGTTTTATGAGGGGTACCCTTCCGGAGCAATACCAACAAATTTTTTCTAGTAGAAAGAAGCCAAATTACTTACTTACTTAAGGTGGCGCTACAATCCGGGGCGGACCTGGGCCTCAACCAACATGCGCCTCTAGCCAGCTCGGTGCAGTTTCGCACCCCAAGTTGGTTGAGGTCTTCACCCACCTGCGTGCGCCACCTGAGTCGCGGTCTTCCTCTACTGCGCCGTCCCTCGGGATTGGATTCGAAGACCTTTCGGGCTGGAGCGTTGAGGTCCATTCGCTCTACATGACCTAGCCATCTAAAGCCGTTGGACTTTAATTCTGTTAACTAGGTGAGTGTCGATGTACAGCCCGTTACAGTTTGTCGTTATATCTTCTCCTCCATTCTCCATCTATGCATACGGGACCAAAAATCACCCTAAGAATTTTTCTCTCGAAGCATCCTAAGACGCTCTGATCTTTCTTTGACAGGGTCCAGGATTCAGCCCCATAAATGAGAACCGGGATGATGATAGTGTCTTATAGCTGGTGATTTTAGATGCTCGAGAGAGGACTTTACTACTCAATTGCCTTCTAAGTCCAAAGAAGCAGCGATTTGCAAGAGTTATTCTTCGTTTGATTTCAGCGCTGGTGTCGTTGTCTATGTTTATAGCGGTGCCTAGGTAGACAAAGTCCTTAACTACCTCGAAGTTATAGCTGTCCATGGTGACGTTTTGTCCAAGACGTCGTTGTTCAATGTCCTTTTTTGATGACACGATATACTTGGTCTTGCCCTCATTGACCACTAAACCCATCTTCTTCGCTTCCGTCGCAATGCTCAAAAACGCTCCACTGACATCACGCTTTGATCTTTCAATTATGTCAATATCATCTGCGTATCCGAGTAATTGGATAGACCTTTGGAAGATTGTGCCTCTAGTGTTGACGGTTGAGTTTTGCACAATTCTTTCCAGAACGATGTTGAAGAAGTCGCATGACAGTGCATCGCCTTGTCTAAAACCTTTTTTGGCTTCAAATGCATCGGTGATATCTCTTCCGACCTTGATAGAGCAGCGTGCATTCTCCATCTTCATTCTGCACAAACGGATAAGTTTGACAGGGATGCCAAAACTAGACATTGCTCTTTAGAGCTCTTCCCTATAGATGCTGTCATACGCGGCTTTAAAATCGATAAAGAGATGGTGGATATGGATTTGAAGTTCCTGGGTTTTTTCTAAGATCTGCCGTAGTGTGAATATTTGGTCGATAGTGGACTTTCCTGGTCTGAAGCCACACTGATAAGGACCTATCAGGTTGTTGACGAACGGCTTCAGACGTTCACGTAATACGGCAGAGAGGATCTTATATGCAATGTTAAGGAGACTGATGCCTCTGTAGTTGGCGCAATTTAGAGGGTCTCCTTTCTTATGTATCGGGCACACTATGCTGAGATTCCACTCATCGGGCATGCTTTCTTCCGACCATATTTTGCAGATGAGTTGGTGCATGCTCCCTACCAAGTCATCGCCTGTTGCTTTGAATAGTTCGGCAGCGATGCCGTCAGCTCCAGCAGCTTTGTTTGACTTCAGTTTAGATATGACTATCTACACTTCGTCGAGGTTGGGTAGGCGGAATTGTTGATCTGCGTCGCCTAGGTTAAGTGGTTCTATCTCCCTTACAGCGGAATTTTGTTCGTCATCGCCGTTATATAATTTGGAGAAGTGGTCTTTCCATATTCTCAACATAGACTGTGGTTCTACTACGATGTTCCCCTGATCGTCCTTACAGGATTCGGTTCGTGGCTGGTACCCTTGGGAGTTTTTTTTTACCTTTTGGTAAAATTTACGAACCTCATTTCTTTTGTAACATCCCTCTATCTCCTCGATCGCGCGCTTCTCATGCTCTCTTTTTCTATCTAAGAAGCCGGTGTTCCTCTCTCTTCTTCTGCTTGTAGAGCTCGCGAGCTCTGGTCCTTCTGTGTAGCGCCGTTTTGTATGCCTGTTGCTTCGCTGCGTGCACTTGCCGGCATTCGTCGTCAAACCAGGGTTTCGCTGTGGTGGTTGTGTGTAACCTAGCACTTCAGAGGCGGCATCTCTGATGGCCGCAAGACAATGTTGCTACTGGTTTTCAATGCTTAATGTAGGCAGCATAGGACTCCTTAAGAGGTTATTAGAGACTCGATCGGAAAAGGACATGGCAGTCTCTTGCAATTGTAGCCGTCTAACGTTGAAACTTCTCACAGTACTTCCTTGTTTTGGCTTGGATCGGGATATCCGTAGCCGTACCTTGGCTACAAAGAGGTAGTGGTCCGAGTCAATGTTGGCCCCTCGAAATGTTCGGACGTCCTGTATACTAGTGAAGTGTCGTGCGTCGATCGCAATGTGGTCAATCTGGTTGACAGTTGATTGATCAGGAGAGTTCTATGTCCCCTTGTGAATATTGAGATGTGTGAAGTGAACTGCGTACTAGCTACCAGAGGTGGTGTCGTGCATGCTGTATCTCCCGATTGTGCCACCAAAGATGTCTTCTCTTCCTAGCTTGGCGTTAAAATCTCTTAAGACAATTTTAATGTCATAGCCAGGGCACTGCTCATATGTCTTGTCCAAGAGCTCGAAGAATATGTCTATATATGCTCGGTGTCTTCATCTTTCTCCTCTGTTTGGGCATGCGCGCATATTAGGCTTATGTTGGCGAATTTAGCCTTGATGCGGATTGTCGTGATGCGCTCGCTCACACTGTTGGAACTCAAGACTTTTTGCCTGAGTCTAGTTCCAATGACAAATCCACACCCAAATAGACGCTGTCTTTGTTCTCGGTAGCAGTCGCCGAGGCTTGTTGATGCTTCGCAACTAGGGTATTTCTTACGTGGTCAGGAAGTCACCCCAACGGCACAACCCCCAACCTGGAGGGCCAGATCCTTAGTATAACTCCAAGGACGGGGAGCCGGATAAACCGCTCCTTATAGGCCTGGGCTCCGAATATGTCGAAGAAGCCCTATAAGGTGTTCACTAAGTAGTTCAACCTTACTGGTACTGTAGACGCCACCGTCGATTCCATCTCGAGAATTGGTCTGCTGCCGTCTGGATAAGGAGAGGTGCCTTAGTGGAAACACCTCTCCCCCTCTCTCGTTTGCTGCCCCCAAAAACTTTCCACTGGGTTAGATCCCAACCTCCAGTTGAGGTACTAGGCACCCGATGTTCACCGCGGGGAGGTTAGAGTAGGAGTTGATAAACAGAGGTGGGTTTTGAGAACAAACCTGTGGACGCTTGTGTCCTCTTGAATGCACATGTCTACCATTTGAACATCAAGAAGCCAAATTAATAACACAAAATTTAGAGATAGTTTCAAAAAAATCACATATTTTAACCAACAAATTTGTATGGGGACTGCTGTTATTTTTTTGTATTAATAAAATGAAAAAACGCAATTGTTTGGACTGTAGGGGCCAGGAAATACAGACAGACGGACGGAATCGGGGTCCCATTTTTTTCGACTTCTCTACCGTCGTAATGTCATGTTTGATTAAAAGCTATAGTTCGACAGTTTTACTAATGCAAAACTTGTTATATAGTGCGTATATGTCACAAGTAAAAATCACTTCAATGTTCACTATTTATGTGTGTCAAAAAAATTTAAAAACAAAATTGAAGGCTAGTTTTAGGAATTTAAAGGCAACTTAATATAAAATTGATGATCTCTTATTCAAGGTTATTATTTCCTCTTAAGAACCTGAATATTTTTCTTAGAAACAAATTTTATAAAAATATAATTTAAAGCTTGACTAAAGTTTTTTCAAATACAATATAAATTGATTGAAAACAAAAATTTTAGTTGTTTTTGACAGTAAACCACTTTTTGGTGAATGTCGTTAAATTACTTACAAAACTTTAGATGAAATCTTTACTCATACAACTTAACTGTATAAGCTTTATGGCTCATATGACCCCCCCTGGATCGTCCATTGGTCAAAAGTTGATGAACTTGTGCTGTGTTTTTGGAATAGGGCTGAAGTTTAAGGAATATGTTTTACCTTATTTTCAGAAAAATATGAATGAAGTAAGATGAATTCTAATGTCAAGTTTTTTTTCAAAAAGGAACAATGCATTTAAAGCTAAATTTATTTCGTAAAATGGTTTCAAGAATTTTTATGAAGAAATTTAATTTTTAGGGCCAGTTATAGCTATCATAGAAATCACTCAGGAACATTTTTTGAATGGATATTTGACTATGTTTCCCTTTCATTAGATAGGAAAATTATGTACTGATCGATTGTGAATCACACAAAATATGTAGTTTGAGTGAAAAAGTTTAATTGCGCTAAAAATGTATTTTTCTATTTTCCGGACGGACATTCATTTTCATGAACAGCTGATACTTTTATATTCAAAAGTGAATCGAATCGTTCCACTGATTTGTGTTCCAATTTCACACAACTCCAATAACAGACTTCTTTGAGTAAATTTTGTTCGGGGGATTTCAATCAGAAATTTTGTTTCAATGATATAAATGTTTAATGATAGCTATAAACGACCTACCAAAAAAATTTCAATACCCGTGTTTTGTTGGACAATCTATCCATAGTAGGATTTTACACGAATAACAAAAACAATATCCATAGTATGAATACTAGCGATAAAAGTTAGAGTAGAATCTTACTAGGGATGGGTTTTTGACATTTATATGAGTCTCGAATGGATCTTATGTAATTTCGTTCTCAAATGTTGGTACGATTGATATTGCATTTGTATCTCGATGGCTGTGTTCGTTGAGTAGTTGTGCATTTGGAATCATGTGTTTTCCAATGGGGAAAAATTCAATCTATTACTGTTGATATTATTTAGTTTTGTTAGTGAAAATGGACTAACTGGGCTTATTTTGCAAGAGAAAACAATAGAAAAGATAATTAAGTTTAGCTATGTTTCCACCAAAGGTTTATGTCAGTTTAGATTAGATAAATCTTTTTGTTGTTTCCACCGCACAAGAAGATTTAAAAATGATTAAGTTTGACAGCACTTTCTAAAATGCAAATGGTGTTTCGATGTTTCTTATGAAGTGCAAGTGAGATAGTTTGATTCGTTTTAAACAATGAAAAACTGAATAGTTAGTTCAGCACCATATAAGAATATGCTACCTACTCCATGTCCATTTTTTTGTTTGTAATTTTATTAAAACAAAACTATATTTTTTGTACACAAACATGCAAATAAACAGACCATAATGCATTATCTGTTAAACAAACACCTCCACACAGGTTTTTCTTCTCAAAAATCAAACTCATTTCAACTCAATTCAGGTATATAAAGAATTGAGGTGATCTTCAAGCTCGCTTCAACACCACATGTTAATGTAGTAGTCTACGACAAATCCCCTACTTGAAGCAATTGTTAAATGAACTTTTTTTTATAGAATCTCAATTTCCAGATGTTTTCTTACCATTTCTTCTTGAAAATTGTCCATTTTATTAGTTTTAGTTAGTTTTTTTTTGCTAAGTTAATTTTAACATTTGATTTTCACAAAACTTTCTTCTATTTGTGTGTTTTTTTTTATTGTTATTCTGACAGATCTTCTTTCAGTTGTACCAATTTTTAAATACAAAAATCTGGCTACTGCGGATCGTTTTGTTGGCAATTTCTCACTGTACTATATATGGAATACCAAAAAAACGCACTTATTGTATTATAAGATGTCTGAAACGAAAAGTGAGAAATTTGTATGAGAAATTCTGTTCATATTTCAAAAATACAAAAATCCCTGATACCTTAGAAATATTAACTGCAAAAATAACTAATTATTCAGAGCATTTATAAAATAATATTATTCGGGTCATTTCGCGCTTTTATAAAACAATAAAATACTCTTCAAAAAAGTAAAATTTAACCACAAGCTTTCAGAATCAAGCCTGTATACACTAATTGATTTATTCTGTAGATCAAGAAAAGAATTCACCGGTTCATTTATGCGCATTCAGAAAATGAATTTAAAATCTAACCACAAGTGTCAGAATTTGGCCTGAAGCAGAATAAATTCACCAATGTCAAAATTTAACAAAATGGAAAAATATAACCAACATTTTAACGCAATTCGCACACCACCTAAAGTTTATAATTTCTGTATTTCCGATAAATATTTCGATATTTATAAAGCGATAAATTATTCCGCTTTATAAATAAATTCTTCGTTTTCTTTAATATGGATTTGTTTTATTTTTCCTTATGCCCGAAACGCATTTCATATCAAATTAATTCATTTCCAGTGTCAAATCTGACAGATGTCAACTTTTCAAGAATCAAAATATATTAATCTTATGTAGAAACTTAAAAGACCTCTCGAAGTCTTAATTATTTTTACAATTTAATAACTGAAAACAATAAATACCCGACAAAATGTCCTTGCTACCTCCACCAATTAAACGTGAACCATCAAATACATCAACATTTTTCGAAAATCAAGAGCTAGATGAAATGGCAAAGCATTTTGTTGGAAACTTTCAAAGGTACACAGCTAGTATTCAAATCACATCACATTTCCGATCGGAATTCATGAGACAAGAATTATTAAAAAGAAAAATCTTTCTAGATTCAGAGAAAACATTATAATACCAAGAAATTTAGGACCAGTACAAATCAAAAGCGACCAGGAAAAACTAGTTGAATCCACTCTTGAAAGTTGTGGCTTCAAATCAGTAATGGCATGTGTTATGGGTATGAATGGTGACCGGTATGAGAGTGATAGGGACATTTCAAATGTTGTAACATTTTCTTAGGATACGGATTGGGTGCTGCTATTGGACTATTCAGTGCATCAGTTAATCCAAATATAGCCGATCCATTGGCGAATGAAAAACAACAGACTGCTAGGCAAATTTTCAAGGAAATGCGAACTGCCGTACATTCGTCAGGAAAAAATTTTGCAATGATTGGAGCTGTTTTCTCAGCGGTAGAGTGCACAATTGAATCGGTAAGAAAGAACGTAATTGGAATTTTAATAAGTCAACAATAATTCTATTGCCATTTTAGAGTCGAGGAAAAAGTGATTGGAAGAATGGAACATATGCGGGTGGAGTTACTGGTGGCATAATTGGACTAAGGGCTGGAGTTAAGGCAGGCATTCTGGGAGCTCTTGGTTTTGCTGCATTCTCAACTGCCATTGATTATTATATGCACCAAAGATAAATTAATAAAAACTATGTAAATATTAAAAATTATTGTAATAAAAATAAAAAAAAATATTCACTAGTTAACGTCTTAGCAACCGCATTTTGCGACATTCGTTTGATCCATAAAATATTCCAAGTTGTGTTAGAGATCATTAGAGCTTATTAAATAAGACGCCTCTGATTGCAGTTACTTACATTTCTTGAATCTCCTAAAATCAACACGCTTTTGGCTTCCATTTCTTCTCAACCACGTTTTTCTGTAAGATTTTGAATTAAAGTTTTAGCTTTAATGGTTTTAGTTGGGTTGCAGGATAAAAGAACTTATTTTTTGGAGTTTTAGTACAAAATGAGAAACTTACAAAATTCAATCAAATAAATTTAGATAAAATATATCGTTAGCTTTACTTGACTTTATCACAAATTACATCGACTTAATTTAAATTAATTTTTCTTTTGGAATACAATTTTTTTTTTACTTAAATGTTTTTCTTTTGTTTGTTTAAATAAAAGAGCTTTTTGGCTCTTAGTCCTCTACACCATCCAAATCCATTTCCACACACAGACTACCCTTGTGTTTTCAATTGAAAGCATAAAGTAGCAAGAGAATGGTGCATACTCCAATAACCAGGCCCAATATCATCGAGTCACGACGTTTCTTAATATTTATTCGCTGCACCAAGCTGTTAAGTAAACTTTTAAAGAAACAAGAAAACCCAAAAGAACTATCAATCTAAATACCTGGAAATCAAAGGAAATCGATTTGATATATCATTGAATCTAGTCTGAAGACGTTTGAACGACTGCCTCTGTGAGAGAAGGTGTTCCTTTGTCTCCATTGCGATGCTGATCTGATCGTTTATCAAAGAGTTCGAACTGTAATGTGCAAAAAAGAGAATTAATTCTGTCTCTAATTTTTAAGAACATGGAAGAAACATACCTGTTGATGTGACTACTTTCTTTCAAGTACATATCTCTCCTGCTCAATCCAGAACTAGAAGGACTGTTAAGGTTTGTTGATAGCCCAGAGCCGCGTAACAGCTCTTCGCGTTCCATGCGTGTAGTGTGATTGGCGCATATTTTATTAAACTCTTGTCGGTAGCCTTGCAGAATTTCTCGATGTCGTTGCAGGGTGTGTATGGCAGCTGCTCCAGAAGTCGGCAGTTCTGACATGTTCTCATTGAGTGATGAAAGCTTAATAATGTCAAATTGATGATTCACAATTTTAAATTTTCATTGGAAAATTTAAGCAAATTTTTCTTTTAACAAACCTTGTCGAGCATTTGAGCAATTTCTTCCGAAAGTGAATCGAAGACATGCTCGCCAAGAAGCGGTGATGTATCTGCTGAACTATGACCACCCGAACTAGAGGAGCCTGCCCCAATTTTACTGAATGCAACGAGCTTCAAATCGATTTCATTCTCTAGGTGACGGGCTTGTTTACGGAGTGCTAAGTCAATAAAATAACTATTATAAATAAATTATACCTATATTTTTTATGTTTTATTTTGTTACCATCATAATTTGAGCTACTCATTTTTTTTTTCAACAAAAATAAAAACAAAAGACTCGAAGATAAAGCTGATTTGTCGGTTTGGGTCGTAAATTCTTTTTGACGTTAACGAGAAATGTCATCAATATGTACTGGAATGTTGTCTTTTGTTTTGTTTGTCAGATTTTGATCTTTGAAAATTAAAGTTAAAGTCTTGTTTGGAGAAAATCTGCATTCCCCAGAAGAAATTTCAATGCCACATTTTTTGATACAATAATAATTTAAGTAATATAGAATTGAAATTTTTTACATTTAAGAAATTAAAACAAATATAAATAATTGTTTTCGGATTGTGGAAGAGTGATGACAGATGTGATGATATGAAACTCCTTTCCAGTAATTTAAATGTCAAAATCAAGAACAGAAGCGGCCCTTACTGTCCGAACACAATAACCGCGGCGCATTGAGAAAGGAGAAACACGAGAAAGCATTAAGTGAAGTGTAATAAAGCTTAAGTTTGAATTAACTCTACTATGAGATAACTTTTAAATTACCAATCAATCTCGTTTTATTATCGACATTTCATTTAGAAGCATCAAAGATTTAATCTGAGCAATACTTATTGGAAATATAGTTTACACCGATTAAAAAAAAGGCATCTATCTCAAATATCTAGGGTATCCAGACACCTTTTTGTTAGCTATTAAAAAAGACATAAAAAGCAATCCAAGAATTTATGGTATGTCAAAAACACTCTATATGAAGATATAAATCCTTCGTACATATCACCCTCCAAAACCCATTTGTTACATTTTTGTTTTTGTAATGTCGACGAATAGATGTGAATTTTAACGACAAAAATTATTTTTGCTTGTTTTCACGCATACAAAGAATTAACTACTGAGTTTTTAGAGGAAATTGTCATAATTTTGAGGAAAAATGTCACAAATACTTGAATGACTTTATGAATCAGCTGTTAGCTTTAGCTTGTAGGCATACCAAGATGGCTACCGAGGATTTATATTTTTATTAGAAAGTTTTTGGTATATGAAGCAATCTGACAGAACAACTGACTCAACATATGGTTCAATTTTAAGGAAGCTGAACGTTGATTTCAATTTTTTTTTTATATATATATAGAATGTAAATGTTGTTTAATTTATTTGACAGCTATCTTTTAATATAGCTAACCAACTCGTTCAAAAGGATTTTTATTTTTAAGCTCAGACGTCAGAATAGTTCTCTCGTCTGTCAAAAAAGATCTGTGTTACTTTTATCATTAGTAATTTTTTTAGCATGGAAATAACTGGCCGTTCAGATTGTGCTCCTAACATTTTAATCAGAACTAATTGGGATAATGTAGTACCCGTAGCGTGATGGTTAGTGCGTTGGACTGTCTTGCAAGGGGTCTTGGGTTCAATCCCTGCCTGTGCCACCTAACTTTTTTCACGGGTACTGCCTCTTGCGAGGAATTGACAAATCCTCCAAGAGTAATTCTTGTCATGAAAAGTGCTTTCTCAAATTAGCCGTTCGGATTCGGCATATAAACTGTAGGTCCCTTTCCATCTCTGACAACATTACTCGCACACAGGGATGGTTGAGAGTTGTAAGTCACTAGGCCCTGGTCCTTCATGGCCTGTTGCGTCACCTAATTTTTATTTATTTATAATTCGGATAGCGCTTAATTAATTCTGAATAAAATAATCGAGCTAATGTGTTAAAAAGCTGAGTGCTACTAAGTTAAATTTTTTGTGTGAAACAATAAAAATTCATATCAACGCCGGTGGTTGCTCCTTTGCTGATAATAAATATTTTGTATTTATTTTGTATTGACTTTTAAAGTTTTTTTTAGTGAAAAGTGTTTTTAGTGTTTCATTATTAAATTGAAGTGCTACGATCAAAACCTACTCAAGGCATACTTCATTGTAAAAGTAGACAGGTTCAGATAACATAAGGGACTTCATTTGCAGTCAATTTCGTTCCTTACACGTAAATTTTGCCAAGGCAACTAGATCTAGTTAGTATTTCAAGTGTCATACATTTCTAACTCAGAACTTTACTTTACAAACCTTTTCTTAAATTTCATAGTACAAAAACTACTAACAACATTATTGTCTACAAAACACTCCTCAGGTAAGCTACAATTCCATCTAGATTTTTGTATTTTGGATTGTAAACATATATTAATTATTTATTTTCCAATTCGACAAGGAACCCCTTTACACAAACTATTGAATGGAATAGTGCAGAAAATAAATAAATCACAGATTGATAAAGTTCAGATTTCAGTTGAATGAAAATACATGATCAACTGTCATTTTGACATAAGCAGACTTGACTTGATAGTTTTAGTTAGGGAGATTTTTCTTGACTCACTTTCCAGTCAACTTTCCAATAGAAGTTGCCTTAATTGGAAGGAAATTTTTGTCAGCCAGATACTAGAAACTTGCCTTACTTTCAAGCCCCTTATGTCGTCTGAACCTGCCCAGTTTTAAAATGTCAACAAATCTGAAACCATTCGCAACTCATTCATTGGATTTTGTGATCGGCTATGTCAATTAGTTGAAATCAGTTTTAAATGTTATAAAATTTCAAAACATTTATATAGCTAAAAATTAGAAATGACCAAATTTCGTTTTGTCTAAATTACTATTTTATTTAAATGTTCACTGGTACATGAAGTAATTACTTTATTACGATTATATTTAAAAATTAATTATTCGTGGAGGGAGAATGAAACACGATCTTTTTTCTTGTCGTTACAACCAGGGTCGCCAAAGCTTAAATCACTCATAAGTTTAAGTCTTGACATTAATTAACAAGCAGCCTTAAGGTGACTTAAAAATTAACAAAAATATTTAATTCATAAGCTTTCAGTTACTAATAAATTAAAATCGTTTTAATTCACAAGCTAGTTGGTGACTTATGAATTAAGAAATATGAATTCATAATTTAGTTAGTAAATTAGAAGTTTCCTTTTGGCTTGAGGCTTCAGAAATTGTGTACGAGAAATGATTTGAAAAATTTGGTTAAACTCTCCAAGGATTGTGGTGGATACAATCATCCACATTTTTCAGTTAAACTTAACCAAACAAACCAAAATTTTGTCCGAATAGTTTTAAAATGAATAAATCATTAAAAGCGATATGTTTACATAATTTAATATATTTTTTGTGTTGCTTAGGTTTGGCATCTTTGAATATTAGTTTTTAGAAATTTTGTGTATGTGTAGGATCCGCCATCTAACTTTTTTTTCAACTAGTGCTTATTTCGTGAATGGTAACACTTAGCTCATGTCTAATTTAACAGATAATTAGTTTTATCCTTCCGCTGAACGAATATGGTTGTGTATACGCTTGAACAACGCTGGGAACAACGCTTAGAGAAGATGCTGATTTTGCCAAAAAAATCATCTTTTCAGATGAAGCTCATTTTGATCTTGGCGGGTATGTAAAAACCAAAATTGTCGCATTTGGGGCACAGAAAACCCGCACGCATACATTGAAAAGCCGATACACCCAAAACGAGTCACTGTTTTGTGCGGATTTTGTTTCGGAGGCATAATTTGGCCATTTTTTTTTCGAAAATGAGCAAGGAGTGGCCGTTACAGTCAATGGCGATCGTTAACGGGCCATGTTGAATTTTTGTTCACAAAAGGAGGAGGAGGATATTGGCAACACTTGGTTTCCACAGGACGGACGGCGCTACGTGCCACAAAGCCGAAGCTACACTCGATATTTTTATAGCATTTTCAAAAAAAAAAGTTATTTGGCGGTATATGTAAAACGAAATAATTTTTGAGAGCGCAAAAAACAATTTTTGATGTTTAATATTTGACGTTTAACGAACGAATCAGCTGATTCAACTACACAGCATTTAACCAAATGAATTAAAAGCCAGTTCACCCAAACTTTTTTGTAAACTTATCATTTAACACAATTCGTAAACTTACTACTTAGCGTGAGTACCATTAATAATGGTATTTCTTCAAAAACTTGGTTGTAAGAAACATGCACACGTATGTATGGATATGCATATTCCTAAATTAATAATCCACCAATAAACATACGAATTCATATTTTTTCCATTCATAAATCACTAACTAGCTTATGAATGAAATGGTTCTTAATTCATCAAAGAGAAACAGTCAAATATCCATTCAAAAAATGTTCCGGGTTGATTCCAATGATAGTTATAACTGATCCCTAACTCATAAAATTGCAATCCTGATTGAAACTAAGTTAAGTTTTTAGCAAAACTTTCAAAATTCCTAGTTCAATGGAGTTAATCAGTTTAAATGGTCAGGCTAGCTTCTTGTATTTCATATTAAACAAGTTGGAATATAATCATGGATTAAGGATAACCCACTGTGAAAAAACTAGTCCTTTAATCATTTTCCATAATCGAATAAGCCACGAAACCAATAATCTGTCAAATTTACTGACAGATGCAAAAATTGTTGATGTTTGAATGAAAATAGTTCAATTTATTTTGTCCAATGGGAGCCGAAAGAGGGGAAAAATTGGAATTTTTTACAGTTACAAAACCTCAATATAGAAGCAATTTTTTTTGTTTGGATTTTTAAAAAAATATTGTATTTTTTTTTTTTTAAATTCTATATCTCGAAAACGGGTCAACATTTTTTTACGAAATTCAAATCTAGAGCGTATATTTACAATCACTAAACAACTGCATATTTAAAAAATTAATTTAAAAAAAACCGAAACGATTTTCGAAAACAAAATTTAAAAAATCAAGGGTTTTTTTATTTATAAAATGGCATTTAAATTTTTGAAGACAAACTTATTTTACAGGTAAAATTTTGAATCTTAAAATAGTTTTTTTTTAATTATTTTAACTGATTTAAGTGTAACCCCCTCCCATCTCACCATATCAAACCCTGTGCATGAGCCCGAAAGAACTCATAAATTTTAATTACATTCCTATCTTTTATCCAAATCAATGCATTTGGTACATATTTATTTATTTTTATAACTACATATGTATAACTATTGTAAATACTAACGATGGCCATGGAGCGCCACTGTATCGGATTAACGAATATGATATATTTAATCAACAATCTATTTGAAAGTGTCTATCAAGAAGTATTATCTTGATACCTTTGTATATATGATTTTAAAATATTATTCTTTAAGAATAAGGTTGTTTCACACATATTTTACTTGCCTTCGCCTATATACATAAAAAAATAAATACTTAGTACAAGTTAAAGATTGCATGTATTTTATATATTAGAATCACTTTTTCAACGTATACACATTTTACCCATATATTTATTGTATGTATTACGTACAGCGTCTACAACTACTGCTTACGTGTCACTTCATAACTAAAATCCAAAAATAGGGACAGTTAATGTAACGTAATTGTTTCATTGCAACAACTATAGTGACCAAAAAGCCGACGGAAAACTATATTTCCACTAATCACAATAAGTACACAAATTGGTCAATAAATTAACTCAATTAAAACCCAAAACGCACAAGAGCCTGACTGTAAACAACACATTTGCAATTTCTTGTACCTGTTCGATTGCTTGTTTTTTTTTTTTAACTTTAACGAAAAAATAAACTGAACGTAATAACTCCATGTTTGCGCTGAAAACTTGTAGGAAAGAAGGAATGTGATTGGATTGTAGTAAGAACCTTCTACCTAACATTCCTTCATTATCATCATAAACATGTCTTTATCTATTTATCTGCATAAAGCTGAGCACACCAATGAACTATTCTTTATTCGTTTTAGACACCTACTTAACTACACAACCAATAGGCGATCGCTTTACAATTTAAACATACATGTTCTTCCTCTTTCTTATCTTCAGATAATTTATTTTCCATCCTGGTTCTTCCAATATGAAATTAAAATAAAGCTATCCAAAGGAAAAAGCTTTGAACGTAGTAGTTGAATACACAAACAATTGTTTTCGTTAAGTATGCTTACAAGTATTTTTCATTTCCGGGATGAGTTGTGTCTTGGGATGAATCGCGCCTTTTTATATACAAAGGAAATACCTAGAAACTAGCTTACCGACAAAAAATGGTGTGTATTCGATAAGACAAAATTTCCTTCCGCCATAAGCGCTATTTGCTTTTGCACCCGAAAAAATGTACCCCATACCAATACTGTCTTAATTTTTTGATTAGTATTAAATTGTCTCTATTTTTTTTTTCTTAATTTGGCTTCTTTTAGTTAAAAAATGTATTTTTGTATTGCTCCGGAAGGGTACCGCTCATAGAACCGTAATTTTATTTTTATAATTCTCAGGAACTAATGAACCGATTTCAATATTTGATGATCAAAAGTGTATACGAGTATATTTTTTTGGATTTTTGAAAAAGTATTGAATTTTTTTTCTTCAAAATCCGATATCTCGAAAAAGGGTCCACGTTTTTTTACCAAATTCAAATCTAAAACGTATATTTACAATCACTAAACAACTGCATAGCAAAAATATTTTTAAGAAAAAATGGAAAATTTGTATATGCATACAGTTGTGTTCAAAAAAATAGGAGTGCCTGTTCTTTTTAGATTAAATCGTGACTCAAAAGTTGTATAGTTTTTTTAAATTTATTTTTTCTTTTAGGTAATCCAGTCTTTTATTATTATGCTTAAAGACTACTTTGTTTAAAAGAAATAAGGTAGTAAAAACATGAATTTTATCAAAATAAAGCCAAAACGAATTGTTCAAAATAATAGGAGTAAACAAAATATAGTATAAAAAACTAAAAAAAAAATATTCAATATTAAGATTTTTTTGTCAGTATTTTGTGGAAAATCCTTTGTTTTTTATAATTGCTGCACATCTGCGTGGCATAGAGTTCACAAGGGCCTGACAACGCTCAACTGGAATTTGGTTCCATGTTTCCTCGACTGCGTCCCACAACTGCCTCGAATTCAAGGGTCTTCGTCGAGAAACACTCTTTTTCACATCTGCCCATAAATTTTTGTATGGGATTGAGGTCAGGCAACTGAGCTGGCCAGACTTACTGGTGTGTTTCGGGTCGTTGTCTTGTTGAAATACCCATTTAACCGGCATATTCCAACTCGCATAAGGCAGCATCACACTGGACATTATATCCACATAAACGCGCTGGTCCATCGTGCCAATGATTTGATGTATGGGGCCAACACCAGCATATGAGAAACTGCCCCATGCCATCACTTTAGAACCTCCATGCTTTACCGTTTTAATGGTGTACCGAGGTTTAAACTCGGAATTTTCTGGACGTCGGACGTATTGCCTAGAGCCAGTTCCACCGAATAAAACAATTTTGGTCTCCTCAGTCCACAAAATGTTTCGCCATTTCTCTGCAGGCCAATTAGCATGGCTTCTTGCAAATTTCAAACGAGCGGCTACATTTTTTTTGTAAGCATTGGCACTTTTCGTGGACTGCGAGCGGAAAGATTGTGTTCCAACAATCGCCTTCTTATTGTTACGCTACTTACTGCCTGTCTTAGATCTTCCTGGATCATCTTAGAGAACGCAAAAGGATCCTTTCGGCTGTAGCGAACAATACGACGATCGTCATTTTCACTCGTTTCTCGTTTCCGTCCCCGGGTTTCGACTTTTTTTTCATATTTTACAGCATTGGCGATCATTTGGTCAGAGCACCCCAACATCAACTTTATATCCTTATACGTTCTTCCTTCATTTCGCAACTTTTTTATGATTTCCCGTTTTTCGTCGGTGCAGTGCTTTCCTCGGCCCACTAAATAACCAAACTTGTTTAGATATTCGATATTCCAACTATTTAATATTCCTATTTTAATTTAGTTACTTACTGTTTATTTTTTTTAAGTTTTTGATTTTTTTTTTTTTTTTTACGTACAATATAACTCAAACTCCTATTATTTTGAATAGCCTGATTGAGAGTAAAGATCATTTGATCTCTGGTTACAAATATAAACGGTTATGAATTGCAAACCAGTTCATTGTTTTATCATCTTTAATGTCCCGTTATACTTACCGGTAGAGAAATGGGCTGATTACCAGTATACACATGGTAAAAAAAACACTTGAGCAAATTTTGTAAAAGCACTCCTCTCCTATTATTTTGAACACAGCTGTATGTACATATAAAAAAAAATTAATTTAAATAAAACCGGTCTAACGATTTTCAAACAAAGAAATTGAAAAATGGAGTTTTTTTGACAAATCAAATGACATTTATATCTTTGAAGACAAACTTATTTTACAGGTATATTTTTAAATCTTATATAGGTTCGTTTTTAAAGAGACTCTTTGCATACAGGAGCAAGTTCGTTCGAACCCGTCGTGCATTTTATTTCTTTTTGAAAATATGGATAACTAAATTTCAGGGATGATAAGAAGAACTGATGTAATGTACATACATATTGTAATGTATCTCAATCTTTTATTTTATTTGATATAAAGAAGCTTAACCATTCACAAAAAAGAATTAAAACAAAAACGAAATACTTTAAATAACCCATATCCACCAACAATATCATGGGAAACAAGAACAATACTTCCTTAAGGCGAAAAAGTCAATGGGTCACAACACAACATAACCCAACAAACAAACACAAAAGAGCAAGTGGCCAGACGACTTTAGGTAATGCGAGCAACAAGCTTCAGCTTCAGTTCATTCAAAACGTGATCGGAGGCCAAACATAAAGCTTGTAACGGGTGTATTGCATTATTTCACACAATCGGCAGTGGGTATTTAATTCGTATTTTTCTAACTGTATTTATATCGCAGCACCGCCGCCGGCCGCTGCCGCTCGCAAAAAACCGCCAACAACAACAATAACAATATAAAATATAATATTGCAAGTGTTAAGGTGTGGATTAAATTCGAATGCGGGTAATGGGACGCCAGAAAACTATTTTAAGGGTGAATCAAAGCAAAAGTGTGTGGAAAAAGGGTCAATTTATCTAATTCAACAACATCGATTGCACCGGTACTTTACGGAATAAGAATGGAGATTATTTATTATGTGTGTTATTTGTCCAGCATTGTTAAGGTATGTAAATCAATTTCTAACTTAATTCATTTTATACTTCGTATGTATACTAAGGAGGACTAAAGATAAAAAGAAGATATCGGAGGGTAACAATAGGTACCTATGTACATACACTATCTTTTGAAGTGAAGTATATTAGATGGGCGTAAAATTTGTATTTATATTTAATTTAACGGTAGGGACTATTGATCATTAAAGGTGCCAAAGGTGAATCTAGAATTCATTGATAAGTTCTAAATTGTCATTTCGCTTAGAACTTTAGAAAATGCGAATATTTTTGACATTTAAATGTCATTCGCACCACTTGGAAAAACTTTTGCTGACGCCTTAGACTCAGTCACAAAATTTGTGTTGTTAACTACATAATAGGTCCGTTCGCGTACCCTCCTAAAACAGTCAAATTTTACTAAAAAATACGAAATTTAACCAAATCCTGTTCCCGTACTCAAAAATTTCGTAGTTTTTCGTAAAAGAGAGCGCTCACGAGAGAGTAAAATTTTTCCCCAACCTACGAATTTTAGCCCAAGAAATTTCTTTGGGCTGATTTGTCTAAATTTCAAATTTGATAGAAATTCAAATAAATTAAATAAATTGCTCGCTTTTGCTGTCAGTTATAAAATTTAAAAACTAATTTTCAAAAAACAGCAACAAGACAGTAATATTGTGTGAAAAATTTGTTGTTTTCCCGTTCGCTTACTTTTTTGTAGTTTTTTTTTGGTGAGAGAATTTTACCCCCACTCTTTAAAATATTTCTTTTTACGAATTTTAGTGCAGAAAGTACGCGAACGGACCTAATGTGTTATCAGATTCGGAGAGGTTCCTTTGTTTTCATTATGACACACTCAAAAACAATCGATGAGACATGCGAGGATAATAATCAAAAATATGAATTACGTAAAAGCATCAACGTTCCTTTTATTGTTTTATTGAAAATGAATCACATTTAGGGTGATTCATTCAATCTTAGGATCTACTATCACCTAACGGGCATTTATTATGTATGTAGGTAGGTATCTAACGTGTGTGTTATTTCTTAATTCGGAAATACTTACTCTAAGTGACAGTTGTCAAAATTAAAAATGTAGTTACTTATTTTTTACTTTACGTAAAAAGTCTGCATCTAAGAATCTTTTTACCTATTTTATGATATTTGTTATGTGGGTGCGTCACTTCTTACTTATCTTGATCGTTCTCATATGCCAAAATACAGTTCTCATATGCCACTTTGATGAATGATTTGAGAGTAAAAAATGTGTAAAAAATATTTCATACATACTTCCAAATCAAATATATCTATAAAAGAAGCTTTCAGTTTTAAGCAAATTTGAACTTACCATTTTGTAGAACGACAGTGAAAGATCAAATACACAATAATAAAAGAAAAAAAAAATCAATTTTCAATTTAAGGTTCCATTCGCCATCGCAATTCCTATCGCAGTCTTAGTTTATAAAAATGAAAAACTCCATTAGTTTTCTTTCTATAAATATGTTTGTATAGCATGGATTTAAAAATTTGCAACTATCAAACAAAGTAATGTTACAATATATCGGGTGATTTTTTAAGAGCTTGAGAACTTTTTTTTAAAAAAAAACGCATACAATTTCCAAAATCTCATCGATTCTTTATTTGAAACGTTAGATTGGTCCATGACATTTACTTTTTAAAGATAATTTCATTTAAATGTTGACCGCGGCTGCGTCTTAGGTGGTCCATTCGGAAAGTCCAATTTTGGGTAACTTTTTCGAGCATTTCGGCCGGAATAGCCCGAATTTCTTCGGAAATGTTGTCTTCCAAAGCTGGAATAGTTGCTGGCTTATTTGTGTAGACTTTAGACTTGACGTAGCCCCACAAAAAATAGTCTAAAGGCGTCAAATCGCATGATCTTGGTGGCCAACTTACCGGTCCATTCCTTGAGATGAATTGTTCTCCGAAGTTTTCCCTCAAAATGGCCATAGAATCGCGAGCTGTGTGGCATGTAGCGCCATCTTGTTGAAACCACATGTCAACCAAGTTCAGTTCTTCCATTTTTGGCAACAAAAAGTTTGTTAGCATTGAACGATAGCGATCGCCATTCACCGTAACGTTGCGTCCAACAGCATCTTTGAAAAAATACGGTCCAATGATTCCACCAGCGTACAAACCACACCAAACAGTGCATTTTTCGGGATGCATGGGCAGTTCCTGAACGGCTTCTGGTTGCTCCTCCAAATGCGGCAATTTTGCTTATGTACGTAGCCATTCAACCAGAAATGAGCCTCATCGCTGAACAAAATTTGTCGATAAAAAAGCGCGAAACACATTTCGAACCGAACACTGATTTTGGTAATAAAATTCAATGATTTGCAAGCATTGCTCGTTAGTAAGTCTATTCATGATGAAATGTCAAAGCATACTGAGCATCTTTCTCTTTGACACCATGTCTGAAATCCCGCGTGATCTGTCAAATACTAATGCATGAAAATCCTAACCTCAAAAAAATCACCCATTACGTTCTAAACAAATACATAACATGCTGCCAACTGCTTTTTTTACTACTAATGAAGCGAAAAGGAAACTAGTTGTTGTTTTTTTTTTTAGATGTCATTCTTTTACTAGCCCTTTATATATTCAGGTTATCGAGCAAAAGCTACAAGAAACTTCTCACTTCTTATTCTACCCATAACGAAAATCTTTGTGTAGTAAATACACAGTCAACAAAAGTTTGGCTGTCAGTTTGATTAAAAAGCATTATCATGTGGTATTTTGCACAAAATATAGTACTGACTTGATACGAGGATGTTTCCTTGACTTAAGCGAAGTGTAGACGATTGGAAAATCTTCCAATATTGGCAGAATTTCGTAAAATATTTAAACCAATTTTCTATATCCAGTTTTATTTGACACTCAATCGACGGCAAATCAAAAAATTGTCCGACTTCTTGCAATCGTTTGTACTCGTCTAAACACCCAATTTTTTTGATTTCGAAATAATAGGATGATTGTATACTAATAGTATTAACATATAGTCTTTTCCAAACAACAAGGTTCTTGAGCAGAAAACAAGGGCAAAAGTGTACATGATTTTGAAAGAATTTGAAAACTACGAAAATCAAAAGAAATGAGTCTATCAATTTTGTTTTGTTTTCTAAAGTCTTTCAACCATGTGAACAGCCAATTATTGGAACATACAAAATTGTCAGCAATTGTCAGCCGATTTTCTACCAAAAACTTGTTTAATCAACCAACCGTATAAATGGACAATTTTTACTTGATAAAAAATTGGCAATTGTCACCTAATGCTATTGAAAGACTTTTGACAGTTTTACCAATATTGAAACACCATCCAATCGTGTATACTTAGCTTTGCATTTCAGTCAATTGCCCAAGAAAATGTTGACAGAAAATAACCTTAATTTGTTATTCTGTAATCTGTCCAAAGATATTTTGTGAATTATAATTTTGGTATTCAGCATACCAGATCTGCTTCACAATCTATTATGAAATGTCTAGCATTTAGAAATGTCAAAAAATCTCTTAAAAATAGTATTTTTCATATTCAGAATGCCAAAATGTATTATGAAATCTGTTATAAACCGTTAAAAAATATAAAAGGCAAGTATTTGTGACTTACATAAAAGATTTTAGTGAATACAAAATGAAAAGTCATATTTATATTTTATTTCGGTATCGAAATGCTCTTAAGAAGAGACAATTTTAAAAAAATAATATAAAAATATATTGTAAACAAAATTGCAAACACATTTAATACAAAATAAACTGGGAAAAAATAATTACAGAAAACATTTTATGGAACAACTATCTATTGATAAATATTCCTTTTATTGATATTTTGCTTAAAGCTGGGCATATATGAACGAACCTTTCTTTGGTTCGGTTATCCATCTGTCATGCACGTGTATCCATGTATAACCAGCTTTAGTATCGACAAATACCTTTTTTCTTAAGCTAAGTGTACACGATTTCCAGGTCTGACAATCATTGTCAGATCTGCAAACGTCTGACAATGTGTGAAAATGAGCTGAAAATTTTAATTTGTGTGTACACGGTTTGCAGATATCTACAAACATCTGCAAATCTGTTGCCAAATATTTGTCTGACAATGTCGACAAACTAATTTGGCCAAATAGCTAGCAATAGATTTGCAAACATTTGTAGATTTTCTGCCAACCGTGTACACACCAAATCAAATTTTGGATCTGCAAATTTATTTTCAGCTCATTGTCACACATCGCATCAGTCAGAAAATTTGTCTGCCAATGAATAAATTTGCAAATGTTCCTCAAACAGCATCTGCAAATTTATTCATTGTCAGACGTTTGCAGAAACGTCAGAAAATGAAAAAAAATTTGGTGATCTCCCAATGAATTTTGTGTACACACGATTGCCACATCTGCAAATTAATTTGTCTTCAAAATGATTGATGAACAAATTTTTCTGCAAATCAATTTGGTGTGTAGACGGTTGTCAGCTTGCGTGTACACGATTGCCAGATATCTACAAATTAATTGGCAGATATTTGTCTGCAAATTAAGAGCCAAACCATTTGTCTGCAAATTAATTTGGTGTGTACACGATTGTCAGCCATTCGAGACAAAATTTTTCAGTGACAGATCTGGCAATATTTGCAGATCTGGCAATCGTGTACACTTAGCATTAGTCATAAATTTCTTCTTTAAGGGGCCAGTTATAGCTATTATTGGTTTTCATCATTAAAAAAACAAATCATTAGAATTTTTTTAACAGGTTGGTTATAACTTTCATTAGGCAGGTTCAGACAACATAAGGGACTTTATTTGCAGTCAACTGCATTCTTTGAACGTATATTTTGACTAAGGCAACGAGTTAGTTATTTAAACGTCATAAACTTCAAATTCGGAACTTTAAATCACAGAATAATTAAGTTCAGCTTTTAGTTAATTGAACAATCATCATTAGCCGTCATTTTGACATAATTGGAATTGACTTGATAGTTAGGGAAATGTTTCTTTGAAATGACCAACTTTCCAGTCTACTTTCCAATAAAGTTTCCTTAGTTGGAAGGCAATTTTTTGGCAGCTGGCCAATCAGATGCTAGAAACTTGCCTTACTTTTAAGTCCCTTATGTCGTCTGAACCTGTCTATTGAATATTTCTGTCATTGAAACAAATTTCCTGATTGAAATCAAAAATACTCCATTTACCAAGATCGGAATCTTTCGTACGTTTCACTCTCCAAAACCCGTTTGTTTACATTGTTGTATTTGTAATTTTGACAATTAGTCCATGAATAGATGTGAGCACAAACAAAAAAAAAACGATGCCGTGGGCTAGCGGCACTTTGCACAGCAAAAACAAAATGGGGTGGTTAATAAGTTTTTTTTTCAGGTTTTTCTTTTTACTCTTTTTCGATGAAAAAGTCAGTTTTAAGCTTTAATTTTGCAGTCATTTTGTTGATAGCAAACCAATGTACATGTTTGTCTTAAAAAAAGCATGTTCAACATCAGTTTATTATAATTAATTCACTAATTTAGAGTAATCACTACGAAATTCTTTAAATTTCATAATTAACTTTGAATTATTGTATCAAAGTTGCGTTCGAAGAACCATCAAGTTAAGGGTGCGAGCGCAATTTTTTAATTGAATCCTAATAAATTTTCGTTAATGAACGGCCCAAATATTTTTTTTGCGAGTAATTAAAATCTGTATAAATTTAACCAATCCAAGTATATTTATAGTTTGTTTTTAATGATTTAAGCTTGCAACTATTTTTCAATTCCATTTTGATTAATAAATATTAAATTTAAAAAAAAGAGTTATAATCTAAAAATACCTTATCCATAACATTCTTGATTGATGGAAACATACATGTATTTGCTATCAAAAAAACGATGCATCAAAGGAACACCAATGTTTTAAAAAAATAATCAGAACGATTATAGCGAACCTGTTGAATAAATGCAGAGCAAATAAAATGAAAATGTTGACATGTATCACAAAATGAAAACGTTTTAAAATCGTTCTGAATTCATGCACAACTCATTCAATAGATCAAGTAATCGACATTAATGTTTATTGTTGAAGTAGAGAAGTTTTTTTAGTGAATTCCCACAGTTTAACGAAAAATATAATTTTCATTTATTCCTTAAAAATGTTTAGTTAACAAACTTCGAATTTACTTATTATTGTTTGAAGGGTATGTTTAGTAAAAGTGTTGCTAATAATGAAAAAATGAATAAGTTTTACGTACATGTTTTTGTTTTTCTTAATATAATAAATACTTCCATAGATTACATTTTATAAATGCAGAACATAGAAGAAAATATACATAAACAATAGTTTTCAGATATAAAGCAGAAGTTAGTCTAAAAAAATATTTTTGAGAAAGCCAATAATATTTTAGGTATGTTCATTAAAGAAATTTCCGCTTCAGCTAACCTTCATCAACTTTTTAGAAACAAAATTAGCATTAATAGCAGCATTTAGTTGGTATTGTGTGTAGCCATATTGCCTATTTCTATTCCTTAAAGATGCTTTACACAAAGCAGCTTATTTTTAAAACATGGTTCCCTCAAATTTGTATTCCAAAATCTAACTACAAACAAAATTCTAAATCTAACATAGTCTCTCAAAAAGAAATTTTCAGGAATATTTCTGCAACAAACAAAACTAAAATTTGGTCTTGCAATTATCAAACTGCTTAAATGATGAAAATACTACTCTAATTGAGGAATCTGAACTAGCTAAAGTTGGCAATGGAACTTCATAAGTATGCTTCTCGTACCATTGTCTGTACAAAAAAAAAATACGGAGGCACCCGCCTATTGTTTCCACCTGAACTTCTAACGTCGCCAAAAAAATGCTCTAAGCAAACTACACCTGACAAAATTGTCTGTTTTGTTGTTTTACAAGGTATTGAGTTACACTTTTGTCCATTTCCAATAATTATACTTAACCAGTTGCAGCGCATGTTGCGTTCGCAAATAATTTAAGCAAACAAAATACAGCACTAATAAATCATTAAATATGTATTTGGTCAATTTTATTTAATTTAATATACATTTACAACATTTATTTAGATTGAAATTAAAAAGCTATACAAATCTTCCTATTTAAGACACCATGTCAGCACTACAGATTCTGTTGGTTAGGATTGTTTAGTTTTTGAACGAGGCCATGAAACATTCAAAATAAAGCATTTAGATGGGGCTGATTACTATAATGAAGCATTTTGATGGGCCGAAACACTAAATGTAAGAATGTGTTTGGTTTTTTGCATCATTTCACGCACACTTTCTCACATTTAGTGTGTAGTTAGCTTGTAGGCAAACCGAAATGTCAGTCTGAGATTCCGATCTTGGTAATGGAGTATTTTTGATTGAAATCCACCGAAAAATCTTTATTGACAGAAACCTGTCATTGGAAAATGAACAAAAAAAACTAGTGAACGATTCGTTTCACTTTTGAACATAAAAGTATCAGTTGATCAGGAAAATAGAAAAATACATTTTTAGCGAAAAATAATTGCACAATTAAATTTTTTGAAACTCAAATAAAATTCTTTTTTTGATTTCCGATCCACCTTTTCATTTCTAATCAAGGGAAAACACAGTTAAATATCTATTAAAAAAATATAGGGGCTAGTTTATTCTTAAGCTAGCATCACACTACCAGTGAATTCACTGACCACTGACAGGCAGTGACGTCACAAAAACTGACGTGGTTTTAACGCCAGTGAAGCAATTGCTTGTCAGTGGTCAGTTGAGCAAAAAAGGTTATCACACTTACTGACAGGCCCGTGCCAGTGTGTCCCAAAACTCACTGACACCTGATGCTAGTCAGTGAATTTTTTTCCGAGTCGGTCAGTGAACTGACGCCTTAAAAACTGACTATCACACTACACTGACACATGATTCACTGGCACATAACACTGGCAAGTGGCGTCAGTGAAATTTACATGAAATTGGGTCAGTGAGCAGTTTTGCTATCACACTATACTGGCAGCACTGAATATCAACAGCCACACTTGCCATTTTTCGTGTCAGTTACTGACGCAATTTCGGATTGTCAGTGAACACGTCAGTGCACTGACATACTTCACTGACGTCCCAAAACTGGCTATCACACTACGCGCAACCACACTGACGACTTTGTGACGTAATTTTTACGTCACAGCCTGTCAGTTGTCAGTGAATTCACTGGTAGTGTGATGCTAGCTTTAGAGGGTTATCGTTATAAATGATTATAATACTTGATAAATTTCCGATTGTGTTTGAAAACCAACGTTTTAAATAAACAGTGTATTAGTTAATGGAAATAGTCAAGCAACTTTGATAAGTGCAATAAACGAGTTGGATAGTAGGTATTGCAAAAAATAAAAACAACTTTCAGCTAAATTTTTAATCAATTTTCAGACTCCTTCAAATTCAACCATATGTTTTTTTTTTTTACACTTCAGAATTTTCAGAAAGTAGTTAGCTTACAGCAAGCGTCACACTACGATCAGAGGCTCATTATAAGTGCATGTGTTAGTTGTTAGTAAGAAAATAATACAATTACAGCCTAACACACGCACAAAACACAAAACATAATAATTATTAACATTTAACATGAATTATTACAGAACATCAAAAAAAAAAATAAAATAAAGACGTTTACGATAGTGAAGCACTGGTTTTAAGCAATGATTTGAATCCCACCTTATTTAAATTTAAATCAATCGATGAACAGTTTAAGTTATATAAAATGCTCATTCGACTTAAAGCTTCATTCTTTCCATAGTTAGTTCTATGGAAGTCAATATGTATAAAGTCAAAAGTACGCAGGTGATGAGTTCCGCCTCGGTAATTTAAATGTATACATTAATGTATTAAATAAATTAGGTGGCCCAACAGTCCGTAGAGAACCAGGGCCTAGTGACTTACAACTCTCAACCATTCCTGTGTGCGAGTAATGTTGTCAGGGATGGAGGGGACCTACAATTTATATGCCGAATCCGAACGGCTAATTTTGAGAAAGCACTTTTTCATGACAAGAATTACTCTTGGAGAATTTGTCAATTCCTCGCAAGAGGCAGTACCCGTGAAAACTTTTTTTTTTTTTTTTTTTTTTTTTTTAAATTAAGGTGGCACAGGCAGGGATTGAACCCAAGACCTCTCGCAGGACAGTCCAAAGCACTAACCATCGTGCCACGGGTACTACTTCACCATTAATGAGTTGATGAAAAAATATTGAATCATTAATAACACGCCTTAGATGGAGAGTTTGCAATTGAAGAAGCTGAATACGATGTTCATAGGGAGGCAGATCATAAGGATCTTCCCACGGAAGACCCATTAGGGCGAAGCGAATGAAATTATGTTGAATTGATTCAATACGTTTCTTATGAATTTCGTAAAAGGGAGTCCATACCTGCGAAGCATATTCAAGATGAGGACGAACATGACAATTGTATAAAGAAAGAGTAACATAGGGATCATTGAACTCCTTTGCCAGCGTTTTATAAAACCAAGCATAGAACTTGCTTTATTAACAATAAAATTAATGTGATGTGTAAATTCTAGGTTGGAACAGAAATGAACACCTAAATCTTTAAATGTGGAGACGCGACCGAGTTTTTGCTTTGAAATACAATAATCAAATACACTACCGATTCGTTTTTCAGTAAAAGTTATCGTCTGGCATTTAAAGGGGTTGAGGGTAAGGCTATTTTTGCCACACCAAAATGTGAAACTATCAATGTCGGCTTGTAAAGGGATGCGATCTTGGGTGGACTTTATCTTAAAAATGTTCATGTCATCAGCAAAAATAAGAACATCACTTGAGCGTAGACATGACGATACGTCGTCGTTTATAGACAGGATGAATAGAAAAGGGCCAAGATGGCTTCCCTGGGGAACACCAGATTGAGCAACAAAAGGTTCAGAATGACAATTTTTAAATTTTACCTCATAGGATCTGTTTTCAAGGTATGATTTGATCCAAGCTAAGAAAAATGGTGGAAAACCAAGAGCTTTAAGTTTAAATAAAATAATTCCGTGGCTAAGTTGGTCAAAAGCTTTAGAAAAGTCAGTGTATACACAGTCAACTTCATAACCTTGTTCTAAAGCGTTTGAACATATGTTTGAGAATGTGAGGAGATTAGTAAAGGTTGATCTTTTTTTCACAAAACCATGTTGCTGTTTGCAAATGAGATTTTTACTAAAAAATACTACACTTTCATAAACAACTTGTTCAAACAATTTAGGTATGCAAGAAAACTTTGCAATGGGCCTGTAGTTTGTTATATCCGCCTTGTTACCTTTCTTGAAAATTGGTGTAAGAAATGACTTCTTCCATATACTGGGAAATTTGCCTGTTTTAAGAGAAAGTTTGAATAAGAACGTAAGGGGTTCAACTAAAGCATTACTACACTTTTTTAATACTATCGGGGGAATACCATCGGGACCGGCTGAGCAGTCATCATTCAACGCGGATAAAAGATCAAGGACCGTACTCTGTAGCACAGGGATGTGACTACAGCTAGTCTGCGAAAAGGAGTGAAGATTATGAAAATATACTTCATCAACTTCTTGAGGGCTATTAACAAAAGATTCACGGAAATTTGTTGCGAAAGCGTTACAGATATCAACAGTTTTATTTAAAGAAAGATTCTTGTAAGTGAAGTTAACTGGAAAGCCCTCTGATTTTTTCTTTAAGTTTACAAGTTTCCAAATTTTTTTAGGATTCTCTTTCAAAGAGGTACCCATATCAGTAACATAAATAGCATAGGTATACAAAATTTGAAAGAGACTTAAATTCGTTAAAAAGTTCAACATAAAAAGAGAAATTGATTGGAGACAGAGTTTTGAGATAAGTTTTCCATGCCTTATTTCTTTTGTTACCCAGTAAACGCAATTCTTTCGTGTACCAAGGGTGGCTAAAGTTTGTATTTCTTGATTTCTTTAAAGGTACATTTTTTTCTAAACAATTATTAAAGATCTTATAGAAATTTGAAACTGCTTCGTCAATATTAGAAAATGCTAAAGTATCAGCAATTCCAGAAATTGTTAAATCTTCAGACAACAACTGGAAATTAGCTTTTCTGAAGTCAAAATTATATAAACAATCAAAGGAATTACTGTGTTCAGTAGGTAAGGTGATTACTTAAGTCAAGAAAAATGTACAAGGGGGGGGGGGGGTATTTATCAATATTTATAATTCCTGATCTAGAACAAGAGTACTAATAGCATCAGAGGAAATGACTAAATCGAGAATTCGATTTTTTGAGTTTTTAATACATCTTGTTTGCTGTAAGTCAGTAAAAAGGATTTTATCGAGAAAAGATAGTTCCAATTGTGAAGAACACAGTAATGTTACCTTTGGACTGATAAGTGATTATGTCTATTTATTTCACTTTAAATATTGATTTTATTAACGATTAACATTTGAAAGAAAATAATAGTTAATAAAACATCTGCAGCCCTAGTATATTGTTACCGTTACTATCAGTACGATATGTATGTAGATCTATTTACAATAATGTTGTTTATTATGTTATCAAAGTGAGTGAAAGAAGGTAAGGCATATTCACAAGGGTCAGACATAAGACTACAGTGTACAGTTAAGCCAAGCGTAGTGATTCACAATATAGCAAAAGCAAATAAAAATAAACGAATACGATTGCCAAGATATTGACGACCGCGTATCTTATCTTTTTTTTTTAACCGAATGATAAGAATTTTTGTTGTAACACGAACACTTTGCTAATAATAATTTACAAAATTATTCAGTTCCTTATCAGAAGAGACACAGAAAGACTCTTATTTTCGTTACGCATAGTTATTTAGAAATTGGATAAATATAAAGTTAAATAATGAAAATGAAGTGAACCAAACCATTTTCTTAATATAAATCAACTTACAAAAAAATAAAAAAAATACCTTAAGTGTAGTTGCTAATAGAAAACGTGAATTGTCTTATAAAAATAAAACAGACACACTTTAATTAATTAAACTAAAAATACCTTTTTGATATGGATAATGTGATTAGTATATTGGTGAGTGTTTTTTTCTTACCTATTGATTCTTTTCCCCGTAACGTCCGCGTGCACCTAGAAAGTGTTCAACATGTTTAAATAACATGTGGCGTAATTTTGGTATTTTGAATTTTAACGTTTAATGAAAGAGAACAACAATGGGGAAACAAACGTTAAAAAGAACAATTACTCATTTGCGAGAATTTATTTTAGTTTAGTTTTAGTTTTATTGACTTCAAAATCTTAATACTGGGGCCTGATTATGAGGTTCGCGGCGAATCGTTTTGCTAGCGAGTTTGCCATTTTTCAATTATTGCTTTCGCTTTCGCCTTCTTCGTTTTGAATTCAACCAATTAACGAATTCAAAGACGAGTTTGAAATGTCATAATGTTTGTTGGCGAGTTGAATCCGATAGTTTTTTTTTGGCGGATTCACAGGCGAAAGAGTGTTTATTATTATTCAGTGTTCGATTTCGTGGATTATTTCTTTATTTTAATTTAAAAATGTGAGTTAGCTTTATTTTAATTTTCTTATAATTTATCCACAGTAAAATATAAAATTTTAAAATTCATTCAAGGAACGATGTTCCTGTTCATTCATTTTAAAATTTGTCATTTTTGGGCACAACTTTCTCTGAAGAATTTTAAGAGTTTCAGACACTGTTGGTTGTGCCATTCCAAGGAGTACGTCTTGTCCAACTCCTTTTTGGTACGATCCCTCAGCAAGAAATCTCATAGTAGCGGCAAACTTTAAAATTGAAGGAATGCCGTTGTTGTTCTGATCTTTGAATTCCTCACTGATCTCTTGCAAAATGAAGACAAAAGCTTTTTCGAAAGTCGAAATAGTTTGATAAATCTATTAAGACAAAGTGTGTTGATTAATTTGATTTAAACTAAAACGAAACAATACTTACTCAGTTGAAGGGAGATCCAGAGGAGAAGATTTGCTTCTTAGTAGTCTCCTGGACACCCGTAATCTTGAGGATTCCTGGGATTCCTCCCTTTCAGAATAGATATACACCATAATTGATTCCATTTTTTAATTTTAATATTGTTTATTAAATAAATCACCGCAAATTTCACAAATTCAATCAAAACAAAACAAAATTTGTGGAAAGCTGTCAAACCAAAAGTGTCAAATCACTGGAATATGGAGAGAAAAAGTCAAACCAAAGTGTCAAATCACTGGAATATAGAAAGAACTACTTTCGCTTCCCCGCGAGTTCGTTAATAAGGAAATACGAAGCGAGTCGAATTTGAAAGGTCGAATTGAAAACGATCCGCCGCGAACCTCATAATCAGGGCCCTGTTCACAATTTTCTTTGTAAGTCTTTTAATGATTTGGCCGATCGATGGTGGTCTAACAAACTGACATTTACATTTTAATTTTTATAATACTAATACTAAAGAAAAATTTAATATAAGGTTTTAAAAATGAAATTTAACAATTTTGCATATAATTTTGTATACCTACATTCATTTTTTTTATTTATTATACACTAGCAAACTAGGCGAACTCCGTTTCGCCACCAGATGGCTTCGTTTTTTGTAACATTTTGTTTGGGGATTAAAAGATGAAGAAAAATTATTTTATTTGTTTTAGGGTAAGTTCGGGCATTATGGCGCACCTAACGTTAATCTAAAATAACTTTAAAACGAACAACATTTTATAATTCAGTATTTTTTTTTATTAAATAAGAGAAAACAGTAACATAAATAAATCAAATAAAAATAATAATTCAAGTTCATTAACAAAAAATAAATTAGTTTAAAAATAGTTTAAAAAAAACCATATTGCCCTACCTACGGGCAAAATGGCGCACCCCTGAGGGCAATATGGCAGGGAGATTTCATTTTTGATTTAAACGCCCACATCCATCACAGGTGTTCTTAAATCCCGTACATGAATCGTGAGACCACTGTCCACAAAGGACACAATGCATCCACTCGTCCTTTTTGATTGTAGTGGTGTAATCCTCACCACATCCAGCACAAATATTTTCCCCGAAATCTTCGGGCCCATCCGACTCGTCGGCTAGCTGGTTCTCAAGATTTTGTTCGTCGGATGACGTTGATGATTGCCGCTTTACCTTTATTTTTTTTGGCCTTGGAAGCTTAGTCTTCAGTTGTTTTTGTATTGATTCCTTACCCAACGAAGTTAACACCCAGGCCTTTTGCTTTCTTGTATTATTTTTCACCTGCCTAGAACAAGATGGTACGGGAGAAATTATGTTCAGCATTTTTCCAGGCGTTATATCGCTAGCAGCTTCCTCAGTTGTACTTGTAGTCGGAGGAACTTCAATGGGAGGTGGAGTTGCGGGAGGCATTGGAACGGTTTCCTCATTTTGATGGTCAATGATAAAATGCAAAAAACGGGAAGAGACGAAGAGACATACTATAATTTACATGAAAACTTCATAAGGGCATTATGGCTTACCCGCGCCATAATGCCCTCACAGTATCTGCGCCATATTACACAAAAAACACTAATTCACAACACATTACAAAAAAACTAAGTTCTCTTTTCGTTTCAAAAATTTCCCGCTACACAACAAAACTGAAACTGTATTCTGCATTACACTCTTCACACCGAACACCTGCGTTATATACATACCAAGAAAAACGAATCCAAACACAAAGCAAAATTATAAAAACACGAGCAAACTGTAAATTTTGTTTGTATTCTTTTTTTTTGTCCAGCGAAATTCGTCGTATCGACTAACGATGTTTATAGGGCACGTGTTCGGCAGAGGCTGAAGTTTTTGCATTGTTTTTATTTTAATTAGAATTTTAGAAGTATGATATTTGCGAGGTGCGCCATAATGCCCCATGCGCCATAATGCCCGAACTTACCCTATATTTGAAAAGGAAAAATTGTATTTCATTTCACAAAAGTAATGAATTCATTTCGATTACAAAAATGAAGTGTAATTTAGTTGAACTTCTCTAAGTAAAAAATGAAAGTGAATCCAAAGTAAATACTGAATCGAAGCGTTATACTTGTCCGAAAATTATCCGTTTTATTGAAGTGCTCTTTGGTAAACCACATTTTTTGTTTTTTGGTCTGAAGTTAACACAAACAAAGCGGATGGTTTCCCAACTCGTGAACACTCAACGTATAGCTGCCCATGTGAAAAACAATGATTTTCTAAATTTATTCCGCAAACACTAAGCGATTGGTCTTGCGACTTGTTAATTGTCATTGCGAACTTAAGGCGGAAATTGCAATCGTTTGAAGTCAAACGGAAGATCAGTCGGAATCATTGGTATTCGAGGAGTACATACATACATACTTTCCGTTAATAATGGTTGCCTCAATCAAATTCGGCATAAGTCTTTTCACCGCAAGTCGAGTACCGTTGCAAAGTCGCGGTGGATTCAAATTACGCAATATCATAATAACAGAATTAACTTTGAGTTGCAAGTTATGTGTTGGAATTCCTGGTAACTCCAGAGTTCAAAAATTCCGTTGGATAATTTACTACATCATCGGGATTTGTTATGGAATCAACGAGTTTGTATGTCACCAAATCGCCAGCGATTTTTGATTGAATGGTGAAATTCAGTGCGTGTACATCATTATTCCTTGCGGCGAGAATTGCTCATTAGCTTACCAGCATAATTCTGATAATTCTTACTAATGTTTGGGAAAACATTTTCAATAAGAGCTAATTGAGAGTCTACAAATCCTCGAAGGTCGTTGGTAAGAGTAATTAATCCAGTTGTCGCATCAACTGCCACTTTTCCATTTCCAACAGCTAACAATTGTTTGGAAAATTGTGCAGCACTTTGATCATTTTGAAGTTGAACTCTCATATTAGTGGCTAGCGATAATGTTCGAAGATCCTTCAGTGTGAAGTTTCCATTGCACTGGATCGGGAAATATTGCATGTTGGAGTATCAATTGTGTTTAAATTGAGTGGCAACTTAAGCGCAGAATGTGCAGTACGACCGCCATCTAGAAGAGTTGCTGCAATTCCAGATGATGCTAACGCCAAGGCTTGTCACATCTTGATCGAATAGTGGCCAAAATCAATGAAATTACAAATGTTTTCCCTGTTCCTCCAGGTGCGTCTAGGAAGAATAGACCACCAGTATTATTGTCCACCGCTTGCATTAATGTTTCGTATACCTACTTGTTTTTGCTGTTCATACAGTGATGGCACATTATTTCGAACGAATTCCTGCAATGTATCAACATTGTATTGCAGCTCTCGATTTAATTCTTGGTCCAATATAGATTTATTTTTGTTCTCAAAATATTCTACGTGAAAATTTTGTTTCAGTTTTTTGATTTAAAAAAAAGATAACTGATTTTTTCAAATTTAAACCAAATTTGCTCAGAATGTGTAATACAGAATTTTATAAAATTGGATTTGGGGTCAACCAAATTTTTCACTTTTTTCTTATGTTAAAAAAAACACTCACTAATTTTTTTAAAAAATCTCTGACGTTTCTAGAGATATGGTTGACTAAAAAAGGTTCCCAAAAGTAAGCTTTGATTTAGAATATAGGGCCCTTGAAACGTCAAAATATTTAAAAATGTTCAATTCCACAAATCGGAACTTTTACAATAGCTTTCTATCGGAAGCTAAACGGAGTTCACCGCTTTTCTGTTGAAATTTGTCCTGAATTTTGTCTGCTATAAACCTTACGGATCCCGAGACCTTTCCAACGAATGCAAAACCGTGGAAATCGGTTCGTGCGTTCTGGAATTACAGGAAGGAAAACCCGACTTATTTTTATATTATAGATGTTCTGTATCGTAAAGCACTCAAACAATATTTGTATAAGACTTCCCATTAGGCCGGAGTGAATTTGAACTTTTTTTGTTTTAATTTTTGGTATGCCTATGGTACTAACAATTTAATTTGTTTTTTTCTTAACGATACCACAAGTTTTTAGAAAAAAAAAACAAAAAATGTCCTAAGGTTCCTCTATTCGCCCTTTCAATCGTTTATTCCTTACTATTAAAACAGACAATTTGTATAATTTGCTTAAAAAAATCACATTTCAATAAAGAACAAATCTTAAGATTACATTTTTAATGCAAAAAAATACATGTTTTAGTAAAAAATAATAATTGTTAGGAGTCAGGTCTCCACGAGGGAATGCTTTGGAGTACTGGAAGAGGCTACGGCACGCTTGTGGTCGCACGGCTCAGCTCGTCGCGTGGGGTGGTTCTTGCCACCTTCCAGTACACCTCCTGCTCGACTAAACATTATTTTTATTCGTGCCTAAGGTAAAAAGGTGTAGAATGACACAAACCTGTGAACTTTGACGATATCTAAGAGAAACTAGTGATCGGTGCTTCGAAATTAAGTTTAAGAAAAATCAAAAAAAAAATAATCCCTATGACTAACCTAATAAAAATAATAAAAAAAATATAAAACCCTTCACCAAAAAAATAATAATAATGAAAAAAATGAATAAAATGAAATTATAAAAAAATTAAGTACAAAAAAAAATAAAGAAAACTAAACCCTAACTAAAACTATATAAAAAAACTAAAAATATAAACTTATTCTTTCTAAAGCACCTCTCTCTTATCCCCCTAAACATCGTCACACTGAATCCCAAACGTTCGTCTGATGTTATTGACGAAAGTCTGGCCAACCCGCCCAAGTATCATGAAGATACTTCCTTCGCTATTTCCATGGCCGAAAGTAGCGGAAATAGCCCCTAAAATGACTCAATCAGTCACAAATTAGTCTGTTGAGAAAGGTTAGTCTGTCATGTCCAAAACTCAGAAAAACATCTGGACGGCCTTACCAAGCCTCCACACACCACTAGCTTTTAAATTAGAACACCATTTTTTGTTATTTCAATATCACTTCAAATTACAATTTTATTTATTAATTTCCAATTCATTGATCAAAACCAACTCAATTGAGTTCTCTCCCTTTTCTTCTCTTGTAAAAAAAATTAAAATAATAAAAATATATAAAAAAAACTAAAAAGGTTTAAATCTAAATTCATAAAAAAAATTGATCTTAGAGGCTTTTTGATTTTGTTTGGTCTTTTATCCACAAAAGAAAGTGTTTTTACTCACGATTTCCTGGTCCCTCGTCGTTCTGCCGGCAGCACGTAGAGAAACTGGGGTAGCCTTTCGCCACCACTGAGTTTACTATATTTGGGGTATTAGGATACAAGCCTTAAAATCACTTTTTTTTTTTTTTTTTTTGTAAATTTAAACTCACTTCAAATTTAAACAAAAAAAATTAATTAATCAAAAAAATTTATAGAGAACTGAATTTCACAAATTAGATTTTTACTTCACTTAAGTTAATCAAAATGGTATATATATAAAAAAAAAAATTTAAAAGTTCTTCTTTCTTATTTTCTTTCACTTTATTTCTCTTCCTCCTTTCTTAACTTCTCTTTTTCCGGGCACCCTTTCTTTCTTGTACTTATACAAATCCCTTTCTTTCTTCGAAGGATATCTATATATATCTATCGGTATATAGATATATAGTACCCTCTTAGACTATGTATGTTGATTTGCCTTGGAAGCTGTTTCCTTTGTACTGGACAAAGGAATACTTCCTCTGTACAGAATGTCCTTCTTCAAAGTTAAAATTTTAAAATCCGAAGGAGGTAACAAAAAAAACTTTGCAGAGGCTCAGGCTTCTGCTAATTCTCCTGATCTTTGGATTCTGACCTGAACCTCTGCTGATTTATATATATATATATATAACGCCACCAAATTTCCTAGGACTTTTCCTCTAGCTTCTATATCCAACTCAGTGGAATTAAGATGATCTGGTATATTGATTTTATTATGTTTATTTCAATCCACTTATTTTGTTTAATAAAACAAACTTCTTATCTAAGTTTTACTTTTTGTATCACTTGTAAAAGAAAAATTAATAGATTTTGAATTTAAAAAAAAACTGTTGGTCACAAAAAGAATGGCCGTTAACACTTCTATTTCTGAAACTCTCAAACGTAAGATAATTTAAAACATTATTGATGATGGAAAAAATTCTAAACTTACTTACTTACTGGGTATTTGGATAGCTCTATATTTTCAGGAACATTTTGAACCATTGCGCATAAGTCGTCATCTGATATCTTTCTAGTTAAAGGTGGTTCGGTGATCTTAACTGTAGCCCATTTTATTACATCGATGTAATATTGGCATCAAAATTTATTTTTGAAATCTTAAACTGTCGGATTTCATTAATTTTCCACCTTGTACATATATCCGCTCTGCTTTTCAAAATCCTTCTAAGGCCTAATTCCCGGACATGGCTTCGGCTATCAGCTAACATAGCAAGTAAAATATTTTCTGGATGGCAAAAATATGAATTACGCTCTACTACCGGATGAACAATTACCTTAAGGTTTTTAGGTACATAGATATTTTGACGCTTTTATAAGTGGTTCATCTAAACAAGATGGTTTTGTGTTAACCAAACAAACGTATATACTTTTATTATGTACGTAGCCAGAACCAATAACTCCTTTGAAGGTTTTTCAGTTCCTACATAGAGTCGTAGAATCCTGTTAGCTGTTGTAAGCCACCTTGAATGAGTCATTCTTCCTGGCTGTCGGTTTGCAAGCTCTAAAGCTACATTCCCATTAGAAACTTCTTCACACATTTCATATAGATATTTCTGATCCGTGCTTAAATTTTCTTAGTTATCGGAAGCAGTTCTACCATTATCTTTTCAAAAGCTTGAATTGGTAAACAATCACAACTCTCAAGAGCTTTTCCCAATACTCCAGAAAATCCTTTTGGGTCATTGGTTTTTCCATCAACATGTGCCATTAAATGACGAAGTCGGAGTTCATTTAGATGGAGTAAACAAATAAACCAGTGTACTAGCTTACCAATGGCTACTTGGAGCTGACATACATAAAATACCATTTTTGGATCCAGTGTTCACAATAGTTCCATCGCATCCAACCGCTGTAATTGTTTCCATATTAACACACAGGATGTTTTTTACAAAGTCAATTATGCTTGAAGATATTGTTTTGGCATTCCCACAAGATGGAGTAACATGTCCCAGATACTGTCCTTCTCGCTCAGAAACAAGTATAATGTGTTCTTCCACTGAAATCTTCCGATGTTTTCTGCCCCCAATTGTTCCGAAATCATTGTTTTGTCTTTACATCCGTCTATCCGTCATCCGAGTATGTTATATTTTCAATTTGACATTAAAGATTTTGATGTAATTTTTGTCTTTCTCGTCTTATTTTGCTTCTGCCAATTACTTTTGAAGAATCTAGCTTTTATTATTATTTATTTATTCATCAAGCAGATTAATATAATATAATTAACAAATAAAATATAATCTTACAGACTACTGAAACAAGGTTTTAACTTTAGTAATAAAGAAGTGAAATAAAAATTAAAACATCTAATTATGTAAGGCTAAAACTTGAACCACCAGTGTAGGATTTAAGTAATAAATATAACAAATATTTTTTAAAAGATTCTCGACTATGGTAGGAAAAGAAGTCAACATGATTACAAATGATATTAGATTCTCTAATGCATCGAGTTAGAGGCTCATTGAAACCATAGTTTACTCTATGATAGGGTTCATGAAATAGAGTACAAGATCGCGTTTGCCTATACGGAGCATATATATCGACTAAGGACAAAAGTAAAGGGCAGTTTATATGAGAAGTAATAATATCACGTATGAAGACCACTGAAAAATACCGACGGCGAATATCAAGTGGTGTTAGACCAAGCAGTTTACATCTGGTTTCATAAGGAGGCATTTCAATGTTCCAATTTAGTCGGTGAACTACAATTCGCGAAAATTTTTCAAACCTTAAACAGTGAGTTTTATAAAAAGGATTCCAAATTACTGAGCAGTATTCTAGAGAAGATCTCACATAAGCATAAAATAATGACCGAAGGGTAAATGGATCTTTAAACTCTTTTGAGTTGCGAACCACAAACCCTAGCATAGTATTTGCTTTAGCAACAACAAAATCAATATGGGAGTTGAAGTTTAGTTTGTAATCAAATATTACACCTAGGTCTTTCTTTTCTTTAAGCTTAGTAAGTTTTGTTTTATTTATTTCGTATTTAAAACAAATTGGACTAAGACTACGAGAGAAAGATAAAGATTGACATTTAGAAACATTTAAGAAAAGCTGGTTAGCAGTGCACCATACAGATAAGCGCTCAAGGTCACTTTGAAGTAAAAGACAATCGTCCAAGGATTTGATACAGCGGAAAATTTTGATATCATCCGCAAACATTAGGCAGAGAGAATTGTTGATAACCGTTGGTATGTCATTGATTAATATCAGGAATAGAAGGGGTCCCAAGTGACTTCCTTGAGGAACACCAGAGGTTACATGAATTACTTCAGAAAGTAAATCATTAACGCGTACAAACTGTGTTCTACCTATGAGATAGGACGCAAACCATTTTAAACTATTAGAATGGAATCCGATAGATTCCATCTTTTTTAATAGTATAAAATGGTTGACCCTATCGAAAGTCTTCGAAAAGTCCGTAAAGACTACATCAGTTTGAAAACCATTTTCGAGATTTCTAGTGATTTGGTTACAAAAAATAGATAGGTTTGTTGTAGTGGATCTTCTTCTATAAATCCATGCTGAGATGGCGTAATCGTTTCTTTGAGAAAAAATGTTAGTTTATCATAAACTATTTTCTCGAAAATTTTGGGAATCGTAGACAATTTACTTATAGGACGGTAATTAGAAAAATCCTGTTTAGAGCCAGATTTATGGATAGGAATAATATAGGAAATTTTCCAATCGTCAAGAAAAAGGCCCTTTTCGAGAGAAACATTAAACAGTAGAGTTAATGGCCCTGAAAGAGCAACAGCACAGTTTTTCAATACAATTGGAGGAATGCCATCAGGTCCCGGTTGACTATCATCATTGAGATCCCTTAGAGCTGACTCAACATCTTTGCAGCTTAAGTTTAAGCTGCCTATATTTATGGAATTATCACTTATAACTGATGAATAATTTTGAGGAACATATTGAGGGGAGTAAACCGATTGAAAAAAATTTGCAAAGAGGTTGCATATGGTTTTTATGTTAGTTGATGTAGTCCCTAAATACTGCATGCAATTTGGTATCCCGTTAGAGCATTTTTTGTTATTTATGTACGACCAAAAATGTTTACTATTTTGTTTCAAGCAGGATTCAGTACGACACAGATAATCCTTGTACAAAAATGTATGTAAAAAATCAAATTCTTTTTGAAGACGTAGATAGTTACTCCGGAGTGCAATATCATTGACGGAATTTCGATATAATTTATACAATTTATTTTTTTGGTTATTTAAGTTTGATAAACGTTTATTCCACCAATGCGGCTTTGAATTATTAAAGACAACGACTTTAGGTACAAAGAAGTTTATTGATTCTTTAATTGTCCCAGGCAATAAATTATATGCATCCACGAGCTCATAATTATGAACGATATAGCTCCAAGAAACCGAATTTAAATGATTAATTAGTCCTTCAAAATTAGATTTTTTGAAATCATATTTGACTACTCTTCCCATTACAGGTTTAAAATAGTCATAAAAACTAAGTTTAACACTTAAGGCTAGGTGGTGAATACTATTTTTAAAAATAGGATAGTTACAATTTTTGACATCAGCAACAATTTCACTATCGATAAATATGAGATCAAGTATACGATTTAAACTATTTTTAAAATTATTTATTTGAGTAAGATTTAGTTCTGAAAAAGAATCTGATACCTCGTATTCACATTCATTACTAATATTAGATGCAAATAGACATAATTCATCAGGATCCCATACCCAGTTTATATTACCCAGGTTGAAATCGCCCAGAATAATTACATGTTGATTACTATTTAATAATTTAATAATATCACTACAATTATTTATATGGATTTTATATAATTCAAGAGAACTACCTGGTGGTATATAACTTAAGAATATAGTTAAGTCACAACTATTGTTGATTAAAACTCTCACAGCGATTTGATCAATGTCGAAGCTCGATGGTAAAGTTGAAGATGACGAAGGAAGATTAATTTCGAAGCAAGAGAATGATGAGCTAACAGCAATCATTACACCGCCACCTCTTGTTAGATTTGTTTTTTTTAAACATCTGTCTTTGCGGAAGACTGAATAATTATTAGTATCAAAAAGTTCAGAATTATGAAATTTATTATTAAGCCAAGTTTCAGTAAACGTTAGGATTTCGTATTGGCATGATAATGTATTTAGGCGGAGGTTATTAATATTTGTTCGTAAACCACCAACGTTTTGGTAATATATAAAAAAGTTATTTATGTTAGAAGGTAAAGCAGAATGGGAAACAGGAGGTACTAGAGAAACCGGGGATTCACGTTGTTTCGGTATTCCCCGGTGTCGCTTCGTTTTTTTTCCGCGAAATGAATTTTTTAATTTGGACAGATCTAGGCCAAAGCTTTTGATCCATGGCAATAGAAAGCATGTTAGATGGAACACTTATTTTAAAATTAACATATGTCAAATTAGATAGGTCAGAGTCGGTTTTCACTAACTTGAAGCACTTTATATCATTGATGGGAATTTCAGTTTTAGAAGCAATATGATCAATTAGTAGATTTGGTTCTGTACCAACCCTGAATTTGGACAGGTGAAACCAATTATAACGAGTAACAGCAGCATCATTCAGGAATGAAAAAGCATCCGTACCATAATATAGTTTTGATTTTTTAATGTTATTGTTATAGCTTGGAAACGACACCAATGTCTTGTAAAAGAGAACTTACCAGAATTGATGCTGACCTGTCAGATACTCCTGTTCTGTCGCAGGCTAATGCTAAATTCGTTAAATTTATACTAGCTTGTAATTTTAGAATTGACGAACTTCTGCTGGGTAATATCGGAACTACGCTGTCGACATCGCCCTCGTCATAATTTAATTCACTTGGATCATCCCTACTTTCATCAGAAATTTGAAGATCATTTTTGAGTCTCTTAGATTCTTTCATCTCTTCATGCCTTTTTCGTTTTAGATCCTCTTGAATGCTGCGATCATCAGTGATGGATTTACGCCTAGGCCCGTGAGGCCCAGGCCTAGGGCGGCATAATTTGAAGGGCGGCAAAATTTATGAAATGCTTAACACTTGAAAGCGTTTCTACATTTAAACATACCTTAATGGAAGGCACAAATATATCTTCGGTCTAAAGTTTCGGAACGCATCCAAAATCATAACTTCTGTTTGCCAATTTAAAAATTCAATCTAGAAAATCTACGTTAAATTTGAAATTGCGAAAACAAACAAAACAGAACTGTAAGATAGAAAAATCTCACCTTATCTCTTTGTTTTTTGTATCTGCAGGGATCAGTAATACTGATGATGCAGACTTTAAAAATTCTAGAAATGTTTACAGTGATAAAACAAGGTATTGTTTCAAAAGTTTATTTCAACGTACGCAAAAATGGAGCGATTCAGCGCCGTGAGAGGTAGATTTATTTAGAAACTAAAGGCTCTGTATTTTGTATTCCATGCTTATTATTTAGTAGAAGTTGTAATGAATGCTTTTACTGACGAAGGATTCCGTGACTGGAAAAAATCAAAAGCACGCATCGAAGAACATGAAAATTCTGACTTTCACAAAACTAAAGTTAGTCATTTTAAAGCTTGAGCAGTAGTTCACGGGCGTGTTGATCAAAATCTAATAAAACAACTCGATGAAGATATAATTGAAACAAATTTTTTACCGAGCAATTGCAATTATTAAATCACTAGCAATAAGAGGCCTGCCATTTCGAGGAAATTCAGAACGAATAGGAGATCCTCATAATGGGAATTTTTTAGGAACAGTATGACTCCTTGCTAAATTTGTTCCATTTTTATCTGAACATTTAAAATTGTATGCACACCCTGGTAGTGGGAATACATCGTGTTTATCTAAAACAATCTATGAAGTAATTATACTGTTGATTCAAAATAAAGTACTACAACAAATTTCTAGTGAAGTGCAATCTGCTAAGTATTTTGGTATAATTGTAGATTCTACGCCTGATTTAGCACATGTCGATCAGCTTACTATAATTATACGATATGCATGTACGTGATAACGGTGAAATTGTTAAAAGGTTTCTAGAATTTCTACCAAATATCGGCCATAAAGCTAAAGATATTAAGGATGTATTGTTAAAATCTCTAGAAATACTTTACAAGAACTATACAATTTCTTTACTATATCTGCTTATCGTTGGGAAATCTTGGTGCAGCGTACAAATTTAAGAATTAAGAGTCTTTCTCAAACTCGTTGGTCTTCTCGACATGATGCACGTTACGCATTAGAAAAAGAGTGGTCTGCAATAATTGATGCACTGGAATTTATTGCCGAAAGCAGAGATGAGAAACCGACTACGCGATCTGAAGCTACGAGATTGCAGCGAAAATTACAACATTTAGAAAGAGCAATCCTAGTCGTTGTCTGGAATGTAATTTTAGGTCGTTTAAATGCTGCTAGTAAGAAGCTTCAAGAATCTCAAGCTGATTTATCATCCCTTGTGCAGATCTATAGATATGAGAGACAGACAATTGTCTGAATATGAAGAAAAAGCTAAAGCACTGTCTGGAGTTCAGGATTTTTATCGTTATGATACTCGTCGCCACCAGAAAAATGCAGCCAGATGACTCACGGGTAAATGAAAGACCACCTTTTTCTGGACCAGAAAATGTTCGCACAAATGTTTATTACTCTATTTTAGAGACTCTTAGTCTACAATTAGCCGGGCGTAAAAGTGCATCTGAAACACTTTACCAATACTTCAATTTGTTCGACAATTAATGTGAAATAGATACAAACGAGTTGAAAAATCTTACCAATAAATTAGTCAATAAGTATCCTGACTATTTGGAAGAGACGTTAGACAATAAATGTATTAATTTCCATTATCAATTCAAATATTTATTAGCAAAAATAGAAGATGCCATGTATTGCATTCCCGGAGTCTTCTAGATGTTTATCCAAATTTGAAAATTTTTGAATTGATTAATATGAAAAAAAATATTTATTATTTGTCTATCTAAGGATTATAACTTATTAATCTTTCATGTTAACTAATTATATTTATAAATTATACTTCAATAAAATAAAGTTATTTAAAAAAAATATTGGATACAAATTTATGAAATAAAATTTAACAATAAGGGCGGCGCATCGAACGGGGCCTAGGGCGGCAGCAAGCCTAAATCCGTCACTGGCGATCATTCTTTTTTTTAATCTTTTTCGTCAACTCAGAGTCAACACTGCCAATCACCATACTTCTTGACTGTCTTTGGTCAAGTAAAAAAACAGCGTTCTGCTTGAGGAACTTTTATTGGGCAAGGACACATTGTAAAGTCATTACATTTACAAGCTGCTAGCTTAATCAAAAAGTATATTGCTGGTCGATTTAAATAAATTTAATTTTTCAATAAATTAGCTTTTCTTTGATTTTATATTTTTTTATTACTTTGTATTTTTCATCGTATTATTTAATTTTATGTAAAATCTGCTGATCTGACACAATAGGCAGAGATGCTTTTAGCCAAACACTTTTTAAATCAATCAATAATTTCGAAGTCGAACACACTTCGAAAGCACTTGGATCATATCCTTTCTGTTTTTCCTTCAATGCATTTCTGATGAATAAATACGCTTTCATGACATCACGATAAGTTGGAAGAACATTGGTTTTAAGCTCGGAGGGTGCTCCAAAAACTTCACACTCGGTTTCACGAGTGTGTCGAGTTTTTGACATTTTCACAATTTAAAATAAAACAACCGGCACTCACAAATAAAAATATTAATAGAATGCCGATTCAAATGGAAGAAAGTCAAAATGAGAAAATAAAAGTATAAAAACCATGAGAAACGGCCCAAGGAGAACTAGATTAAAATTAAAATAATAACGACCACTTTTAGTTCCTTATACCTTCATTCAAATCGATATTACTTCAGTTTAGATACAATTTTGTAAGTTCTGTCGTGGGCATCCGGAGAGATGATAAAGGGGAACATTTCCCCCCCCCACCTTGGCACTGGAAAATACTACCCTACCAACATAAATATCATGTATTTAAAAATGTTTTCTATGGACTTTTCACCAATACCTCCTAATTTTTTTTGTCGGAGCCATGATTTGCCCCTCCCCCTATGTAAACTTACCCCCGCCCCCCCTTCAAAAATGTCTGCCGGTGCATATGACTAGGTAATATAAGTATAAACTCTATATACAACTACATTAATTAATTTTTTTTAAAGTAGGTATGTCAAAAAATCCAAAACAATGACGTCATGAAGGAACCCTAGGATGACGTCACACATTGACCAAATTTCGCACCCAACCTTTGGGTCCCCAAATTCAACTTTTTTGCATATGTAGTATATTCACTCCACCCTACTTCCCATCCTCGTTCTCCATTCATTAATTTTATGGTTTCCTCTAAGCTGAGTACGAGTACATCAATTCCAAAGTATCTCTTGCGGAATTCTTTCAAAATTGGACAAACTCCCAAAAAATGGAACACTTCTTCACGTTCTCTTCGATTGCATAGATCACACTATATAGGAAGCTCTGGACGGTGAGAAATAAAGTTTAAACTGAGGATGAGGAGTTCACCCCTGACTTTAAAGATTGTACTGATTTTGCGTATGGTGTGATCGGACAAGAGGATCTTTTTTTCCAAAAAGTGGTTAACTTTACTTTAGTAAGCTCTATATAATGATGATTCCGCTTCCTCAGTTAACTGATCGTACATCATGTTTACGATTTTCACCTATCTTCTCTAGAATTATTAATGTGACTTAGCACAAGCCTCGGAATCCTGTTTTCTCCTATCTCCATAATTCGTACCACATAATTAAAGTTTAATTTGAGAGTATCCAAGAATAGAGGGCCTGTTCCTTTTTCTAGGTACAGCATATACATAGTTGGGTTTCGTACTATGCAGCTTTCGATGAAAAAATGGAGGAACTTTTTCCCGGCATCGAACGAACAGATATTTACACACTTGCGCTCCGTAAAAAAAGAATTGTAGTTGCGGTTGCTCGAAAAACTTTGTATTTAGCAATATGTGAAACGTCATTTCTGTAATCACAGCTTCTTCACACGGTATGCATTGCACGCTTAGCTCCCGTTACTTTTGTTTATTGAGATTCAGGTTCGATACACCCAGATACTTAACTATTTCTACGGCTTCTTGAAAAGTCCATTTTTCCATTCTAGAGTATTTCCCTCCACCGCTTCTAAATACTCGTATCATAATTTTGGACTTTGATAAATTAACTGATAGGTTCCAGACATTGCAATAGCACTGAAGTCTATTCATCATCAGCTGCATTCCGTCTAGATTCGGCCAGGAAGACTATATCGTCAGCATACATGAGACCAGGAATAGATTTTCCACTAAGCACTATACCACCTCTCACTGAGTTTAATATTTCGTTTGTGTATAGACTGATAAGTAGCGAGAGTAATCAGATGAGATGGAAAGTTACAAAATTTAGTTAAGGAATCCCTTATTGATTATGTGCACTTAATTGGAACATGGCTAACTGCATGAATTAATTGCTTTCAAACAGCAATAAAATGTACTATGTAAGCCACCACATCGGTGACTATAAGATTATTTGTCCCTACTAGCCTAGCCGGCAATTTGAGTAAAAACTAAAGTGGTTTGATATAGCTCATGGAATTGTATTACTACTTTTTTACAAACAGCGGCTTTTATTGGAAATGCTCAAAAACGCACCCATGAACCTTCGGTCAGCTGTCAAAAAGTTTACAACGAAAATACAAAAAACTCATCCATTTTATTTGACAATTCGGAATATGCCATCAAACTGAAAATTTTTTGGTTCTGCGAATTTATAGTACAGGGTTTTCCATTAAATGCGATATCAATATGGTTTTATCTTTATTTGAAGGCCCTCGCCCCTCACTATCAATGTCATTATGTGTGATATAAAACATCGTTTAAATGGCCGACATCGTTTTTGATGATTTTTTCTGAATAAATCGGGCTAAATTTGACCGATGGCATCGATTATGTTGTCTTTTAAGGCAGCAGTGGTTTGCGGATTATTCGCATTGACCTGCGACTTAAGAAAGTTCCACAAGAAAAAGTCTAAAGAGGTCAAATCACACGATCTTAGTGGCCAATTCCCGTGGGCTCGGTGCGAAATAACCATGCCATAAAACCGCTCCAGCAGAATATGTATATCGATTGTGTCTTGGGTGTGTGGTACGCAGCATCATCCTGTTAAAACCATATGTTTTTGGTGTCTATATTATTCAATTCACAATTACTGTTCAAATAATTACAACTGACTTTTCTGATATGTCAATGCCAAATCAGAATACTTATTTATTCTCAGCTGAGAATTCAGACGACTCCCATATTTGTTTATGAAATAAATTACAACACGAAATAATATGAACAAAAATAGGAATGAAATTATTATTTGAATAAAAAAAAAATATTTTTAAAATAAAAACTAATCTTACTGCGAATGGAGATGCCGGGGTTTGAACCCGGGACTTCTCACATGCGAAGCGAGCGCTCTACCACTGAGCTACATCCCCACAGATAAATTTTGTTGTCCAAGTTCTAATTTGAAAGCATTGCCAATTTTTGTGAGTTATGCAGAAATGTATCACTTTAATAAGAGAGGAATCAAAACATAGGATCGTAGGTGGCTTTGCTGGTAACTGTTACTTTAAACGATATACATATAGGGCAGGTTCAGACGACATGAGGGACTAGAAAGTAAGGCAAGTTTCTAGTATCTGATTGGCCAGCTGCCAAAAAATTGCCTTCCAATTAAGGAAAATTTGACTGTAAAGTTGTTCACGAAAAATCTCCCGCACTATCAAGTCGATTCCACTTATGTCGAAATGACGGCTTAGCATAATTTTTCATTCAAGTGAAAGCTGGACTTTAATTGTTTTATTATTCATTTATTTTCTGCACAAATCTATTTGATGTTTTATGTATGTACATACATATACAGAAGGGTTCCTTGTCAAATTGGAAAAGGAATAAGCAAAATTTCTTTAAAATACAAAATAAAAGTCGAGATGGGCTTGTAGCTTGCCTGAAGAGTGTTGTGTAGACAATACGTGCGTTTTGTTCGCATTCCATATATAGTAAAGTGAGAAATTGCCAACAAAACGATCGGGCACGAGTACGATAACTTTGGCGCCAAGAAATAATAACGGTTTTTGGTAGAGGGGCTTAATACAAGCATTTTTTACTATGGGAGGGGGGGTCTATCTCCCCCCGTTTAGGCGGTAGGGGCAATTTAAAAAAATTATTATTTAAAATGGAAAAAAAATAATTAAAAAATAACGGTGATAATTACTATTAAGTTTTATACATTTTTTTAAAGCCAACATTCTGTTTTATTAGCCAGTTTTTAATTCAAGTCAAAACTATGCGTAGTTTTTGAAAAATTTAATTTTAAACTCAAAATTTGAGTAAAAAAGTTAAAAAAAGGTTTAAAGTGTAACTTTTTCAATACTTGAAGATTATCTACCATTGTTTTTATTTCAGAATTTATTGCTCTTATTTGTTTTTGATTAAAAACTGAAAACTAGATGATTTTATGTCTTTTAGTTTTTGAGAAAATTGAAAATAACCACAACTACTGTTTTAATTTAATTTTTTTTTTGCTTGAGTGGTCTTATTTTGATACTAACAATGGTAGGTGCGAGTTTGGGTGTATGCAACAGTAATGTGTGTGCGAATTTGGGTGTATGCAACAGTGGGATCTGTAAGGGGGGGCATGCTGCCCCCCTGCAACCCCCCTGCACGGTTCGGTGGGTGCAAGATGGGGTGCATGCAAAGTTTCTTTTGCATTTAAATAAGCTGGATTTAAGAAAAATTAATTTACCCTAGGTGTATCTTAATCCATATTCGATTATTACTGTCAAAATAAGACTACGTTAATACTTAAGCAAGGAAAAAGTAATTTAATTAAAATATTTATTTTGCTAATTTTCAAATTTCTCAACAACTAGAAGACATAAAGTCATCTAGTTTTCAGTTTTTGATCAAAAACAAGTAAGAGCAATGAATTCTAAAAAAAACAGTAAATAATTTGAAAGTTTTGAAAAACTACACTTTAAACCTTTTTTTTTAATTTTTTTTTTGCATACATTTTTAGTTTAAAACAATTTTTTTCAAAAACTATGCATAGTTTTGACTTGATTTAAAAACAAGCTAATAGACAAAAATGTTGGCTTTAAAAAAAGGTATAATATTTAATTGTAGGTATTACCGTTATTTTTTAATTATTTTTTTTCCATTTAATGTACATTTTTTTTTAAATTGCCTCTACCGCCTAAACGGGGGGAGATAGACCCCCCCTCACATAGTAAAAAATGCTTGTTTTTAGCTGTTCTATACAAATCCGTCATTAAACTTTGTCGCCAAAGTTATCGTACTCTCCCCAACGATCGCCAGTAGTCCAGTTTTTATATTTGAAAGTTGATACAACTGAATATTTGCCAGAATAATTTATGAAAAAATTAAACAAAAAAAAGAGAAATTCAGACCAGGGGTGAAATCGTGTAAGCTGATTGTTGATAGTTGACTATCAAAATCAAGAAAATACGTCTGTGAAAGTCGATTTAAAAGTTTTAACCAAGAAGGGGGTTTGTTCGTAGACTACTACATTAACATGTGGTGTTGAAGCGAGCTTGAAGCTCGCCTAAATTCTATATACATATACCTGAATCGAGTTGAATTGAAATGAGCTTGATTTGCTCGATTCCGGTCGGGGATCGGAAATTTGTGAAGAAAAACTTGTGTGGAGGAGTTGGTTTTACAGATAATGCGTTATGGTCTGTTTATTTGCATGTTTGTGTACAAAAAAAAATAGTTTTGTTTTAATCAAATTAATAAAAAAAATTGCACATGGAGTAGGTAGCATATTCCTATATGGTGCTGAACTATTCAGTTTTTCATTGTTTAACACGAATCAAACTATCTCACTTTAACTTCATAAGAAACATCGAAACACCATTTGCATTTTAGAAAGTGCTGTCAAACTTAATCATTTTTAAATCTTCTTGTGCGGTGGAAACACCAAAAAAGATTGATTTAATCTAAACTGAGATAAACCTTTGGTGGAAACATAGCAAAACATAAATATCTTTTCTATTGTTTTCTCTTGCAAAATACGTAAGACCAGTTAGTCCATTTTCACTAACAAAACTAAATAATATCAACAGTAATAGATTGATTTTTTTCCCCAATGGAAAACACACATGATTCCAAATGCACAACTACTCAACGAACACAGCCATAGAGATACAAATGCAATATCAATCGTACCAACATTTGAGAACAAAATCACATAAGATCCATTAGAGACTCGTATAAATGTCACAAACCTATCCATAGTGAGATTCTACTCTAACTTTTATCGGTGTTGTTCTCACTATGGATATTATTTTTGTTATTCGTGTAAAATCCTACTTTACTATGGATAGATTTCCCAACAAAACACGGGTAATTATGTTTTTGGTAGTTTTTGCACTATCAACGAATGGTAGAGGTTAGTGAAGTATATCCGAGTTTAAAGTTTATGAAACTTGAAAACTAATTAGTTGCCTTATTCAACATTTACGTTAAAAAAATGCAGTTGACTGCAAATGAAGTCCCTGCCCTATATTCTTAGAATTCAGGGTTTATTTTTGGCGCGAAAGGAAACCAGTAGATATTAATTAAATTTGCAGGTAAAGTCATAGAAAAATTAGTAAAGTAATTTCTTAAACAGAAACGCTTGACTGCCAGCACGTAGTAGCAGCGTTTCCAACTAAAAGTGAATCAAAAGTACACCTTTTGTCACTTATTTCAAATATGGTTTCAATAGACTCTAGGTGGCGGTATATGACCGGCAGAGGTTGGTTGGCTTGAAAAACGGATAGAAGGCAGCACCATTTAAATAATTAACACCATTATAACAATTTAAATCCACCAAAGTATTTATGTCGCAATCGAAATATCATTGTTTTTTTTAACAATTTTGAGTTTGAAAATTATTTCTTTTTCTGAAACTATGACCAAAAATTTACTTTATTTTTAAAAATTGCTCAAGAAAGGATTTCTGAACAAGTTGTTCCTTTTCCAAGCGTTTTCTACTGTGTTTTTGTTTTTCTAGAAATGTACCTCTCCGACCGTAGATGTAGAAAATTGGACAACAAAGAAACGATCCGAAATTAAACCTTAATAACTTTTCGTTCCATAATCAGGTGTAGTTACTTTTTTCTCCATCACCGGCAAATAGAAATCAAAATGTCAAAATGAGAACATAAATGTATGTACATACATATGTCATTCTTAACTCGAACCTCATATTTAAAAATGTTGAAAATAATGAACAAAAACACTCTAGTAAAGATATAAATCCTCGGTAGCCATATTGGTTTGCCTACAAGCTAAACCGGAAACTGGCCTCATAAAGTAGTTCTTAGTGTGCGTGTAATTTCTCCTCTAATTTATGAAATTTCCCCTAAAAACTCAGTAAATGTGTCTATGTATGCGTGAAAACACGTCAATTTTACTCGTTGAATTCTTCCACATTACAAATACAACAATGTAAACAAATGGGTTTTGAAGGGTGATACGTACGAAGGATTTATATCTTCATATAGACTGTTTTTGGTAATGAAATTTGACTTTTTTGCCCATCCCTTTTTCTTTTTTAAATCCTTTATTCTATTTTGTATATTCACTTTTTTAACGAAGATGAGGAGTTTAATTAAATGATCCTGTTTTTGTGGAAATGGCTAGATTGCTGCAGTTTCTGAACTAATGGGGCTACCGCCAGTGGATGTTATTTCTATTTTAAAGTTCCACATGAGAGCAAACAACGAATGAACGAATGGACGAACAAACGTGATTTTACACATTTCAAAAAGTCAATTTCAAACAAAAACACATTTAAATTATAAGAAACCAATTGACACTAATGTTAGGATACCTAATAAAATTTGCATTTTGTTCTCTAAATCAAGACAATTTTGTAAAGCATCTTGCACATGAGCTACGAACTGCGAACTGTGGATGTTCGCATATTTTGACTTTTCTTTCACAAGAGCTTTATTTCTATTCGCAGACAGCGACGAATTGTCAACCCTTTTCTCCATATTTTCTTCAGCCATGATCTTTCACACAAAAACAAAACAAGAGAGGTATAATTTTGAGGTTAAGTTGAGCGCGAACAATTTATTCGTTGCAGTGTGGATGGTATGTGGAACGCGAATAGATTTTGATAGTTCGTAGCAACCACACTGCAATTCGTTACTACCAAATTGTTTTTACAAAATTCTCTTGTTTTAGAGAACAAAATGCAAATTTTATTATCCTAATATTAGTGTCAATTGGTTTCTTATAATTTAAATGTGTTTTTGTGTGGAATTGACTTTTTGAAATGTGCAAAATCAAATTTGTTCGTCCATTCGCAGTTCGCAGTTCGTTGCTCATGTGCAAGGCACTTAAAAACAATGTGGTTGCTACGAACTGTCAAACTCTATTCGCGTTCCACATACCATCCACACTGCAACGAATAAATTGTTCGCACGCAAATTAACCTCAAAAGTATACCACTCTTGTTTTGTTTTTTGTATGAAAGATCATGGCTAAGGAAAATATGGAGAAAAGGGTAATTTAATTCGTCGCTGTCTACGAATAGAAATAAAGCTCATGTCAAAGAAAAGTCAAAATATGCGAACATCCACAGTTCGCAGTTCGTAGTTCGTAGCTCATGTGCAAGATGCTTTAAGGAAGCTATTGTAATCGGTCCGATTTGTTAAATTGACGTTTTAAATAAATTTTGTTTAACACTTAATGACATCAATAGAAAGACTTTATGGCTCCGTTCAATCTCGTGTTGGATAGGGCATCTTGGACAGGTGGATTTTTAGATACCTTGTTGAACGAGTTGGATAGCTGTATTGAGATAGTTGTCAAAAAATAAAAACAACTTTCAGTTGCTCACAAAAAGCAGAGAAACATTTAAGCTTAGAAGACAAAATTGTTGTATGATAAAACATTTGATGGATAATTCAACTGATTCGTCGGACGATGATGAATTGATAGGTGCGTAACAATTTAATAAACAAGAGATAACCTTAATCTGTAATCTATGTTAAATTTCCTCTTTGCTCAATTGGAATTCTATACGATTAATAATTTATTTGCGAAATCTCCGGTTTTAAACGATTTACATTTAACAAAAAACTATCCTAACAGAAACGAGGACTATTATGAAGTGACAATACCTAGAGATAGTTTGGAAGAATTTCGATCTCATTTCCGAATTCATTCAAATATGTTTCATTCAAATTGTTTTTACAAAATTCTCTTGTTTTAGAGAACAAAATGCAAATTTTATTATCCTAATATTAGTGTCAATTGGTTTCTTATAATTTAAATGTGTTTTTGTGTGGAATTGACTTTTTGAAATGTGCAAAATCAAATTTGTTCGTCCATTCGCAGTTCGCAGTTCGTTGCTCATGTGCAAGGCACTTAAAAACAATGTGGTTGCTACGAACTGTCAAACTCTATTCGCGTTCCACATACCATCCACACTGCAACGAATAAATTGTTCGCACGCAAATTAACCTCAAAAGTATACCACTCTTGTTTTGTTTTTTGTATGAAAGATCATGGCTAAGGAAAATATGGAGAAAAGGGTAATTTAATTCGTCGCTGTCTACGAATAGAAATAAAGCTCATGTCAAAGAAAAGTCAAAATATGCGAACATCCACAGTTCGCAGTTCGTAGTTCGTAGCTCATGTGCAAGATGCTTTAAGGAAGCTATTGTAATCGGTCCGATTTGTTAAATTGACGTTTTAAATAAATTTTGTTTAACACTTAATGACATCAATAGAAAGACTTTATGGCTCCGTTCAATCTCGTGTTGGATAGGGCATCTTGGACAGGTGGATTTTTAGATACCTTGTTGAACGAGTTGGATAGCTGTATTGAGATAGTTGTCAAAAAATAAAAACAACTTTCAGTTGCTCACAAAAAGCAGAGAAACATTTAAGCTTAGAAGACAAAATTGTTGTATGATAAAACATTTGATGGATAATTCAACTGATTCGTCGGACGATGATGAATTGATAGGTGCGTAACAATTTAATAAACAAGAGATAACCTTAATCTGTAATCTATGTTAAATTTCCTCTTTGCTCAATTGGAATTCTATACGATTAATAATTTATTTGCGAAATCTCCGGTTTTAAACGATTTACATTTAACAAAAAACTATCCTAACAGAAACGAGGACTATTATGAAGTGACAATACCTAGAGATAGTTTGGAAGAATTTCGATCTCATTTCCGAATTCATTCAAATATGTACATTTTCAACTAACATTTTGTATCAATTTGTTTATCAACAAATACAAAAAGCTGAAACCAATTTTCAAGTTTCTTGAAATTCAACCATGTGTTGAATCAGCTGTTCTGTCAGATACCTACATACCCCAGAAATTCTTGGATGCCTTTGGATTCCTTTTTTTAAAATCTCAGCTGTTTTTGAGCAGCTGTTATTTTACACGTAAAACACTAACAAAAAGGTATCCGGATACCCTATCTGTCTGAGATTGAACGCAGCCTATGACTTGATGAGATAAACCGAGTTTAGAGATAAGAACTTTGACAAGAAATTGGCCTTCGGAGTATTTTATTTATTTTTCTTTGATATTATATTTTCAGGTTCTGTTGTTGACTTTGATTTTGCTTAAAACTTCTTCTGCGCAACACGAAGATATACCTTACCAAAATGTAGAGGATATTTGTGAAACATGTAGCTGCATAAATGCACACGATGCAGATAATAAATTTCATCACATGTTAGATTGTTCAGTAAAAAACTTCAATCATATTCTTCCGAGATGGCCAAAAGAGTTTGGCTTAAATCATAAAGGTAAGCGAAATTAAAAAAAAATAACGGTTCAATAATTTCGTCAACGTTATTACTGTTACTAATTCAACTAATCTGTCTTATAGGTGTGGATATCGTTGCAACATTTTCCGGTAATAAAATTGAACTTTTACAACAACTTCCTGCTACAAATGGATCTCTATCGTTTAGCTGCAGACATTGCACCATTAAAGATATACAAGCTCCAACATTTATGGACGTTCCCAACATAATTCGTTTAGATTTAAGTTGGAATGAAATAACCTCGGATGTTTTATCACCTGATTTGTTTCGAGGTCCTTATAAAAACACAGGCTATGAACCGATTAAACTACAAGAACTTGACTTGAGTCACAATAAAATAAGTTTTTTGCAAAAGTTCGTGTTTGAACATACACCAGATATAACAAAACTGAATCTGGGCTATAATGACTTGAGAATTTTGGGTACGTCCACTTTATTTGCTTTATCGTCCGCAACAACCTTAGAGGTAAGGAAATATAATAATATTATTTTGTATGTACATAATATTTGAATTTACTTGGAGTTTCATTTCCTTTCGCAAACCTTAATCTTCTTTGATTTAAATTACAGTTCCTTGACTTATCTTACAACAACTTGGAGTCTTTACCGTCGTCATTGTTTAAAGATCTCATAGCTTTGAATTCTCTATTAATTCAAGGCAACAAACTAAAAGCAATTCCAACTAACTTAAACTTAATCGGTAGAACTTTGGAGTATGCTAATTTTGCTGGCAATCCAATAAAAACTTTGAATGAAGCTAACCTAAATGGACTTAAGGTTTTGAGAAAATTGAACATTAGCTCAATGGGGGAACTTACCACAATCGAAAAAGGAACTTTCTCGCATTTGGAATCCTTGGAATATTTATATTGCAATCGAAATCCATACCTTACTTCTTTTGACATCGATGGGCTCCTGCATTGCAGGAACTTAACAGCAGTAAGTCCTAAAATACTCACCAAAAATTACTTGAAACTTTAACTTAATAATTTCATTGCAGTTAGATGTGTCTTATTGCAAACTGGAAACAATCAGCATCAATGTAGACCTCTCAAATGCTTTGCCTTCAAACTTCACAGCCCAATGGCCAAAATTACAAACTATAGGAGTTGTCGGTAATCCCTGGACATGTGATTGTAATTTGATGAGAATTCTTGAGTTTTGTGGCAAAGAAGTATTCAAAAACGACAAACACGCACGGTGTCATTGGCCTTTCGGACTGTCTGGCGTTCGAATCTCCAATTTAACATCTGACTTTGTATGTAACTTACCGGAGGAGTATATTGTCCCAGAACAGGTGGATCCACCTAAGTTCTTGCGTCGCCGGTACATTGTATCAACTGTTGTGACAATTTTATTGGTCATTTTCGTAGGAGTTCTTGTAGGCTTTTCAATTGTTTTTATACACCGACGACTGAAACGTGACGATTATGGTATAGCACCAATAAGATACACCAGCGTAAGAGTAAGCAATCAATCGGCCATGTCAGTTATAAAATAATTCCAAAAAGCAAAAGCTTCGCCATATCGCCAAAGAAACCAAATTAAATATAAGATTAGACATAAGACTTTTTGTTTTGAATTTTATATAAATAATCATAATTTATTAAAAACATTGTTAACAAAATGTGCACTTACTTTAAGACTAAGACTAAGTTTTATGTTTTATAAATAAATAAATATTTAGTTTTTCCTTAAAAATTCTAATTTTTGTGTTAACAGCTCATTTATTTTGTTCGATAAGTAACATTTTTCTTTTCTTATTCTAAATAATTATAAGTTATGTTTTTTATTCACATTTCTTTCTCTTTTGGTTTCAAAATTAAGTTTGACAAAAAAAAAAACAACAAATTAACAATTAAATAAGTATTTTAATATTAACATTATTATGTTTTTGATATAATCTTTACGTTTCGATTTGTTATACAATTTTAAAAGAATATACTGGACTCAAAACATTGAATTGTAAGTGTTGTAGACTATTTTTAAATTTTATTTTTTTGAAACATGAAAGTTTTAAACTTTGGACTCAAACATAAACAAGGTAAAGGAACATAGCTTACGATATGTACATACTAAGAACAATTTGTTTTACAAGGTCACTTATAAATTTATATTAGGTATATTATGTGTACACAGGTAAAAATTTCAAAAGTTATATAAGGTATTATATAAACAAATGTATGTATATATAAATAATTTAAAATACTTATTCAGTGGCTTATTTACTATACAATTATATAATTTTTTAATTTTTAGTATTCAAAGTCTATTTTATAACAAACAAAAATTGTATGAAATCATTGCATGTGGATAGAATTTAAAAAAAATATATCCGCAGCAGAGTGCTTTCTACTTTATTTATTCACTTATTCTTGATATATGTATATTTAAAAAAAAATATATAAGTTGAAACACCATTTTACAAAAGGGGTATTGAAACTTCTAAACAATGTACTTTTTTTTTATACATACTAAGGATTTTAAACTGCGCTATGTCAAGAAAACTCCGTTCAATTTCGATGAAAGTGGGCTACAAGATCGACTTTCGAAAATTAAAATTTTGATTTATGAAAGTTTAGTGGACTATCGGTCAATATTAAATGATGTTATTTTATTGTTCCAACGTTTTGAATATGTTATGTATAACATTCAAAGAATATTAATTATAGGACCTAAACACATTATTTCTTCTATGAAAAGCAGACTACAACTTAAACTAAAAAGTAGTCGAGCTCTGTCTATTAGGGTGGAGTGAAAAACAAATTTGTCTTATTTTTTGATATACACAGCTGGTCAAAAAAATAGGTGTGATTGAATTTTTTGTTCACCACTGTTGTCTTTGATGTAAAATAACTGTTTTTTTTTTGTCGCGAACCTTAAAAAAAGTTTTGTTTTAAGAAATTACGGTTATTCTCTTGTCATTGACGCTGAGCATATTGCATTCTGTTTGTGATATGATGAGCTGTTCTTTTAATTTTGCTGCATTAAGATTTGGAGTGTTTAAGAAGTTGGTCATAAAAATAGGTGTCCATCAAATTAATTCAAACTTCATATCTTATTTATTTCAAAGAGGGTACTAACTTTTAAGGTAACTTGTTTAAAACTATTTTTTCATCTATAGACATAAGTTTTTTATACATTAGAGTTTAAATATGGGCAGAAACGTGCACTGTTCACCGGAAGAAAAAAGAATAGTTTTGCAATTAAGGAATGAAGGTAAAACGTATAAATTTATAGCGGAAGCCCTAGGAAGATCTCAGAATTTCGTAACAAATGCTCTCAAGGCCATATCATTGCGCGAAAATCGGGGAAAGCCGAAGAAAACATCAATTACTACTGATCGCCGGGTCCTCTTTTTAGCGAAATCAAACCCTTTTGCTTCATCAAGGACTATAGGCGCTGAAATAAATAACGAAGTCAGTGCACGCACAATTCGCAGAAGACTTCAGAACTTCAATCTACCAGGAAGATTAGCCAGGAAAGTTCCCTTACTAAGAGCGAACAATATAAGGGCACGGAAAGAATTTGCCTCAAGCCATAGAAGTTGGAGTGGACCTGAAGGAGCTAAGAAATGGCGTAATGTACTCTGGAGTGACGAAACAAAAATTAATTTATTTTCATCGGATTCGGGGCGTAATGTCCGACGACCAAAAGGAAAGGACTATCACCCACGCTATACCAAAAAAAACTATTAAACACGGTGGAGGTAATATTATGGTTTGGGGCTGTTTTTCCTGGTATGGTGTGGGCCCTATATTCCGTATCAATAACATCCTGACCAAATACGGGTATAGGGATATTTTGGAAGATGTTATGCTCCCATTTGCCGAAGAGAATATGCCTCTCCGATGGAAGTTTCAACAAGATAATGATCCGAAACATACGGCGGGTCTTGTGCGAGATTGGTGTCGAGAGAAAGAAGTCTTAATTGTTTCATGGCCAAGTCAATCCCCAGATCTCAACCCGATTGAGAACTTGTGGAATGAGCTTAAGAGAAAACTAGGAGGCCAATATTTTACAAATGGGAACCAATTGTGGGATGCTGTTCAGAGGGAATGGTATTCTATACCCCAAGAAACATGTAAAAAGCTTGTAGACTCAATGCCACGCCGTCTTCAAAAAGTTTTGGAAAATAATGGCGGACACTCGGGGTATTAAAAAAAGGTAATCGAAAATGATGATAAAACGCATCAAAATGTGTATACAAACGACCGTTTTTGATATTTTAGGAAGACGCACCTATTTTTTTGACCAGGCGCAAATGTATATACGGACAGTTTTGTTCTATAAAATGTATAATAACTCAATTTAAAAAGCGTTAAATGTTAATATTTTGTTAAATATTTATAGTCCAATAAAAACTACTGTTAAAACAATATTTAAGTATGAAAAGATATAAAAAAATTGAGTTTATATGAAAAAACAATAATTGCACCTATTTTTTTGGCCAGCTGTGTATGTACATACATAGCCAGGATGGGTGCCATTTAGAACTTAAAAAACGGCAAAAAAGTTTCAGATCGATGAAAGAAGTTTTAGAGGATTCACAAGTCACTTGAAAAATTAAATTAAAAAATTGAAAAACCCTAAAGGTTAATATTAAGTATTTTGTATATCAGCAGATTTTCTATTTTTTTTTTTATTTTTTTCAAGGGTATTTCTCAATGTAGTAGTCGTAATAATATTAAATAAGTATCATATACATTCATACAGTGAAACCCCTCTAAATGTAGGCCCACGTGATGAAAACTTCTATCCGAAAAAAAAAATACTTCGCTTTTAACCATTTTAACCGAATTGTGCTACAAATACTAGAAATTCTGTAGAAATGTGTTGTGTCGCAATCCAATTTATAGAGCATTTACTTACTGTAAACATATCATGTATACAAATATATGTAATATAATAATAATCTATAGTTCCCCTATTCACAGCCTACTTAAAAAACGGTGGTTCTAAAAAAAGAAATTTAAATTTTTTCGGGGGAAACAATAAATTCTATTTCTTTCTGCCTGCAATATATAATTGCTGTTGTACCTTCATTCGATATTTTTTACTGTGGCAAACGGTAACGTTTAATTTCAACGGAAATAAAAATAAATTTATCATAAAAACACAATAATATTTATTCTTATCCTCATTTTTATAAAACAGGCTTAAGTTTAAAAGTCTCATATATTACAAAATAATATTTGATTCACAAGCTATATTGCAAAAATGTTTACTATTTACAAGACACAAATCAAAAGATTAAATTTTTCTGAAAAACCTGCAAACCGGTTGAAATGAAATTTGTTACACCAACGTTGTTTAATATGAACATTTAGTATATTAAAGACAAACATTTAAAAAACAAATTATATCAAGCATTTTTAAAAGATTTTTGGAAAATAAAAGAAAAAAAATCAGAACTCTTTAAAAATTCGATTTTTTTATTTGTATTTTTTGTTATGGAAAAGCTTTTTTTTTATTTTCCTTAGCTACTGTTGAAATAAAACCATGACTCTAAGATCGTAAGTAGACACGTGTAGACTCACCACTCTGACACTCGGCTGAACGCAGCCGCAGTGAGATCAACCAGTCAACCTCCACATCGTTCTCTGAACGCTCAGTTGTTATCCTCATCATGGCTGGTTCCTTCTTCTGTGTCTGCATCTCGTCGAGTCAAGTCAAGCTCTTTATTATTTCATTGTAACCTTAACCTGTTACATTCTCGATCTCTCTAAATAAATATCATTTTATAACTTATAATCGCTTTTTATTACTGGCATCCCAACAGGTTATGGGCCCAGATTAATTTTAAAATAAAGTTTATAAAATCGCGAATTTTATTGTCTTATTTGTTTTTAAGTTTATTATGTAAAAATGTCGAATTCTTCAATTTTCAATATTGAGAAATTGCTCGGACGTGAAAATTATAACACGTGGGCGTTCGCTCTCAAGAATTTCCTCCAACATGAAGAACTGTGGGACACAGTGCAAGGTATATATCCTGCAGAAGGAATTAATGTGAAACTCGACACAAAGGCGAAATCAAAAATAATTTTGCTGATCGACAAGATAAATTATGTTCATATCGAAGACGCCGAATCAGCCAAAGAAGTCTGGGATAAATTGAAAGAAGCCTTTCAAGACTCAGGTCTCACTCGTAGAGTTGGACTTCTCAGACAGCTGATAACAACTCGTCTTGAGTCAAGTGAAAATGTCGAAGATTATGTAAGCAAAATTGTGTCGACAGCGCATAAACTCAAAGAGATCGACATGCCAATTACAGATGAGTGGGTAGGTACGCTACTCCTCACTGGTTTGCCTGAGGAATATGCCCCGATGATCATGGGTATAGAGAGTTCTGGTACAAAAATCTCCTGCGATGCAATTAAGACCAAGCTCTTACAGGATGTGAGGAAAACAGATGTGCAAGGTGCACTATTTTCCAAATCAGCACATCATAAGAAGAAAATGTCATCGAAAGGTTTTAGATGCTTTAATTGTAATCGTTTTGGTCATCGAGCGGCGCAGTGCACAGTGAAAAAAGATGTGAAGCCAAAACAACATGAAGTGGGTCTGTGTACTGGTTTTGTGGCATCTGCCCTGAATGAATCCGATTGGTTTGTAGATTCTGGTGCGAGCATGCACATGAGCATGCGAAAAGACTTATTTAGTGAAATAAGAGAGTCTCCGATCAAAGAAATTTTCGTGGCCAACAAGCAAAAGTTAGTGGTTGAAGGCCTGGGCAATGTCAGTGTCGATGTTTTAGACGAAAATGTTATAAAACGTATAACTGTGTCTGACGTGCTGTATGTTCCCCACCTGACGGCAAATTTGATATCTGTCGGTCAGATAATCAGCAAGGGACATGCAATTAATTTCAAAAAAGACAAGTTCATAATTTCATCGAATGGACAAATTATTGCAACCGCTCGTCTTCAAAGCAATATGTTCAAATTAGACTGCCCGCCTGGTCACATGTGTATGGTCACTAGAACATCTAACTCTGAACTGTGGCATGCTCGTCTGGGTCACTTAAATTACAATGATCTGACGAGAACCAAAAGCATGGTGAATGGAATGAACTTCAATGACAAAGCATCAGTAAATTGTGTTCCATGTGTTAAAGGAAAGATGGCTCGAAAATCTTTTAAGACATCCGATTCCCGATCGACGAAAGTACTGCAGCTCGTACACTCGGACTTATGTGGTCCGATGGAGGAATCTTCGATTGGCGGAGCTAAGTATTTTCTTACTTTTATAGATGACTTTTCGCGTAAGGTTTTCATTTATTTTTTGCAGGCAAAAACGGAAGTACCAGCACTCTTTGCGCAATTTAAAGCCAGTGTCGAAAATGAGACAGCGCATAAGATAAAGTGCTTGCGTACAGATAACGGCACAGAATATTGCAACCGACAGTTCATGGCTATTCTCAACAAGAATGGAATACGTCATCAGACAACTGTCCCGTACAGCCCTCAGCAAAACGGAGTAGCGGAGCTAGTAAACCGTACTATCGTTGAGCGAGCTCAAAGCATGCTGTTTAACGCTGAGCTAGGGAAGCCATTCTGGGCTGAGGCTGCTGCAACTGCCGTGTATCTAATAAACCGTTCTGCTTGTTCTGCAATTCCTGACTGTACACCTCAGGAAGTCTGATCTGGAGTCAAACCTGATCTAAGTCATCTACGTTCTTTCGGCTCAAAGGTGTTGGCACATATTCCCAAAGTCAAACGTTCTAAGTGGGATGCAAAAGCGCAAGAATTGATCTTCGTCGGATACTGTGAGGATTCTAAAGGCTACCGCTTGATGAATCTCAGAAACAATCACATTGTGAAAAGCCGTGATGTCGTTTTCTATGAAGACGATTTCTATCAACAAGAACATCCGCCTTCAGTGTCACAAGAAATTGAAATTCCTATAGATGTTGACGAAAATTCAACTGTAGTGGAGGACGAAGACGATATTTTGTCAAACCCGATAGAAATTTCATCAGATCCAGATACGATTGACGATTCATCCGTATATCTCGACACTGATACAACAGCTTCAAGTACGCCATCAACATCCGATAACAATCCAGTAAGACGATCATCGAGAATACCAAGACCTGTGAACATGGACGATTATCACTTGTATTCAGCTGAAACGATTGTTTACGATGACTCACTATCGGTACAAGAGGCGTTAAATGGACCAAATCATGCGGAATGGAAATGTGCTATGATGGAAGAGTACAAGTCCCTGATAGATAACAACACCTGGACTATAATGGACCAACCTAAGAATACAAAGCCGATCAACTGCAAATGGGTCTTCAAGACTAAGCGAGATGCTGAAGGTAATATTCTCCGACATAAAGCGCGACTAGTCATCAAGGGATGCTCCCAGAAGCCAGGGATAGATTATCAGGAAACATATGCTCCTGTGGTAAGATACACATCCATCAGATTCTTGATTTCAATTGCAGCAAAATATAACCTTGATATTGAGCAAATGGATGCTGTCAGTGCGTTTTTACAAGGTGAACTTACCGAGGACATATATATGATCCATCCTGAAGGTGATTTCGGTGTGACGAAAGGGAAAGTCTGTAAACTTAATAAAGCCATTTATGGCTTGAAGCAAGGGGTCGGCAATGGAACAAGAAACTTGATGCGGTGTTGAAAGACTTAAACCTGACACAATCAAAGGTGGATCCGTGTATTTACTTCAGCTTTTCAGACAACAAGATGTTCTTCATATCAGTGTACGTTGACGACTTGCTCATCTTCAGCAGTAACGAGAATTTGAAATTAAAAGTCAAGGCTAAGTTGAAACAGATGTTTACTATGAAAGACTTAGGTGAGGCAAAACATTGTGTTGGCTTAAGAATAACTCGAAATAGAACGAAACATGAAATATACATCGATCAAAGGCAGTATACAACAGAAATACTCAAGCGGTTCAACATGAATGATTGCAATCCCATTTCGCGCCGTTCGATACAAATCAGATACTGAAGAAACCACAAAAACTGGACTCATCGTTTGATCCCGAGAAAATTCCTTATCAAGAAGCAGTTGGGAGTTTGTTATACTTGGTTCAAGGTACGCAACCGGATATTGCTTACGCAGTAAACTACTTAAGCAAATTCAACAACAACTTCGATTCTTCGCACTGGAAAGCTGTAAAACGAGTACTTCGCTACTTGCAGGGAACTTTAAATGCAAAAATTAAATTTTCGAAGATGAATGATTGCAACTTGATTGGATTTTGCGATGCAGATTTTGCCGGCGATAAAGATGACAGAAGGTCATGCACGGGATATGTCTTCGGTTAACAAGGAGGAGCCATCAGCTGGAATAGTAAACGCCAAACAACTGTAGCCCTGTCAACAACCGAGGCAGAATATATGGCCATGTCAGCTGCCTTTCAAGAAGGGGAATGGTTACGTCAACCTAAGAACGAGCTGGACAATCAACAAACGGAAAAAATAAAGGTATTGTAGCCAAGAGAAATAAATATAATTTAAAAAAAAAATGTTATCTCTTTATGAAGAGAGTTGTTAAATATTTTAAGAGCTTGCCAGTATAGGTATTGTATAAGTATTGTATAAGAATATAAGAATAAAAACGCAGACTTTGAGTCAGTTGAATATTAAGAACCGAACAAGTCAGGCGTGTAATAAAGATCGAGTTAAATATATAAAGAATTGTGTTCCTTTTCCCTAACGAATGTTTAATTTCAGCTTACAGTATATTGTGACAACAAAAGTGCCATCAGTTTAGCAAAGACAGACGCTTATCACGCACGCTCGAAGCATATAGACATGCGTCACCATTATGTACGTGACAAAGTGGCATTGGGACATATCCATCTGGAATATGTACGAAGTGAAGATATGACTGCTGATACTTTAACAAAAGCTGTTCCAAGCCAGAAACATTACAAATGTTCAGAGATGATGGGTCTTACCGATCTTAGGCCTGATTTTAGTGGAGATGTTGAAATAAAACCATGACTCTAAGATCGTAAGTAGACACGTGTGGACTCACCACTCTGACACTCGGCTGAACGCAGCCGCAGTGAGATCAACCAGTCAACCTCCACATCGTTCTCTGAACGCTCAGCTGTTATCCTCATCATGGCTGGTTCCTTCTTCTGTGTCTGCATCTCGTCGAGTCAAGTCAAGCTGTTTATTATTTCATTGTAACCTTAACCTGTTACATTCTCGATCTCTCTAAATAAATATCATTTTATAACTTATAATCGCTTTTTATTACTGGCATCCTAACAGCTACATACATATATAGTCTCATTTAATTTGTTATTTTTAATAATAACACTATCGATTTTTATCGATTAATCGATTGTTTGAAAAAAAAAACAATCGATACTATCGAAAACTCAAACAATCGATGTTTTATTAACACTACCACATGAGAATGCAATAAAGATCACGAAGTTTAATTCACAAACATCAACATCAACATCAGCGGAATGTTTTTTCTGTCAGAAAAGGGGGCACATAAAAAAGAACTACAGCCAATACAAGCAATGGAAGAATAAAAAACAACATGCAAATTATATCACCAAGTCCTTCGATCACTTCAGTCTGCTGACATCAACAGGAAATTTTTCGGGATGGATTTTAGATTCTGGAGCTACATGCCATATAACGAATGTGAAAGATTTTTTCGTTAGCTTCGATCCTATCATCAAAGAAAAAATTATTGGCGATGTTAAGATAGCATTAACAAGAGTTAACAGAGTAGTGTTGGTGCAGGGAATGGGCGAGAAGTTCGTCTTCCCAGAAACACGACTCGAATTGAACGATAAAGATTTTTGGGCTGAAAAAGTGAACGCATATGTATTGAATGAAGACTTTCGTACGCGCGTTAAGAGTATGAAAGTGAATATGTTGGACGACAGTATACGATACGTGTGTACGGTCAACCGCATAAGTGCATTGGTGTCAAACGACCTAGTAACTTCACCTACGTAAAATGAAATGCTCAGCTACAAGCAGATGAAGAACGAAAGGAAGAAAAAACCTACGCAAATAAATGAAAACGCCCCAAGAATAAAAAAGAAGATAAGAAAAAGAAAATCATTAAAGAGCAAGAAGTCGTTCGCGTCAGAGATCAAAAGTAAATCTCAACCTTTTGAAAGGTCTCTTAAATTACTCTCACTTGTTGAGATTTACAAAAATGATCACTTAATAACAAGTTTACTCAATTTTTTTTTTTCGGTTTCTGAGAAAGAAACTTTTATTTTGACTTTTTTTAGGTTTTGGTTAACCGGTGACCACTTATTGCTGAGAGAAAAAAATAAATCTCATTTGGAGATTTTTAATTTACTTTACCCGTTAGAAAGTTCTTTGTTTAGAATTTCCAAGAAATGTTTATTAAGTCATTTATCAACACCCTTTGAGCAAAGTTTATTAAAAGTGCTTAGTGATAGTGAGTGACTTAAAATTGGGCGAAGGTCAAATTATAATATTAGAAATTATTTTGATTTTAATCAAATAACAGGAAAATCAAAGTGTAATATTTGCAATTTTGATCTAAGTGGGTCACATTTAACAAATTTAAAGAGACATTTAGAACTAAAACACAAAGAATTATTAGATAACGGTATAATTCAAAATAGTGTTCAAGATACGGTGGTGGTGCCAAAAAAAAAAAATTCTATAGAGTATAATAAAGAGGATTTTATTTATTTATTATTATATTATTATATGTAAGAGTAAAAAGGAAAGAAAATGATAAAAAGAGAGAATGCAAAAAGAGAGAAGAAATATGTACAAGTAGTAAGTTAATGAACAGAATGAAAGAGAGGCTGCCGGTTAGTTAAGATTTTCTGATTATTAATTATTCATTCGATAAGTAGCATTCAACCAGTGCTGCCAGAAACAATGTTTTAACATTATTTTCATGTTTTTTGGACCCAAAAAATGTTGAAATGTTTTCAAGTCCAAAATAATGTTTTTTTTCAATTTCAAATAAAATATTATTTCTTATGATCGCTTCGTAAAAAACATGTTTAACTTACCCTACAACCTAGAAACCATGAACACGACTTTATTTATTTCAAATAAACATAGCTAAATTGGCGCTTTGTCTCAAAAGCACAACTATATTTTTGTTTCTGTAATTTATCTTCTTGTCTGTGAATAGATGTGAATTCACCATACCAAATTTCCTCAAGAAAGGAACACATACTATTATACAACTTGTGGCAATCAAAATCAAAATAATAATTTATATATCGATGGCCCCATGCAAAACTATACTAAGTTAACTTAGTATAGTTTTGAGTTATTTATGTCATGTAAACCGCCGTGTTGACTTCTATTTTTCATTTTTTTTTCATGGAAAACCGACAAAAAACCTTGAAATTATAGCTTAAATAACACTTAGTATACAACCCTTTTTTAGTACTTTTTCCAAGCATTATCATTTTAACTGCTCTTAGTATTTTTATTATGCAAATTTCCATTTGCAACTTGTATACTATGTTGACATAGTATTTTTTTTGCCTGGAATTTTCAAAAGTCAAAGGCACTCAAGTGGCACGTGGTATTCTTTTCTGTGTGCAAAAGAGATCGAAGATTGTACCTAAGTAGCTGTTAGTATGATTCATACTGTCTCTTTTTGTCTCATATCATATTGTTAGTACCGTTACAATGTTTATGTCTGGAGGAATTTTGCACATTCTTGTTCGTGACCTAAGTAAGTGATAAAGTTTTTCCAAACAAATAATAAATTATGGCATCTAGAGCGAGAAAAATGCTTAATCTAGCAAGAAAATCCAATCAAATGAGTAAGTAATAACATCTAATGTTGGAAAACAATGTTAAGAATAAAATTTAACGCAGATAAAAATATTAGTTGTCCTGAGAACGAATCCAGTGATTTCAAGTTAATTGACGACATGGATACAAGTAAATTATCTTTCAAAAGGCAATGATATAATAAAAAAGTAAACAATATTATATTTGAATAGTAGTTCCGACTTGCTCTGCAGCTCCAAATACCCTTGAATTTTGTGACGAGTTGGATTTGTTAGGTAACTTGGTACAAAAATCTTTTTGTTCTCAACTAATTGCTTCATTTTATAGAGCCCTTTCAAGATAGTGGAAGCGAATATGCCCCTGACAATGAATATTCGTCTGACTCCAGCATTTCCACGCCAGCACACAGTATTTTGACACCTCCTCAAAAGAATATTGATCATAACCATCAGTGCGACACTCCCAAAAATCTGAAAACCAAATCTGGAAGAAAGCGCCCCATCAATCAAAAACTTTGGAAAAGGAATCAAGCCAAACGTTTAAAAAATTCAGGAAAACCTTTCACTTCTTCAAAAGGTGTTTCAAGAGAAGAAAAACGTATGCTGAAAGGATGTGGAGACACTTGCAGGATGAAATGTGAAAGTAAAATTTCAGAGGAGGCCAGGTATAATCTTTTTAAAAGCTTTTATAAACTTGGATGCAGAACAAGGCAGTGGGACTTTTTGTCAAGGCTTGTTGAAAATAATGATAAAAAACGAACTCTTGTTGGTGTAACTTCAAAAAGGACATGTAAGTTAACGCATCACTTCCAATACGCAACACGATCTCAACTTACAGCCATAAATCCAAACCCATAAAACCGAAATATAATATCTAGAACAAAGGATCGATAGTTCTGTCCAAGCACCGCGACATCACGTACGCAGGAATATCCACTCTGGATCTAAAAATAGAACCATCATCGATTTGTGCACACCACACCACACCGCATCACGCTGGACACAACCATAGCTCAAGATGATCAGGAATTAGAATCATATAAGGGAAAGAATGCAGCGTCGCAGCCACATTCACAGTTCATCGATTCGACTAGACACTTGTCGTAGTTTAAGAATTATAATTGTTATTTTGTGAACTACATATATATATATATTTTTAAATAAATTTTTTTTATTAAAACGAAATAATTAAATATTAATTGGGGGCTCAACCGGGATGCCCAAGTGTTAAAGTAATTGAAAAAATAAGTAAATTCTACACTCAGTGGTTCCTGCCAAAAATAAATGCCAAAGTAAATAGCAAAGACTATTGAAAGAGCAACAAAAAGGATCATCAGTGAAAGTACCAGTCAACAAGCTGAGAAACCCGTTCAAGACGATCCATCCATAAATTTATAGAGCATCTGGTTCAAGCGATAACAAATTATTGTAGAGTAAGAATATTAACTAGTATATTTAAAAAAGTGTTATAAAAATAAAAGTGAATTATCTATCAAATAAATGTGGAAAAAAATAAAAACTTAAAAAGGTCAGAAAGTTTGGAACAAATTCGCGAATATAATTTAGACGGAATCTATTTAAATATGTCTGAAAAAAACGTAACACAAGATTATTTAGAGCAAGCTATCTCAAAAGCTTTGCAAGATCAATATACTCGCTTTGAGGCAAATTTTGCTCAAAGCAATAAAGTAAATGAAGATAAAATTAATCAATTGTCACAACTGCTGTCCAATTTAACAACAGGTACTCAGGTTTCAGAATACAAAACGCAAACAATTAACCAAGGCATACCATGTAATGAAACATTGGATGTCATAAAAAGTCTTCCAGAGTTCAATGGTGAGTAAACACCTTATGTAAGCTGGCGTGAAGCAGCTCATAACTCAATGGTCTTATACACACCTGGAAGCTCTAAATATTTCGCTGCTCTGACTATTTTCCGAAATAAAATAACAAAGCATGCCAACGACGTTCTCACTAATCATGGGACTGTATTAAACTTCGACGCGATCATATCTCGTCTTGACTTTGCCTACGCAGACAAACGTCCTATTCACGTAATAGAACAAGAACTTAGTGTTCTCCGACAGGGAAATAGTTCGTTACTAGACTTCTACAACGCTATAAATAGGAAGTTAACATTACTAACAAATAAAACGATTATGACTCACGGATCTCACTCCGAAGTCACAAATGAACTGAACTCGATAAATAGACGCAATGCATTGCGCATATTTATCACTGGTTTAAATGGGCAACTCCCACAAATATTGTTTTCATTAAATCCAACAGATTTACCAAATGCTTTAGCCAAAGCTCAAGAGCTTGAAAGCAACAATATTCGTACGAACTTTGCGTTACAGTTCGCATCACATAAAGTTGAAAGACAAAATAACCAACAAAATGCTTTACGTCTTTCTAGACAAAATCACAGTAATAGTAACAGCTTTCCGCAACAAAGACATAATGACTACCGACAACTCACTCAGAGATTCGAACCGATGGTTCTAGGTAGTTCAGCTAACAGACCTATAACAAAAGACAATTTAGAGCGTAACAAGCAGATATACCAACAGGTTAACACCCAAAATCCGTTTAGACAGGGAAACAATTACAGCAGTTATGGTAGTAATAACAACCATGGCACCCCACGTTGGCAAAAACCCAACTATAATACGTATAATAACAATACGAGGCCACTGTTTAAGAGAGAAAGAGAGCCTAGTGCGCAGCACTCTATATTCAACCTCCTCCACAGAAGAACGAACGTATAAACAATATCAATGAAGATAAAACTACTTTTTTAGACGAAGAGTGGGATTACCCCACTTGCGACGAGTAATCAATAGTAAAAATATTAAAATACTTATAGATACTGGTGCCAGTAGCAATTACTGTCAACCAAATATTTTAAATAACCCTTTCACCTTACCAATATTTAAACGCGCCTGTACAGTTAATGGGGAAACCATTATAGATACATGCCATGAAGCATTAATCTTAGATACTAAAACAAGATTTTATGTCCTCCCAAAATTGGAGTATACCATTTATTAATAGGAGCTAATCTGCTCAGCTCGATAAATGCTGAGATTAATTTACAGAACAATACTCTAAAGTACGGAAATAGAATATAAAAAATCTATTTCGATGAAGAAAATGTAGATATGCTTATAAATCAAATCGAAGAACAAGATACACTCGTAGAATCAATGATGAAGAAAATTAAAAGTATTCATTCCAACATTGATACTACCTTGCCCTTTAGAACAAACGTTGTAGCGGAAATCCGCACAGTTCATGAGAAACCAGTATGGAGTAAACAATACCCATATCCACTGTCTGCAAATGAATTCGTAAATCAAGAAGTTACAAAAATGTTAAAAGAAGGCATAATAAAACCTTCAAAGTCGCCATATAATAGTCCTGTATGGGTAGTTCCAAAAAAAGGTATAAATGAAGATGGTAGTTCAAAACACAGAATGGTTATTGACTACAAGAAGTTAAACGAAAGTACAATATCTGACAAGTACCCTATACCGGATACTAATGTTATACTTTCGAATTTAGGAAAAGCAAAATGCTTTTCAACTCTTGATTTAGAGTCAGGCTTCCACCAGATTAAAATGTTACCCTCTGATATAGAAAAAACAAGTTTTTCTGTAAACAATGGTAAATACGAATACGTACGCTTGCCATTTGGATTGAAGAATGCACCTTCAATATTCCAGAGAGCAATGGATGATATTCTCAGACCACATATCGGGAAAATATGTCATGTTTACATCGATGATATCATCATCTACTCTAATTCGGTTGAAGAACATACTTCACATCTAGAAACCATTATACAAATATTGAAAGAAGCTAATATGAAAATTAGTATTGAAAAATCATTGTTATACCAAGAGAAAGTAGACTTTCTTGGATATGTAGTCGGTCATAATGTCATAAAGACCAACCCCGATAAAGTAATAACGATTAAAGAGTATCCACAGCCAACTACACTAAGGCTAGGCGCGCACATGCAACTTTTAGTTTCGAAACTGTTTGGTTTCTAATCTGAGCACTATAGATTTATACGAGAGTCCGCGCACATGCAGAAACTATTCGGTCGCCAATTCGAGCAACTTTTTAGTTTGTGTTTTGACACAAACTAAACGATCACCTCAAACCAATTCCTTAGTTTGTGTCACAAGGAATTATAGGTAACTGCGCGCACATTCAACTAAATCGTTGAATAATTTTCTTTAATTGCAAGAGAGAAAAAAAAATTAGTCAATGTTTTCCTTTCACAAAAAATTCTGAGGGAAGAGTACCACCTTACATCTCAATTTCACTAGTTTTCTCTTTCATACATTGATTGCGAAATTTTTTTAGTTGCTTAAACCCAAAAAAAAAATCTGTATTCTATTGTGATACACGTAACTGCGCCCACATTCAACTAAATAGTTTCTTTAGTATGCATGTATTAGTGCATTTCAGTCAAATTATTCTTTAAAGTGTGACGAGGTTAGTAGGATACTTCCAGACGAGCAGAATAATATATCCTTCTCATAAGTTTGTTTTCATAATTCAATTTGCTACTTTTTAAACGTCAAACGTATTTATGCACTGAAAGGCGGTGGTAAGTATTATTTGTATCTCAAAACAAAATATATTTTTAAATTATTTTTATTTTCAGATTATTATTATTAAAATGGAATAAAGCCTAAGTTTTCATCAATTATTTCAAATGGAATTTGCCTCTCACAAATGGGAATTTGAAGACATGTTTTCGCCGAGAGCTCAATAAACAAAGAAATGTAAAATCAGGCCAAGCAGGTACTAAGCGGCGCAAATATGTTTACTTTGAGCAATTATCTTTCCTTTTGTCCTCGATGGAAGACCGCCCAACCGTCAGCAATTGTGAAATTGAAGAATTCGATGAGAATTTGAAGGTATTCTTAACAGAAGCACAGAGTACACCACCCGAAATATCCACACAGATCCAAGCGACTGGATCCAAAAAAAAGAAAACGACATATGAGCAGGATTTGTTGGAGATTTTGAGGGAGAGAAAAGATGAAAATGTAGACGAAGATAAAACATTTTTACTCTCCTTGTTGCCATCATTTAAAAAACTCAACGACAGCGAAAAATTTGATGATTTGAAAAGACAAAAACAAATAGAGCTTTTAAAAGAAAGAATCACACAAACGACATCATCCGTATTCAAGGAACGATTCGGACTCCGAATCAAATTAGTTAGTTTTAACGTGTAACCATTCATTTTTTTTCTAAATTCTTTTTTTTCATTTTATGTTAATTTATTGCATTAATAAACTATTTTTGTTTTTTTTTTTAAATAAAAACATAATCTTTATTTGTTTACCTCAATGTAACCGCCAGTCTTTCTTCTGGAGATATTGCTTTCCTCCACCTGGTATTTTTGAAAGTTATCAAAGGCCACAGTGGACCGATCCATACATGCCAGACGTAAAAAAGTCAACTGCGACTCACTGTTGTTCATGCGGATGTAAACAATAACAATACCCAGCTGATCTCCGAATTTCAATCCACTTGACATTTGGTTGGTTAAATAAAAAGTTCTGTCACTTCAAAATCAAACTTTCAATTTATAATATTTCTTGAATAACATTTTTGCAATTCAAAGTAAATACAATTTTTTATAATTTTGAATCCAAAAAGAATTAAATTTAAACAAATGGCAGGTGTATTAGTCGGTTTGTTCTCTTATATTTTTCCATGTTTGATATCTTGTGTCCCGTTTACTTGTCTTCAGTGAAACACTTATTTTGTGGTAAAAATTGTTAAAAATGTTATTTTGTTTTAGACAATCTAAATATGAGTATGTCAAAGTGTAGTGATAAATTATATGTTTCTGAAAAGTGTGTCATGTCTAGTTAAAGAATATATGTTTTTTTTCTTTCGCACTAATTTGCAAGGTCTTTTTTTTTTGGTTTGAATCCTACTAGAATTTGGAATTTCACGTATGGAATTTTATGGCGTTTGGCGTTCGAATCAAAAGAAGAACCGGAATGTTAAAATTTTCGAACATGTTCTGGATAAATTTAGTCTTTCAGAAGAAAATATCGAGATCTGCAAGCAGATTAAAAATAAAATTAAGCTTTTGTCTGCAAGTTTTGACAAAAAGTGGAAGGCAGCTGGTTCGAGAAATGATAGATTTCTCCTGAAATACAAAGACTGGCTAGATGGTTCCAATTTTATATTAGCATTGGACAATCAGAATAATAGTTTAGAAAAAAATGAGGGGCACTTTAAGAGTGGAAGGCCAAACAAAAGTTTTGATGATTGTACACCTCATTCTAAACGCGCAAAAGTTCGTGATCTGCTTGAGTCAAGAACTCCTCCAGAAATTCTGTATGCTGCTCAAATGGCTGCACGTTCTAGTGGAATGCGCATAGTTGCCGATGTGATCAAAGAAGTTACCGACCATCCTGAGGCTGCTAAAGAATTAAGGACAGTGCAGAAAAAGTTCGATCAAATCCGAGAATACAGCAATGAAGAAGCACTTGCAGTGTACATTGATGCAAAACTCACTCGTCATGCATACAAAATTTTAAGAAAACAATCTTTAGAGAGAGGTCATTCATTATATCCGTCTATTTATAGTTTAGCAAAAGCAAAAAAAGAGTGTTTTCCGCATGAAGATGCAATATTTATTGACGAATTAAGTGCCTCCATAAATATCAAGGATATAGTTTATCACACAGCTAATCGATTACTGATAGTTCAACAAGCTGTAATATCGCAAAATGTAGTGGACAGTTCGTCACTTCTTTTAATATGCAAATGGGGTGATGGAAGCTCAGCCCATAGTACTTTTAAGCAAAGATTTGAAAATCAAGTTTCTACAGATGAGTACTTGTTTTTCATTTCGTTTGTTCCGATTCAGTTAAGATTAATGTCGGATGAAAGAAATATTATATGGCAGAATCCCAATCCATCTTCAACACGGTTATGCCGCCCATTTAAATTTCTATTTTCCAAGGAAACAGAAGATATGGCACTTAGAGAATTCAGTAAAGTTCGAAATGAAATAAATAGTATTGAGGACTTGGAAATATCAGTTGGTGGTAAAAATATCAAAGTAAAATTTCAATTTGTGTTCACCATGATAGACGGAAAAATTGCGAACTTTTTAACATCTAACCGGTCAACTCAATCTTGCTACATTTGTGGTGCCAAGCCAAGCGAAATGAACCAAATTGTAATAAATAGAACACCAAAAACTGAGTTTTATGAATATGGTTTGTCAAGTCTACATGCTTGGATTAAAGCACTTGAGTGTTTTTTACATATAGCTTACAGACTTGATTTACGGAAGTGGGCTATAAAAAGTGAAAACGATAAGGTTTTGGTGGAAACGCGAAAAAAAAATATTCAAATTCTTTTCAAATCTAAAATGGGTTTAATTGTAGACAAGCCAAAACCTGGCTTTGGCAACACAAATGATGGCAATACTGCCAGAAGATTTTTTAAAAATTATGTTAAAAGTGCCGAAATAACTCAAATTGATCCAAACATTTTACAACGGTTTTACATTATCTTGAGCTGTATTTCATCAGGATACGAAATAAATATAGCACTTTTCGAAAACTATCTGCAAGAAACAAAACTATCATACGTTGGGCTTTATAATTGGTACTCAATGCCCATCAGTATTCACAAATTGTTGTGTCATTCTGCTGAGGTTATAAAGCAGTGCATAGTTCCGATAGGACAACTCTCTGAAGAAAGCCAAGAGGCTCGGAACAAAGACTGTAGACGTTTCCGAATGTCTCATACTAGAAAAAATTCTAGGATTAACTCTAATAGAGACCTTTTAAACATGCTTTTAATTACATCAGATCCCTTAATAGATTCTTTTCGAGAAAAACCCTTAAAAAATGCTCGATCTATTCCACCAGAAATCTTAAAATTTTTAGTAGAACCTGATTTGACTGCAAGCACTAGCCAGAGATCAAACGAAGATGATAATGACTTGAGTCTTGAGTACTCAGAAACATCCGATAACGAATCCGATTAATTAATATTATATAAAATTTGTATTTATCATGATTTGGAAATAAAATTTAAGTTCATTAAAAATTCCATACATATACACAATTTTTAGGTTTTTTTTATTTTTTTTGCATTGAAAATTGTATTTTTGGGGGAGAGATTCTTAGAACCAATTTAATGGCCTAAGCAAAGCAACGAAGTTGTCTGAGCGGGACAGAGAATACAAAAGGGTGTTTAAATCTTGAGGCATAATACTTTAAAGTTAAAAAGCTGTTAATATTGGCGAAAATAGCCAAGAAAATGAAAATATGATGAACAGGTAATTTTTTTATTTTTAATTTTCTCAAAAACTAGAAGGCATAGAAGCATATGGTTTTCAGTATTTGATTAGAAATTAATTAAGGTAGCTTATTTCATCTATTAATTTCATATTTAATGTCACAGTCATGAAAGAAATTGTATTCAATGTGTTTTTTCAAACTTTTTTTTCACAAATTTTGACTTTGAAATCGATTATCTCGAAAACCATTGATTGAAACAACTTGATTTAAAAATTAGAATTATGTGTCGAATTTTGGCTTTTAAAAAAAGTATTATTCATAACTATAGGTGTTTCCGTTGTTTTTTAATAATTTTTTTTTAAATTTTTTGTCATATTTTAGAAAATTGCCCCTCCCGCCTAAACGGGGGGAGATAGACCCCCACCTCCCATAGTAAAAAATGCTTGTATTGTCAAATAAAATCATTTAACCAAGAGAAAGATTTTTTTACGTCTAGCATGTATGGATCGGTCCACTGCGGCCGTATCAAAAACAGAAGTTCATCAAAACTTCTGTCGCTCATGCGGAAGTAACTTGCTAGGGTGGGATCGGAGGTCTAGATACATTTTTTGAAATTGCCCTTTCACAAGGCGTTGTGAGTTCAACGGGTGAACCCAATATTGCCTTTTGATTACAGGTTTATTCCGTCTTTTTAATTCAAAGGCACATATCAGTGCCAATTCGTAAAAATCCATATCCAGAAATTTGTATTGACTTATGAAATCTCTTTCAAAAAACAAAAAATATATTTTATATAATTTTTTATTCCAACAATATACCTATCTACTAAGCAATAGAGTAGGACAAATATGGAACTATTTTGTTTCGTGTATATGAGATAGAAAAAGTGAATAAATGTTTTCTGTGTATTGGTGTATTTCGTTGAATACTTTTGGAGTTGCTTATGTGCGCGGTGTTTGGGCAACTAACGATCAAACTATTTGGTTTCGAAAAAGTTGCATGTGCGCGCCTAGCCTAAGGCAACTAAGAAGTTTCTTAGGAATGATAGGATACTATCGGAAATTTATAAAGAACTATGCGGCCATAGCTAAACCACTAACAAAGTATTTGCAAAGTGAAACTGGACAAGTATCCACTCACGTAGCAAAGAAAACAAACATTTCACTTGATAATGAAGCAATTAACGCATTTAATACATTAAAGAACCATTTAATTAACGAAACAGAGCTCACACAGCCTGATTATACAAAAAAGTTTGTACTCACCACTGACGCCTCGGATGACGCAGAAGGAGCAGTATTGTCTCAAGACAAGAAGCTCATAACATTTATGTATATCCAAAACACTTTCAAAAAGCGAACGCTCGTATGCCGCGAATGAAAAGGAATTATACGCAATAGTGTATGCCTTAAAAAACTTGAGGAATTATCTCTATGGTGTAACAAACCTAGAAATTCATACTAACCATCAGCCTTTGACGTTTTCCATGTCACAAAAGAACCCTAATACTAAAATGAAAAGATGGCAGGCATTTATTAACGAGTTTTCCCCGAAAATGATATACAAACCAGGTCCTACTAACGTAGTAGCTGATGCACTTTCTAGGCAAAACCTTAACAATATATCCGATACACAATCAGAGCACACCCAACATTCAGCATCAAGTAGTGATGAGGATAATATCGACATAATACAAAAACCGGTGAACCAGTTCTCACAACAAATCATCATTAATAAAGCAAGTGAAGTTAGACACGACATGCTTACTCCCTTTCAAAATAGAACAAGACACCTTATAGAGTATAAAGAAGCTAATGATGTAATACCTTTAATCAAGGAATACATAAAACCGGGCACAGTTGCAATCTTCGCAACATCCGAAGTTATATACGATATAAAGCAAGTTCTAAAAAGCAATTTCAATAACAAATTCATTCAAGCTAAGTTCTTTCCGAACGATATAACTAACAAGGAAGATCAAGTAGATATTATAGAAAAAACTCATAATAGAGCTCATAGGAACGCTAGAGAAAACGTTAAGCAAATTATTGAACAATATTATTGGCCCAACATGCTCCAAGAATTTGAACAATTCTCGAAAACGTGCGAAATCTGCAATACAAGCAAATACGATAGACACCCTAATAAATGTCCAATTGGAGAGGCTCCAATTCCTTTAAGCGAGGGCGACTGTATGCACATTGACATCATGTATGCCGAAAAATTGAAATTTCTAACATGCATAGATGCCTACTCTAAATACCTTATAATTAAACCAATCGAAAATCTTCAAGATATGCCAACTAAGGTATTAGAATTAATTCAGTTCTTTCCAAATTGTAAGAACATTATTTGCGATAATGACACCAGTTTTACTTCAGCCGTGTTCACATCATTAATGCAAAGATCTAATAAAACCATATTTCATACGCCACCTAATCATAGCACATCAAATGGACAAATAGAGAGAGTCCACAGTACTATTCAAGAAATAGCCAGATGTTTAAAGTTAGAACATTCTCTGTTAGAACCAACAGAAATATTCATTAAAGCGGTTAAGGAATATAATTTAACTATACATTCTGTCACGAGTAAGAATTTTTAATAAAACTTATCACAAAGATAACCCTTTGAAGCTTACAATGGCTCAGGACCAGATGATGACATACCATAATAAAAACAGAAAAATAAAAGAATTGAAAGACAATGACGTTGTTTATCAGAAAGACGTAACAGTCAGAAATAAACTACAACCTAAATACAGGAAAAGAATTGTTAAACAAGATCTAGGAAATAAAATTAAAATAAACAATGACAAGGTGATTCATAAGGATAACCTTAAATATTAAATCCATCAACAGACAATGGACTTCAAAGTTTTAATGCTTATGATGACTATAACCTCAGGAACTGAGATACTCGACTACACTAGGAAAGAATACTTACTATTAGAAGTAGGAAACGCCCATACTTACGAGGAAACTGCAAACATATTCCATGTAGTTAACCTGACAGAAATTCAAACTTTTATTGACGGAATAAAACAAACTTTAGAAGACACTACATACCCAGACTCACATCCCAATGAGAAACATACGAATGAAATAAAAATAATGCAAACTTTGCTAGACCAGTTAACAATTCGTCGCTCTCGACGAGCAATAGAAACAATACAGGTACAGTGTTAAAATGGATATCAGGTGTACCAGATCATGATGATATAATGATCATCACTAATAAGCTTAATGATTTGATAGAAAATAATAATAAACAATACGTTACAAATTCTAAAATAATAACTTTGCTAAATTCTATTTCAAGTAAAGAGAAATTCACTAATGTAGTAAAATGTAAAAAAGAAATAAGAAATACCCTTTGCAAATCTAGTAATGAACAATCATGTTTATCTGAAATTCTGAACAATCAGAAAACCAAATGTAATAAGCTAAGAGAAATAGATTTAGAATTAGAGATCATCAAAGATGGCAGCTCTAATACAGTCAAACTTCCCTATAACGAACTTCTACATAACGAAGATCTCTCTATTACGAATTGATTTTGAGTACACAGCTTTTTGGTTACTTTTTTGGTGTGTTTTGATCTCCTTATAACGAATTTCCATAAAGCGAATTTTTCTCTACAACGAACAAATTTTGTTGCTGGAAATCCAAATCTCATACGTTTTTGTTTCCGCATAACGAATTTTTTCAAATAATTTTCTGTTAAAAACAGCATGCGGAGAAAAAAAAAACCTTATACGGGGATTTCCCCAAGATTTTAAATGCAAGCATTCTATGTTCAGGCTTCAGTAAATATAATTGAAAATGTCTCGAAGTAGCATTTCTCTTGAGAAAAAGTTGTTGATAATTAATAAAGTTGAAGAAGGATTGACTAAAAAAACAGATATTGCTAAGCAATTTGGAATTCCTCCCAGTAGCTTATCAACAATTTTAAAAAACAAAGCAGCGATTTTGAGAAATGTAGAAGACGAGGAATTAAGCACTAAACGCAAAAAACTTCGAAAATGTCTTTTCGAGGATATTGATGAAGCAATGCTGAAATGGATAACCGCCGCTCGTGGTAGGAATCTTCCTATTTCTGGCCCATTGATGAGACAAAAAGCCAAGGAGTTCGCTAATGCAATGGGACACGAAGAATTCGAAGCAAGTACAGGATGGTTTTATGGACAAGTTTAAGAAACGGCACGGAATCGTTCAAAAAACCCTATGTGGGGAAAGTGCAGATGTCAACACACAGGATCGTGATGATTGGGTTATAAATGTTTTGCCACGATTGTTAAAAAATTTCAAAAAAAACGACATCTTTAATGCTGATGAGACTGGTTTGTTTTTCAAATGCTTACCCAATAAAACGCTGGCATTTAAAAATAAGAAATGCTTTGGTGGAAAACAGAGCAAAGAGAGAATTACTGTCCTTGTAACAAGCAATATGACTGGGTCGGAGAAGCTTAAATTGCTTGTTATAGGGAAGGCCAAAAATCCAAGATGTTTTAAGGGAATAAAATCTCTGGATGTAGATTATGAGTTCAACAAAAAAGCATGGATGACAAGTGAAATTTTTACAAAATGGCTTTTAAAGTTGGACAAAAAATTTGCTTCGCAAAAGAGGAAGGTTCTTTTTTTTGTTGATAACTGCACGGCGCATCCTAAGAATGTAAAAGATAAATTGAAAAACATTGAGCTTGCCTATTTTCCTCCCAACATGACTTCTTTACTTCAGCCAATGGACCAAGGCATTATCTACAACTTAAAACAGCATTACAGAAAACGTACTTTGACGAACATATTGACACAAATGGACGAGAGCAAACCTGTTTCGGGGATAGACTTGCTACAAGCCGTTCGAAATCTAAGCAAAGTATGGAATGTAAACGTCAAACCAGAAACAATTGAAAATTGTTTTAGAAAAGCAGGTTTTTCGAAAGATGGCTTGCAGACTCATTGGGATGAAGAGGACTTCCTTTCATAATCTGATTTAGCTGCTCTACAGTCGTCATTTAGAGCAGTAGCAAACAATAGTGCATCATTTGAAGACCACGTTAATGTTGATATTGATGTTCAGACAAGGGACAACCCTTCCGATGAAGATATTCTCTGTAGTGTTTTGGAAAATCGTGGAGTTGAACTTATTTCCGGTATGTATATTATTTTATTAGTTCTATTCTAATCATATTGCTAAATAAATGTGTGATGTACCTACATAACCTCTTTTTACAGATTCCGATAAAGATGAAGAAGAATTGGCCGGTAAAGAAGAATTGGCGGATACCGATAAGATGTCACCTACATTGGAACAAATTTCTTCATTAATTGACGTGTTTCGAACCTTTCTGGAGATGAAGAGTAACGTACCGACTAATTTATTTGAATCTCTCAATTTATTAGACTATTTTGTTGAAAAAGAAAAATAGAAGAATGTAATCCAAACTAAAATCACTGACTTCTTTAAATAAAGGTAAAAACAAAAAATTTCTGTATAACGAATTTTCTATATAACGAAATAATTTTCTAGTCCCGTGCAAATTCGCTATAGGGAAGTTTGACTGTAACAGGACAGCATATAGTTGAGAACCAGACACTCAACGGAGTTTACATAATTAATTTTGAGAACACTACCACTGTCGATGGCGTACTATACGAAAATCCAACAGGAATTATACAAAACTACTTATCAACCCACATTATAAATAACTATGAGATAGAACAGTTTTTTGAATCCGCTAACGAGCTACTAAGGATAGACAACATAAACTTAATCAATTCTATCAAGACAGAAGTCACGATGAACCCAACCAAATATACTATGGGACTTATATTAACAATCTTAATCATATTAGTCACACTATTCCTATTCCTAAAATTCAGAAGAGAAAAAATACAGATCACCATGAAACAACCACAAAGAACTCAAGAAGAAACCGTCAATTTAATGGTTGAACGAATCAATGCAAGAGTAAGAGGAGAAGAAGTGCCGGAGGCTACTTTCTAAAGTATAGGGGGAGTTAACGCATCACTTCCAATACGCAACACGATCTCAACTTACAACCATAAATCCAAACCCATAAAACCGAAATATAAATACGCAACACGATCTCAACTTACAACCATAAATCCAAATCCATAAAACCGAAATATAATATCTAGAACAAAGGATCGATAGTTCTGTCCAAGCACTGCGACATCACGTACGCAGGAATATCCACTCTGGATCTAAAAATAGAACCATCATCGATTTGTGCACACCACACCACACCACACCGCATCACGCTGGACACAACCATAGCTCAAGATGATCAGGAATTAGAATCATATAAGGGAAAGAATGCAGCGTCGCAGCCACATTCACAGTTCATCGATTCGACTAGACACTTGTCGTAGTTTAAGAATTATAATTGTTATTTTGTGAACTATATATATATTTTTTTAAATAATTTTTTTTTATTAAAACGAAATAATTAAATATTAATTGGGGGCTCAACCGGGATGCCCAAGTGTTAAAGTAATTGAAAAAATAAGTAAATTCTACACTCAGTGGTTCCTGCCAAAAATATATGCCAAAGTAAATAGCAAAGACTATTGAAAGAGCAACAAAAAGGATCATCAGTGAAAGTACCAGTCAACAAGCTGAGAAAACCGTTCAAGACGATCCATCCATAAATTTATAGAGCATCTGGTTCAAGCGATAACAAATTATTGTAGAGTAAGAATATTAACTAGTATATTTATAAAAAGTGTTATAAAAAATAAAAACTTAAAAAGGTCAGAAAGTTTGGAACAAATTAGCGAATATAATTTAGACGGAATCTATTTAAATATGTCTGAAAAAAACGTAACACAAGATTATTTAGAGCAAGCTATCTCAAAAGCTTTGCAAGATCAATATACTCGCTTTGAGGCAAATTTTGCTCAAAGCAATAAAGTAAATGAAGATAAAATTAATCAACTGTCACAACTGCTGTCCAATTTAACGACAGGTACTCAGGTTTCAGAATACAAAACGCAAACAATTAACCAAGGCATACCATGTAATGAAACATTGGATGTCATAAAAAGTCTTCCAGTCATCGATTTGTGCACACCACACCACACCACACCGCATCACGCTGGACACAACCATAGCTCAAGATGATCAGGAATTAGAATCATATAAGGGAAAGAATGCAGCGTCGCAGCCACATTCACAGTTCATCGATTCGACTAGACACTTGTCGTAGTTTAAGAATTATAATTGTTATTTTGTGAACTATATATATATTTTTTTAAATAAATTTTTTTATTAAAACGAAATAATTAAATATTAATTTGCACTAGAAAGTATAATTTAGTTTTCATTCAAGATAATAGTGAACACAAAGTCCAAGTTTGTCAAAAAATGTTTTTGAATACGTATTCAATCTCTGCTCAAACGATCCGGACAGTTTTTGAAAAGATTGCGATGAGTAATGGAATAATCCTAAGTCCAGATAAAAGAGGGCAACATTTTAGGCCAGTAAATGAGTTAAGAGCAAACTCAAAAATGTTTGTAAAATAACACATTGAGTTATTTCCACTAGTAGAATCACATTACTGCCGAAAGGATTCGAACAAAAAATACCTAAGTAATGCAATTAAGTCAGTTGGACAAATGTTTCGTCTTTACGAAGAATGGTTTGAATCTAGAGATTATGATTTAATAAATAAAATAACATTAAGGCAGTATCGTGACATCTTTAACTTTAACTTTAATTTAAGTTTTTATGTTCCAAAGAAAGATCAATGCGATTTCTGCTTGAAATACGAAAACATGACTCCTGAAGAAAAAATAGCTTCAAAATTTGAAAATGATCAACATTTGTTCAACAAACAAAAAGCTCGAGAGTTAAAAGAAGCAGACAAAACAGCTGCACAAGCTTCATCAGTCACTGTTACTGCTTGTTTTGACTTTGAAAAAATACTTTCCACTCCTACTGCCAATGCAAGCTGCTTTTATTATAAAAGAAAACTACAAGTTTATAATTTCACGGTTTATGAACTTGCCTCTCATGAAGCCAATTGCTATGTTTGGGATGAAACCATCGCCAAAAAGGGATGTGTAGAGGTTTCAAACTGCCTTCTTAAATTTATTGAAGAATACGTGACAAAAGGTGTACTAAATTTCCATTTTTGGTCAGACAATTGTGGTGGACAAAATAAAAACAAGGTTTTGTTCGTAAGTGATCTTATAATAGATTTCAAATATATTCTTTCCGTGCAGTTTAATACTAACATGACATAGAATCATTTGAAGTAAGAGCTGAACACTATTAAACATACCAACTCCAATTTAACCTAGAAGACGCATTAACACTGATTCGACGTTTAATTAAAAAAAAGCATACAAATAATATAATGACTGATGTATTCAACTCAGAAATCTATCAAGTAAGAAAAAAGTTATACTCAAAAAACTTTGAACCTCTCTCCTGAAAAACAGCATATTTGCACTTAGTATAGTTTTGCATGGGGCCATCGATATTATAACTTAGTTTAAGAATAACTCAGTATTCAAACATATTTGATATTGAATTTTGTTTAAATAATCAAAATTGTTTATCGAGTATAAACAAACTTTATTGTATAAATAGTGTTTCAAAAATAAATAAAAATCAGTTCTGACTTGAAAGTTAAAGTCAACACATCTCGTTTCATTTAAACTTTCTCTCAGGATTCCACATTGGTGACCCCGAGTAAAAACACTATTACATACACGGTATCCCCCGACCAACGGTAAGGTACCACGCATAAGCAACTAATAAGGTATCTCCCGATCAACGGTAAGGTTCCTAATATTTCACATAAAAACACAGTTGAGAAGGTATCCCCCGAACAACGTTAAGGTGCCATTATTAACCCACACCACACCTAACACCAAACACTATGCCCGACGAAAAAGAAGAGGTTGCAGAAGAAGTTATAGCCAAAATCTCGATAAAAGTGCCACCATTCTGGAAACGAAGCCCTGACCTGTGGTTCCTCCAGCTTGAGGCCCAGTTCCACACCAGTGGAATCACTTCTGATGTCACGAAGTATTACACCTTGGTTGGAAACCTCGAAGCAGATATCCTTACCGAAGTGCGAGATGTGGTTACCAGCCCCCCTGCCACAGAAAAGTACAAGTCTCTGAAGTCTCGTCTTCTGTCAGCATTCCAAGAATCCGAACAGAAAAGACTTCAGACCCTACTCAGCGGCATTACTCTGGATGGAAGACGACCAACGCAGCTGATGACCAAGATGAGGGAGCTTTCATCGCCAACAATTTCGGATGACATCCTCAGAACCTTGTGGATGAAGCAACTGCCGACCACGACACAGTCCATTCTGTCATGTAGTACCGACCAAGACCTTAAAACATTGGCAGAAATGGCAGATAAAATCTCTGAAGTTAACTCCAGTTCAGACATTGCTTCTGTCTCAACGCCCCCCATCATTTCTGCCATTTCGGAGCTGCAAAACCAAATTGCTTCTCTTCAAAAGCAAATTGATCAATTTGAAATCTCAAGAAGCCGAAGTACTTCACGTTCAAAAAATCAATTCAAGAAGGGATCGAGAGCTAGAGATTCAAATATCTGCTACTACCATCGTATTTTGCTCGGCAAAATCCTTGATCGAACCCTCCTAGTGGGTGCCGGGCGGACAATGTCACCACAGTTTTGGGCTGTAGGTGTCAGACGGTGATAGCTAAGGTTAGATTGGATCGCTGTGTGGTTCTGACTTCTTTTATAGCACAACTCACAGAAATCCTCTCTCACCATAGACCCAAGGTTCCTAGTTTCAGTGGTGGTGTGAGCTAGTAAATCCGTGCCCAAGAATTAAAGGTTGAGGGATAAATCAACCATGAACGAGCTCAGCCGGAGGCCTGTGGTGGGTAACGGTTTTGTTGTTTATACCTTCCCTCGGTATGCGGCTCTGCCGAGGGTGACCTTCTTTTCCGTCTTACTCGTGGGAATCAAATCGAACTTCTCCATCATGTCTTCGTCCAATTTATGTGTTAAAATCCCATCCATCGAGTCCGAGGATGAACTCCTGGCTTCCAGTCAGGATACTATTGTAAGTAGCTCAGGGGAAGGTAGAGACGCTAGCACCTCAGAGCAGGCTACACTTAGAAGTAACACGGGAGGTAATAGTACCCCTATGCTTCAGCATCCCTCTCAAAAAACGCCCGTAACTTCAAGTAGCAAGGCTCGCCATAGCAACGCTACCAAGCCCAACAAGCACTCTCCTGCGGATCAGCTCAAGATCAAGTACAGGAAGGCTACTTTCATTCTTGGCAAGATTGCCGAAAACGAAAAAGCCGGAAAGGTACATGAGCGTGATGCTGCCGACAAAATAAAATATCAAAAAGTTGTCGAAGAATTCAACAGTCGGGAGAAGAGTGCGCCACCCAGCAAAAAAGAAAAGTCCATCAAGAGGAACAGGTCCCTGGAGGAGGAGAAGCCACCTCAAATAAGAACCAAACTTGGTGGCAGTGCCAGAAAAGAGACTCCGAGGGCGACAGCGCAACCGCGCGCCTTGAGTGAGGTCGTCAGAGACAACCTCCAGGTGGCGATTGTAGATGAGCTCTCCACAGACAACAGAGCTCTGATGTCAGCGTGGAACTCAATCGAGGCTAAGCTCTCGGAATTGGTCTTCCAGTACACAATCTCGGCAAAAGAAGGTCCCTATCCCAGCTTTGACTCCGGCGAAATGCTCAGGGGTTACAAGGATACTGAGGATCTGCGAGGCTAGTCGCAAAGTTCCACCTGCCAATTAAAAACGACAAGCTACGCGCCATCCAGGCTAATCTGAAGCACTCTAAATGTGCCTCGGATAACCTGAGGATCTTCCTGAGTGAGGAAGATATAGATGTCGCCCTTGTACAAGAGCCATGGGTTAATGGCCTCGCGATTAGAGGCCTTAATGACAGCCAATACGATTTATTCTACAAGCCCGACAAACAGAATCAAGGTAAGCCTAGAACTTGTATTTTAGCTAAAAAACACTTAAAAGCTTTTCTGTGTCCAAACTTTAGCACTTCTGACTTAACAGTTGTTAGGTTACAGGAAAAACAAGCGGAGGGCTTGATTCTTGCATCCTCATACATGGCGCACGACAAAGAGTCACCGCCTGAGGTGGTGCGTACTCTTGTGGCGGAGGCAAAAGCCATGTTGCGGTAAAATTTACCACAACAAGTTTCACTAGCCTATCTCATATCCTTTTTCCTTTTGCTTAACCTTCCTTCCTTCGTTGTGGCTCCAAAATATTTTAAGAGTTCAGTTGAATCCTGTCTTCCATCAGTCAGTGGCCTGCTCTTATTATATACTGGAAAAGCAACCAAAAACAGGTGTGGCCAAAATGGTGCAGTTGTGTGACGGGCGGTCCACAAAGTGACTTTTGGTACGGCAGATGGTCTGCACGCATACCAATCATAGTGGCAGACAGGTGGTCTGGTCACCAATACAAAAAAAAAAGGGGGCACGAGTGACACTTGGTCCTCGATTGCTGATGTCACTCAGATGAGAATGGCTGCATGCCCAACATAAACCAATCTCTTATTGTAAAAGATGGAACGTTAACGAGAGTCCCTAATTCCCTAGTCTGCGCGAAAGTCCAACGAAAATAGAGTAGAATCGCGAGATCAAAAATCACAGCCAACTTCCACCTCTGACAGTTAAAACAAAAAAAAAAGAAATTGATAAACTTCAATTTTTACTAATTTGTAATTTCACACGAGGGGAAAAATGAACGCGTTAAACACTTGAGTTTCATGCAACTTATCAAAGTTTATCCAAAATTATGGGGGTGTGAATAGGGTGGCTGAATGCACCCATTGAATTCCCGCTCACTGGAAAAGAACCAGAGGTCGACGAATCCAATGACGGTGGTAGTGCATAAAGCTGGGGTGAAACGTGCGAGTAGGAAAAGTAGTGGTGTCTCAACTGCGTTCGCTCACTCTTGCAAATATGCTAGGTGTAGCTGAATTAAAACGCGAACGAGACCCACACTTTCTGATTGGCCGAAAGCATGTGGGAAGAAAAAAACAAAGAAGAGGTCATCAAGGCAAGGTGAAAGCCTGGAAGATCACTTTTTTGCGATTTAGAAACTGAGCCGGAGGTTCGAGAAGATTTTGAAAAAAAAATTGAGAAAGGAAACTTTGACAAGTTGAAAAGAAATTGAAGTGTTTTAAATAATAAAGTAGTAGAAAAGGTGAACATTTTTGGAGAAGAAAATAAAGTGAAAATTGGAGGAAAGGAGAAAAAAAAAGGATTGCAAAATCATTAGGAGAGGGAAGTTGGCAGAATATCAATAAAAGCTAAGTATTTGATTTGTTTTTTTTGAAGAGTAGAATTCTTTCATTTGTGCGTTATAAGTATTACTATTGAGAATTGTTTATACATCGTTTGGGCTTTCGTTTCGAAAAAAAAAGGTAATTCCGAGAAAGCGGAACTCGCGACCCGTGCGTAAAAATTGTCTTTGTCCAGTCGGGACGAAAAGTTAACGGTCCATCTTCGGTGTTATACACCAATTCCTTGTCTTTAAAAATTAAGAAAAGATCTTGGGTTTTAATCCTACTCGTAAGGTTTCCCAAGCAAAACTTAAAACAATTAAAAATATTTCTACCGATTTAAAACATATTTTTTTAATTTGTTCACAAATTGTCTTATTTGGTTCCGCTCCAAAAGGTTTGTAATTTCCTTTTACAAAAAAAATTACTGGCGCCCATATTGTTTCTTTTAATTTTTTTTATATATTTCAAGAACACCCTATTCATCGTCTTTAATCGAATTAATTTGATAAGACTTAAATCGTTCCCATTAATCAAACTTACCGTGTTCCCAAATCAAATAATCAAACCCACCCCAAAACTGAGCTATCGGGCGACAGCACTGCTTTTGCTGTCTGTGCGAAAATTAACAAACAAACCTATTCGCGTCTGACAGTTGTTTATTATTTTAATATCAAATAGGTACTACTCGTGCGCGCCGGCTACCTATTTGATTAAATTTTAATTCGATTGCGATTTTAATAAATATTGAGTTTTGTTTTATTATTGAGTTTGCGGACAATTACTCCGCCATCGTTTTATACTTCATAACTTAAAGTTCATCCTAAATTCGGGTTTGTTAATTTTTCCAACAATTGGCGTCCACAATGTGGGGCATTCTTTTTCTGGAATACTTGCGATTGTCTAGTTTTGTCCTGTGCTTAGGGAAGTGAATTGTTTTTGATTGTAATTCTTTTAAAAGATTTAATTACTTGGTGGTGTTCTTTTTATTTAGGTGAGCTGTCGTGGGAATTTACGGAGGCCTAAGGAAATAACCTTCAAAAGGAAGAAGGGAGTTCGGTATTGGGTTTATTGTGCCGGGAAAAATAAGTGAGTCGTTTAATATTCCTTTAGTATTTCTTTTTTACATATTATATTGTTCCATATTATATACATATATAATCGGTTTTTAGTGGGTTTATTATTAAATTTACTTTTATATAAAGTGATTTTTGGAAGTGTTTTTGGAATCCATTTTGTGATAGGGAGTATATAGCGCTCTCACTCACACCTGTGTGTGGTGATATATTGTGTATTTTAACGAAGTTTTATTCAATAGTCAAGTGTTGCCAGTGTAATATTTTGATTCTTTTGTTAATTGTTCATTTTTTTTATTTTCTTTCGATTTTTTTTTTAATTGATTGAAATCAATAATTAATAAATTGATGAATTGGAGAAGTGTTGCCACTTTAGGTTTTGGAATTCTTCTTGGGAAAATATTTTCTTTTGAATTTTGTTTCTTGTGATAATTGTTAATTAAATTTAAAAATAAAATCTGGTGCAAGGACGTGTTTACGTGAAGGTTTTTTGCTATAGTTAGTTGTTATACAGTTTAATCAATTTGCTTTTAAATAAAAAGAAGAGGAATTCTTAGGAGTTTTTGAGATCTTTAATTTTCTTTTTGGTTCTTTCGCGTCTACTTTTAATACGTTTTTTTCGTCGCAACAATCAACAGAGTTTTGAGCCTTTGATTTTTGTTTTGGCTCAAGGTTATTTACATACTGTTGAAATACGTTTTCGTGCGTCGTTTTGAACAATAGTTTTTGTTGGTAATATGGATGTGAGTCAGGTTAATAGGTTATCTCAGGACGAGATAACCTATGAGATAGAATTCCGGGGTTTAACTGTAGGGACAGTAGAGGAGATGCGCAAAGCACTTAGGGTAGCACTAAAGTTAGAGCGTAGGAATTCTTTCATTCCTCCCGCTTATCCGTTTACTTACGAACAGGATTCGATGGCGGTAGAGAAGAAATTAATAGAGATAGGGAAGTTGCTAGAAACTCCGCCGAAGTCGGAAACTTCAAAGGAGTATTTAAAAATAATTACAAAGGTTGAATGGGGATTACGTAGGATGGATAGGAGCATTCCAGAGAATGAGAATCAGGAGAAGGGAAAACAGGTTCTGAAAAATAAGTTGGTGATGGCCATGTCTGAGTTAGAAGAGGATGAGGAAGACGAGGAAGAAGATGAAGTCGAGGATGAAGAAGAAAATAATGATAGGAAGCAAAAAGGAAAATCGGGTGGTAGAGTTAGTGAGGTTGAAAAGCAGCGTTCAGCTGAACCTCAGCAAAGTATGTCGAGTAGTACGGCTGCCGGTACCTCGAAGAATTTAGGAGTGGCAGATTCGAATAGGGATAGAATTAGAGATAGTGAAAATCAGGTTATGTCGGATAAATTTTTCAACATAAAAACATGGGACGTGAAATTCACTGGGGAGCGCTGTGGTGCTTCAGTGAACGCGTTTTTAGAAAGGGTCGATGAGATTCGTTCTGCTAGGGGGGTTTCGGAATCCCAACTTTTTAAGGCAGCTGTTGAGCTTTTCGAAGGGAAAGCTTTAATTTGGTTCAGGGCGGTTAGACCATCAGTTAGTTCGTGGTCGGAACTCATTCGAGAGATGAAGTTGGAGTTCTTGCCACCGAACTATGATGATCAGTTATTAGATGAGATTAGGCGTCGTACACAGGGCAAAGATGAATCCATCGGAGTCTATGTGGCGACAATGCAAAATCTGTTTGGTAGGTTAACTGAACCCATATCGGAAAGTAGGAAGTTGTCAATGATTCAAAGGAACTTGACACCTTTCTACCAAACTCAGCTTGGTTTGGCTAAACCAAGTTGTGTGTCCGACTTGGTCGCATTAGGTAGGAACTTAGAGGCTGTTAGGGCAAACGTGGAATCGTATCTTCCACCACCTAGTGTTAGGGATAATAGGAATCTGCTAGAACCGGATCTAGCGTATGTAGGTATAGAAACTCCAATGGTGTCGGTTGTTGTGGGGAATGACCAAACCAAAAATCAGGCCAGTTCTTCAAGTCAAAACTCGTTGATGAGATGTTACAATTGCAATGGATCAGGCCATTTTGCAAATAGGTGTTCCGCTCCTAGGCGTTGCTTTGGTTGTGGGCAGTTAGGGGTGAAGAGACAGAATTGTCGTCGCTGCTCGGGAAACGGGCAACGGGCTCTTGCGCCAGCAGGGCGGGAAGTCCGCAGGAAGTGAATAGGTTGTCTGCTGGGAACCAGCCGGCAGATCAAATTCATTTAGGTTTTACTTTGGAGGCAAACGGTAGTGATAGGAGACCATTTTTAAGTATTAGCATATATGGTACTAGATTTTTAGGTTTATTAGATTCAGGAGCTTCTAGAACCATAATAGGTAGGGATGCTTGGAACATTCTCCAAAACTTAGGTCTTTCTTTGAAAACAGACAGTGTTAACTGCGTTCGTTTAGCAGATGGAAAAGGTGTAGGAGTGTTAGGGACTGTCTCTCTTCCAATAGTTGTTGAAGATAAAGCAATCTTAGTTGACTGTATCGTCATACCAACTCTTCCACACACAGTGATTCTTGGTGCAGATTTTTGGGCACTTTCGGGTATCGTCCCGGATTTGAGGTCACGCGTTTGGAATTTTTCGGAACAGCCGGTTTCGATTTGTTCTATTACAGAACGTTCTGAATTGAGTGATAGGGAAATTAAATTGTTAGACGATCTTATTGAAGAATCATTTAGGAAAATGCCAGAAGGCTTAGGGTGTACAACAATGGTTGAACATAAAATTAGGACGTCGGCGGAACCGATTAAACAACGGTATTATCCGGTTTCTCCGGCAATGCAGGAACACATAGATAGGGAATTAAACGAGATGTTAGAAGCAGGAGTTATTGAGAGATCGACAAGTGCGTGGTCATCTCCAATACTTTTAGTTAAAAAGAAAGACGGCTCCTATAGGTTCTGTGTGGACTATAGGAAGCTGAATAAAAATACAGATAGGGATGCTTATCCACTCCCATACATTAATTCAATTTTAGATAGGCTTCGAGGGGCTAGGTTCTTGTCTTCGCTAGACATTAAATCAGCATATTGGCAGATTCCTATGGAAGAGGAATCAAAGCCATATACTGCCTTCACGGTACCTGGTAGGGGTCTTTTTCAGTTTAGGAGAATGCCTTTCGGTCTTCACAATTCGCCTGCGACTTGGCAGAGGTTTATCGACACAGTTTTGGGTGCCGACCTCGAACCATACGTTTTCGTCTATTTAGACGACATCATCATCATTACAGAAAATTTCGAAAAACATCTTGAAATTCTGAATGAGGTGATGAAAAGGTTAAGTGAAGCCGGATTAAAGGTTAGTAGGGAAAAATGCAACTTTTGCATGCCGTCACTTAAATTTTTAGGGTACATAGTGGATCGAAATGGTTTACACGTAGATCCAGAGAAAGTGGAAAGTATGGTTAGGATTCCAGCACCGAGGAATGTTAAAGAGGTTAGGAGTTTTATAGGGACAGTTTCATGGTACCGTCGTTTTGTACCAAATTTCGCTGAATTGCTTAGGCCGTTATCGGATTTGTTAAAAAAGAATAGGAAGTTCACTTGGACTCAGGAATGTGAGGATAGCTTTAGGAAGGCAAAAGAGTGTTTGGTGACAGCACCTATACTCACTTGCCCAGATTTTAAACGACCTTTTGTCGTTCAAACAGACGCGTCAGATTTCGGTATCGGTGCAGTTCTTTCACAGAACTTTGATGAGGGAGAGAAGGTTGTCTGTTACCTTAGTAGGTCCTTAAATAGAAATGAAAGGAATTATTCTACGACGGAGAAAGAATGTTTAGCTGTATTGTGGGCTATTGAGAAGTTGCGGCCGTATATCGAAGGTGTTTGGTTTACGGTTGTGACCGATCACTATTCATTGGTATGGCTAAACAATCTTAAAGATCCACAGGGTAGGTTAGCTCGTTGGGCAATTAGGCTCCAACAATTTGATTTCGAGATCATTCATCGCAAGGGCAAGGAGCATGTAGTTCCAGATATGCTCTCTCGGGGAGTGCCGCAGTTGGGCGGTATCTCAGACGAGGATGTGGACCCTTGGATGAGAAAAATGATCTTAGCAATCAAATCGAATCCGCTTAGGTATCCGGCCTGGAGAGTTGAAAAAGGACAGTTGTTCAAACTGGTGAAGGCAAATCATGTGATAGTACATGAAAACAATCAGGAATGGAAGAGAGTCGTAGGGAAAAACGAAAGGTTAGGGATCTTGCAGGAATACCATGATGGCCCTCTAGCGGGACATATGGGAGTTAGGAAAACCTTTTCTAGAATAGGAGCAAAGTTTTATTGGCCAAAGATGAGGGCCGATATAACCAAGTATGTTAGGAACTGTAAAGTTTGCCAACAGGTAAAACCTGTGAATGAGAAGCCAGCTGGGTTGATGACTGAAAGGGTAGGAATTAAGGCACCGTGGGAAATGATTTGTATTGATTTGGTAGGTCCGCTTCCTAAATCGAGTAGGGGTTTCATTTATATATTGACGGTGGTAGATTATTTTACTAAATTTCCACTTCTATTTGCTTTAAGGTCGGCCACTGCAAAGGCCATAGTTAGGGAACTTGAAGATAACGTTTTCCTCTTATTTGGCGTACCAAAAGTGATCGTGTGTGACAACGGTCCCCAGTTTCGATCTAAGGAACTGGAAACGCTTTGCCAGGCGTACGGGTCACAATTAAAATTCACAGCCCACTATCATCCACAGGCAAATCCTGCGGAAAGAATAAATCAAATAATTAAGACGACGTTGAGAGCTTACGTCGCTGAAAACCACAGATTGTGGGATTCACAGTTGAGTAAGGTGGCGTGTGCTATACGCACTTCGCAGCACGAGGTTTTGGGAGTTTCGCCGTATTTTGCGAACTTCGGGAGGGATATGGTAACTTCAGGTCGAGAAGTACCATTAGTCGAAGATGGTTCGGGGAATGTTCAGGATCTGGGTGAGATCGCTGAGCGTTTCAAGGAACTTAGGGTAGATATTGGGAGGAAACTGGAAGTAGCATTGAAGAGAGCTGCTCAAGCCTACAATCTCCGACGGCGTGATGTTCAATATCACCCCGGCGATCTTGTATGGCGTAGAAACTTTTCGTTGTCGGATGCCGCGAATTATTATGCTGCCAAATTAGCACCGAAGTTTGTCGGTCCGTTTGAAGTTAAAAAGCGTGTGTCACCTTGGACATACGTGTTAAAAGATAGTAAAGGTAAAGAACGCGGAACATGGCACGTTAAAGATTTGAAACCGCATACCGATGCATCCGAGGATTGATCAGTACAGTAGCTTATTTTTTTTGTTGTTATTTTGAATATTTCTTATGTATTTGATTTTTTTTTTGATGGAAAATCCTTTAACTTGTTCCCATTACCTTGGCAGCCTTTAGAAAATGTGTTACAAAACTGTAAGCACATTTCCTAGGAGGTAAGGGTGGGATTTGTTGCGGTAAAATTTACCACAACAAGTTTCACTAGCCTATCTCATATCCTTTTTCCTTTTGCTTAACCTTCCTTCCTTCGTTGTGGCTCCAAAATATTTTAAGAGTTCAGTTGAATCCTGTCTTCCATCAGTCAGTGGCCTGCTCTTATTATATACTGGAAAAGCAACCAAAAACAGGTGTGGCCAAAATGGTGCAGTTGTGTGACGGGCGGTCCACAAAGTGACTTTTGGTACGGCAGATGGTCTGCACGCATACCAATCATAGTGGCAGACAGGTGGTCTGGTCACCAATACAAAAAAAAAAAAGGGGGCACGAGTGACACTTGGTCCTCGATTGCTGATGTCACTCAGATGAGAATGGCTGCATGCCCAACATAAACCAATCTCTTATTGTAAAAGATGGAACGTTAACGAGAGTCCCTAATTCCCTAGTCTGCGCGAAAGTCCAACGAAAATAGAGTAGAATCGCGAGATCAAAAATCACAGCCAACTTCCACCTCTGACAGTTAAAACAAAAAAAAAGAAATTGATAAACTTCAATTTTTACTAATTTGTAATTTCACACGAGGGGAAAAATGAACGCGTTAAACACTTGAGTTTCATGCAACTTATCAAAGTTTATCCAAAATTATGGGGGTGTGAATAGGGTGGCTGAATGCACCCATTGAATTCCCGCTCACTGGAAAAGAACCAGAGGTCGACGAATCCAATGACGGTGGTAGTGCATAAAGCTGGGGTGAAACGTGCGAGTAGGAAAAGTAGTGGTGTCTCAACTGCGTTCGCTCACTCTTGCAAATATGCTAGGTGTAGCTGAATTAAAACGCGAACGAGACCCACACTTTCTGATTGGCCGAAAGCATGTGGGAAGAAAAAAACAAAGAAGAGGTCATCAAGGCAAGGTGAAAGCCTGGAAGATCACTTTTTTGCGATTTAGAAACTGAGCCGGAGGTTCGAGAAGATTTTGAAAAAAAAATTGAGAAAGGAAACTTTGACAAGTTGAAAAGAAATTGAAGTGTTTTAAATAATAAAGTAGTAGAAAAGGTGAAAATTTTTGGAGAAGAAAATAAAGTGAAAATTGGAGGAAAGGAGAAAAAAAAAGGATTGCAAAATCATTAGGAGAGGGAAGTTGGCAGAATATCAATAAAAGCTAAGTATTTGATTTGTTTTTTTTGAAGAGTAGAATTCTTTCATTTGTGCGTTATAAGTATTACTATTGAGAATTGTTTATACATCGTTTGGGCTTTCGTTTCGAAAAAAAAGGTAATTCCGAGAAAGCGGAACTCGCGACCCGTGCGTAAAAATTGTCTTTGTCCAGTCGGGACGAAAAGTTAACGGTCCATCTTCGGTGTTATACACCAATTCCTTGTCTTTAAAAATTAAGAAAAGATCTTGGGTTTTAATCCTACTCGTAAGGTTTCCCAAGCAAAACTTAAAACAATTAAAAATATTTCTACCGATTTAAAACATATTTTTTTAATTTGTTCACAAATTGTCTTATTTGGTTCCGCTCCAAAAGGTTTGTAATTTCCTTTTACAAAAAAAATTACTGGCGCCCATATTGTTTCTTTTAATTTTTTTTATATATTTCAAGAACACCCTATTCATCGTCTTTAATCGAATTAATTTGATAAGACTTAAATCGTTCCCATTAATCAAACTTACCGTGTTCCTAAATCAAATAATCAAACCCACCCCAAAACTGAGCTATCGGGCGACAGCACTGCTTTTGCTGTCTGTGCGAAAATTAACAAACAAACCTATTCGCGTCTGACAGTTGTTTATTATTTTAATATCAAATAGGTACTACTCGTGCGCGCCGGCTACCTATTTGATTAAATTTTAATTCGATTGCGATTTTAATAAATATTGAGTTTTGTTTTATTATTGAGTTTGCGGACAATTACTCCCCCATCGTTTTATACTTCATAACTTAAAGTTCATCCTAAATTCGGGTTTGTTAATTTTTCCAACAGCCAGACAAACAAGTCTGCTTGTAGGGAGTGATGCGAACGCGAGGCACTCAATCTGGAGCAGCACTGAAATTAATGAGCGAGGTGAGTCTCTTTTTTATTATATAATTAAAAATAACTTGACTATATGTAACAGTGGCAATACTCCCACTTTTGTTTTTCCGAGTACGGACAACTCAGAAGGGTGGGAAGATGTGTTAGACGTTACATTTGTCAATATTTATGGCAACCTCTCCATCGAAAATTGGAGAGTATCTCTTCTTAACTCCTTTTCTGATCATAGACGGATTCTATTTGATCTTAAATTTGAAATAAAATCTCCTTCCCCCTATAGAAATCCAAGAAGAATTGACTGGAAGAAATTTAGTCAGATCTTTGGCTCAAAGTTGCGCAGTATACCGAACGCGAGTTACGACTCGGTAACAGATCTTGAGTTAGAGATTTCAAACTTCGAGGACTCTATAAACACCGCATTCAAGGTCTCTTGTCCGATAAGATACAGTAAGAAAACCTTTCCACCTTGGTGGAATGACGACTTATCTAATCTGAGGAAAATAACAAGAACCATTTTTAATATCTGCTATAAGCATAAATTTTATCAGCCTTATAAGAACTGCTTGAGAATATACAAGCGTTCTATAGCTCAAGCCAAAAAACAAGGATGGCAAGAGTACTGTCAGTCCATCGAAAACATCAAAGATTCGGCCAGGCTTAGTAGGGTTCTATCGAAAGAACATTCGAACCCCTCATTTCTTAAAAAACCAGATGGAAGCTGGACAGCATCTCCAATGGAGACATTAGAGCTACTAATGAACGTACACTTCCCAGGTTGTGCAGAAGAACCAACCGAATCCAATCTGACTTTCAACATGCCAACCTCCATAGAGCAGGTAAACGCCCTTATAACTAGAGAAAATATAGTCTGGGCTATTAAAACCTTCTCGCCATACAAATCTCCAGGCCCTGATGGAATACTACCTATAATGCTGCAAAATCAGCTTGAATTAGTAGTACCACGGCTCGAGAGTATCTTTAAAGGTTGCCTCTTACTAAACCATGTCCCCATGTCTTGGAGGCAGGTAAGAGTGGTTTTCTTACCAAAAATTGGTAAAAGAGGGCATGAATCTGCCAAAGATTACCGACCTATAAGCCTGTAGGAAACACCCTCAAGAACGATCAAAAAAATAATATCAGAAGATCCATCGACCAACTCACACCATAAATAAAAATTGAATTACACCAAACTGTTATACAAACTAATCTTCAAGAAATTAAACTGACCCTCAAGTTTACGAAAACAAACAGCATTATGAAAAAGAGCTTTTCCGTTTCATTTTTATACCGGCCCAAGTAGCCGTAGCTAACTTCACGAGCTTTAGTTCATTTGATTTCGGCCATACCTCATTCTTTTTTGTCTGGCCGCCATCGAGATAGGACCTAACTTTGAGCAAAGGAATTACACACTTATATTGGTGGTAAGTTTGAAGAAACTTCTCTTTTTTTTTGTTAAATTAATTTTCTTTGAAATAATAAAATTACTCCGAGGTTAATCTGACTTAATGTAGCCAAGAGAAATAAATATAATTTAAAAAAAAAATGTTATCTCTTTATGAAGAGAGTTGTTAAATATTTTAAGAGCTTGCCAGTATAGGTATTGTATAAGTATTGTATAAGAATATAAGAATAAAAACGCAGACTTTGAGTCAGTTGAATATTAAGAACCGAACAAGTCAGACGTGTAATAAAGATCGAGTTAAATATATAAAGAATTGTGTTTCTTTTCCCTAACGAATGTTTAATTTCAGCTTACATTAAATAATTTTTAGGCCAGGTATCCGTACCTTTCAGGAGGCTGATTAACGTAGGTTCAGACATGAATAAATCTTAGGCGAAAGAAATCAAAAGAAAACCTCATTTTTTTTAAGCGCAAAGAAATTCCTAAAATACATGGATGTGTGATGTTCGTACGAAAGGTAAAATTTTTTCTTTGCTGTTATTTTTGCTGGTTCGGAAATATGGGAATCTTCTCACTATCCCTCCGATAGTAGAAGAAAAGAAGGAACCCTTAAAATGAAAAAAGAAAAGAAATAAAAGTATACATTCGGTCGCCAGATCCTCACTATTTTCTTTTTATTCGTCGTGTAGGTACGCGAGGAGATACAGGAAAATAAGTATATCAGACAGCAATCAAATGTAGAAAGCCTTCAATAAAGAAAGATAACGCAACGAAAAGAGTATCATAACAGCATCCAAGAACATTTGTTTCTCTTTTTGTATAAGTTAAGGCAACAAATATTTTCCTATAATCCCAAACAACCATTCCCACGATTCCAAATAATCATTCCCACAGTCCCACACGCGCAAGGTGTCAAAATGCTGACTACATGTCTGGAAGCAAAAGATGACACCAAGCGCATTCCATCACGTACCTACGATGCTGGCGGCTCCCATAGGTTAAGTTAGCTTTAGGTAAATTTAGTTTTTAAGAGTTAGTTGTAATTTTGAATTGAATGAATAAAGAGCTCTCGCTCGTAAAAAAATATATTTTTTAATAAAATAAAGTAAATAAAAACTTATTTTATACAATCGAGGAAGATTCCAGAGACCCTGACGGCTCAAGGACCTTCCGCATAGAAGCAACAATAATTTCCAGAATCATCTATTTCTCAGTCTTGTATTTGCATTATTTTTGATGTTCCATGAGACGACCAACCTACAAATATAAATATTGTGGTTACATACCGACCAGATTTCTTTTAGTGGATTCAATCATTAGAGTAAAGTACGTACGTCGAGGCGTAGACACGAGACAGGCACGAGAGCGTTATAGAACGTCAATCGCTGTGTCTATTTGGAACTTACTTGAAGTAAGACATTGTTTTTGTGTCAACACCTGCATCTACATGCTTGTCGACACATTTCATGCCGTCGCCGGCGAACGTCGTAAGAGGGTAGCACACAGGCAGTTCCTTGATTCACAGGAGAGATTTATATTGGTTGTAGACACGCTTCAGTCGCTCTGGCGAAGTCGCACCCGAGACCACATCATCGCAAAGTACAATATGAATTGTTCTTCGGAGATCTTTTGTGAAGGAAGATACGAGAGAGAACGATTAAAAGGTAAAACGGAATCGAGATTCAGGAACTACTTCATGAGAAGGAGTCATTTCAAGGAGAACATATTATGTGTATGAAATTATTATAGGATATATATATATATTGATTCACATATTTTTTTGCATAAGTCTAGCCTAAAGTAAAAATAAAGTAAAGTAGAGTAACCTTGTGAAGAATTAAAGTGATTTGTTTTGTGTGAAACTAAATAAGAAACAAATATTTGAGATCTATTTGAATAGTAGTAAATTAATTAGATTCATTTAGTGTTTTGAGAAAAAAATAATATTCGTGAAGAATGAATTTCAGTAAACATAGTAAAGCAACATTTTTTTTTGTGATTTGATTCGTTTAGAAAACGCGATTATAGATTAATATGAAAATTAAATCGTAAAAAATTTAAAGATAAAGTCAAGTTGGTGGAAAATTCAATAGTCAAAGTATTAGCCATAATGAGTAGTAAAGTTTTTTTTTATTACAGAGTAATTAGAGTAGGCAATAAGTTTAGTTAGGAATAAAAAACATGTGAATTCTTTTTCACTCCATTATAAAAGATAAAGCAATCAATTGTTAAGAAGAATTGAAGCTAAAGTAATATCAGTAATCAACATCAAGAGTATGAAAATTCAGAAGAATGGTAATGTCACATTGAAAATCTATGATAATTGTCAACCTTTCTACAGCAACACTACATCAAGGATCATCTATAAGTACATGTGCACATTTACATATGGAGAGATCGGTGAGTGGTTTGTTTTTTTTTATTATTTACTTACTTTAATATAATTGACATGTTTTAATACCTTATGACAGATATATTTATTTTTGAATCATTTTTATTTGTGAGTGAAAATTTATCTTTGTAAACGAATAACATTTACTTTGTAAAGACCAATTTTATATTTGAGTATATATACAGTGGACGTCCAATATAACGAATGCCCGATATAGCGAATTTGCGATATAACGAACGCTTTTGAAATTTACATTAACATCTCTAAATAACGAACGATGATAAAAATTTGCTATCCGATATAACGAACGCGTATATATATTGCCTTAAAATGATTTTTTTGCTTGCCATTGTGATCTGTGCATATATTTTTATGTCAACACATAAGTTTATTCTCGTACATATGTATGTGTGTGCGCCAAAGGTTCAAAACTGTAACAAGCTTTCTGTTTTTCGTTTAGTCTTCGCATCGCCTACTAAAACATTTTTGTTAGAATTCTTATTTTTTGGTTTGTCTATCGCTATGCAGTTTTGAATTTTATGTACGGTCTTACACACACATATTCAATGACACGACGGCAAGATAATGTTAGCAGTTAAATAGTGTTTTTGTTGTTTAAAGTCTCGTCTGGTTGAAACGCTCCGTAATAATTTTGTAGATTTAGTTTTGTGTACAAAATATTAAAATGAATACAAAATCTCAACGTACTCGGCTTTCATTAAAGGACAAAGTCAAAATTATTGATGAGTGCAACAAAGGCGTTTCACTTAAGGAAATTTCAATAAAATTCCGTGTGCCAAAATCAACAATATGTGGGATTAAGAAAAGTCGCACAAAAATCTTGAAGAACCTGAACTTGACACACAATGGCTCTCTACAACGTAAATCTATGCGAAAGGGAGAGTTTTCTAATATGGAAAATCGGCTGTACAAATGGTTTCTTAGACAAAGAGAGAAACACATTCCCATAAGTGGTGCTATACTAAAGGCTAAGGCTAGTGTTATTCATCAAAATCTATATGGTGAAGAGAGTGGTGGATTCTGTGCTAGTGATGGATGGCTCACAAAGTTTAAGAAACGTTTCGGTGTCCGGATTCTCAAAGAATGCGGAGAAAAACTTTCATCACGCGTTGATCTCGTTGAGCCTTTCAAAAAAGATCTACTCGATGTCATCAAACACAATGGACTCCCGATGGATATGATTTTTAATGCTGATGAGTCTGGGCTCTTTTGGAAGTTGTTGCCAGATTCTACTTATGTTCACGCTGGTGAAACTTCAGCACCAGGTCGAAAAACATCAAAAGAGCGTTTTACGTTTTTAGCTTGTGCAAACGCATCAAGATTGTTGAAGGTTAAGCCTTTGGTTGTTGGTAAGGCAAAAAAAAACACGATCCTTCCTCAACAAAAGATTGCCCGTTGACTATGACTTTTCTAAGTCAGCTTGGATGACTGCAAGCATTTTTAAAAACTGGTTTGTGAACAACTTTGTACCACAGGTATGAATAATTTTTTTGCTAAAATTAAAAAAAAAAAGTTGTAGGTGGAACGGTATCTCTCTGCTAATAACTTACCAAAAAAGGCTCTTTTGCTTCTGGATAACGCTCCAAGTCATCCACCGGCAGAAGAACTTATTCAAGAAACGGAAGATGATCGAATTTGGGTAATGTTTATGCCACCCAATGTTACGCCGTTGATACAACCGATGGACCAGAACGCCATCCGGTTAACAAAGCTCCATTACCGCAATAGCTTACTGAGTGACATAATGCGTTCGAACTCTAGGGGCCCAGACATCACTACTGCTCTAAAGGAATTCAAACTCTTTGATGCCATTGTGCTTCTGGAACGAGCATGGAACAAACTTTCAAGTGAAATGCTTCATAAATGTTGGAGAAACATTTTAATTAATGATCCAGAAGATTTCGATGAGGAGGATGAAGTTCCACTCTCTTTTTTGGTGCAAGATGAAGAAGTGTTGACATTGCAAAATACTTTAAGGATGGTGAACTGCGTTTTCCCAGAGGTAAGTCACTTCGTTAAAACGCATCTGTTTCGGAAATGCATTTTTCTTTCTCTTCAGCGTCGTACTACCATCGCAGATATAGAAACTTGGAACAATATTGAAACTAATTTAGAAGAACAAGCTTACTGCAACACCGTTGAAGTCAGTTCTGAAAGTGAAGATGAGCAAGGTGATGGCAGCAATAATGTTGGAGATCCAATAAAACACGTTGACGCTGCCAGTTCTTTGTCGAATGTGTTACAATGGGGACAACAAGTTAATATTGATATGGCTGATATGTTCACTTTGAGGCGGCTCACAGTGTTTTGTCCCTTAGTAATAAATCGAAAGATGAGATGTCACGTAAAAATTTTATCGATACATAAACTAGATTATCACTTGTCAAGTCATATTAAAACGGTATTTTTCCAAAGAAATTCTTATCACTGGATGAGATCTAAGCTCTGGAACTTAGACACAAAGGTGAAATGGAAAACACAAAGAGAGTTGATGCCGATGTTTGAGTAGTGTTCTTTTCCTAAAGATCATTTTTTTTTATTAAAGAACGTTATATTTATTTGAATTGTGTTAAGCTATTGAAGTAATAATAAAAAAATCAAGATTTTATAAGAAAATGGGTAAGTTATAAGCTATTTTTCGGACGACTTCAAAAAATTAGGGAGATAATCAAGTAAGGTTTAAAAAAAAACTCCTAAAAACACCTGGATAATTTTTTTATATTTTGTTGCCTTAACCTAATGCTTGATGTTGGCAAAATTTTATTTGCGTCTGTTTGCTTTTTCGTGATATATTCGCTTTTTTTTGTACAGCATTTCAGGTACTCGAAAACAGAGCTTGTTTCGAGAAATGGCGGTTAGTTAACTGCAAAGTCAAGAGTACACCCGTTTTCGATTTTGTTTTGGATTTTTATAAACTCCATGATGCTCCAGATGCAATTAAAATAAGTATAAAAAGATCCGTAAATTTATTTACTTTAAAAATGTTCAGTTATTGGAGGTCAACAGGAAGAAATGTCAAAAAATTTAGGTAATACAAAATATTGTGTTTATTTAAATAAGCCTTTTAAGATGTATGAAGATGTTTTAAAATTTTTAGAAAATAGAACAGCAGAAATTCAAAGTCCCAAACGAGGTAGACCACGCAAAGATTTTGAAGGCCTTAATCTCTTGTCGAAAAAACGAAGAGTGGCGGATTTACTTCATGGCAGAGATCACAATGAAATCAAATTTGCTGCAAATGTATCAAGTAAAAAGGATGATATGAAAAAGTCTTTATCACCCTTAGACGCTTTAGCTTTGTTCATCGATCTTGATCTTTCATATCGATCATATGAAAGGCTTAGAAAGGTTATAAATAACATTCACCCTGATACATTCCCGAGTTACTATTCCATGATGAACCAAAAGGAATTACTACCTCAGAATATCACTACTGATGAAACAAATGCAGAAGTAAATCTACAAGAGCTTTTACATAAAACTGCTTCATCTATAATTCAATCAAGCGAAGAAATACATTTCAATCCTTCTGCTCCCCTTAAACTTATCTGTGAGTGGGGTTACGATGGTTCTTCGGGTCATAGCAACTATAAACAAAGATTTTCGGATTCAAATTTAACAGATGAGTTTTTGTTCATCACCGCCTTTGTCCCTCTTAAATTAGTTGAATCAAATACAGATTTAGTTAAGTGGAATAACACTGCACCGTCTTCTACCTTTTTCTGTCGACCTATTCGTTTGCATTTTATCAAAGAATCCAAAGATATTGTTAATAATGAGTTGACCAGAATTAACCATGAAATTGATAACTTACTACCAATAACATTACCAATAAAAGAAGGCGGCTTTTTTATTGACATTAGTTTTGAAATGATTTTTACAATGATCGATGGCAGTATATGCAACATTGTTACTGATACTCGTTCCCCACAACCAAAGCCTGGATACGGTTCTACGAACGATGGTAACACCGCACGAACATTTTTTCGACAGGCAAATCTTAGCTCTGCGATAACCGGGGTAAGCGAAGATTTGATTTCCAACTTTTTTAAGATTAATAGAGTTTTGTCTAGTGGCATAAAAATTAATAAAGAAAACTTTAAAAAATTACTGAATGAAACAAAGCTTTTATATTTAAATTCTTATTCGTGGTACTACATGCCAATGTCAATACACAAAGTTCTTATGCATGGTGCAGATGTTATTGACTTCTTCTCAATACATATCGGACAATTATCCGAAGATGCCTTAGAAGGAAGACATAAGGAGTCAAGAAAGTTAAGGGAAAATCATACCAGAAAGTCTTCCCGGAAAAATACAAATATAGATTTGATGAATATGATGCTTATAACGTCAGATCCTTTAATTTCAAGTATTCGAAATAAATTAAGAAACTTTCAACCAAAAATTATAGATGCAGATATACTGGAATATTTAGAAAATTGATAAAAACCGATTCAAAATCTTTACATATACATATGTGTTAATATTTTTTTTTCATTTTTAATACCTAATTGCTTTTTTAGTGTAACTATTGTTTGAAAATCGGCAAAAAATATATATGAATATGTTTTTAAACTTAAAAAATGTTGGTTTGAATATAAAACATTACTAAAAATGTGAATAAAAGATAAAACTAAAAAAAACAAAATCGCAAGTATTTTTGATCAACTTTTGTATGGGCTCGCAACACTGTGCGGCTTCAAGAAAAAGCTTTACAATTGAAATCTCAACTTGAAGTAAGACAAAGTCTAATAAGTGATTTCTTTTCTTCAAACTAATTTTCAAAATTTGTATACTATAATGGCAGGACCATTCAATTTATCATTATCAATAAAAACATATTAATAAATAAATTAATAAATCAACCACTTACTTAAATTTTTTTGAATGGAAAAGTCGATCGATATAACGAACGCTCTCGATATAGAGAATGACCTCGAACATTATATCATTCGTTATACTGGACGTCCACTGTATATTTTATTTGTGCATTAACGATAATCATTTTTACGAGATGAAACTACATATAAGAAAGCAACTTATAGTTCATCGACCTTTGTTTTTTTTTGTTGTGGATTTATGACTGGAATGACTGAGTCACTCATAGCAGATAAAGAGTGTATAGAGATAGAGATATTTTAGCTCATCTAGCATATCTGATGGGAATATAAAGCCGTGTTATTATAAGTAATACTTTTATTGTATATATTAAATTTAAGATAAACGTAATTTTCATGGATAAATATTTAATGATTTATGAAAAGAAAACAAAATATATGATGATTTTTGAGTAAATTAGTGATATAAAGGGGATAAGGAATCTGGAAAAACATTAGATAGTAAGTTCGATTTACCGCGATAATGTTGTCATGACATTGTTGCAACTTTAAGGGGATTCTTTAAAAATATGTTGTTCAAGTATAAGCTGAGCATAATAGTCGCGTCGCCCATGTTGTTAACACCTTTAAGGTGGAGATTTAGAAAATGATCGGCTCACGGCTTATTTTCTGATAGGCTTATGGCTTATTTTCGGACGGCGCGCGGCTTCTCAGCAAAATGTCATACATTCATTCTCATTCTATTCTCGATTCTTCTCAACATCGCCACCACCCAAACAACAATCTCAAAAATTAAAGTAAAATAAAAGTTAATTATCTATAAAAAAAAACAAAAGTGAAACGATTAATTGGGACTAGGTCCTTAAGTTATTATTAGAAAAAGGACAAAGATATTATATACATAAGTAAAAATAAAAAAGTAAAGTAAAAGAAATCATAAAATAATTGTCTTTTTGTGCATATTTTGGGGCGATTGGAAATATAAGGCAATCCCCCAAACATTTGGTCCATTCGAGCCAGATAGCGCCATTTTGTGCAAAATAAATTCTGGCATCGTCCTTAATAACGGCACGGCCGCACGTTTGGTTCCGTCCCGTAACAACAGCAAGCTTTGCACCGTCTCATATTAACGGCTTGTCTGCACGTTTGGCACCGTCCAGTAATAACGGCACGTCCGCACGTCTGGCACGTCCCTCAATAACGGCACGTGCGCACGCTTGGCACCGTCCCATAATAACGGCACGTCCGCACGTTTGGCACGGTCCCGTAATAACGGCAAGTTTGGCACCGTCCCGTAATAACGGCACGTGCGCACGCTTGGCACCGTCCCGTAATAACGGCAAGTTGGCACCGTCCCATAATAACGGCACGCCATCATTACCCAGTAATCATCAAAGAAGTCCCCAGAAAGAATTTACATCTGTAACCATTACATCTGTAGCCTTTTTTAATCGATGTCTGGAAAATTACATCTGTATAACCATTACATCTGTAGCCATAATTATCGAAGTCTTCATCAGTTCCAGTGTCATCATCATCATTGCAGCTATCGTAAATTTTGTATTGTACAGGTATTTATCCAATTTTTTCCAATTTGCTAAAATTTGTTTTTTATATATACGTGAGGTAGTTAAACGGTAAAATTGGTACGTTCTACCACGCGTTAAAATATAAAGCGGTAAAATTTGGAAGGGTTTATATCCTACGGTAAAAATAAAAATCGCCTTAAATTTGTACGGTTAAGTTTCGGCGTTATAACGGTGGTGAGCAATTTTCATTTTCAACATAAATTGAGCGCGTTTCTTTTTGTTTTTTTTTTTCCTTTTTGCTATGAGTTTGGAGAAACTTATTTTGGCATGCGACACGTTGGTCGATTTTCATGCAACATTTAAAGAAAAACCAGTCATAGGGCTTTCGCAATCGACGATTGAAGCATTTCGGATTGAGCTTCAAGAATTATGGTTAGAAGTTAAAAAGGCTTATAGCCATTTTGTTTGGGCGGCGACTGAGGATGACGAACTTAAGGCGTCACTCGTTGAGGTTAAGGGAAAATACAACAGCTCGTCCAATACCTATATTGAGTTTCTTAGTGAGATTCTCGAAGCCACGCGGCCATTAGAGGGCGAATCAAAAACTAGGGATGATAAAAATAAAGATAAAGTGAGCGATGAAAACAAGTGTAATGGTTTGACGCATAGTATGCATGTTCCGCCGTGCGAAACTGAAATTTTTAGTGGGAATTTTGTGAAATGGCCTGCATTTAGGGACATGTTCACTGCACTGTATGTCCGGCACGCAAAATTAAGTCCCGTTCAAAAACTTTTTCATTTGCGTGCCCGGACTAAAGATCATGCTTTGAACATTGTCTCTAAATTTGAAATCACAGACGACAATTTCGAGGCTGCGTGGTCGGCTCTCAAAGACCACTACGAAAATAAAAGAATACTCGTAAACAGCCATCTTGGTATTTTGCTCGGGCAACCGTGTATTCAGGTAGAATCGGCCGCGGCATTGAAGGAACTGCAAAGCAATATCAATGAAGCTCTTATTGCTTTAAAGTCACATAGTATCGAAGTAAAAGCATGGGACGCGTTTATAACCTACTTTTGTGCAACTCGCCTTCCAACGCAAACACTTTCACTTTGGGAAGAGTCCCTCGACAAAACCACAGAAATTCAAACGTGGGAATGTATGAACAACTTCCTCACCAATCGGTATCGGGTTTTGGAAAACGTGGCCGACATGCAAAAGGTTAATAAAGTTTCGCGAACTATAGTGTCTAAACAGCAGTCTTCGAGCAATGTGCCTCGTGTTCGTGCACATCATGCTCAAATAAATTCCCACTGCAAAATTTGCAAAGGGAAACACTCATTGCGCCTATGCCTAGAGTTTTTAAAAATGACCGTGGCTAAAAGGAGAAATATCGTACAAAAATTGAAATATTGCTTTAATTGTCTAGGTTTTACCCATATGGTATTCGCATGCAAAAGTGAAAATACATGTTTTCAGTGTAAGGGAAAGCATCATTCACTCTTGCATTTTGATAACACTCAACCGGGGAGTGTTAACCCAAATGTACAGTCCACTCAAGCTGCAACTACAAGTTCAAGCAATACTTTCCTAAACTCGTATCGAATTGAAAATCCCGGCGTTCAACCCACTATTCCGAAAGACAGTTCAAATCTTTCAAATCCTACTGAAACCCTTAATGTAAATGCCCAAGCCTTTTTTGCCAAATCACAGCGAACAACTCTTTTAGCTACGGCATTAGTAAGAATTCACCAAAATCAAGATGATTTTGAGTGGCGAGCGCTGATTGATCCGGGGTCAGAAATCTCTTTCATTTCTGAAGAAGTTCAAAAGAAATTACAACTACCCGTACGATCAGTGCAAGCCACGGTGGCAGGCATTAATTCAACGGTGACGGCAACTTCGTCGAAAATGTGTTCATTTACACTTAAATCCAAAATTGATAAACATTTTACTCTCTTTGCTCAAGCTCTTGTTCTCAAAACGGTCACTGACAATTTGCCCTCGGCGTCAGTGGAGCTAAGAAAATCCCAAAAACTTTTCAATTTCCCATTAGCGGATCCCTATTTTTCTCAAAGTTCCAAGATTGACTTACTAATTGGCGCGGATATATATCCCTTTATTATCCGTGATGGTCTAAAACCTATGGTGTTTCAGCAATTTATGGCTCAGAACACAGTTTTTGGATGGGTTCTACTAGGCCCATTGCAAAACCCCAATTCTACAAATAATATGCAATTTTCTAAATCGTTATCGTTTTATAACGAAGTTTCTTTGAATGATGAAATTCAAAAATTTTGGCAGCTCGAAGAGCTCCCAGAAGCTCAAGTATGGACAGCCGCAGAACAACATTGTGAAGATCTTTTTGAAAAAACCACATATCGGGATAGAACCGGTCGTTATGTTGTGCGATTACCGTTTAAGGAAGATTTTTTGCAAGATCCTCGTTTAGGATTTTCTTACGGCAACGCACAACGACAATTCCTCAGAAATGAGAAGCGTCTTTTAAGCAACCCTAGCCTCAAACACGAGTATGATTCGGTGTTATCAGAGTACGTTGACCTGGGTCACATGAAGCCAAGTGATACTTCAAGAGCTGTTTTGAATGATCAAAAGTCATTTTTTATGCCGCATCATGCAGTCATAAAGCCCGAAAGCGTAACGACAAAGGTTTGTGTCGTCTTTAATGGGTCATTTGCCTCTTCAAACGGGTAAAGTTTAAATGACGTATTGTATCCGGGTCCAGCGCTCCAAACGGACATAACACTCTTGATGTTGAATTGGCGACTTTATAAATACGTTTTCAATAGCGATATAGAGAAAATGTATCGCCAAATTAAAATTCATTCCGATCAAACACCCTTTCAAAAAATTTTATTTCGTGAAAGCTCAAAGGATCTTCTCAGTGTTTTTAAATTGACGACACTAACATTTGGTGTGTCTTGCTCGCCATACTTAGCCATTCGTTCGTTGCATCACTTAGCCAAATCAGTTAAAACATCGTATCCTCTGGCTTCCAGTATTCTTCAAAGAGAATTGTTTGTAGATGACGTTTTATCGGGAGCTCATGATATTTCCACGGCGTTAAAAGCGCAATCCGAATTAATCCTTGTTTTGCAATCGGCTGGTTTGAACTTGAGAAAATGGACGTCAAATTCAAAACAGTTGTTGAAATCTATACCCAAAAGTTCACTGCTTAATGAAGATTTTTTGAAATTTGATGACAAAAGTTCAGTTAAAACTCTGGGTATACAATGGAAGGCAACACTGGATACCTTTTCCTTCTCCGTTCAATCAGTTCCTCAATCTGTCTCTTTCACTAAGCGTTCAGTTTTATCAGTGATAGCGAAACTGTATGATCCGGTAGGGTGGTTGGCCCCTGTCGTGATTGTTGCTAAGATACTGATGCAACAAATATGGAAGGATAAGACAGATTGGGATAGCTGCCTTCTTCCCAGCACGGAACAAAGGTGGAAATCATTTGTTTCCAGTTTGCCAGAAGTTGTAAACATACGTATTCCTCGATGGGTAGAATTTAGTCCACATGGTGTGTCACAAATACATGGGTTCTGCGATGCGTCGGAGAAGGCCTATGCAGCGTGCATTTATTTACGGGTGCAACATATTAATAAAGTCACATCCCATTTTTTGTGGGCCAAGTCGAAAGTAGCCCCAGTGAATACCATTTCGCTGCCCAGATTAGAGCTACAAGGTGCTGTCCTTTTGTCTAGGATGCTCAGATTATCGACAACTTCACTTCAAATTCAAAACCTATCGTCAGTAAATTTGTGGACGGATTCCACTATAGTACTGGCCTGGCTTCACAAACCTCCAAGTTCTTGGAAAACCTTTGTAGCAAATAGAACAGCGGAAATCTTAAAACATTCTTCGTCGACAAACTGGTCACACGTCATTTCATCTGAAAATCCAGCTGATTTAGCTACCCGAGGGGTTTCTCCATCCGATTTAAAACTAAATTCTTTATGGTGGAATGGTCCTCAGTGGTTGGTTCAACCAGAGTCACAGTGGCCAAAATCGAAGCATAAACCAGTGGATGAATCAGTTTTAGAGATGAGAAGTGTTAAAACCCTCGCGGTACAAGTTGTCCAAGATTTTGAAGAGGAGATTTGCAAGTATTCAAATTGGCATAAGATTGTTTGCGTTATCGCTTACATTTTTCGATTTTATCACTCCTTCAATAAGCGTGGACACAAAAAACACTCAAGTTCAGAACTTTCGCACGAAGAAATTGTCTTCGCAAAACGAAAATTCATTGTCCTTACTCAGAAAAAATATTTTCAAAAAGAGTATACTGATTTGTTGTTGAAAAAAGAGTTAGCTTCGAAGAATTGGTTGCAAAGGTTCAATCCTTTTATTGACGAAAATGGTATTTTGCGCTCCAATGGAAGATTGTTTTTGTCGACTCTGTCCTACAATGAAAAATTTCCGATTTTACTTCCTACGAATTGTCTTTTCATACAACGATACGTTGAATATGTTCACGAACTATCTCTTCACGGTGAAATTCAACTCATGTTACGGATGATTCGATCGGAATATTGGACACCTCGTATCAAAAACCTTATCAAAAAATGCATTATTAAGTGTGCAACTTGTACTCGGTACAAAAAACATGTGCAAACGCAATTAATGGGTGCGTTACCCCACGAAAGAACCGTTTTAAGTCGTGCTTTTACGAATGTAGGTGTTGATTTTGCAGGCCCATTTTTGATAAAAACGTATTATGGTCGAAAATGTCGGTTAGACAAAGGATACGTTTGTATATTTGTCTGTTTTGCTACACGTGCAATACATTTGGAACTGGTGAGTGATCTCACAACCCAAGCCTTTCTGGCCTCATTTACACGTTTCGTGTCCCGAAGAGGAACGCCTGATAAAGTATTCTCTGATCACGGAACTAATTTTGTCGGAGCTTCTAAAGTTCTTTTATCGAACGTTCATAAATCACTCAGGCATTGTCCTACTGCCTCCGCCCATCAGTTTTCGCAAATAAAGTGGAATTTTATCCCTCCCGGATCGCCTCATATGGGTGGGTTATGGGAAGCGGGCGTTAAGAGCTTCAAAATGCATTTCCGAAAAGTGGCAGGTAATGAAAAATTCACGTTTGAAGAATTCGTTACTCTGCTCACTAGAATTGAATGTAGTTTAAATTCTCGCCCCATATCCCCCATGTCAGAAAATGTGGCAGACATCGTTCCATTGACCCCTGGTCATTTTCTCACCGGTGACTTAATGACAGGTTTGCCCGAACCGTCCTACCAAACGGAATCACTTAGTGTAATGAATCGGTGGAAAAAGTTGAAAATTCTCTATCATCAACTATGTGCTCGGTGGAAAGAAGAGTACTTAAAGGAACTCCATAAGAGGTATAAATGGAAATATCCAGCAAGAAATATTGAAGTAAATGATCTAGTTATTATCCGAAACGAAAATTTGCCACCCAACGAGTGGCGCCTGGGTCGAGTTATCAAAGTTTACGCCGGTCATGATGATAAAATTCGGGTCGCAGATGTGAAAACTGCGAGTGGTATCGTCACACGTTCGATTGCCAAACTTTGTATTCTCTTACCTCAAAAGTAGAATGAAATCGTTTACAAATATCTATTTTTAAGCGTATTCAGAATGAAATACATTTTTTAAAGCCGAAAAAGAAGGTTGCGATCTATTTGTTAAAAAAAAAAAAAAAAAAAAGTATAAAATTTCCTTAATACAATTATATCCGGTAAAGCAAATTGGAAAAACATTGGTGATATCTCTAAGTTTTGATATAAAAATGAATATGTATGTATATCAACAAAAAAAAAATTTCGTTATTTTAGCTTAAATTGTTCTCAAAAATTATATTAATTAAAACGTTGCCTTAACTTATCAAATCAAATTTAATTGTATTTGTTGTTGGTGGGTGACGGTTGTTGTATTTTTCTCGATAGCTTGTTTGCAACAATTATTATTAATTACTGCAAGGCGGGCGGTAATGTTCAAGTATAAGCTGAGCATAATAGTCGCGTCGCCCATGTTGTTAACACCTTTAAGGTGGAGATTTAGAAAATGATCGGCTCACGGCTTATTTTCTGATAGGCTTATGGCTTATTTTCGGACGGCGCGCGGCTTCTCAGCAAAATGTCATACATTCATTCTCATTCTATTCTCGATTCTTCTCAACATCGCCACCACCCAAACAACAATCTCAAAAATTAAAGTAAAATAAAAGTTAATTATCTATAAAAAAAAAAAAAAAGTGAAACGATTAATTGGGACTAGGTCCTTAAGTTATTATTAGAAAAAGGACAAAGATATTATATACATAAGTAAAAATAAAAAAGTAAAGTAAAAGAAATCATAAAATAATTGTCTTTTTGTGCATATTTTGGGGCGATTTGAAATATAAGGCAATCCCCCAAACATATGTATTAGCCTCAAAGGAATCATTACAGGATGTGGCAGAGAGTTGATTCCGTCGCATTATAGGGTGGGTAGAGAAGGCAACAGAGTGACTGTCCATCATCGTCACTCGAATAAAGGGATCTCTGAAAATCCAGAGCGAATAGAGATCATAGGATCTCGACAGTAGGTACGACGGTCGAGATAGGGAGGGCATAGCAAGCTCTGAGGGACATTCCACCATAGTTCTCTCATATACGTGAGATCAAGTGTTCGTATACAAGAATATCTTATTTGATTGATTCGTACTATCAATTAAATGACACGAGGCTTTGAAGGTAAAACAGGAGGTAGGAAAAATAATAGTTGGGTTAAGTAATTCGGGTTCTGCAAACAAAAATTATTTTTTTTTGTCCACTTCATCTTGGACAATTAGGGTCTGTAAACAGGTAACACCGTTCCGAGTTCCAGCTACAAGAACCACTCCCCCATCCGGCGAGCAAAGCAATCGAGCACCCAGCAGGCCCAGGTGGCTGTTGAACAGGAACACTCTTCCGTTCTGTGTAGGTGGTGAGATGAAATGTTCAAGACTTGAGATAGCGAACAAGAATCCCTAGGGAGGAATGAGAATTAAATAATTGTCAGGATTATTTTTTTTTTGACCTTCCATTCGGATGTTATCGATGTCAGTTTTGGATTAGAGTTATGATAGTCAGCTTGTTGCTAAGTAAACCAAGAAGGGTAACGTCAGTGAGTTATCATAACTTCGATTTAGGTTGAAGAAATCAGTTTTATTTTGTATCATTTTTATAACTCGACTAACTAGTCGATAGTTTTGCGTGGTGTGTATGAAAAATAAGTATATGTAAGACATCGAAACATATTCGAACAAGGTGAGGATGTTACGAAAGTAAGACTCTTCTTTTTTTTTTGAAGGTCAAGCTTTTAACGCACACTCACTTCTGTAGCAAGGGTAAAGTTAACTCTCCAAGTAAATTAATAATATTTTTTTTATTTATTTATACGTTACAAGCCTTACTTCCTTTCTTCTTAAAACCCTGGAGAGAATCGTAGAATCTCACATAAGGAGCATTCTGAGTAGTTTTTCCCTATCTAACTCGCAAGATGCCTACATGAGGGGCAGATCTACAGAGACTGCCCTTTACGAGGTAGTGAGAACGATAGAAAACACAATTCATTTCAAGGAATATGTTATGCATAAACATACCATAAAATCTATAATTTATATATTCAATCTTTTCCATATACAATTGATAATTGTCAGCTATATATTTGTATACATTTCTTTGTATACACAAACACTTTTATTATTACTCAGCATCAGCATAAAGATTCTTGGTATCGTAATTAGATACTCTAAGCTTCGATGCTTACTATTTGTTTTTCTTTCAAAGTGGTAACCAAATTGCCTCACATTAAATTCATCTGAATTAAATACCCTGAGTGGGTTTTGTTTATGCATGGCATCTCGATGGCAGATAATAATTCTGTATCCAAGACAAAGATCTGTCTTTTTTAAAAGTTGTAATTTTTAGTCTTAAGCAAAATTCCTTTGAATAAAGTTCACTAAAATGAAAATCTAAAATCGTTGACTATTTCTTTTGCGGTATAACAAATTGGTGGCAGCGGTGGGATTAATTATCCGAGATGTGCTCTAAATTTCTTTGAAAACATCATTTAAAGTCGGACATATATAATTACACTACCCAAAACACAAAAAAAAAAAAAAAAACAGTGCGAAATTGCATAAAGTTTTTTATATATAAAAAAATACATAGTGAACAAAAATTTACATGCAGAACTAGCCAAAATCCATAACAGTGATACGACTACGAGTATGTAAAAAAAAACTTTTTTTTAAATAAACCCCTAACAACAAAGCAACAAAATACACAACAGCAGAACCTACATTAGTACCGAAACCAAATTTGAAGCAACTGGTGGATTGATCGTGTTCACGTGAAGCGTGAAGTTATTATTTCCTTTAACGAACATATTTCATAAAAAGGAAAATGAATTTGGTGATGTGAGTTGTTTTACAATTTATATATATATTACATTATACATACTTATACATAAATATATATAATGGAAGAAGAAAAAAGGGATCTTACCAAAGAAGAATTAGAAATCGAAAAAAATAATAAAAATAGTTTAACAACGAGTTCAGTTACTTACAACCAACATCACTTAGTCAATAAAGCTAGGAAATTAAAACTTATACTTAAGTAATCGCAAAATGAAATGTAAGTTAACGCATCATACTTTTTAATTAAAACGTCACAATTCGTTTGCACTCGAAAATAATTAAACCCGAAAAACATTAAACCCGAAAACCACTTATCCCAAATCTATTAAAATCAATAGTTTCAACAAACGACACAAACAAGTCACGTCCGCATCATCATATCATCATGTCCAGCGACAAGATTAAAACAATGACATTCTTTGTCACCCCCATCACACACTACACTACAAGCAAGAACAAATAGCTGCAACAGTGTCTATATAAAGGCTAGACCGAAGTTATCCTGCTCTTCAGTTCCAGAACAACCTGCGATCATGCTGATCGTATTATTTTTGTGTTAAGATAATATTGTATTGAAATTGTATTGTTATTTTAAATAAAGTTTTTTTTTATTAAGCAAACGAGCTTATATTTAATTGGGGGCTCAACCGGGATCCCTTTAGCAAACAATTTAAGATTTGAAAACATAAAGTAAAATCAGTGCTAAGTGTGTGGTTCCAGCCAAATCAAAAAAGCCAACTATTCTACGAAGATAGAAGAAAGTGCGACATACCGAGTAGAAGCAGCAGCATCAGACACCAGTCCGAGACCAGCAAAACTTCGAAAAGAGAAATTTCTTAAGTATATATTTATTTTATACTTTATATTTATATTTATATTTATTATTAAATATTTTTTTAAAACAAATTCATATTATTATAAAGTGCGTGTAACGTGATCTGGTGCAACAGATAATATTGCGATTCCTTTTTTCCCTACATAAGAAAAAATTATAAAAAAAAAAAACAAAATGAATCAAGACGCTGTGATTGGTCTTATTTCCCAAGCTATAAGCTCGAACAATGCTAAATTTGAACAAGCTATACAAGACCAACACAACATGTATACCTCTGAAATTGAAAGATTGCAGAAATTAATATACGACAAAGGCCTAGCCTCGAACGTTGTAGAATACGAGACACAAACCATTGATTCAAGCATTGCTTGTGATGAGACCCTAGACATAATTAAGACATTACGTGATTTCGACGGCACTCAAACCTCCTACGTAAGTTGGAGAGAAGCTGCCGTCAATTCTATCATATCAATAGTAAGCAAAGGGTACTTTGCTGCCTTGACAATTTTTAGGAACAAGATAACAAAGGCAGCCAATGATGTGCTCACAAATCATGGTACTGTCCTTAATTTCGAGGCAATATTGGCCAGACTAGACTTCGCATATGCTGACAAGCGACCTATGCACATAATCGAACAAGAACTAAGTGTTCTAAGACAGGGTTCTACTAGTATAATAGAATTCTACAACGCAATCAACTGCAAGTTGACCCTGCTGACCAATAAGACTATTATGACCCATGGGTCAAATTCACCAATAACGAATGAACTCAATGCTATGAACAGACCCAATGCTTTAAGAATATTCATTACCGGCCTAAACGGCCAACTACCTCAAATATTGTTCTCCCTCAATCCACCAGACTTGCCCAACGCACTCGCTAAGGCGCAAGAACTTGAAAGCAATAATGTTCGAACAAATGTTGCACTTCAATTTGCCAACCACAAAGGTGAAAACAGAAACCATCATAATCACAATACACTGAGATTGTCAAGACAACCAAATGGTAATAGCAACAATCCTTCCAGACATAATGATTACAGGCAATTACCACAACTTTTCGAACCTATGGTTCTTGGTATTTCTGTAAATCGACCCATCAATAGAGATGATGTAAACCGATACAAACAATCTCATAATAATCATTCACAAAACCCATTTAGACAGGGAAATAATAATAATTATAACAACAACGCAAATACGCCGCGTTGGCAAAAACCCAAATTTCAATACCTACAATAACAATACAAGACCTTTATTTAAAAGGGAAAGTGCACAACTTTCTATCCAACAACCCCCAGTAAAGACTGAGAGGGTAAATAACCTCAATGAGAATGAGGATTTTTTAGATCAAGAGTGGGATTACCCCACTTACGAAGAATAATAAACAACAAAAAAATTAAAATATTAATAGATATTGGTGCCAGTAGCAACTACTGCCAACCAGGTACATTGAGTGATCCAATCACTCAACCAATTTTTAAACGCGCCCGAACGATGAACGGGGAAATTATTATTAAAAAGTGCTACGAAGCACTGATATTCGACACTAAGACAAGATTTTATGTTTTAGAAAATTTAGAATATGGAGCCCTAATAGGAGCTAACTTGTTAAGTAAGGTTAATGCTAAGATTGCCCCGTCTGGGTTGTACAAAAAAAAAGGTACAAACGAGGACGGCACACCAAAAAGTCGATTAGTCATCGATTATAAAAAGCTTAATGAAAGCACGATTTCTGACAAGTACCCTATACCGGATACTAATGTCATATTATCAAACTTAGGAAAAGCCAAATACTTTTCCACCCTTGACTTGGAATCAGGATTCCATCAAATAAAAATGAAACCGGAAGACATTGAAAAAACCAGTTTTTCCGTTAATAACGGAAAATATGAATACACAATTGCCCTTTGGATTGAAGAATGCGCCTTCAATATTCCAACGTGCAATGGATGATATTCTTAGGCCTTTCATAGGAAAAATATGTCACGTTTACATAGATGACATAATTATCTATTCGCATTCAATCGAAGAACACACGAGGCATCTTGAAACAATAATTCAAGTGTTGAAAAAAGCTAATATGAAGATTTCAATAGAAAAATCTTCTCTCTACGAAGAGAAAGTAGACTTCTTAGGCTATGTCGTCGGACATAACGTAATAAAAACTAATCCCGATAAAACGATGACTATAAAGGAATACCCCGAACCTAAAACCTTAAGGCAGTTAAGATCATTCCTAGGAATGATAGGATACTACCGAAAGTTTATTCAAAATTACGCAAAAATTGCAAAACCACTTACAAAATACCTTCAGAGCGAAGACGGACAAGTATCAACTCACATGGCAAAAAAGACAGCCATCGAACTAGACCAAGAAGCAAAAATAGCTTTTCAAACATTAAAAGACCACCTACTCACAGAAGTCGAACTTACACAACCCGACTTCTCAAAAAAATTCGTATTAACCACTGACGCATCAGATGACGCAGTAGGTGCAGTTCTGTCACAAGACAATAAGCCCATAACATTCATATCCAAAACTCTAAGCAAATCAGAACGCAGTTATGCCGCAAATGAAAAAGAACTCTTTGCAATCGTTTACGCTTTGAAGAATTTGAGGAATTATTTATATGGTGTCACAAATTTAGAGATCCACACGGATCACCAACCTCTCACATTTGCAGTTTCACCAAGAAATCCGAACGCAAAGATGAAGAGATGGCATGCTCTTATAGAAGAACATGCACCTAAAATGATCTATAAACCAGGTCATACTAACGTAGTCGCTGACGCACTGTCAAGACAAAATTTAAATCAGATATCTGATACAAATACAGTACACTCTGCTGAAAGTAGCGAAGAAAATGACATAGACTTCATAGACAGGCCAGTGAACTAATATAGCCAACAAGTTATAATAAATAAAGGCATCAGTACGATACACGATCAACTAACTCCATTTCCTAATAGGAAACGACATTTGATAACGTACGAAGAGCCTAAGGACTTAATCCCTATATTTAAGGAATATTTACAAGACGGAATAATAGCGCTATACACCACGTCTGAAGTTATTTACGAAATAAAAGGTATCTTAAAAGAACATTTTAAAAACAAGTTCATCCGAACAAAGTACTTTGCCGACGATATTGCAAATAAAGATGACCAAGCAGATATCATAAAACAAACTCATAACCGAGCACATAGAAATGCCCGAGAGAATGTTAAGCAGATTCTGGAACAATATTATTGGCCTAAAATGCAAGATGTTGAACTCAGTTTTAACTACTTAAAAAGAGGAGCGAACACGAAACTAATGTGTTATCGCCTTAAGGGAATTGTCTTTGTAGCTTTCATTTTGCCAATTCAATCATTCAACCACCACCAACTTCACTCCAAGATTTGATTATAATCTAATTCATTCTATTCTTTCCGTTCAACAGCGCTAGATGTACCTTTTTTATCCGGGATCCATTTTGTTTTTTTTTTTGTTAAGAAATAATTAAATTGAGAATTTACATATATGTATTTCAAGAAGTTTATTTTAATAAAGGTGTATTAAAATCAAAACGTAATATAGCTGTTGAACTCCGTTTTAAATACGAAAAAAGAGGAGCGAACGCGAAACTATTGTGTAATCGCCTTAAGGGCATTGTCTCTATAACTTGCATTTTGTCAATTCAATTATTCAACCACCACCAACTTCACTCCAAGTTTTTTGATTCTAGTTTTCTGGTTTTTTCTATCCATTCAACTACACCAGACGCACGTTCCTTTTTTTCCACTCGTCAATGCCAGACATAAGTTTTATCCGGGATTCATTTTGTTTTGATATATTTTTAGAAAATTAATTTATTGAAAGTTTAAATCTAATCCAAAGAGTTTTACAATAAAGTTATATAAATAAAATATATTTATCTCTTTAATTATCGAAGACGACAAAGGGGAATACTGATGTGAAAAATACTTACCTCGTCGTGCAGTTCTACATTTTGGTCCAATCGAACCGGATTCCACGTGCGGAAAGAAATCTGCACAGTGCTCAGCCATCCGAGCATATTTTTGATTTTTTTGGAAGCAATCAAACGTGTTGTTATATTGTTCGCACCATATCACCAGGATTTGTGAACTGCTTGGCGAAAAAATCGTCACGTAATCCTTGGCATCGTGGTCAGCAGCAAGACAATCGTCTTCATCATCATCGTCGTTGTGCATGGTGGCACATTTGTGGAGTCCTGGTGCTCTTTTTCATCATCATCGTTGTGCATTGTGGCACATTGTGTGGAGTCCTGGTGCTCTTTCATCATAGTCGTTGTGCATGGTGGCACATTTGTGGAGTCCTGGTGCTCTTTTCATCATCGTCGTTGTGCATGGTGGCACATTTGTGGAGTCCTGGTGCTCTTTCATCATCGTCGTTGTGCATGGTGGCACATTTGTGGAGTCCTGGTGCTCTTTTTCATCATCATCGTTGTGCATTGTGGCACATTGTGTGGAGTCCTGGTGCTCTTTCATCATAGTTGTTTGTGCATTGTGGCACAATTTTTGATCGCTGGAGTTAACTGTGACTCATCTTCACCGTTACAGTTACCGCTATCATCACGCCATCATCATCACTACCCCACTCATCGTGTTTAAAGTCACCACTCATCGTTTTCGAACTCATCACTCATCATCTTCAAAGTAATCATCATCATCTGCGAAGTCATCATTATCTACAAAGTTATCATCATCATCTTCAAGATCATCAGTATCCTGTATATCATCAACATCATAAAATTTAAATGTACAAGGTACTTTATACACATAATATACTTTAGTGCTTTTGTAGAAAAATACATTTTTTGCATTATAAAATTTTAAATTTACTATTTTCACATATATTTTGATTCGTTTTCATTTTTTTATACGTATTTGGTATAAATATCGTACAATTAACTTATTGCAAATCGTATCTATCGAATTTTTAATCATTTTGTTTTTGGTGAGAATCTTTATAAACGTGGGGTAGAGATACATAGTTATTAGCGTCATAATGAGTTTGCTGGACGATTTAATTTTTGCATCCGATGAATTGGTTGAATTTTATGCGGCCTTTAAGGCAAAACCAGCCGGTACTCATTCGGTTTCGTTGCTCGAAGCATTTCAAAGCGAATTAAAAAGTTTATGGCAAGATGTTAAGTTTGCCTATGCGCGATGTATACGAGGAAACGAAGATCTTAAAGATTCACTAAACGAAGTTAAAGCAAAATATCAAAGTTCCTCTTCAACATTCTTTCAATGTTCAAGTGATATTGCGGATTTAATAAAAGCACTTAATGCGAATCCTAAGGTTTCTAATCATCCAAGTGTACTAAGTACTCATCCAAACAGTGAACATTCCCACAACATAAAAGTCCCTGCTTGCGATACGCAAGATTTTCATGGCAATTATTTAGAATGGCCTTCCTTTAGGGATATGTTCACTGCTGTTTATATAAATCATTCGAAGCTTAGCGATGTACAAAAACTTTTTCACTTGCGGTCTAAAACAAAGGACGCAGCCTTTAATATCGTAAATAAATTCGGTCTAACCGACAATAATTTTCACTTGGCATGGAATGCTCTAAAGGAGCATTATGAGAATAAGCGAATTTTAGTTAACAATCAAATTCAGATTCTTTTAAATCTGAAACCTATTTCTTTCGAATCCGCAAAGGATATTAAAGACTAAAGTCGTACGATATCCAAACCGATGCGTGGAATGCAATCATTACTTTTCTTTGTGCATCTCGACTCCCAGATACGACACTTAATTTATGGGAAACCTCTTTAAGCAAACCAACCGAAATTCCTTCCTGGGAAACTATGAACACTTTTTTAACAAATCGGTATCGCATACTTGAGAGTGTTTCTGAGATGAAACTTAATTCTAATAATAAAACACAAAGCACCAAACCTGTAACTGCACAAGTTACGAAATCGAAACCACTAAGGAACTTTCATATGAAAGTCGTTCCTGCATGCCAAGTATGCAGTGAACAACATCCACTTCGCACCTGTCCAATTTTTTTGAAAATGTCTGTCGATGACAGACATCAAACAGCGCGCAAACATAAATTGTGTTTTAACTGTCTTGTGGTAAATCATAATCTTAATCAATGCAAAAGCACTAGCACCTGCCAACGATGTAAAGGCAGACATCATACGTTACTTCATTTTGAAAAAAAGGTCCCATCCTATAATGGTAATTCACAAAAAAATTCTACTGCACCTTCACTTCACAATTCTTCTTCACTTCAGGGTTCTTCTTCACTTCCTAATTCAACTTTATATTCTGATTTACCTTCATCTTCGGGCATTCCGCCACCACAGAATAACAACACAACTATACAGTCCACTCAGATCACCAACCATAACGTCATGTTTTCTAAGTCTTATCGCCAAGTTTTATTGGCAACCGCTTTAGTGAAGATTAAACATCAAGGTTCAGAATTTGATCTTAGAGCTCTAATTGACCAAGGCTCTGAAGTTTCATTCTTGTCAGAAAAATTCCAAAAGCTGATAGGTCTTCCCACTGAAAGTACCCAAGCTAATATATGTGGTATGGGTTCAACTGTTACTGCTTCCGCTTCAAAACTTTGCAATTTTACTCTTAAGTCTAACTTAAATAATTTTGAAATAAAGACTCGAGCGTTAGTTTTGAAAAAACTCACTAGTAATCTTCCAGCAGTATCTATGGATCTTGATCAAACACACTGTAATTTTAACTTTCCATTGGCAGATCCTTTCTTTTACCAGAGTTCAAGTATCGATATGCTCATCGGAGCAGATCTTTATCCAGATATAGTTTTAGAAGGGGTGAAGAAAAATGTTTTGAATTCTTTATTAGCACAAAACACAATTTTTGGTTGGGTGTTACTTGGTCCTTATGACGATATTCCCACCATTTCAAATTTTTCCACTTTTGTCTCGTATAGTGACGAGCCTCCACCAAGTCACTGTATTGAAAGATTTTGGAAAACCGAGGAACTACCTCAAATTCACCTACTTTCTCTATCCGACCAATATTATGAAGATTTATATAGAAGCACAACTTTTCGAGATGCAACTGGAAGATATATTGTTAGATTACCCTTTAAGTTTTCTCCGGAGGAACCGCAGTTGGGCACTTCACGTTTCAATTCAATGAAACAATATCTTCGAAATGAAAAGAGCTTAATGTCTAAGCCCACTGTTAAAACAGAATACGACAGAGTCCTATCCGAGTATATTGAATTAGGTCATATGACATCCACGCCACCTTACGAGTTGTGGAACGATGGTCGTGTTCAATCTTTTTACATGCCACACCATGCTGTTTTAAAGCCCCAGAGTACCACTACAAAACTGAGGGTTGTTTTTAACGCATCCTATTCATCCTCGAATGGCAACAGCCTAAACGATCTATTGTATCCAGGTCCCGTTCTTCAAAGTGACATTACGTTACTCCTTCTTAACTGGCGTTTCTATAGGTACGTTTTCAACGGTGATATTGAGAAAATGTATCGCCAAATCCTGACCATGCACAATATCAACGCATTTTATTCCGTCCCAATGGGGATCAACAGGTCGTCGATTATAATTTAAACACTGTCACCTTCGGAGTAAATTGCGCTCCATATCTCGCAATACGCACTCTTCATCAACTATCATCCGATGTTGAAACCAGTTTTCCTTTGGCTTCAAAAATTCTTAAAAAGGAGTTTTACGTGGACGATGTCCTTTCTGGCGCTCATGATATTTTATCAGCACATAGAGCACAGACGGAACTTATAACGGCTCTGCGATCCGCGGGATTTAATTTAAGGAAGTGGGCAGCTAACGATTCCAAATTATTAAATCATATTCCCAGGGAAGATCTTTTAAACAAGGATTTCTTAACTATCAAAGATGACAGTTCAACCAAAACACTTGGTGTTCGATGGAATGCCTCCACTGACACTTTTTCTTTTTCAACCAACCCACAAAGTTTATCCGTGGTTGCTACCACCAAACGCGATGTATTATCAGCCATTTCAAGATTGTATGATCCTGCAGGTTGGCTTGCACCTGTTGTTGTAACTGCGAAAATAATCATGCAACAAATTTGGATAGATGGAACTGAGTGGAAGCAAAATCTTAAGCCTCTCACCCATCAAAAATGGAAATCTTTTATATCTGATTTCTCGGAAATAGAAAAAATCACTATTCCTCGTTGGGTGGATTTTTCCCCTTGGAAAAAAATGCAACTCCACGGTTTCTCGGATGCCTCCGAAAAGGCTTATGCGGCCACTGTTTATGTTCGGATCCGTCATGATTCTTCGTTAGTTACATCTCATTTATTATGGGCCAAATCTAAAGTTGCGCCTGTTAACACACTTTCACTTCCTCGTCTTGAACTACAAGGTGCATATCTTCTGTCACGTATGATTCGAATACTACTCAATCAATTTGATTTTTTAAACAATATCCCTATTCATCTGTGGACTGATTCCACAATTGTTCTTGCGTGGCTTAGCAAACCACCAAGTACTTGGAAAACGTTTGTTGCTAATCGAACTTCCGAAATTATAACTAACGTTCCTGATGTACAATGGAGTCAGGTTCCCTCTGCTGATAATCCCGCCGATCTGGCGAGTCGTGGTATCTCCCCTGGAGAACTTAAATCCAATCAATTATGGTGGACCGGACCCAATTGGTTACAAGAACCAAAATTAAACTGGCCCTCACTTCAGCAACATGATCCTCCAGATGAATCATTCCTGGAACTTAAATCAATTCCAAAACACGTAAATGTTGCATTGCAACAAATCGAATTCGAAAACAAAATTTTAAACAGATTTTCTTCATGGCATAGAGCGCTCCGTGTAATGAGCTATGTGTTTCGTTTTTGTGAAAGAGCTCGTAAAGTTCCAAATAGAGCCGAATATCAAACCATATCCCTTTCTCATGAAGAGATCAAGTCTACAAAAACAAAAATTATCCAATTAACTCAAAAACAGTATTTTGGAAGTGAATATTTTGCCCTCGTTCAAGGAACAAAAGTACATTCAAAAAGTAAAATTTTATCACTTAGCCCGTTTCTTGACTCCAACCAGGTAATACGTTCTCAAGGTAGACTTGCATGCTCAACTTTATCATACAATGAAAAATTTCCTATTATTGTTCCCTATAAATCTTATTTGTCACATCTTATTTTATCTTATATTCATCAATTGTCGTTACATGGTGAAATCCAATTGATGACCCGTTTGGTGCGTTCCGAGTATTGGATACCCAAGCTATCAAACCTTATCAAAGAATATATTCGAAAGTGTAAACCTTGTGTTTTATATAAAAAATCTGTCCAGACTCAGTTTATGGGTGCCTTACCGGCAGAGAGAACAGTTTTAAGCTTACCATTCACCAACACTGGCATTGACTTTGCTGGTCCCTTCACAATTCAAAACTTCTACGGAAGAAAATGTCGTTTAGAAAAGGGCTACGCATGTCTCTTTGTCTGCTTTGCCACAAAGGGTATTCACTTGGAAGCAGCGATTTGTCCGCTGCTGCATTCTTGGCCGCTGCTGCATTCTTGGCCGCTTTTACACGCTTTGTTTCTCGTCGTGGACTGCCGGCAACAGTTTTTTCCGATAACGGAACAAATTTTGTAGGGGCATCTAAGTTGTTTATTTCAGATCTGCAGAAGGCTGTTCAAAGTTATCCTGCTGACTCAGCACCCAATTTTTCAAAAGTCACTTGGAAATTTATTCCTCCTGGCTCCCCACACATGGGTGGTTTGTGGGAGGCAGGGGTGAAAAGTTTCAAAACTCACTTCAAAAAAATAGCAGGCAACGCAAAATATACATTCGAAGAATTTATGACCCTACTTACTAGAATCGAGGTCTGCCTCAACTCTAGACCGTTAACTAGAATGTCCGACAATCCTGACCTACTTCCATTAACTCCAGGGCACTTTTTACGGGGTGGTCCTCTACTTAGTCCCCCTGAGCCTTGTGAATCTCAAAAGAACGTGTCCTTGATCCGAAGATGGAACACTCTCAAAGTTATTCATCATAAATTTAGTTTGCGTTGGAAAGAGGAGTATTTAAAAGGGCTCATGAATCGTTATAAATGGAAATATCCTAAAAGGGATATCGCAGTGAACGATCTAGTCGTTTTGAGAAACGAGCAGCTTCCGCCGAATGAGTGGCGGCTTGGTAGAGTCTTAAAGGTCTACCGTGGTCCCGATGATAGAGTACGCGTTGCTGATGTTAAAACCCAAAAAGGGGTTCTTACTCGTTCTGTCGTCAAGCTATGTATTTTGCCTTCGGACTGATTAAAACCAAAAACAAAATTAAAACACTAAACTTTAAAATTTTATTATTCTTATATGCGTATAAAAACTTATTAATGAATTTTATCACTTAATGGAATTTTTCCCAATGAACTGCACTAAAATATATCTTGTATAATCTACTTTCATTTGCTAAATAAAAAAAAAAAAAAAAAAAACTCCAAACATTATCTTCAAAGACAAAACAAAATGTGAATTGTTGTACCTAAAATTTGTGTAAGTTAATTTCCAATCAAAACTATGAATTAAAACATATAAATACTATAAATTGAATCTAACTTGATTGAATGTACGAATTTGGTGGTTGTTATGATCGAATTGTGAACTTTCTTCTCTTCACAATTGCAAATAATATTGCAAGGCGGGCGGTAATGTTGAACTCCGTTTTAAATACGAAAAAAGAGGAGCGAACGCGAAACTATTGTGTAATCGCCTTAAGGGCATTGTCTTTATAACTTGCATTTTGTCAATTCAATTATTCAACCACCACCAACTTCACTCCAAGTTTTTTGATTCTAGTTTTCTGGTTTTTTCTATCCATTCAACTACACCAGACGCACGTTCCTTTTTTTCCACTCGTCAATGCCAGACATAAGTTTTATCCGGTATTCATTTTGTTTTGATATATTTTTAGAAAATTAATTTATTGAAAGTTTAAATCTAATCCAAAGAGTTTTACAATAAAGTTATATAAATAAAATATATTTATCTCTTTAATTATCGAAGACGACAAAGGGGAATACTGATGTGAAAAATACTTACCTCGTCGTGCAGTTCTACAATAGCTTTTGACTACCGAAGCAGTGTGTAATGTTAAAAAGGTTACATTGGTAATAAGTTACATAGGAAAAATAATACCCTCTTCGTGCAGTCAAACACAAGATGAATTCTTGCAATACATTAAACATTGCGAAATATGTAACGTTAACAAATATAACAGACATCCTGCCCTGCAGCCCATTGGTGAGGCACCAATTCCGAAAAAAAAGGAGAATCAATTCACATTGATGTAATGTTCGCTGAAAAGCACAAATTTCTTACATGCATAGACGCATACTCTAAACTCCTTGTTATAAAACACATTGACAATAGACAAGAAATGTCAAACAAAGTTTTGGAGCTACTGCAAATATTTCCAGCTTGCAAACATATAACATGTGACCAGGATGCAGCATTTACATCCGCAGTCTTCACGACTCTTATGAAAAGATCAGTTACGTCTGACACTCCACCTATATCCAACATCCCGTTACCCTTTACACGCCCCTTTGCCTAACGGCATTTTTGCAAAGCCATAACGGCTTCCCACCATTTTTTGCTTATCTAGCAAAACATACTCCACCTACACCCAACATCCCGTTGCCCCATACACGCCCCTTTGTCTAACGGCACTCTTGCAAAGCCATAACGGTTTCCTACTATTTTTCGCTTATCTAGCAAAATATATATTTAACGGATACACCTACACCTAGCCTACATTAAATATAAATTAATATTCACATTTCATTTGATGCAAATGAAATATGAATACTTTGAAAACAACTGCATTCCATTCTAATAGGAATCATTTCCAAGCCACAATGCTCCGTATACCTGATGGAAGAATTCATGATAGATTTTAAGTCAGTCTTAATTCAACAAGCTCTCAAAAAGGTGCAGCCTTGCTATGGACAGCGGCCTTTTGTTAGCATTTAAAATTAACAAATAAAATTGTATAATTGAAATAAATAAAATAGAATGAAATAAATAAATAATAAAAGAAAATAAAAAAAGAAACTATGTTTTTTTTAATAAACGTTGAGATTTAAAACATAACTGGCGCAGTCGGTTGTTCGAATAAGAACATAAAGAACAAGCGCGATTAAGTGCGATGAATAAGTACGATTAAGTACAAATAAATAAAAAATTAGTGCGATTAAGTGCGATGAATAAGTACGATTAAGTACAAATAAATAAAAAATTAGTGCGATTAAGTGCGATGAATAAGTACGATTAAGTACAAATACATAAAGAACAAGTGCGACTAATTGCGATGAATAAGTACGATTAAGTACAAATACATAAAGAACAAGTGCGACTAATTGCGATAAATAAGTACGATTAAATACAAATAAATAAAAATTAGTGCGACTAATTGCGATAAATAAGTACGATTAAGTACAAATAAATAAAAAATTAGTGCGATTAAGTGCGATGAATAAGTACGATTAAGTACAAATACATAAAGAACAAGTGCGATTAAGTGCGATGAATAAGTACGATTAAGTACAAATACATAAGGAACAAGTGCGATTAAGTGCGATGAATAAGTACGATTAAGTACAAATACATAAAGAACAAGTGCGACTAATTGCGATGAATAAGTACGATTAAGTACAAATACATAAAGAACAAGTGCGACTAATTGCGATAAATAAGTACGATTAAATACAAATAAAAAAAAATTAGTGCGACTAATTGCGATAAATAAGTACGATTAAATACAAATAAATAAAAAATTAGTGCGACTAATTGCGATAAATAAAAGAACTATCAAAATTTATTCAGCGATATAAAAATATAATCAACAAAATGGCACATCCAGCAACAGCGGCAGCAGTGGCAACAGGAGCAACACCACCAAATTTAGGAAAATTTTTCATCATTCTTTTAGCAACGCTAATAACAAAGACAGTTGGACAAACAATAGACGTATACAACTTAAACTCTGGAAACGGGTTTACAACAATCAAAGACAAAAAAATACCAGTAATTACAGGATATACAAAAATACTTCACAGCATTAATCTTACTTCATGCACCGAGAACTTGGACATAATTGAACACAACATTAATAAACTCAACTCCAAGAACGACTACCCTACTATGAAACATGACTTTTTACTATTAGCAAGAGAAACAGAAAATTTACTAGGACACGGTCATCATAAACAAAGACGAGGTTTAATCAATATAGCTGGTAAAGGTTTAAAATACCTAGCAGGAACTATGGATTATGAAGACGAGCTCGAAATCAGGAAAAGTTTAGAGACAAATAGAAATAACAATGCAAACCTAATCAACAGCCTCAATGACCAAATTAAAATAAACTCTCATTTTAATGAAGTAATAGATAATATTACGAAACACATTAACAGTCAACAACTAGAGATAAAAAATCATATCTTAAAATTAGGGAATGCAATACATAAGGAAATTTCACAAATAACCAAAATGCAACAAGCATTTAGAATTCAGTATGACATTCAGTTATTAAGAGAACAAGTGAAGAAAGTTAAAGACAACCTTCTTCTGAGTCAATTAGGAGTTTTAGGAAAAGATATTCTATCAACAGAAGAAAGATCAAAATTTAATATAACAATAGACAAATTAGCACTCATAAAAAGTTCCGTTTTTATCCACGAAAACCAAGTTATATTCGTTCTCCTGATTCCAAATTATTCAAATGTAAATTTTTATAAAGTACTTTTAGAGCCAATTCCTAATCAAGACAATCTTGAAATAGACACACCTTATGTAAACTTTATAAGAGACATTAATATTAATTATGAATATGTACATAAATGGAACTATAAAAATTGAAGATTTAAAGATTATAAAAGACGAATGTATAAAAAATATTTTTCAAGAAAATACAACATGTAAATTTATAATAAACAAAAATATGGAAATAAAACAATTAACAAACAATATTGTAATCTTGAAAAATATACCAAAAACTTTAATTAATCATAATTGTAACAACTTTAAAATCGAGATTAAAGGAAGTTATGTTATTAAATTTGAAAATTGTGTTGTAAAAATTAATAATATTAAGTATGAAAATTTTATATACTATGAAAGTTTTGTAATCCCAAATTTAAATAACAAGTTAAAACAATTGACATGAATTTTTCCATTACAGAAATACACACGAAAAATATTGAAAATCGGAAATTTATTGAAGAATTAAAATCTAACTATAAAACGAATACAAACATACATTACGGCTTTAATTTTTTAATTTTAACTTTAATAATCACATTTTTTATAATTTTCCTCAAAAGACGAGTTAATAAAATTAAAATTAACATCGAAAATAATGATTCTCCGGAGAAGAATCTTAAGGAGGGAGGAGTTACGTCTGAAACTCCACCTATATCCAACATCCCGTTACCCTTTACACGCCCCTTTGCCTAACGGCATTTTTGCAAAGCCATAACGGCTTCCCACCATTTTTGCTTATCTAGCAAAACATACTCCACCTACACCCAACATCCCGTTGCCCCTTACACGCCCCTTTGTCTAACGGCACTCTTGCAAAGCCATAACGGTTTCCTACTATTTTTCGCTTATCTAGCAAAACATATATTTAACGGATACACCTACACCTAGCCTACATTAAATATAAATTAATATTCACATTTCATTTGATGCAAATGAAATATGAATACTTTGAAAACAACTGCATTCCATTCTAATAGGAATCATTTCCAAGCCACAATGCTCCGTATACCTGATGGAAGAATTCATGATAGATTTTAAGTCAGTCTTAATTCAACAAGCTCTCAAAAAGGTGCAGCCTTGCTATGGACAGCGGCCTTTTGTTAGCATTTAAAATTAACAAATAAAATTGTATAATTGAAATAAATAAAATAGAATGAAATAAATAAATAATAAAAGAAAATAAAAAAAGAAACTTTATGTTTTTTTTTAATAAACGTTGAGATTTAAAACATAACTGTACGAGTATGCCCACTCGCGAACACTTTCAAGTAGACTTAAGGGTAGGTGATCAGAAAATACGTCGGGAGATGACGCACCTCAAAAATTTAGCTGAAAAGGTTATCCTCGGCATGGATACCTTAAAGGAATTGAACCTTTCGATAACTCTGGGGAAGACGGAAATACTCGTCAACGACGGTAGACCGCCGCCGGCGGCGGCGCCTCAGCAGGATCATCTGTGTGTATTAGGAGGGACGCCTTTGTCTCCGGAGCAAGAAGGAAAGAAAAAGAACGACACATGGAAAGTCTGTGTTGATTACAGGCAATTAAACCAGATCTCCATCATGGATGCATATCCGTTACCCCAAATTAATGCGATACTGGACAAGCTAAAACAAGCCAAGTTCATATCGACCATTGATTTAAAGCAAGGGTATTGGCAGATACCATTGGACAAGGCGTCTAGAGCCTCTACCGCATTTACCGTGCCCGGACGAGGTTTGTTCCAGTGGAAAGTTCTGACTTGTGGACTCAACTCGTCGGCGGCGACACGTTCCAAAGGATGTTGGATTCGGTCTTAGGGCCTGAGATGGAACCGTATGCTTTTGCATACCTGGACGATATTATAGTAGTAAGCAAGTCCTTTCAGGAACACCTTCGACATTTGCAAGAAGTGTTTCATAGGCTCCAACAGGCTCACTTGCGGATTAACGGAGAAAAATGTACGTTTTGCAAAAAGGAGTTGAAATATCTGGGTCACGTCGTAAGTGACAAAGGAATCGCTACCGATCCCGACAAGGTGGCCGCCGTCAAAGAACTCAAGGATCCCAGGAATGTGAAAGATCTGCGCCGGGTATTAGGCATAGCATCATGGTATCGTCGTTTTATAAAGGATTTCTGCATTATCGCCACGCCTCTCACAAAATTATTGAAGAAAAAGCAGCCCTGGGAATGGTCCGAAGCTCAAAAAGAGGCGTTTACACACTTGAAAAAGAAACTCACAGAGGCTCCGGTACTGAAATGCCCAGATTTCGATCTACCCTTTACACTACCGACAGATGCCAGCCATTTTGGCTTAGGGGTGGTACTATCGCAAAACACTAAGGGACAAGAACGGGTGATCGCGAATGCCAGTCGCACTTTGACCCCTCTAGAGACTAAATATTCGGTAACAGAAAAGGAGTGTTTAGCCATCCTGTGGGGAATACGGAAAATGAGGCCGTACATAGAAGGGTATCTTTTTACCGTAGTGACAGATCATCACTCGCTAAAATGGCTGCACTCGCTGGAGAACCCATCCGGGAGATTGGCCAGGTGGGCCATTGAATTACAACAATACGATTTCGAAATACAATACCGCAAAGGGGCCATGAACGTGGTAGCCGACGCCCTATCAAGAGATCCCTTACCAATACAAGAAAGCGACTTGTATACCGTTTACGACAAACCGGAGGACTGGATTCAGACGAAGATTCGGGAGGTGCATGCAAACCCTACACCCCGCAGGAAAACCCCACGGAACGAGTAAACCGAGTGCTGAAGACGATGATAGCTCAATTCGTCCAGGATAATCATCGTACTTGGGATGAGCACTTGCCGGAACTTACATTTGCCGTCAACACTAGCAAGCACCAATCAACAGGATTTACGCCAGCGTTCCTTAATTTTGGCTGGGAAATAAGGACACCAAATCAAATCGAAGTACCAGTGGAAGGAGGGGGACAAGAGAACTATTCTGAAAGGTAAGAAAGGTTAAAGGCGTTATACCAACTCGTTGGGGAAAACTTGCAACGGGCCTCAGAGAATCAAAGCAAGCAATATAACCTAAGAAAAAGGGCGTGGAAACCGAAAATAGGCGACCTGGTCTACCGAAGAATTCGCGTTCTCTCATCGGCACAAAAACAATTCACCGAGAAGTTGGCGCCGCGTTATGAAGGGCCGTACAAAGTTACTAAGTTCGTGTCCCCAGTCATCGTGTTGTTACAAGGCGAAGAAAAAAATACCCGCCGGCGCCAATCCACGATCAAATGCCAAGACCTGAAGGGCAAGAGCAGCGAGGAGCAGGCAGCCAGTTAATAGCACTGTCGAGGAAAATAAAATCCTCAGACGGCGCCCCTAAAAAAAATTGTGCGCCTAAAAATTATTTTATTTTTATTCAAAAAACAACGGTGGCTCAGACTATTATAAAAGGGAACGGGCTCGTAAGCTCTCAGTCGTTCGTCAACAGTCAAGTTATACACTTCGAAGTTAATAAAATGAACAATGAAAAAATAGGAGTTCTGGCGCCGCCGTCAACAGCCCGAAGGATAAGCCAGTCATCCAATCGGTGCTGATCATTCCGCCAAGGAAGCGAGGATCGCAAAGGGGCACAGGGCAGCAGCAGTCACCCCGAAGAGAGCGCCACCCGGCCCGTGGCGATCAAGAGAAAGCGGGGCCAAGCAACAAGAAGAAGCCGTCACCACACCGGAGGCAGCGCAGAGGCGAGGGAAGAACCGACCAGGGCGAGCGGACAGAAGCCCAGTCTAAGCGGCACCCAGTCCGGGCCGAGAAAGTGTCCAGCCCCGGCCAGCGACAACAAGCGACGTCGCACCAACTACCGGCAGAAAGGCAAAGCGAGCCGCCTGGCCATTCGAACGCTGACAGGGAAGGAGCAAGGACACCCTCACCCCCACCAAGGAAAACCATGGCGAGGCCAACCCCGGAGTCAACACCGAGTACCGAGGTAAACGCGTTCGTCGACCTGACGTTGTCCCCGGCAACGGAGGCAGCGGTACATGGGGAAAGACCCCTGGCAGAAACCTACCGCGCCTGGTAAGCAGAGACGGGCCCGCAGACTTGGTGATAAAAGGCATGGTGCCCTTAATTACTCCGGAGTGGTGCCGCAAAATAGGCGAACCAGAGAACACCTCGACATGCGTTACAACAGATGCTGGAGTGGGGCAACGTGGCTGCCTCAGCGTTGCCACAAATAATGAGACCAGCAACATCGGCCCAAATGTGGTGCCAACCAATAATGCCCCCACCCAAGCACTATTTGGCATAAATGTCGATCCACAACCCCAATGACCGGTGACGGATCAACAGGGACCCACCGGGACAAAGGTACTACCAGCCCCGATCTCAATAGACCCGTTCGCCGGGATCAACATAAAAGGGCATAGGCGATACAACGCCCACCACCGTCGACAACGACTCATCTTCCAACGGAGCTATGGCCAGGTAATGGCGGTAATTAGGAGGCCAGGGGTGGCCCACCTGACGTACGAGAGACAGCAGAAAATCGTAAGATTTTAAGAAATGAAAACAAAAAAAAGGAGTTGTTAAGTGAAGTTTTTTTTCTATGAATTATTTTTAAGTTATTGGATAATGGATAATCTTTTTGCTTTCGAGCTTGAAGCTAATTTTTTTTAGTTTTTTTATATTTAAAAAAAAAGAAGGAAAATTTTTTTTTTAAAAACAAAAAAAAAAGTAAAAAAAAAAACAAACGAAAAATTAGAATAAATAATCCTACAAAAAAAAAGAGCGTTTTGCTATCAAAGGAAACAAAAAAAAACAAAGGACAAGGACAAGACGAGGAAGTCCTCGTTTTCCACCGACCAAAACTCGGTGACATTAATTTGTAAAGGTTATTTTGTCATTCGCACGGATACAATTCACACTAGGTTGTTACCAAAAGGTTGCCTAGTAGAACCGAACAAGACCAACAAAAAGTAAGGAGAAGCAGGGAACCAGACCGCGCATATTATAAATACGCCTGAACTCACGGAGCAAAAACCAGTTGGACTTCGATCGCCGCTAAGCAAGGATCAGTGGTAAGTAAGTTGGATATTAACAGAGGCTCCCCCCCCCCCACCAGAGGTAAGGGGCTTCGTGTGAAATAGTCAAGTTTAATGGATTTACCATCTTCGGCTGTGATTTACCAGTTTCGGCTGTGATTTACCAGTTTCGGCTGAGATTTACCAGTTTCGGCTGTGATTTACCAGTTTCAGCTTTGATTTACCAGTTTCGGCTGTGATTTACCAGTTTCGACTGTGATTTACCAGTTTCGGCTGTGATTTACCAGTTACGGCCGTGCTTTACACACGATAAGAGGCAATTCACCCGCGTAACGGCGATTGCCCCAGTCCTGACCGAATCGACGGAAGAGACGTGCCCTGCGCCGCCTGCTGACCGACACCTATCGCGTAGACTACATCGGACCCGTGGCGCAAGCCGAGATTAGGATGAGAAGAATTATTACAAAAATCAGAATTAGACAAAAAAGGATGTTAACCGACTATATGTAATAACTTCAAAATAATATAAAGTTAATTACAAATAAAGACAAAGACCTATTGATGTTAAATTTCGGCGTTTTATTTAACTAACGCTGGACACAGTGAGCATACCCCAGCTGAGAAATTTAAAACACCCTCGCACAGAAAGTCTGAGTGTAATAACACACAAAGAGCGCAACACAAAAAATGACAGAAACAAATGAATGGAAGCTAATGACAAGAGAACTGGAAGTAATGAAAAAAGAAATAGAGCTACAAAAGAGAGAAAACGACATTTTAAAAAAAGAAAACGAATGGCTAAAGAGAGATCGTATATCAAATGACAGTGGAGTCCAGAATAACACAACAAACCTTAATTTCTCCAATCTTAAAGATTTGTTGTCGGAATTTTCTGGTGAAGAAGACGATTTTGCACATTGGGAGGGACAGCTCAATAATATTATTTCGGCATATGAGATGAATAAAAAAATCAAAAGAGTCCTTATCTCGTGCCGTTTGAAGCGAAAGGCCTTGAAGTGGTTCCATTTTGAATCAAATTTGTTGACTATTCCTGTTGAAGAGTTGCTTAAGGAAATGAATGGAATGTTTCGCAGTCACACCAGCCGTTTTACCCTGAAGAAAGCAGTTGAAAGTAGGAAGTGGTTAGTCGGTGAAACATTCCAAACATATTTTCACGAAAAAAACTATTTTGGCGAACAAAATATCGATGGACGATGAGGATCTTCTTGAGTGTCTCATGGATGGGATACCCGATCCGTTTTTGTGTTCCCAAGCTAGAATGCAGTGTTTCCGCACCCGTCAACAATTGCTAGAAGCATTTCGTAAAATTGAACTGTCTAGGCCAAAATCAATTCCTTCCACATCACGCAAAATGCCAATTACGGAGGAGAAAGGTGCCAAAACGTACAAGTGTTTTAATTGCAATTCCCTTGGCCATGTAGCAACAGAATGCCGTAAACTTAGGAGACTACCAGGAGCTTGTCATATCTGCGCTGAGATGGGCCATCTGGCTGCCGAGTGCCCTAAACGAAAAGCTGTAGTAGAACACAAACTGGACGTCACCGATGAACATGATGATTATGTAAGAGATCTAGTATTTATTTTTAAAATTGATAATGTAATGTATCCATTATTATTAGGAACGTTATTAAATACCGGCAGCCCAATAAGTTTTGTACGAGAGAAGTTTATTCCCGAAAATGTTATTTTGTCTAAAATTAAAAATGTAAATGTTTTTGGTATAAATAAAAGTCCTTTAAAATAGTAACTCGTATTTTTGTATTGCCAAAGGAGACAGGATTTCATCAGCTATTCTCAATCATTCAAATAATATTAAGAAAACTGAAGATTCGTATGTATCAAATAGACGGAAGGGTGAGTAGTTTGACAGAGCTCAATTTTGCGATGAAAATTTCAATAATTTGATTTCTGATTTGGTTTCTCCTGGCGTTCATTCTGAACAACTCCGATAATCAAAATCATTTGCCTCTTTTCACCTTTTGACAGCTGAAGTATTTTGATTCTTCAGTAAAAAAAAGGAAAAGGAAAGTGTGAATGAGATGAGAAAGGATAAAGTGAATGAACTGAAGTGTAGTGAAAAAAGCAAAGGTACATACATATGTATGTATGCCGAGCAATTGAAAAAATCAGTGGGTGTGAGTGCACCAGTTATATTGAAACCGAAAGCAAAGCAGGAAAGTGAACAAACAAAGTGTGAAATACAAGAGAAAATTAAACCGTCAGAATTAAATGTTGGAGTGAGTGCAATTGTAAATAGGCAAGACGGCGCGGTTGCCATTCGATGTGAGAGCAATGAAGCCAGCTGAAAATTGGCTAATGAAATGAAAGAGAAATTGAGTGAAAAATACGATGTGCATTTGCCGAAGATGCGTTGCCCTAAAATTTTAATTACTGGTTTGAGTGAAGCTTTGAAAAGGGATACAATACAGGCAATAAAAAAACAAAACAATATTCAGTGCGATGAAATTAAGTGTATTAAAGTGTATAAATCATACAAAAACCAACGTGATAGATGTCCGGTATATGAAAACTTAAATGTATTAAGATGTTTTAAATGTTGGGGCTTCAATTATACTTCTACTCATTGTAAGCAGAGTTGCCAGGTATGTGCAAAATGTGAAGAAGAGGGGCATACATACAAAGAATGTACCAATGCAAGTATTAAATGTGTTAATTGTAAGAAAGCTAAAAAATGACTTCACTTAGATGATATTGATATAAATCACGATTGCAGAGATAATTGCTGTCGTACACTTCAACGTAAACTAAAACTTGAAAATGAAAACATAATATATTAGCAATTATCATCAACGGTAAAGTGCATTTGCTTAAATATTGGGGGTTCTAGAAAATTTTTTTGCGCAATTAGAAGTCATAGTTTCAAAAAATGATTTCGATTTTATTTGTGCCACTGAAATGTTGAATACGCAAATAACTAGAACGCTCACATATCAAACTAATTTGGCAGCACTAAACAAAAAGTATCTACATCTACATCTTTTGTTCTTTTTTTATCTTTTTGTTGTACTTGAATTCATTCGTCCTGTATCTATCTTTCTAGAAAGTTCTCTTGTAATTTAACAATCTTTTATTATTAAACTTATTTTTAATCAAGTTGTTGTTTGTTTCTTTTACTGGTTCTGTATTTCTTCATGCAACTCATTTAACATCGAATATTGAGGACTCTGAAGTAAAACTAAAAACTTTAAAGTGTTAAGATGTGACAGTATATCCTCTCATATTGGAGTACTTTTTTTTATTAAACCTATAAGTACTTTACTTTTTACTTGTTTGTAATCTAAAAAAACCTTAGAACACCTTTTTATAGAAATTATTATTTTGATGTTTTCAATTATTATTATTATTCTTGAGCTGAATGTGAACAGACTTTGTTACTTAATTATTATTTCAATAAAGAAGCTTTTACAATAAAAGAAGCCTTTACAAGTTTAAAGTAAAAAAAAAACAGTTCTAATTAGGTATAAATAATACTCCAATAAGTAAGATAACTTTATGTCTGTTTTGGAATCGAAAGTGATCGGGTGTGTTGTGTTAGGAGTATGTTAAATTAAACTTTTTTTAAAACTTACTCAATGTAAATAAGAATTTAAGTGGCGACCGTGACAGGACCTGCAAAATTAAAGTATAAGCAGAAAAAATAAATTATGCTCTTTAATTGAAAGGTCTTCGCGAAAAAAGTAATTTGAGCGAAATATAAAAAATAAGTATCCTTCAAAGGAGAAGAAACAGTGAAAAAGTATCCTAAGCAAGGAGAAAAGAAAAAAAAGTGAAAAAGTATCCTAAGAAAGGAGAAAAGAAAAAATAGTGAAAAGTGGAATAATAGAACAAAAACTCTGAAAGTATCTTTCACGAAAAGAAACGAAAAGTGAATAAAAAACCCAATAAATCAACAAAAAAGTGAATTTCCAAATTAACGGAAAATTAAAACAAGTGAAATAGTAAAACAGTGTATAAACCTTCATACAAAAATATATTTATAAATATTCCTTATTTATAGAAAATAAAGATAAAAGTGCAAGTTATAATTATTGCAAAAAAAAATTAAAGAGAAAAACAGACAATTTATAAAGTAAAGAAAATAAAAGAAATATTCAAAAAGGCATAAGAAGACATCAAGAACAACAACTTGTAAACAAGTGGATACCAGGAAAAGCGGAAAAGGAAAATTCAACATGTCATCACCCAGATTATGTACGTAAGAATTATTTAGTAAATATCAAAATTTTAGAATATTAAATATTGTATTTAGATATACATATGTATGTATGTAACAAAAAAAGGCAATTTACACACAAATTAAAACCCTTCAAAATTTATTTACATCCTGGACGAATTTATAAAAAAATTTGAATCACTATCCTTAAAAATGCCCGTCATCACCGAAGAACTAATGGCTAGGTTGATAGCAACCAATACTGCACCACTGAAGGCAGAGATAGCATCTCTGAAAGCAACGTTAGAGACAGTGACAAATACTAACTTAGTGACAGACTACTCTACTCAGACTATATCTGACCAAATAACGTGCACCGAATCATTAGACGTAATTAAATCTTTGCCCGAGTTTTCAGGAATAAATCCTAATGCTAACGTAAGTTGGCGCGAGGCAGCCAACAATTCCATATCCCTTTATAACAAAGGAAGCCGCAAATATTTTGCTGCTCTCACTATCTATTCTAAATTACGATGCAATAATTTCTAAACTCGATTTTTCTTATGCCGATAAGCGTCCCTCTCACATCATAGAGCAGTAAATGAGTATTCTCAGGCAAGGTAATCTATCCATAATAGACTTCTACAATGAAGTTAACAAGAAATTAACACTCCTCATTAATAAAACTATCATGACACACGGTACAGATACCACCTTGACAAAGGACCTTAAATACTAATAATAATTTACGATTTCCACCACGGAACCAGAACCAGAACCATAACTCAAGCGGCCCAACTCAGGAACGGCCCATATTAAAGAAAATTAAAAATATTAATAGATACAGGCGCCACGAGTTGTTATTGTAGGGCCAATACTTTAAAATACAGGGAAAAATTAGTTATAAATAAAAGAGTAAAAACAATAAACGGTTTTACAATTATAACACATTATTCCAATGTGCTAATATTTGACAGATATTTTAGATTTTATGAAATTAATAATTTAGACTCAGATTTACTAATAGGTTGTAATTTATTAAAAGTTGTGAGATACAAATAGACTTCAAGAATAAAACTTTAATTATGGTGACAAAATAGAGAAACTTTTTTTTCCAGAGGTTCAGGAAAGTTATGTTAACTCCATTCAAACAGAAAACATTGAGAAATTAAAAGTTAATATAAGAAATTTTATTAAGAGAGCCTATTCGGGAATAAATATACAATTACCATTTAGGACGGATATAAGAGCCGAAAGTGTTGAGACCCCTATATGGAGCAAACAGTATCCATACCCATTATCTGCAAACAACTTCGTAAACAAAGAGGTAAGAAAGTTATTGAAAGATGAAATAATAAGACCTTATAAGAGTCCATACAATTCACCTGTGTGGGTTGTTTCCAAAAAGGGAACAAATGAGGATGGCACACAAAAAATAAGATTAGTTATAGATTATAAAAAATTAAATGAGAAAACTGTTTCAGATAAATAACCTATTCCTGATACAAATGTTATACTGGCAAATTTAGGGAAAGCAAAGTAGTTCTCTACATTGGATTTAGAATCCGGATTCCATCAAATAAAAATGAAATCCGAAGATATAGAAAAAACAAGCTTTCCTGTTAATAATGGGAAATACGAGTTTATAAGAATGCCTATCGGATTGAAAAATGCACCGAGCATATTTCAAAGGGCAATGGATGACATATTACAAGAATATGTATGTATATGTATAGAGTAGGATTTAATATAATCAAAACTGACCCAAGTAAAATTGAAACAATTAAAAATTATCCAATTCCAAAAACACTTACGCCCGATTTCTTGACAAAGTTCTAGCCCTTAAAACTCGGTTTAGTGAAATTTTAGAACTCATTTGAGTTCTACGTCATTTCTTCACCAAGTTCTAACACGTTAGAACTTCGATTTAGAACTTTGTTATAGTTAGAACTTCGATAAAATTAGACTCTCAAATTCGGGGGTCTAGTGCCTTAAAACTCGGTTTATTTATAATTTCGTTTTTTCAACGAGCGAAATGAAAATGAATTGAATTTCTAATCATTTTCGGAAAATTTATTAAAAGTCAATAAATAGCGAATATCCTACGAAAATGGATCTTATTTTTAATGATTTCCTTTTTATGGACGATATCCTGGAAGAACGGGTGGCGTATTTATCGAATGCCAATACGTGCAACAATTAACACATGGGACGACACCGATTTTTTTCGGCGCTTCCGTTTAACAAAACAAACGTATTTAGCAGTCCTTCAACTAGTGGCAGAAAACCTTTAACATCCGCAACCACGGTAAAATTTGTAATAAATTTATTATGCATATGCAAACTTCATAGTATATTATGTACATACTTGATTGGCTATAGGACTCGTTATATATTGGAAGAACAACAATTGCTGATTTTTCTGCGTTTCTTGGCTTGTGGAAATATGCAACTAACTGTTGCCGATGTCGTGCATGTGTCTCCTACGAGCGTTTGTCGTATACTCCCAAAAGTTGGAGCAATTGATTGTACTCACGTGAAAATACAATCGCCGCCGGGTGGAGAATTGGCGAGTTTTTAAAGTGTACATATGTGCTAATGTGCATTCTTTTAATCAATATTTGTTTTAGAGTGAGGCTTTTCGAAATCGGAAAGGTTGGTTCTCGCTTAATGTGCAAACCATTTCATCTGTCAATTTAAAGGTTTTGAATGTAGTCGCACGTTGGACAGGGTCAGTTCACGATCAAACGATTTTTCAAAATTCATCTGTGCGACAAGAATTTGAACAGGGGCGGTATGGACAATATATTCTTGTTGGTGATTCTGGGTATGCAAATACCAGCTATTTGGCAACCCCTTACACGGATATTGCCAATAATCAACGGATGCAAGTTTACCAATCCCGCATCATCCGAACACGTAATGTAGTTGAACGTCAATACGGAGTACTAAAACGTCGTTTTCCCGTATTGGCCAACGGCATGCACTGCACATGAACATTGAAACTGTTCAGAAAATTATTACATCGTGTTGCATTCTACATAACATTTGTATCGAGAGGGGCGAAATGATTCCACCGGAAAATCCTGACGATGAGGAGCGTTTGAGAACGGGCATAGTGGAAGGAGATATAGAGAATGGGCCAATGGGAGTTGAAGGTGGTCAGCATCGAAGTCGTCGATCAGCTCGCGAAGATATTTTGGCAACATTGTGAAAAAGGGACTTTTTTAATAAATATATAAAATAAATCTATACTCTATGGTAAACTGGGGTACATTCATCATCGGGGCACATTCGTCAAAGTCATTTTCGGTTGAATGCACTCTGAATTTAGAAATGGATACAACACTGAACGCATCCTTTACTGAATTCATGAATACGTTCTTAGTTTGACATTTGTGGTTTCGCGGTAAAAAAAAGTTGTGTGTTGTTTTGTCTTTTTGTGATCTCCGTTGTGATTTTGGGTAGTGAACAAGTAAGTGATTTATTTATTGAAAAATTAACTGTAGAAAATCCAGGTTTCGCTTACTTTTTAGTTCATTAAGTTAGGAAGTCGAATTAAATAAAAAAAAAGCCTATTTTGAATTGTTTTAAGAATATGTGCAAAAAATGTTTTTGTTGGGAAAACGGGGTACACATTCGTCATTTTGATTGGGGCACATTCAGCAGGTGCCGAATGTACCCTGGGTTTTCAAAAGTTTCCATTATTTTTAATTTTACAGATATGGTTCGAAATTATAAAAGGAAAATGGATAGGAATCTTATAAATGAAGAATCGATCAAAAAAGCAATTAAGGACGTATTAAAAATAAAAGCGAATCAATTTCATCTGCTTCAAGAAAATACGGATTAAAACGTCAGACGTTGCAATCAAGGCTTAAGAAACGAGATCCTTTGAAAGGATCATCGGAATCCGAGGACGAAAATGAAATCAAGTTTCAGTCCAAATACACATCTAAACAAGTTTTCACAAAGGCTCAAGAAGAAGAACTAGTTGCGTATGTAAAAAAGTCCGCTTTTCACCACTTTGGTTTAACATATTCTTCATTTCGAAAACTTGCGTATGAATTCGCATTTAAAAATAACTTGCCACATCCAAGCAATTGGAACACACTTAAAGAAGCTTCTGAAGATTGGCTTTTTGGATTTTTAAAGCGGAACCCGAGTCTTGCATTGCGGAAACCAGAAAATATAAGTGTTTCTCGCGTTAAAGCGCTAAATAAAGCAGCCGTCGAGATTTACTTCACCAATCTTCGGAATCTTTATGCAAAATACAATTTTCTTCCAAAAGATGTCTACAACCTGGATGAATCGGGAATAACGACCGTGTTGGATACACTACAAAATCAAATAATAAGTCTCATTGACAACAATTTCGTTGATGTTCTTATTTTATTTTTTTTTTTTGTAAATTGAACTGAAGTCTGTTTTGAGTTTATTTATTTATTTATGTATGTTCGTATATTATGTGATGTTTTTATTTTATTTTTTTTTTTAATTTATTTATGTTCGTAAATTATGTAACAAGTAGTTTTTGTTTGTTGTTTTTTCATTGAGATAACTTGAATTCTTAAGATATTATAGCTTTACTTTTTATTTTTTTGCTTATGTTTACCCAAAGTTGTTTTTGTTTTTATTTATTCGTTTGTTTGTATGACGACATGATGTTTTTTTTGTTGTTTTGTTTTTAATTGAATTAAAAAATCAAATAATTTGAAATTATATTTGAGTTCCTATACATGTGATGTTATATATTTTATTTTTTAGTTTTAAAGTGAAGAAAAATATTTTTTAACTATAAATTTTTTTAAGTTTCATAATATAACCTTTTGTTTTGTTTATATTGTTATTTTAAGGAAATATAAATACGTTTCGAACATAATTTTCACGAATTCTTAATACTTTTTTTCAATGCTGAATGTTCCCCATTGAATGACGAAACTGCCCCGGCCCGGGGCACTTTCATTAAAACCCTTAACAACCCACAAGTGTCTGGCGGACACCTTTTTTTGTTTGTTCACTCATAAAAAGTTAAGTATTTATTTCTACGAAAAATTGTTCTATGTATTTTATTTACAGGGTTTTAGTTATCTAAATTTATTTTTTAAATATTTTTTATTTGTATTGTATAATATTTATTGACAATAAACAAATATAGTAACTTGTCGGCCCACAAGTGTCCGGGAGACACAGTGCATGTAGCGGGATATTATGACGTTAGATTATTTACATTTTCATCAAAATCATAACGGAGAATCATTACACAATGAGTAATGTCTAATGAGAAATAATAAAGAGTTTTCTATAATACACGTGCAAGTGTTCTGTGCTTTCTTTGATTATTTAGTGCTAAGTTTACTTTCGCGTAAAAAAAGTGTCTACTAAAAATGGCTAAAAGGAAACTAACTGAAAGTGAAATTCAATGTGCCCTTGATGATAGTGATGATGAACAAATTTTTTCGCATCAGTCTCATAGCGACGATGATGATGGAAATTTTTGCGTTGACAGCTGTTCGGATCGTGAAAGCAATGCAACGGAACAAGCTTCTGAGGATGAAGATGAGCAGTTATGGAGCGATAGTGATGATATCCCGTTGCAAGATTTCATTTCAATGAAAACTTTTGAAGGCAGAGATGGAACAAAGTGGACATCAGAACCCGAAAAGCAAAGGAAAACTCCACGCCACAATATAATCCGCGGAGATCTTCACAAGGTTATCCTGCTACCCGGGCAATATGTTGCCGATCCAGTTGACAGTTTCAAGCTTTTTCTCAATGAGAATATTTTAGAAAATATAGTCATACACACCAATTCTGAGGCTCAAAGAGTACAACAACTGCAATGGAAAGACATCGACACAACAGAGTTGCAAGCTTTTATAGGTCTGTTATTGACTATAGTTGTCAACAAGCAAGGAGGCGTTGATTTCAGAGAGCACTGGGACCCCATATTTGGTAATCCAATATTTCGTGCTACAATGGGAAAAAACAGATTTGCAAATATACTACGGTTCTTGAGATTCGATGATAAGACCACTAGATCTCTTAGAAGGTCTAGAGATAAATTAGCGCCTATTAGGGAACTGTGGGAAGGTGTGAATCAAAATCTAAGAAAGTTTTATCTGCCTGGAGAGAACCTTACAATAGATGAACAGCTGGTACCTTTTCGAGGGCGTGTCTCCTTCAAACAATAATTACCCAGCAAGCCTGATAAATACGGAATGAAAATCTGGTGGATTTGTGACAGCAAAACAAGCTACCCACTATGTGGCATACCTTATCTTGGAAAAGAAGGCGACAGCAGAGCAGAAAATTTAGCGTTCAATGTTGTTTACCAGTTATGTGAACCATATTTTCGAAGCAATAGAAACATCACGTTCGACAATTATTTTACTAGCATTGAGATTGCTAAGACTCTGTCTGAAAACGGCCTGACAATAGTTGGTACAATAAGAAAAAATAAAACTTGTATTCCTCCAAATTTCCAGCCCCATAAAAATCGTGAAATAGAAACAAATGTTTTTGGCTTTTCGAAAAACATGACTTTGGTGTCGTATGTGCCGAAAAAGAACCGTGCAGTTATTTTGTTGTCTACGATGCATCATAGTCGAGAAGTAAATGTGAATAATAAAAATAAATCTGAAATAAATTTGTACTACAACTCCACCAAAGGTGGTGTCGATACACTAGATCAGATGGCTCATGAATATACTGCTCGACGTAAAACAAATAGATGGCCCATTGCATTTTTCCAAAATATCTTAGATGTGGTGGGTATCGCATCACTAGTTGTATGGAAAAATTTATATCCTTCTTGGAACCAGCGCAAAAAGTGTACTCTAAGGAAAATATTTTTGAGAGAAGTCGTAACCGGGTTGGTTACGCCCCATGTAAGGAGACGAAGCAAGAAAGGTTTGACAAATTATCATCTGTCAGCTATTGGCGATATGGTAGGAACCGAAGAACAAGAAGCTCAATCATCTGAACCTGTTGCCAAGAAAAAGAAGCGCTGTCACATTTGTCCTGCTAAAATATCCAGAACTTCGAAACAGTGTTGCGACAAATGTAACAGAAATGTATGCTCCGAGCACTCGGTAAAAAAACTCATTTGTAATGCTTGTAAATAATAGTATATTTTATGAATTTAAAGGTAAAATAAATGTGTTAATTGTTTCTGTTTGAAACAGCATTAAAGTCTTGAATTATTGAATGTATTTGTTTCATTTTTCCATCAAATACAGAGTATTTATCTCATAGTGTCCGATGGACACTTCTGGTCAGTTACGTTTGCAAAGTCTACTGGGTTGTTAAGGGTTAAACAGGGTTGAATTTTTAAAAACGTTATTCTTACGTTTTGGTAAGTAAAATAAAAACTTTTTCTTCGTAAAACTAAAGTTTAATATTGAAACCACCTGTTAAGCAAAAAACAATATATTCGAAGCATAAACAACGAAGTTATAGGCTAGTGAAAAAAAATTGCCGAATGTGCCCCAGTTTACCATATACTAATATAGGCGTTTTTTATTGGGAAATTTATAGATAGCGCAGCAAAATTTAACGTAGTAAACAACAACAAAGGAATGCTGCCAATAAATTGGCTAGTAAAAATAGTGGATATAATAGTGCAGATAATGTGAATGGAATGTTTGGAATAGAACACTGACAAGGAAAACATTTACTACGTGAAGGTTGGCAGCTTTGATTATTCAGGAGTGCGTTCATAGATATTTTATTTATGTAATGCTTTGTTTTCACTCGAGCGAAAATGTGGTGGTTTGAAAAATTAAGCTTCGATTATTTAATCAACGTTAATAAATACCTAATGCGCGGCTTCAACAAATTGCGTGAAGAAAAAGTAGGTTATCAAAACACACACATTACGTAAAAGCATCTTCTTTTCATTCCCAAATAATAACGTTCTGTATGTGTCCAAATATAATTCGAAGGAATTACTCAAATGTTGATATAACATACGATAAAAAAGAGAGAATTAATTGTACATAGAAAATTCATTTAAGCCAAGGTTTAGCTTAGCTTATGAAATGCCTATGAAAATACCTACGACATTATCTTTTAATTCTCCAAGAAAAAAGAATCTTGTTATAGGCTCAGAACTAAAAACAAAAAACAAAATTTGAAGTTCTGAACGATCGAAGCTAAAAATGAAACACATTTTTGTTTGACAGCTCGGAATTAAAAAAGAAAAAAGCCGTATTTGTAAACAAAATGTAAAAATACATCCAGATGCTTTCTTTTTTGAAGCTTTTAATATTCAACTCGCACTTCAATCTAATCCAATTCAATCTCCATATAAATACTTGTTTCAACCGTAACTGAACTTGGCATACAAAAAACAATACTTTTTCAACACATCCCTAGGCGTATTCAAACATTCAAATAAAAAAATTATTCGGTTTGTTTTTGTCTGTTGTTGGTTTGGTTTGGTCTACCGCTGTGCTTTTTCTAATTGGAAAGTAAAAATTGGGAAAAAAGAAACTCTGAGCATCCAAATGGGAAAAAGGTAAACAAAAATTAAATACCAACAAGCGGATTTGATTAAAAATAAATATTTTTAACTGTAGAACCAAGCGCTGGACAAAGGAGGAGACCAAAGTGTTCTTGCATTTTTATGCAGGACGCAAAGAAGAGTTCACTAAGAACAGAAAAAAAAGATTTGCGTATGCGAACATTCTAGAGGACATGATTTCGGCAGGTTTTGTAAGTATTTTGAAATTTCTTGTAAGTAAACAAATAAAAAAATATAAAATATATTACAGGACTCGGGTTTTACACCTCGCAACCTTGAAGTAAAGATGCAGACGTTGCTGAGGGCTTACAATGACGCTAAGGACAACTCGTCGAAAACTGGCGCATCTCCGTGCACCGTACCTTTTTGGGAAGAAATGGAGGATTTATTCGGAGATAAGCCCATTCATTCAAAAGCCGAAACTATCAACTTTGGGTCTGAAAATTTTACAAATGCACCAGTTTTAATTCCAACCTCACCGGATATGCCCTCAACGACAAGCAGGTTCCCAGAAACACATGCTGAGGTATCTCCTACATTGGAATATTTTGCGGCCGATACAGATTCAAAAACAGCTTATGCTTCAAATGCTGCTGCCTTAGAAACAGAAACCAATAACGTAATTGGTGGAACAGCAGCTTCTGCTGGAGTTGCTGCAGCTTTTGTTGGATTTTCTGCCACAGCATCTTTTTCTGGAGCTGCCCCAGTAGCTTCTGTTGGAGTTGCTGCACTGCCATCAACAAGACCTGCCAAAATTAAAACTAGGAGAACTGCAATGTCGAGATCTGACTATTATAAGGAAAAGTTGAAGCAGAGGCAGCGCGAAATGAAAGCAGCCGAACAACGCTTTCAGCAGCGTCAACGTGACAAAGCGCAGCTTGAATTGCAAAAAGCAGAGTCAAGAAAAACAAAATTCGAATTGATCGAAAAATTTTTAAACAAATAAACTATTGTGTTTTGCTTTAATTTCTAGTTGATTTTATTTTGGAAGTGAAGTTTAAGTGTTTTGTTCTGTTCTGATTGCTTTTGATTTGAGCTCCAGCTTCTAGGTACATAATGGTATTAACGGTATTACGATAGTCACTTCTCTAAAACGACAGTAAAACGACTCGGCTAAAGAAGCGAAAATTGGTGTTTCAGGAAAGCGAATTGCTTATATTCGTAAGAGGAGTGTAGAGCGGAGGGAATGCTTAAGTAATTGTTTTGTTTTGTTTCAACCTAAATTGTGACTTTTACAACTAACTTATTTTAGTTAAATGACTATCGTAATATGGGTGATTTTCTGAATTGTGTGATGAAGATCATGAAGCCGGAGATCAAACAATATAGAGCTTTGGGCATTTTCATAGACATTTTTATTGAAGCTGTTGCAAGGCTAAACTGGAGTTTACCTGCTAAAGTTTTAATAAGATAAGCTCCAGTTTTGTTTTACCTATCAAAAGCTTAAACAATCTATGAATATACCTTCATTAGTTTAATTAATCAATGCACAAAGCTAATATTACGATGATGGAAAGATTCAATCCGTCCGTCGGTTTGTTTATCTATGCGTTTTTTGTCTATGCGTTCTGATGTACATATATCGAGCTAGATCATAAGCGATTGGATCGATTTGCTTCAAATTTGTATAGAGTATGTAGCTAGGTACTTTTTGAGATTCCCTAGAGGAGAATTTCGATTTTTTGTTTCAGCTCATCTAGATAAGGTAATTTAATGAAAAAGAAAACAAATGCCATAGTTAAAACGCAATTTTAATTAAAGAATATTTTGTTGACACAGATATGAGAATAATGCTTCACGACGGTTTCGAGATGCACTGTTTTCAAGATTCGAGTTTTGTTCTAAATGTCTTTCCTCGGGTGTTGCTTCTTGGTCCAGTACAATGGTATCAGCGTTGATAATACACAAATTATGTAAAATGCAAGCGCTTACAACAATTCTTTTGACTGAATTAAGATTTCGTTGTTCAGTGAACTTAATTAATTAATTCTTCTGAACCGTCCTTTTAGCAAACCAAAAGCATTTTCAATCACCATCCTGGTTGATGAGTGAACGAAATTAAACGCTTTTTGCTGGTCACTTAATTGGCCATAGTCCTTAAATGGAGGCACTATCCAGTGTGAAGAAGCATACGCCGAGTCACCCAATAGAAAAGTGTTCGATGGAAATAGCTGAGTATAATTGGTTTGCACTCGATTGTATAATGTTGATCTTTTGAGCACTCTACTATCATGTAACGAACCAGGTTCTCCACAACATATGTCGATGAATTTCTTGTCTGCATCAACAACGGCCTGCAACACGATAGTAAAGTTTTGTTTACGGTCGTAATAGCACTTTTTATTGCTTTTGGGAGCAGAAATTACGATGTGGGTGCAATCTATCGCTCCAATTACACCCGGTATTCTTTTCTTGGCCTCAAATTTTCGGCAGTTTTGCTCAACGGCATCACCTTGAGGCCACTTTATAAACTCTCTACCTTTGGAAACTAGCCAGCTGCTAACACGTCCAACTATAGACCACGCTGTAGATGTTGCAACTCCAAACAGGTTTCCCAACTGCCTGAATGTCAAAGTGTTACTGACGTACCATACATACAAATAAATTTCTTCTCTGGCTTCAATTTTCATTTTACCCCCATGATTAGAAGTTGCGAAGAAATCAGTTTGTGAATAGCTTTCTGAAAAGTGGTTAAAAAGACTGTTATAATAGGAAACAGATAAATGTATGGATGCGATTTCCTACCTATTAATTGCTCTGCAGTTGAGCGATCTAATCTAAAGTGAGATTTAAAATCAGTTTCACTGTATTTTTCAATGGTTTCCATAAAATTGGCAACCTTTTCATGCGTATCCTCATCAGAAGAGGAGTCATCGGAGCTTATTCTGTCCTCCAATTCTGATGCAGATGTACTTTCTTCACTTGAAGATGAATCTAATAAGTACTCTAATACAGCCTGTAATTGAATATATGAATTGGAATAAGAATTTTAAAGTTAATTTTAACTTTTACCTGTCTTATTTCGTTATCCATTTTTAATTTCACAACAAATTTTTTGACTGACAGCTGATTTTGACGTATATGCTGACACGGATACCAACTTTGAAATTTAAACTGAGAGTGTATATAAAAGTGTTTATAATGTTTTATTCGAACTACTATAACTGCGCTAGCTATAGGTTCCCAATAAAAAAACGCCATATATAAAGCTGAAGAGTTTTTTCGTTTGAACGCGGTAATCTCAGGAACTATTGGTTCGAATTGTAAAATTCTTTTTGTGTTGGCAAGTCCATTAATCGTGGAAGGCTTTAGGCTACTTTACAATAGGCTGTGACCAATAGGACCGAAGAATATATGAAAAGTGTTGAAAAAACGGCAACAGTATTAACCATGAAAATTTCACAAATATCAGTTAGGCTATTTTGGAATCTAAAAGAGACATACAAACAAACAAACACAAGTCCATTTTTATACATTATAAAGGGTGATTTTTTAGGTATTATCTTTTGGGCAACACTGGTTAAAACAGCTGACGCACGTTTCGTGTTTTGTTTCACTGTCAAACATCTTCAATTTGGTCTATAATTTAACCATGAATCGTCTTACAAACAAACAATACTTGCAAATTATTGACTTTTATTATCAAAATGCGTGATTTGTTAAGAAAGTTCATCGCGCGCTTCTTCTGAAAAATTTTGTTCAGCGACGAAGCTCATTTTTGTCTCAATGGCTACGTAAATAAGCAGAATTGTCGATTTTGGAGTGAATATCAGCCAGAAGCATTGCAAGAGCTACCAGTGCATCCAGAAAAAGTCACAGTTTGGTAGGGTTTATGGGCTGGTGGCATCATTGGACCGTACTACTTCAAAGATGATGCGAATCGTAACGTAACTATGAATGGTGAGCGCTACCGAGAGATGATATCCAACTTTTTTTTTGCCCAAAATACAAGAGCTTGACTTGCATGACATGTGGTTTGAATAAGACGGTGCCACATGCCACACAACACGCGCAACAATGAACTTATTGAGAGGCAAGTTCGGTGAACATTTTAATTTCCGTCCGGGACCGGTCAATTGGCCGCCTAGATCGTGCGATTTAACGCCTTTAGACTATTTTTTGTGGGGCTATGTTAAAGCTCACGTCTTTACAGACAAGCCCGCTTCAATTGACGCATTGGAAGACAACATTGAAGCATTTATTCGTGAGATACCGGCCGAAATGTTGGAAAGAGTATGCCAAAATTGGACCATTTGAGGCGCAGTCAAAGTCAACATTTGCATGAAATAATCTTTAAACATTAAATTATATGGACCGTACTATCAATTCAAATAAAGATTTCATGCATTTTTCTGAATTGTGTGTTTTTTTTTTTGAAAAACTTTCCTATAGCTTTTAAAAAATCACCCTTTAGAGAGATAATTATTTCATGAATGATAAATACATACAGTGGCGGAAAACTAAATAGCACTATTATATGCTTCCATATAACTCTTACATATTTTCCACTAAATTAAAACTGATTTAAATTTTGTTTGTCAGCAACCACATGTGACATTCCTGAGCACATAACGGTATCTTTTTGTATCATTTAAGTGAAGCGCAAAGCAATATGGCGTCGTTTTAGTTGTGTAACCTGTGAAATCACATGGATAAATAAATAGCACCAGTTGGGTTTTTTTTCAAATAAAATAATTTTAACCATTTTTTCTTTGTAAGTTCAATTTTATTTAGTTAACTTAACCGATTCTAAATAATTTTGTATTAGATTTAATAATGGGAAGAGGTATTCATTGTTCAAAAGAAAAGAGAATTGTCATTTTCAACATGTTTGAAAATGGAAGACGTATTCTTGACATTGCAAATGATTTGGGATGTTCCAAAAAGATGGTTTATAATGCGATCAAACATGTTCAACAACAAAAGACATTTGAGAATACTACACGAAAAAAACGGGCCAAAAAAACAACAACAGCGATGGATAGAGCAATGGTAACCGCAAGTAGAAAAGATCCATTCAAGAGCTCTACAGAAATAAAACATCAAATTGAAGAATATGGCGTACAAATAACATCTAGACTTGTGCGATATCGCCTAGCAGAAGCAGGACTACATGGCTGCATTGCGAGAAGAAAGCCGCTTGTTTCAACAACAAACTTAAAAAAACGTTTAGCTTTTGCCAAGGAACATCTACGAAAGCCGCTACAATTTTGGAAAAATGTCCTGTGGAGTGACGAATCGAAGTTTAATAGATTTGGGTCTGATGGCAAAATCTACGTTCGTCGCCCACAAGGTCAAGAGTTTAATCCAAAATATACCATGAAGACAATTAAACACGGTGGCGGCAACATTATGGTGTGGGCAGCATTTTCGTGGCACGGTGTTGGACCGATAGAAAGAGTATCTAGCAGGATGGATCAGTATCAGTACAGGGATATTTTACAAAATAATATGGAACCTTTTGCGTTCGAAAATTTACCCTTAACTTGGAGATTTGTCCACGACAATGACCCAAAACATACAGCCAAATCAGTCAAGGCATGGCTTCGAGAGAACCAAATTCAGGTTTTAAGTTGGCCTGCCCAGAGTCCGGATCTAAATCCGATTGAAAATCTGTGGAACGATGTTGACAAGCGTTTAAAACAAAAACAAATTAGAAATTTAGACCACTTATGGACATCAATTCAAGAAGCCTGGTTTTCCATCCCAACAATTCGTTGCCAAAAACTTGTAGAAAGTTTACCAAGGAGACTTAAGGCAGTTTTGGAAAATAAAGGGTACCCTACTAAATATTAAATACAAAAAAAAACTATTATGTGCTAATTTCTCATCAGTTATTGTGTTTTTGCTTATGGGTGCTATTAACATTTCCACCCATTTTTGAACCTTCGAATTCCTTTTTTATTTTATTGTTATTATCTTTTACATAATGTTGAAAATTTGTATTGAATTATCTTTTTACGTTCAAATGTAAATAGAGTAAGTGTCGCAAATATGGCCCACGTTCGTAATATGGCCCACCGCAATATTTTTTGAATGAAACAAAGTAGGCGCTCAATTGCCAGTTCAAATTATACACATTCAAACCGGTTTTGCTTCATTGTATGTCGGTGACAATAGCTGATCAGCGGTACAAGATATAACAAGTTGTAATTTTTGTTCGTGTTTGATGTAATTTTTGGGTGAGTTTACTTAAGGATTATTAAATTAAAATTTGCTGAAATTGAAAAAGTTTTTTCGAAATATATGTGTGGTTATATTGTATGTTATGAAAAGTGAAATTAAAATTTTGATACAAGTTAATTTAGTATGATAAAAATTAAAAAAAGTGAAAAAATCACGGTGTTGATAATATGGCCCACCCCAGGTGTATCAAATATGGACCAGTGGGCCATATTTGATACATGAATTTAACTGAGCCCTTATGTTTTTTTTTTTGTTTTTTGTTTTGTTTTAAAGAATCATGGCTTCAAGTTCTAAGAAACCCACAAAACAACGACAAACTTGGATGAAAGAAGATATGATTAAAGCAATCTCTGCATATAAAGACAATAAAATGGGTTTCTTAAAAGCGTCAAAGGAATTCAACGTGCCTAAAACAACTTTACGGCGTTTGGTAGCAGAGGATAATAAACCTTTAGATAAAGTGGTGAGCAAAACTAGGAAGAAAACCCATCTTTCCGCTAGAACTCGAAGAGTCTTTGGTTGATTATACTCTACACATGGAAGGAAAACTCTTTGGACTTACTCGCAATGACATAAAATCATTAGCATTTCAACTGGCACTAAAAAACAATATACCAAACCCGTTTTCATTGGTAAACGAAGTTGCAGGTAGGTCCTGGTTGCGGTTATTCCTTAAGCGTCATCCGTTGTTGTCGTTCCGGCAGCCGACTGGGACGTCTTTTGCTCGAGCTAGTAGATTTTCAAAAGAAAACGTTGACATTTTTTTCAACCACCTTGAAAAACTAATGGTGACGTACCGTTTCTCTCCTGACAAAATATTTAACGTGGATGAAACAGGAATTTCAGTTGTTCCATCCAAAATGCCGAAAGTGTTGGCACTCAAAGGTCGAAGACAGATAGGAGCACTAACATCAGGTGAAAGAGGCTCGTTGATAACCGCAATTTTGTGCATTAGTGCTGGGGGATCGTTTGTACCACCAATGTTTATTTTCCCTAGGAAAAGGGACAATCCAATTCTAATGAAAGGTGCACCGCCAGGTTCCATTTACGCTAATCATCCATCCGGATGGGTTCAAACGCATTTATTCACGAAATGGTTCAAGCATTTCTTGGATAAGGTGAAGCCATCGGCATCTTCCCCTGTGCTTCTAATAATGGACGGACATGCAAGTCACACAAGGAATATTGAACTTGTGGACTTGGCTAGGAATAATCACGTCCACATTCTTTCCATCCCTCCGCACTCAAGTCACAAAATTCAACCGTTAGACAAGACATTTATGGGGCCCCTTAAAAAATATTTAACAGAAGAAATTAGACGCTGGGTAATCAACAACGCAAGGGCTTTGACGCATTTCGATATAATTGAGTTATTCGGGCGAGCCTACTTAAAAACTCAAGCAGGAGACATCGCGGTGAATGGATTTGCTTCGACTGGCATATGTCCATTTGATAAGCATATCTTCAAGGACCACGATTTTTTGCCCGCAGAAGAGGTTGATGGAACCAACTTAGAAAATCCTGGTCAGTTGAATGTGCCTACTAGTCCTCACGAGATTATGCAGACGGAACCAGATCCAGATGAACCTTCCACTTCTACGGGAATAAGGTCAATTGCTGAAGTTTTGGAATCTAATTCTAAACCAGTAGAAACAGAACTTCACTTTTCGGAACCTTCTTCTTTCATAACACCCCATGAAATTTCTCCAATTCCCATCCGGACTAAGAAAATATCAATTCGTGGAAGAAAACGAGGGAAATCCGAAATTATTTCATCTTCCCCTTATAAGCTTCTTTTGGAAGAATCGATGAGAAAAAAAGGTGAACCAAAATTAAAGAGGCCAAAGGCAGAAAGAGAAATAAAAACTAAGCTTTGTTTAGATAAGAAGGTAGAAATATCTTAATCATATAATAGACTTCAACTTATTTTTCTTTGTATGGTTTACATTTCAGAAGATTCTAAAGAATTTAAAGCTAAGAGAAAAGAAGATTAATCGTAAAGAAGTATCGTCTTCATCAGAAAGTGAGGAAGATTTCGTTCCAGACGAATCATCAGATGCGAGTCCTGATAGAAGCAACCAGGAAGATGCCAAATGCATTTACTGTTGTAGTTTGTTTTCGGATGATAAGGGAGGAGAGGAATGGGTGCAATGCGTCGTATGCACAATGTGGGCCCATGAAGACTGCTCGGGCAATGAAAATAAATATTTCATATGTATGTGAATTTTGCAGCAATTATGCTATAACATATTTGAAAACCATTGTTTCAAATATGGCCCACCCTGGTCCATATTTGAAACCAAGTGGGCCATATTAGGAGCCTTTTTTTAAAAATTGCGAAATGAAGTTGATTTAATTTTTTCTCAATATCTTTTTTTTAACTTACTATTTATGTTTTAAACTTGTAAAGACTGAACTGAAAATAATTTGTAATACTGAAAAAAAAATATATATATGAATTCGAGTTAAATTTGTCGTTTTATTAAAAAAAACCTTAAGGGTGGGCCATATTTGCAACACTTACTCTAATAAAAAAAAACAATAATATTCAAATTCGGCTTATTTTTATTTTAAAACGTTTTATAAACATTTATAGGTATGAGTGCTATTTATCTTTCCACCACTGTACATATGTACTCCTTCAATGGGAAAGCGTCATCCGCTACAAAAACAAAAGGCAACTTTTCTCCACCTGCCATTAGCAATTCCTCAATTGGAATGTTAAGGGAATCCGTCTCCAATATTTCTGCAAATTTGGTGTATGAAAAAACTCCACCATCAGAAATTCGTCAATTTTTTCCCACGTCAACCATTAAGAATTCACTATTTGCTTGCCGTCGATAGCCCCTATACAATGGGGGAACCCACTTACATTGAGAAATTTTTCGGATTCAGTTTTCCATTCAACCACAATTTTTGGTACCTAAAATTATGTAGAATTAAATCAAACAAAATAAAAATAAGTTCTCTAAAAAATATAACCTTTATATATTCATTGAGTACATATGTATATTATGGCCTCACACGTTTCTATTACTATTTTCCTAATTGGTTGGGGGGGGGGGGGGGACAGGATAGAAAAATTTGAGATCCTCAAAATCATTTCCTTTGGCGAGGTACCTGTACCTTTATGTAATTAGAAGGCGTGTTTCTGGACTTATTGAATGCTTGCATAAAAGTGTCTTCTTTTTTGATTAATGGAGCTACTTTATTCAGCAGTTCCTGAAAGGCTTCTGCATTCATTCTGGTAAAATTCAAGAAATCATTTGGTTCATTTGTTTTAATTTCCATTATTAATTTTTCACTGGATTTTTTTTTTATCTCTTATCCATTCTTTCATCCAAATTCTTTTTCTTTTTTATTTTTACTTCATCGTCATATATTCACTCTGCAATAATTATTAATGCCAATATTTTTCTTTTTTTTTTAACGAGAAAAAATGATGTTTTGACAGTTGAAGCAGAAGTCTTTCAAAAACGTTTATGTAGTGTGTGGCGAAGCATCAATTTAGTTGATAACTAAATTCAAAATAAAATTGAATCGTGTATGAAGTGCTTAATATATGTAATATGTGTATCCCTCGTAAATAAAAACCTACCAAAAGTTTAAAAAATCACGGTCAACCCATGAAAGGGAATATTAGAATCGGATTTATACAATTTTTGTAATACAAAGCGTTCGTTATTACCGTTTCGGAAATAGTTAATTTATATTTGTACAAGACTACGCAAAAGAGCACACGAAATAACAATTCTACACTGTATATTCAAAGTGAATAACATAAACAAGAAATTAGTTAGTGACTCACCCCAGTTTAAATGGTAATGCCACAAAACCTATAGAAGAAACTAGTTGATAACAATAAAATAAAAACACCAAGTTACTATAAAATAAATGAGTTTCATCAAAGGATCATTCAAAAGGAACAAAAACCCAACCCTACTCTGGACACACGGATGAATCATCAGATGAAGAAAACCAAAACCAGAGAATTGTTGAAATTATGAACTGCAAATCTCACCCTTAAGATTCAGTTTTGTATCTATTAGTGACTATTATCTGAACACACCTTTGTATAATTATGTTTGCATATCTATTATCTGAACACACATTTGTATTCTGTTGCGTTATAATTGAACGCAACAAGTTCTTTTACTTTTTAATTTTTAATAAAAAAAACGGTGCATCTTGCATCCACTTTTACACTTTTGTTTTGTTTATTTTATTCAATTTGACAAATGTCACAATTCCTTCTACACGAGGATGAGAGAGAGCGGGACGGTCATAGTCCTTCTGACCATGGTTCTCTCTGTCATTTTCGTGAGGAAAAATAATACCAAGTTTAGTTTCAGATTCCGATAGAAGGATGGTTTCCATGGAAGTGAAACCAAACCAGATGGACGGTCTGGTCGATACGTAAAGTTTCATGAGAAGTCACTCCAAAGGGAGCATGGCCTACGGCCCAACTTAAAGTTTTATGAAAATTGTAAACTTATATTTTTTAGTTAAATTCATTGTGTATATATTTAATTTCTTTTATTTACATTGATAATTTTGTTTGTTTAACGTTGATATTATTAATTATTTGTAAAACTCTAAACAAATTGTATGGACTGATGGACGGTTAAGTTTCGGGAAACTTAGTCGGGTTTAGTTAACAGATCCCAAATTGTAACTATTTTCTTTTTCTTTCCTTTCGCGCGGTTAGTAAGTCAAAGTTAAAGTTAAGGTAAAGTAAAGGAAAAGGTTTTTCTCAATTTTAAGTTTCTTAGTCTTGTTTCGATATCGAAGTAGAAAGTGGGGGTGGCTGAATGCAGCTCCTGGAATCGTCGTGACCTGGAAGTGAATCCAGCGGGCGGCGAATTCCAGGATGACTTGCATTTAGCTGTGAGAGGAAATGGCGAGTAAGCAGGATCGCGAGTATTTCATCACAAGTTGAGATCAACAAGCCGATCTCCGATTGGCTGTTGATGATGTGATTGAAATCCGCCACTCCATATTGGCTGAAAGCTAAAATGGCGGGAGACGAAATAGAAGAGACAGGACAGATCTTGGAATCTGGCCGTCAATTCTTGGCAAGCATTCATGGTGTTGAGACAAAAAGTTTTTGGGTGATATCAAACAAAGATTGTGAAAAAAATTGAGAAAAATTTTAAGAATCAGTAGTGTCGTGAACAAAAAAAAAAGAAGGAAGGAAAAGAAAATTAAAAAAAAAAGGAAGGAAAGGAAGAAAAAAAAAAGAGGAGCAATTTGAGGATCATAGAGGAAAAACTGGAAAAGAAAAGATAAGTAGAAAATTTATTTTTGGTGTTAATTGGTTTAATTCTTTGTTTCAATCCCGAAATTTTATTTCTGGGGATTAAGACCTTAACGGTCCATTGTCCATACAGTTTTATTAAATGTTGAAAAGATCCCGAGTTTTAGTCCTACTCTTGTAAGGTTTCTCAGGCATTCTTAAATAAATAACTTTAATCAAAAAGGTATCCATTTTGTTCTTTTTATTTCTATAGTGGTTTTATTGTTGTGTTGGTGTTTCTTTTCGTGGTTCTTGTTAAAAGGTTTGCAATTTCCTTTTGTTGTACATTTCAGGAAACAAATTGCTGGCGCCCTTTTACTTACTTAACGTAAGAACGCCCCTGTGGCAATTTTAATTAAAACAATATTTTTGATATCAAGTGATATCAAATCAATCAGCACGCAACTTAAATTAATCGACTCGTTGATTAAATTTATAATCGCTGAACCCACCCCATTCTGAGCTCGCCGTGGTGGCAGCACTTTATTTGCTGCCTGTTGCAATTTGCCTCTCGCTTCTTCGCCGCTGTCATTTGACAGATCGACACATTTCATTTCCGTGGTTAAATTTGCTTAAGTTGGTTTTGTTTTTGTTTGTTTTCTTAATTTCTTGTTTTTACTTTCGTTTAATTTGATTAAATAATTACCGCGAAAAAATTGCAACAAATTGACGCCCATAACGTGGGGCTTGTAAAAAGAAAAATTTACTTCGTTGTTCTGGATATCTTGTGCTGTGTCTTGGTGTCTGTTTCTGTAGCTAAGTTTGTGACTTCTTTGCTTTTTTTTTACTTTGAAATTGGTACTGCTAATTTTCTTTTGCTTTCTACAGGATATCAGTGAAGTTAAATCAAGGAAAAATCTTGTGGAACTCGAAGTGAAACATCAGTGGAAATTGTCTTTTGATTGGCTCGATAATTGAAGGTTTTCAGTATTTTAATGAGATATCAGTGAAGTTAAATCAAGGAAAAATCTTGTGGATCGATTGGCACAATAATTGAAGGTTTTCAGTATTTTAATGAGTGAGTGATTTTCCTTTTATTTTGTTTTCTTGTTTTCCATTTTTATAATTTAATTGCAAAAAAAAATACATATATACATACATATATACATATATTTATATAGACTGAGTGATAGTTGGGATTTGGGGTTCATTTTGAAGGTGACCTTTTGATCAGTTCTATATACCTATATATATATATATTCATATATTCAAGTCAATATCAATTCGATTATAATTGTGGTGCGTAAATAATTTCAAGTCCTTTTGTTTTATTGACGGTTCTTTTCGTGCTATATTGAATTTTATTAAATTTTAATATTTTTTCGTATTGGTGTTACCAGATTAACTTCTTGTGTTTCTTAAAATTGATTTGAATATAATTTTTCTCCTGGTGTTACCATACTGACTTTTTTTTGTAGGTTTTCTTAAAATTTATTCGTTTTTTTTATTGATATCATATCAACTTATTTTTGATGTCAATTAATTTTAATATTTTTTTTTTACTGGGGTTACCATATTAACTTTATTTATTTTCTTAAAATTAATTTTAAAATAATTTTATTATATTGATTTTCTTTTAGTTTTTTTTTTTAATTTATTTGATTTTTTCTTTACTGGGGTTACCGTATTAACTTTTTTATTTTTTTTATTTTCTTAAAATTAATTTTAAATAATTTTTGCTGGGGTTATCGTATTGATTTTCTTCTAGGATTTCTTAAAATTTTGTTTGATCTGTTGTTGGGGTGACCATATTTTTGTTATTTCCTTAAAGTAAATTGGTATAGTATTATTTTTTGGGTTACCATATCGTTTTCTTGGTTATTTTAAAAATTTCTTTAAATCTACTTTAGTGGTGTTACCATATTTTTTTTTTGTCCCTCTATTGTTAATTGGTTGGTATTGGATTTAAGTTGAGGTTGAGATCTTCCTTAAGATTTTCTTTCTTTTTTTTAAAAAAAAACATCGACGGTTTTAAATTTTTTTTTTGATTGGGCATAATAGTCGTCGTTGTTTTAATTCTTTTGTTTAGTATCAACGGTTTTAAATAAAATTTGTTTTTGCAGTCGTCTTTTGGAAATACGTTTTTGTTAGCATGGATATTAATAGGCTTTCGAAAGAAGAACTCGTTTATGAGTTACGAGCGCGGGGATTGAAGGAAGGGTCTAAGGTGGATGAGATGAGGATGACCCTCAGGGCTAGTCGCATGTTGGAACGGACTGGTTCAATTTCTTCGGATAGTCCTCACTATCCATATTCATTTGAAGAGGATTCAAAAGCGGTTAGGGCGAAAATTTTAGAAATTAGGGATTTGCTTCCAAGTGTTTCGAAAAATCCGAAGTCGTCGGATTACCAGAAAGTGTTAACAAAAATCGAGTGGTCGTTAGGTAGGATCTCTAGGGCTAAGGCCGAATCTTCGGATGAGGTTAACGAGGTAGCGGACTTAAGGGGGGAAATTTTGCTTTTAATGGCTAAATTGTCCGAGGTTGAGGAGGTGATGGAACCTCCCAAAAATGTAAATAATAATAATAATCAATCTAACCAATCAACAATGTCGACAGCAGATTTGGATGCGCCAGCTGCGTCAGTCGGCCAACGAACGAGCTCTAGTGGGTTCCAAATACAGGGTGATACACCCCGTGACCGGAACCCCGAGCGACCATACAAGTGGAACGTGCAGTTCTCTGGTGAACGGTGTGGTTCATCAGTGAACTCTTTTATTGAAAGAATCGAGGAATTAAGGGAAGCTCGTGGTGTTTCGGAGGAAGCAATTTACAGGTCAGCGGTTAAGAAGTCCGCCGAGACATACAATCTCAGGAGGAGAGATACTCAATATCTCCCGAATGATCTGGTATGGCGAAGAAATTTTGTTTTGTCCGATGCTGCAAATTACTACGCGGCTAAATTGGCACCAAAGTTTGTGGGCCCTTTTAAAATCTCAAAAAGGTTATCTCCCTGGACTTATGTTCTGGAAGATGACAACGGCAAAGATCGTGGCACTTGGCACATAAAAGATCTGAAGCCATTTACGTCATTATCGGAAAACGAATAAATATTGGAAGTCCCTTTTTAAGTAATCTTGTTTGTATTATGAACAAACACCTTTTCAAGGAGGAAAGGGTGGGATTTGTTGCGTTATAATTGAACGCAACAAGTTCTTTTACTTTTTAATTTTTAATAAAAAAAACGATGCATCTTGCATCCACTTTTACACTTTTGTTTTGTTTATTTTATTCAATTTGACAAATGTCACAATTCCTTCTACACGAGGATGAGAGAGAGCGGGACGGCCATAGTCCTTCTGACCATGGTTCTCTCTGTCATTTTCGTGAGGAAAAATAATACCAAGTTTAGTTTCAGATTCCGATAGAAGGATGGTTTCCATGGAAGTGAAACCAAACCAGATGGACGGTCTGGTCGATACGTAAAGTTTCATGAGAAGTCACTCCAAAGGGAGAATGGCCTACGGCCCAACTTAAAGTTTTATGAAAATTGTAAACTTATATTTTTTAGTTAAATTCATTGTGTATATATTTAATTTCTTTTATTTACATTGATAATTTTGTTTGTTTAACGTTGATATTATTAATTATTTGTAAAACTCTAAACAAATTGTATGGACTGATGGACGGTTAAGTTTCGGGAAACTTAGTCGGGTTTAGTTAACAGATCCCAAATTGTAACTATTTTCTTTTTCTTTCCTTTCGCGCGGTTAGTAAGTCAAAGTTAAAGTTAAGGTAAAGTAAAGGAAAAGGTTTTTCTCAATTTTAAGTTTCTTAGTCTTGTTTCGATATCGAAGTAGAAAGTGGGGGTGGCTGAATGCAGCTCCTGGAATCGTCGTGACCTGGAAGTGAATCCAGCGGGCGGCGAATTCCAGGATGACTTGCATTTAGCTGTGAGAGGAAATGGCGAGTAAGCAGGATCGCGAGTATTTCATCACAAGTTGAGATCAACAAGCCGATCTCCGATTGGCTGTTGATGATGTGATTGAAATCCGCCACTCCATATTGGCTGAAAGCTAAAATGGCGGGAGACGAAATAGAAGAGACAGGACAGATCTTGGAATCTGGCCGTCAATTCTTGGCAAGCATTCATGGTGTTGAGACAAAAAGTTTTTGGGTGATATCAAACAAAGATTGTGAAAAAAATTGAGAAAAATTTTAAGAATCAGTAGTGTCGTGAACAAAAAAAAAAAGAAGGAAGGAAAAGAAAATTAAAAAAAAAAGGAAGGAAAGGAAGAAAAAAAAAAGAGGAGCAATTTGAGGATCATAGAGGAAAAACTGGAAAAGAAAAGATAAGTAGAAAATTTATTTTTGGTGTTAATTGGTTTAATTCTTTGTTTCAATCCCGAAATTTTATTTCTGGGGATTAAGACCTTAACGGTCCATTGTCCATACAGTTTTATTAAATGTTGAAAAGATCCTGAGTTTTAGTCCTACTCTTGTAAGGTTTCTCAGGCATTCTTAAATAAATAACTTTAATCAAAAAGGTATCCATTTTGTTCTTTTTATTTCTATAGTGGTTTTATTGTTGTGTTGGTGTTTCTTTTCGTGGTTCTTGTTAAAAGGTTTGCAATTTCCTTTTGTTGTACATTTCAGGAAAAAAATTGCTGGCGCCCTTTTACGCCCCTGTGGCAATTTTAATTAAAACAATATTTTTGATATCAAGTGATATCAAATCAATCAGCACGCAACTTAAATTAATCGACTCGTTGATTAAATTTATAATCGCTGAACCCACCCCATTCTGAGCTCGTCGTGGTGGCAGCACTTTATTTGCTGCCTGTTGCAATTTGCCTCTCGCTTCTTCGCCGCTGTCATTTGACAGATCGACACATTTCATTTCCGTGGTTAAATTTGCTTAAGTTGGTTTTGTTTTTGTTTGTTTTCTTAATTTCTTGTTTTTACTTTCGTTTAATTTGATTAAATAATTACCGCGAAAAAATTGCAACAATTCTTACATTTTGTTCATTCGTTTTTTGGCGCTTCTCGCATTTAGAACCTTCTCGATTTGTATCTCAATTATTTTATATTCATTAAAAGTGTTTCATATTAAAAAGTTAAGTGTTTCCTTTTCATTAGTCGTCATTATTCCTTGGATTATTATTCTAATCCCTTCAAAAATAACTAAAAACGATAGTAAGAATAATTAAGAATAATTTAAGTTATATTATAGAACTAAATTTGTCGAATATCGAACTAAATAATTTGCCAAATTTAGAAACCTATAGATATATGTATATCTGACAAATCAAAAATAGACGAAAAAACCAAAATGTCTCTAAAACTGATTCTTGAATATATAGAAAAACTTAATTATTTCGACGGACGAAGGGAAGGTCTCTACACGTTCATTAAGCTAGTATCACACTACCAGTGAATTCACTGACCACTGACAGGCAGTGACGTCACAAAAACTGACGTGGTTTTAACGCCAGTGAAGCAATTGCTTGTCAGTGGTCAGTTGAGCAAAAAAGGTTATCACACTTACTGGCCGGCCCGTGCCAGTGTGACACCTGATGCTAGTCAGTGAATTTTTTTCCGAGTCGGTCAGTGACGCCTAAAAAACTGACTATTACACTACACTGACACATGATTCACTGACACATAACACTGGCAAGTGGCGTCAGTGAAATTTACATGAAATTGGGTCAGTGAGCAGTTTTGCTATAACACTACACTGGCAGCACTGAATATCAACAGCCAGTGGCTGTCAGTTTCTTGTTTTTGTTTATATTATGTTGTCAGTGGTCTTGTGTGGACGCATAAATAAATTAAATCAAACAAAAAATGAATCTCTTTTTTAAACGGTGGAACACTGTGGCTGCTTTAAAAATGTTGAAAGAAGAATTGTTGGAGATGGCAGAAACTGCAACGATGGTTTATTTGGCGGGGTGTGTGTTGGAAAGCATCAGCGACGATGTTGACGACAGGAGAAATCGTCGACCGCGTAGTGTTTGGCAGAAGAAATGGTTGAAGCGCAGGAAAAGGAAGGGTTTTGTTTGGCGTGCTGAAGCATCAACCGCATCGATGCATGCACTGCAACCGATTGGAGGGTCATCAGACAACGCGAAAAAGATACAAGAGGAATTGATGCATTATTTCACAGGGGAAGGAGAACTCAATTGGCAATACTCTCGCGTCTAATTTAGTTCCAAAGCGGTGGTCGCTTTTCCACATACTCTATCAGACACGTCTCCTGCTCAAACATCCACTTATGATTAATAGCCCTCTCACGCTTAGCCAGCTTCTTGGCTTTAATCGATGCTCCGGAATCAGCCACGTTATTACCTCCACTCATTTTATCATCCAAAATATAAAAAAAAACTAAAAAATTTTTTTTTTAATTATTAAAACTCAACTTTTATTAAAAAAAAAAAACTCCTGCAGAAAACATGCAAATGTCAAAAAAACCTGCCAGTTCACTGACAGGATTTCAACACTGACAGCACATGAAATTTCATGGGTTGTCAGTGATGGGACACTGTCAGTGTACTGACGTTCTTGTCAAAAAAGTCTGCCAGTTGTCCCATGTGTCAGTGACTACTTATCACACTTGCCATTTTTCGTGTCAGTTACTGACGCAATTTCGGCTTGTCAGTGAACACGTCAGTGCACTGACATACTTCCCAAAACTGGCTATCACACTACGCGCAACCACACTGACGACTTTGTGACGTAATTTTTACGTCATAGCCTGTCAGTTGTCAGTGAATTCACTGGTAGTATGATGCTAGCTTTACGAATGTCGATGAAATCACACTTACTCTGAATAAATACGATAATCAATCGCAAACATTGTGTATAAACATTTTGAAATCCAAATTAATAGGAAAAGCGAAGCGTTGCGTCTTCTCATTCTCATTTGCAAACGTGGAAAGAAATTAAAGACCTTTCAATAGAAAATTTTGGAGGCTTCAGGTCTTCATTTCAGCTTTATGACAGGGGCGATTCCTCATAGTCAGCGGGTTTAGCGGCGCTAAACCAAGAATTTTAGAATTTATCTTATTTTGTAATATGAATATTATTTGGTAATTGAATTACTAACCAACTCAACAGTTCACCATTATGTTAAAAAATTCGGTTGTAGTTACATAACTTGCATCTTGCAATCAAAGTCAAAGTGACTTTTCTTCAAATAATTTTCATTTCATGCAATACAACTCTCATACAATACCAAATCTATCTTGAAACATTGGAAACTTGGGCATCGCAAAAGTTTGCGCTATCAAATTTCATACATTCTACTCATACAGATAAATACACACATTCAAATAAAAGCCTGTACAAATAAATAGAAGGGTTAGCGCAAAAAAAAGCGATAACCAGACGAAGTATGAAGGTACACATTAAAGACACACAACAGAGAGGAAGACCAGGCGCGACCAAGAGTTTGATGTCTTCTCTCTTTATACTTCGTATGGACTATGGAAGAAAGAACAACAACGAACATGATCGTCGAACACGGCAACTGTTCGGTATACTTTATACCATCATACCATATTCGTTTTTGAAAGCATAAGATTGTGCGATGTTATTTATTTATTATGAAAATGGGTTTTGCTAGCGAACTTGCTTGACTTGCTCTACGAGAATATAGCGAGCAACGCATGTTCGACGGTTAGCGCAGCTTTTAGCGATGATACTGATTTTTGATGCGGATATGTGAGGAAAAGGAAATGGTAATAGACGTTGGAGTTAAGGGGGATTATTTAAATGTTTTATAGGAAGTAGGTTTTGTTTGGAACCTTCTTTTAGGCGGAAAGGAAAGTGACTTAAGAAAGTGCATTTTAATATCTATTGTTTTGTGAGTTAAATATTAACAGTCTTATTTAAAAACGCTGTATAGAGCCTACATAAAGTTATGTAATCTCTATAATGCCTCTAAACGCAAAAATGCTATTTATAAAACTTATACAAGGTTGCATAGTCCCATAATAAGCTAAACGCGTTTTGAGGTTGAATAGAGCCTACATAAGGAAATTATTGTTATTATTATTTCGTAAATGTCATTTTGATTTCTCTCCTCTCTTTTTGAAATTAAAATAAAAACAATAATGCCCCTCCAGTTTAGCTCGTGAGCCGAAGAAACGAAGAATTTAAAAAAAAATATAGATTTTCGAAAGAGAATATCATAAAAATAATAGGAATTATTTTATTATTTATTAGAGGCTAGTCGTAAGGAATTATTTTATTTGATTTCCTTAGAACAGCTCAAATTAAAACAAGCATTTCTTTTAATGGAAAAGAAATTTTCAAAAAATAAAAACTAAGTTTATTCAAAAAAACAAATATTTAGTCAAAAAATCAGTTTGAAGTGTGATTTTTCAAAATGTTTATAAAGTCCATATATTTTTTCATTCAGAATTCGTTATTTTTATTAATTAAAAAAAATGAAAACTATAAGACTTTAAATTTAAAACTACCAGAGCGAAAAAAAAACTAAATAAGAGAACATTACGACTTATGCAGCTGCATTGGATCAATTTTAATTCTTTTGTAATCAAAAACAAAATAATAAAAATTGTATGAAGTTTAATTTTCAAATTGTATTCAATAAAAAAATCTATTTGTTTTCTGGAATTGTATAATTCTATGACCAGCTAAGAATAAGGTTTTAGGCTATGAGATAAGTCGTTGTAAATAGTCTTCTTTGTTTGTTTAAAAATAGATACTTTTTTTTCATGATCTTGGTCTAACAATAGAAACTTTTTTTTCGTAGGAATTAAAATGGAATCTCCAATACTTCTCAAGCAAAGACCATAATTGAAAAATTATTAGAGAAACCATTTTCAACAATATCGTTTTCGGAGAAGCTAATAATGGGCGCCCTACTGATTTGAAATAAACACACAAGTATATCAATCAATATTCTATAATATTACCAATAGCTATTTGGTAGCGAGAATAACAAGATAAATTATTTTGTTGATCTTGTTTGCTTTTTTCCGGTATCTTTTTCGCATGGAGTTCCTCGGATGTGGATAATATGAACACTCTAACCACATTTCAGAGAAAACACAAGCTAAGTGCCTCTCATTCGCAATATGTAATTAAATTAGCTACCTTTGGTCAGACTAGGAAAGACGAAACTTTAAGTGTCCAACATAACGTTCAAAAAAATCGTGCAGTGTTCAATCGTCAACATTTTTTAAAGTTTTTCAATTGCTATCCAAAATGATTTAATCAAAACTGTTGCTGACGTTTTAGGCGATCACATTTCTGATAGAATCCGACAGCCAGAGTTTATAGCTTTGTCTGACATTCATTTAAAGTCCCAATTATCTATTGTTATTACTTTAATAAAAAAAAATCATGAAACATTTGCTGCATTTATCGATGTAAGCTCAGGGCGGACTGCAGAAAATTCGAATAAAATTAATTTTTATTCTTGAAAACTTATCTTCAACTTCTAGGAGAAAGTAGCTAACCCTAAGATCATGAGCAGGAATCGCCACTGCTTTATGATGAACTAAGCCAAACACCTTACAAAGGCAACGTCATAACCTTTTACAATAACATACAGAAAAATCTCTGTTGAGAGGGATGTGTACATACCCTAAAAGAAAGTAGTTACTCCAACTCCAAATGAAAGAGGGAGCTATAATCTGTTCGTATGTGGCGACCATTGACATACTATACATGGACTGCTAGTAGCCAACTTCACGATGGTTCCACTTTTAACGGACAAAACACTAGCGCAAAGAGGGCTATGCGGAAAAATTGTGTAACATTTATGACACTTGACATTGGAGCTTCTTTCTTTTTTTTCTCACATGTTTGTGTATTTTGTGTTGTGATTTGTGAAAACAAGTTGAGTAGAGTGAATAAATACAATTAAAATAAAAAGAAAAGAAATAGTGATTTAAATAAGAAATAGTGATTTAAATAAGAAATAAAAATGAAAAAATTTTCAATTCTGGGATGCGGATGAAGGTGGTCAAGCAGTAAGGTGGGAATACATTGAAAAGCTTGTCCATTACCAAGGAGAATTAGGATTGCATTTGGCAAATAAAGTGAACAAGAAACATTTAAACTGGCACTCAAAAATAATGAATGTCAAACTTGCAACAGAAACGCTGAGTGAGAGCGCTGCAAACGCCTTTACTTTTCTGCCTGAAACAAACGTTGCAGGATTTGAAGGTTGTGAAGCGACCATCCAGTTTATCAAACCTTTTGACTGCTTGAATTCAAAAAGCAAATTTGGGTTTTCTTTTAAAAAAGGCATATCCGAAGAAAACAATATTGTCACATTTGAATTTTTCGAAAAAGCTATCAATTACATCTCAGGACTTAAAATTGGACAGAAAAAAATTATATTTAATAAAAATAAAACAGGTTTTATTGGTTTCATCATTGCTATGAAAAATATAAGAAACCTGTATGTAACTCAAGTAGAGGAGTTAAAAGAAGTTAATGACGATGATTTAGTCATTTTTGAAAATATAATTCCTTCGAATGATTTTACTTCCAACGAAATCATAGCCTATATATACATATACATAAGTGGATTTGTAGAATTCAAATTAAAAAAAATTGTTAAATGTGTTCAGTTTTGACTGCATTCAGAAAAAGTTAGTTCGAAATTAATATCATTACAAAACAAAGGGGTTTCTTACATATCCGCACAAGGATATTATAAAAATATGTAAAACTGTAAGAACTAATATATCTGTATTAGAAAAAGAAAAAAAACTAACAAATAAAAATGTCTATAGTGTAATAGTTTTAAGTACGCTTAGAAAAATGAGTTTATTAAAAAAGTTATCGAACAATTTTTAAAAGTAGGGGAAAGGCGCGAACAGTGAGACAATGCAAACAGTGAGAAAATTAATTTTTCTCTTTTGTGAAAGCATGCACGGACATGCCAGTATTGGTTATAACGTATATTTACCCCTCCATGTGTTTTAATTTTGTTGTGCACGACTTTCAGTTGCGCCTTACTGCTGGAACACAATGGTGTCGGAGTCGGAATCGGAACTGGAATATCTGTCAAGTATTCAATGTACGCAAATGCAAATGTACGAACACAACGCGACGGAACTGGAATCGGAGCCGCAGCCGGAGTCGGAAGAGTTCACCAACTTTTAACTTTGACGTACGACACTTTTGACGTCTATCATTTTTGGCACATCAAATTTGATTTCGTTGTTTGTGTTTCTGTAATTAATATTTTTCACTGCGGTTGTTAAAATAAATAAAAAAAAGTAAAAATAAAACAAATAAAAGTTAAAACAAAATGATGGATGAATCTGAAAAAATTATCCAAGCGGTCGCTGAAAGAGACGTCCTTTGGAATTTAGAGAATAGAAACTATAAAAACAATAAAATAAAAGCTAAGGAATGGGAAGCAATTGCCCAAGAGTTAAATATGCCAAGTGTGTTTTGTGTGATATTGTTTGTTTTAATTGTTATAATTTATTTTTTGTTTTTTTTTAGTGGAATTGATTAAAAAAAAGTGGAGAAGTCTGCGAGACAGCTACTCCAGAGCCATCTCCAAAAAACCTGTGTCTGGACAGGCAGCCGAATGCAATGATGAGGAAGTTGGCCAAACTCAAAAGTATCAAATCAATAATTTCAAAATTACAACAAAATCTATATCAAACGTCAAAAAGTCGTACGTATTGTGTGCGTACTTTCTGTTAACGTACGACAAGCTGTGACAGCTATTCCCACTCCGGCTCCGGCTGCGGCTCCGATTTTTTCATTGTGTTCCAGCAGTTAACCTCCACCGGGTAAACATAAAAAAAAATACATCGAAGTATTTTTCGGAGTGTGTTTAATTTAAGCATAGCAACACGAAATAATCAGGTAAATTCACAAATTTTTTTTTACATATGACGTATTTATGATAATAATACAAAAAAATCTTAGAATTCCTTGTCATTATTCTAATTTTTGTTTTTTTTTTTATGAAATGACAAAGAGTGAACAGTGAGACATTTACAAAAAACAAACAGTGAGACATGTCTCACTGTTTGCACTTACATACCTCATAAATACTATAAATAAAATTATTCAATGGCAATCCTGCGGTGGACCTTCCAACTGGCTTCGCACTTAATAATTATCAACTGCTCGTCACACGTTAAGTTTTGAAGCACTCGCAGATCTGCCTATTCGAAGGGTTTTCTATATTTCCCCTCTATATTAGGAATGCAAAATCATTCCAAACTGGCTAAGCACAAAAAGGAATGAAAACACATTCCATGTTCTTCTTCATCTCTATTATAAGATACCAAAAAGGATGCAATACTTTTGCCAACTAAACCGGTTTTGCGCCAAAAAGAATTTCAAGTCTCTTCATCTCTATAACACAATACCAATAGAGATGCAAGACTATTTCCAACTAAACCAGATACGCACAAAAAGGAATGTAAATACATTCCTCGATGTTCGAACCCCTCTCTAACATACCTACATATATTGTAAACCGGTTTTACTTACACGGCAACTGATTTTTGTTGTTTTTTTTCTCCTTAACAGGTTTTGTTGTTGCTACAAAATAAATCAAATATGTCGATGGAGCGTTATTCCTTTGGGAAAACTCCAAGCAATGCAATGAAAAAAGCGGTGGATATGGTGGTAAGAGGGAGTTTCATTGCGAAAAGCTGCTAAAAATAATGGTGTGGCATTCCAAACTCTTTCGCGGTATGTGAAAGTTTTCAAAGAATCTCCTTCTGCAAGATAATACCCGAACTACGCAGTAAATGCCGTGATTAGTAAGGAAGAAGAACAATCTCTAGAGGCCTATATAAAAAAACTGCTCCACTATGTTTTACGCGTTTGGCTTATCAGACGGCAGTTGCTAATTCTAAAAAATGCCAGAATTTTGGATAAAAAACAAGAAAGCGAGCACTGACTGGCTCAAGCGCTTCCGTAAAAGAAATCCTTCACTTGCCCTTCGCACTCCAGGGGCATGCAGCCTATCTCGGGAAACTTCGTTTAATAGGCACAATGTTAACAAGTTTTATGACAACTTATTTGACGTCCTGTCACGATCTTCAAACGGATTTTCTTCAGGAACTCGTATTTATAACCTCGACGAAACCGGGGGGGTAACAACGGTCCAGATTCTTGCACAAATAGGTATGAAACAAGTTAGTAAAGTAACCAGCGCTGAAAAAGGAACGTTAGTCACCTTTTGTTGCGTTGTAAGTGCAACTGGCCAATACATCCCTCCAGTAATGATTTTTCCCAGACTGCATTTTAAAGACCATATGCTGCACCTGCAGGTACACTTGGTTTGGCAAATCCATCCGGATGGATGAACTCGACATGTTTTTTCACATTTTGTGAAATTTACATCTTGTTCCAAAGAAAATCCTACCTTGTTGTTGATGGACAATCACGAAAGCAACAATTCGGAATATTATAAATTTATATAATATCTAAAATTCCAACTAGGTCACAATTAGTTGTTGAATATTTTCAAGTGAGTCAATAAATATTACCAAATACGTAGAATCGATTGTGTAATTACACTGGTCAACACTGTTTTTGTCTTGTCACACGAACTTTGTGATGATTTTTATTTATGTTGATGTACCCTCATTCAAAAATAAATCATTATTTTGTATCAGTCACATCCAGTTTTTTTGTGACAGCTACATATTCATTTCTGACCTCATTTACGTGTTTTTATTTGTGCTTGGTTACACTAGCGCAAAAAAGAATGGCTGAGTTCCAAAATGTAAAATAAAAGTTTTGATGCGGCAGTAAAACCCTATTCATACGCATCAGCTACACAAACCTGCTACTTTGTAAGCATTTAACTGTATATAAGTTTGGCAGTTTGCTTAGTCCCGGTCTACATTGAACGATTTTTCCAGTGCCGACAAAAATTTGTTGTTGTAATTGTGTGCGATTGAGAGGTACAGAAGACATGTTGTACCTCTCAATCGCACACGAAAATTTTTGTCGGCACTGGAAAAATGATTCTTTAATGAACCCTGACGACATACTTTTACCACCATTGCATATTAAGCTTGGCCTGATGAAAAATTTTGTAAAAGCTATGCCTAAAGATGGCAGTGGATTCTTATACCTGAAAGAAAAATTCCCTAAACTCAGCGAGGCAAAAATTAAAGAGGGAACTAATGAAGGTTACAAACTTTGAAGGAAAGCTGAATGATCAGGAAAAAGTCGCCTGGAAATGTTTTATGAATGTTGTCCGAAATTTTCTAGGAAACCATAAAGCGGAAAATTACAACGACTTAATCAGTGAGCTTTTAATTTCATACAAAGCTTTGGGATGTAATATGTCTTTAAAAATATATATGCTGTACTCTCATCTGGATGTTTGTCCCAAAAATTTGGGTGCTGTGAGCGATGAACAAGGCGAGAGGTTTCATCAGGACATTTCCTTCATAGAAAAGCGCTATCAAGGGAAATGGAGTCCAGGAATGCTAGCAGATTACTGCGGGGGAATTAAAAAGGACCTACCAGAAGCCAAACATTCACGCAAATCATAAATATTTATTTTACATTAAGAAATATTTTTTTATATGTTACTGATTTTTGAACTTTTCATAAAAATATAAATCTTGATGTCACAAAGTAACCTGATGTGTCAATTTTTTTCTGTTAATACATTATTGTTTGGTGGCCATAGTGCATTCAAAATCTGGTATAAGTTTTCGTGTGACAAAAAAAAAAATTTTAATTTTGTTGACCAGTGTTATCGGTTGGTGGATGATGGTTGGAAAAATGCGTGTGTATTGAGAAAAAATTGGTTAAAGAAAAAGTATAAAAAGACAGGAATAGTTTAAGAAAGTCACAGAAAGATTCTAAACTAAAAACTAACAAGGTCGCAGCCTAGCTAAAGACAGCGGGCCTTCGTTCTTTGAAGAAAAATAAAAATAAAATTAAAAACTTAAACAAATATAAAAAAAAAATAGAGAATCTTTTATTAATCTAATCTTTCTGTCCGTATTCTCACTCTTCTAGCATCATAACGCGAAAACGGTTGAGAACGTATTACAGTTACTTTAAGGTAAAATTTGCCTCAAAATATACTCAAAGTTTGGTTAAGATTGCTTGAAAACATTAAGAGATATACTACTTTAAAAGAAAAGTGTCTCACTGTTCGCACCTTTCCTTTAGCATTTTGTTGCAAAAAAGAACAATATTGAGTGCCACCAGAATCTAGTCCGCAGTAAACTGACAAAAATTGTGCAATTTATGGGCCAGTAATTATTTTTATTTATTATTTATTTTGTTTTAGCTAAACTAAAAGCCCAACCCTAAACAAATCCTATTTTATTTTAGCTAAACTAAAGGCCTAACCTTTAAAAAACACTATTTTGTTTTAAGCTAAGCTAAAAGCCCAACCCTAAAAAATTCCTATTTAGTTATTAGGTCAAGGGTTGAAGATAGGGGTGGGGTATGTTCTAGGAAAAGTTGCGCCTATTGGTATGGTAAAAAGCCAGATTTATTGCTACTTCGCGTTTTTGGGTCGATTTGTTACAACTATGTGCCAACAGAAAACCGTACGAAGTTGAATGCAAAATCACATAAATGTTACATGCTTGGATATGGTTCGTCTTCACAGATGTATCGTCTTTGGGACATCGAAAGTGACAAGCTTGTCATGGGTCGTTATGTGACGTTCAACGAAAAATCAATTTTTGATCGTCTGATTGATGATTGATGGAAAATTTGAACAAAAAATCCACGGGCAAATTTGGAAAGCATCGGTAACATCGAGCGAGATAATATCCACGATGCTAGGTTGAATGTCATCGGTAACATCAATGACAATGTCCACAGTTCTTCAAATAGTGCTGGTAACAACAATGAGTTGCGTCGCAGTGTTTAGCTTCGGAACTCTCAAAAGGAAGTTCTTTTGCTCAGTTAGTAAAATTATTTCACATGCATTTACAACTTCAGACATAATGTCGGTATGGCAGTCGGTGAAATGTGCTGAATCGCCGATTTTGCATTTCTGGCAATGCCGCAATCCATCGGAAACGCACGCCATGTTCGTCAGCACTTTTGCAAGCACAACGGCGACAGCGAAAATGCGTTCTTTTCTTTCTCAACTACTGAAGCCGACACACGTATCCCAAATCATAGTTAAGTGGTGATCACATTATTTCATTCGACTCATAGGAAAACACAAATTAAAGGTAAGATCTGATAAAAAGTGAATGAAACTCCGTAGTTCGTTAACTCGAACTCCTCCTTTCCTGAGGAAATCCCTCGTCGTGGTTCTCACAAATTTCCCTAACGGAGAAAAAAAAGGAGCGATCTGATTCATCGCCCTTGTTTTTTTTTACAGAATTAAATATCCTCCTGAGGACGAGAACAGCTCTCAAGAACGGATAAAGAAGTAGACAAATTCATCCTGTTGCTATCCTTAGCACGAATCCCTTTTCTCGCTGGCTACGTATTGCACCAGTTGAGTATACCAAAGGAGTCTGAGATTAACCCCACTCCCAACGTCAGGCTGCTACGCCATAGAATTCCTACTCTGCAAAACTCATTCTACACTCAGGTAAAAGCCATATTATTATTTTATTATTTGGGCGTGTCCTCATAAAATCGGCGCATCAGGAAGGCAGAGTGGAATCGGTCCCACTAAAAGAAGAGGACGCGACTCATAGGAAAACACAAATTAAAGGTAAAAACTGATAAAAAGTGAATGAAACTCCGTAGTTCGTTAACTCGAACTCCTCCTTTCCCGAGGAAATCCCTCGTCGTGGTTCTCACAAATTTCCCTAACGGAGAAAAAAAAAGGAGCGATCTGATTCATCGCCCTTGTTTTTTTTTACAGAATTAAATATCCTCCTGAGGACGAGAACAACTCTCAAGAACGGATAAAGAAGTAGACAAATTCATCCTGTTGCTATCCTTAGCACGAATCCCTTTTCTCGCTGGCTACGTATTGCACCAGTTGAGTATACCAAAGGAGTCTGAGATTAACCCCACTCCCAGCGTCAGGCTGCTACGCCATAGAATTCCTACTCTGCAAAACTCATTCTACACTCAGGTAAAAGCCATATTATTATTTTATTATTTGGGCGTGTCCTCATAAAATCGGCGCATCAGGAAGGCAGAGTGGAATCGGTCCCACTAAAAGAAGAGGACGCGGAGGAGGTTAGGCATCCGAAATTCCGTCTCCAACCTCTAAGTCCGGAGCAATTATAACCGGACGAGAACAACAGTACGCAGTCGCTCTACCGTATTCAGAAGCCCTAGTCCATCGAGCCACAAGCGGTTGTATCCTGCCAACATCGGCTCACAACCGCCAGTGTATCCAGTGATCAGTGTATATAGTTTATCATTATACTTTGTTAAATTTTCTTTTTTTTTTGGTTTGGCACTCATTTTGATTTGGCACTTAGTTAATTATTTTTTGTTGTGTATCTTTTTATTTGTTTTGTCACTAAGTTTTTTTTTAATTATATTGTCCTCAGACAAGGATTAAAGTCCGAATTCAAGGAAAATCGTAATTTAAAGCTCATATGACTTAATTCCTTCGAAGTGAGAAATTGATTCGCGATTGGCTCCCGCTGAGCAACGTATGTATGTATGTAGGTACTTCCGATCCTGTACACAGTCGATTCCATCAAGGATCCCAACGATAGTTCGTCTCGCGAGTTATTTTTCCTTTTTTTTGGTGTAAAGATATACAAAAGTCATTGAACGTGTCCTTTAAGGTACCTAGTACCAAGTTTCGATCATCGTAAATTATTTTTTTTTTATTATCATCGACTGCCTTTATCGGCAAAGCTACCCGATCCCACTTTTGGTCGCGTTATCTCGTAAATCGCACGAAAGATCGTCGGATGAATTCACTACGCCAACCCTGTTTGAGATCTAATCAAATATACAAGACATTTCCGAAACCTTATTTGTTTGTAAATGTGTTTGTCCTTAATTACTAATCAATTCCTTTAGCCTACCAGGAGTGCACTGCTGCGACGGTATACGGGATTGATTCCGAGCCTGAATCACCCTTTTTTAACAAATTGTTAATTTTATTTTTTAATATTGATTTAATTTACCTTTTTAAATACTTTTTAGACATACATATTATATATATATATATTTGGATTTAAATGCATGTTGTAGTATATTTGGTCCCTTGAACAAACGGTTACTATGGGTATGTCCGAAATCGCATACGCGGATTTAAGCAAAGATTGTTTCACTGACTCTTTCCTAGATCGTACATCCATTTGTTTCTTTTTCAATTATTTTTTTTATTGTTTCACTTATTTTTGTTTAACAATTTCCGGTTCTACCTTTTTTCTTTTTTTTTTTACCACTCACTAAGGATAGTAAGGAATACAGTACATATTGGAGTTTAGAAGTTGATTTCAAATTTATTTATTTTTTTGAATTAAGTATATACTTGTTTGCGATTTCCTTCATATTTGCATTGAAGCTTAAAGTTTAGATAATAGAAGTTCAATAGATCATAAGACTCTAATTGTTAGGTTAAGGTTAATCGAATAAAAGATCAGCTATGTGTAAACGGATGTGTAAGTTTTTATCTTTTCTGAAGAGAAACAAGATGGCTAATTGAGTTAGCTCTACTGCAGGGGATGGAAAACACCCCCCAGCGGGCAAGGTGAAGAAATATGGCAACTACACGATGAAGCAGGTGAGAAGTTAGTAAGTAGTTTTGAGTTTTTTTTGCTGTTTAGGGGTTTTTGAAAGTGATACTAACGGTCCGCGAAGAACATTGGTTCGAAGGGGTTGGCTACGAAATCCCGCAGCACGAAATCTCGCGTCACGAAATCCCGCGTAACGAAATCCCGCAAAACGAAATCCCGCAGAACAGAATCCCGCGTAACAAAATCCCGCGTAACGAAATCCCGCCGTTTCGCTCCGTTTTTAAATTTTTTCGACACCGCTGTTTTCATAGGAAAGGAGACACTCTTCGATGAGAATCATAGATCATTTTTAGATTGTTTGGAAGACAGCACTGTATTGGTTTTGGCGAATCAAATCGCGAGAAGGAAAAAAAACTGTCGTTTCAAAATTGTACTTAAGCAGGAATATTTCTGGAAATTATTTAGTAGACAGCGGGATTCTATGGAAGGTGGTTGGTCGGACACGAATGCTCTTATTACAGGTAGGTATGGAGTGAGTTGTGATTGGTTGGTTTATGATAAGTAAAGGTAAAGCATTGCTTGGGATGTTCTCAGCATTCAGGAATAGCAAGATTCCTTGGATGCGTAAAGGACATCTTAAGCATGCCTAGGGATTGGGTTAAGGACACTTAAAATGGTGTTTAAGCGTTTTAGAGTTCCGTGGGGTGGAATTATCTTTATCGCTTGGATATCATTTTAAGCGTTTTGTGGGGTTTGGGGTTGAGAACGCTTAAAATGGTGTTTAAGCGTTTTGGAATTCCGTGGGACGGAATTCTCTTTTTCGCTTGAATATCATTATAAGCGCTTTGTGGCGATTGGGTTTGGGGTTGAGAACGCTTAAAATGGTGTTTAAGCGTTTAAGAACTTTCATAGATCAAATTTTCTTTTTCGCTAGGTTTTGAGGATGAAAACGCTTAAAATTTCGTTTAAGCGTTTAAGAACTTCAGAAATTGAGTGTTAAAATGTCCTTTTTAGGACTAAAAAAAAATTGTAAAGAGTGAAACTAATTTCAAAAAGAGATCTTCATAGAATGCTTCGGTAAATTCCATTATTTTTTCTTTCCTTTGACATTTTTGTTCTAAGTTGAATAGTTTCCCTATAGAGAAATTCTAAGGACCAAACCAAATGGATAGAGTATATTATTTCATTTAAAATTAGTCAGTGCAATATTTTTATTTGAAACCAAAATATTTTTCGTCCTTTAATGCATATTCCAGGTTAATAATCAATAGTTTCGAAATTTTTCTAATTTTTGATTTTTGATACGCAGAAAATTGTCAAAATTTCATTAAACATTTTTTTTGTCAATTATTTGCGCGTTGTAGTAATTAAAATGTCAAATTTCAAAAGTGATAGTCCTTTCTTCATGGTTCGGACATTTTGGTTCTCATTTACATACACTAATCAATAATTCAACGTAATCCTTTTTAAATATCAGTGAAAAGACAGTGACAACGGTGAAATTAGTGAAAACAGTGACATTTGTTTAGTTATTTTCTACGTGAAAATCGTCAAAAAATGGATTTCGGAAATGCCCAGGTATGTAGAGTTAATATGTGATTGTGTCTTATGTTTCCAATTGTGAAATTTTGTGAACCTTAGTGCAAAAATGTCGAATAGTGCTTAATTAAAAAGTCAAAATGTATATTAAATCTGTGTGTTTTTAAAAAGTGAAATATTCTGACAAAAAAACCTTAAAAATTAAATTTAAAAGTGATGACCGTCTTTAAGTGTTAGAATATAATAATTTTGTGTTGCATACGCGTTGTTATTAATTCATATAAAACTGAATGATTCACAAAATTTCACAAGTGGATGTATATTTGTTAAGTTTTTATCTTTAACTTTTTTAAAAATTTGTGTTAAAGTCAATATTTTCTTTTGCTTTTAGGTTGTACACTCCAATAAAGGAGGAAGAAAAATAGAAAAAGATGGTTACCTCTTCCACTTGGAGAAAAAAAGAGGAGAAAAAAGCTTCTGGTGCTGTGCTGAAAGGAAGTCTTTGCGATGCACTGCAAGACTTCACACAGTCGATGTTGGTGACGTGGTGGTGGTTTCCAACAAGGTGAACGACCATACCCATGCTCCTATGGCTTTCCAAAAGGAAGTCCATAAGGCCAACCACCAAATTAAGCTGAAAGCCAAAGAGGCACTGCCCCCAAGCGTGATAATCAGGGACTCAATCACAATGGTCGAGCCCGCTTGTCAACCATACCTTCCCTCAAAGGCAGCTCAAAAGATGAGGATTCATCGAGTCCGAGAAAGCCTGATTAAAGAGCCCACTACGCTGGAGGAAATTTGCATTCCCGAGCACATCAAATATACCGATTGTTGAAATCATAAAACCAATAATTAAGTCAATCATCTATTTATTTAAAGTCAAAACGCACTCTAATTGTATTACACACAAAACGCATCCAACTGCTGTTAACCGAACGCACCCTAATTTCTCATTTCTCAGTTGGCAGACGTGGGTTTTTACTTCAATGATTCAACCGCTCTTTTTTCTTACTTTCTCGCTTACTCTCGATTGTTCTTCGTGTATTAAAAAATTTCATTACTTTTTGTGCATGCAACGAAGCAACAGCAAAAATCTTAAACCTAAATCAAACGTATAAACTAGTGTCCCACAAGCTAATTAACCTAAAACTTACAAACTAGTGTAATGGAATAAAACTTATAAACTAGTGTAGTTAAGCTAAAAGTAAAAATAAAACCAACAAAACCAAAACTTTTTCTACGGTGTTCTTATTTGTTAATCGGCACCATATATTTCATCATCCATCCTGCGCCATATTTTTTTTTTTTTGCGCAAACCAACACCGATGGTGAACTCTTTGTGCTTTCCGAGGACTCATACCCGGGCGGCAAAAACATTTTGTTGGGCACAAGGCAAACTATCCAGCTTTTGTCGGAGGCAAAATGCTGGCTGGTGGATGGTACATTTGCAGTGGTGCCAACAATAATGGGACGATTGTTTTCCGTCCATGGTCATATTGATGGAATTGTTGTCCCCCTTGTATATTGCATAATGAGCCGGAAGTCGAAGGAGGCGTATGAAGAGTTTTGGCTCCAATTCCTCAAATGCGCATGCGAGTTCAATATCCCGCTTAATCCAGAAAGGATAATTTCGGACTTCGAAATGGTCATCAAACATTCTTTCCGAACACCCAGACCAACGGGTGTCTATTTCATTTTGAACAGATAATTTGGCGGAAAGTCCGAAATTTGGGCTTTCAAGTGAAGTATGGGCGAAATGAAAATTTCGCAATGGAAATTAGGATGATAAAAGCACTGGCTTTTGTGCCCCCAGGCGAGGTTCTTGCCTATTTTGAGGCAGCAAACGGGGCCTTGGAATTTGCCGAAAGCAAGACGCTGCTGGCGAAGTGGTTCAAAAGGAACTACTTGGGGAGCTCCTCATCGAGACCACGGTACAGTCCGGACTTTTGGACAACGGGTGCTGCTGCTAGTGAAACTAGTTTTCCTAGAACCCAAAACAGTGTCGAGGCATGGCATAGACGGCTTAAGGTCGTAGTAAGCCAAAGACATGCAGGCCTCTACAAGCTGATTGGGGACCTCTCAAAAGAATGCATTGTTGCAAAACTGTCAGTTGAGAGAGTTCGGCGGGGAGAAGAGCTACCAACAACCAAGGCAATAAGGAGAAATAAAAAGCTGCAGAGGGTGTTGAGCAGGAGGAAATCGGGCGACAAAGTCCAGTATTTAAGAAATGTTGCTCACAATCTTAGTCTGGCATAGAAGGTAGCTGTTATATTATATTATATATATATATAAGAAGTATGTTATGTAACCAATAAAGCTCTCCTTGTTATAATGCTAAAGCTCTGAATAAAGTCAGTCTTATAATAGAACTCAAACGTGTCACTTATTTCTATTGTCGGTCACAACAGTTTGGCGACGAGGATAAAAAAATTATTATTCAAAGAATTACCTTCTACAGTGTTTTTAAAACTTAAAATTAGAAACAAAATAAAAATTAAATACTAAAAAATGGCTCAAGTGGTCAATCATGTTCAAGCCAGTTTTCACATCGAACATTTCGATAAAGAAAAAGGAAAATGGAACCGCTGGGTTGAACGTTTGGAAGGAGCATTCGACATTTTTAATGTAGAAGCTGAACAAAAAAAAAACTTCCTGCTTCATTATATGGGCCAGGAGTCTTATGATGTGCTCAGCGATAAACTATCACCCTCAAAACCAAAAGACAAGGATTATGCTGAGATCGTAGAACTATTGGAGAAACATTACAATCCTGAACCATTGGAAATCGTAGAAAACTTCAAGTTCCATCATAGAAAGCAGCAAGAAGGCGAAGATGTTTCCCAATATCTGGTTAATTTAAGGCGATTGGCCGCAACATGCAATTTCGGGACGTATTTAGAAACAGCCTTGAGGAACCAATTCGTTTTTGGCTTACGAAGCAAACACGTGCAGAATCGGTGCTTGGAGAAAAAATCCCTCACTCTAGAACTAGCCTTGGATATTGCAAAGGGCATAGAGCTTTCGGAAGCTGGAGGAGCTATGATCGGAAAAGGCGAGAAAGAGACGGCATCGGTGTACAAGCTTGAAACGGCACACTCATCAGCGGTAAAACATTCAAATGTGCTTTTAAATCCATCAAAAGGTAATTACCGCAACAACAGATTTAATTACAATAAACGGCAGAATATGCAGTGCAGCAGATGTGGCGGTACACATGCTGAAGTAGACTGTTTATATAAAGAAACAATTTGTTCATTTTGTTCCAAAAAAGGGCATTTACGAAAATTTTGTTTTAAACTAAGAAATCTAAATAAAAATAAAACTAATTTTGTTAAAGAAATAGACGATAGTGATGTGGAAAGTATTTTCAAATTAGATTTAATTAAAAATGAAAATGATGAATTTTTTGCAGAAATTTGTGCTGAAGGCAATAAGATTAATTTTGTTGTAGACTCAGGAAGTCGATTAACCATAATAAGCAAAAAAGACTTTACAAAATACTTTCCACTAAAAAAAATTGATACATCACATAAAATTAATCTAAGAAGTTACAGTGGAGAGAAAGTACCTATTGAAGGTTTTTCTCATGTAAAAGTATCATATAAAAATGCTGTCAAAATGTTAAAATTGTATATTACAAATATGAATAGAATTCCATTGTTAGGAAGACAGTGGATTAGAGAATTAAATATTAATTTAAATGAGTTAGCTGGAATTGATTTAAATAAATTATATGAATTAAATTTTATAAATAATAGTATGCATGCAACAAATTTAATAATTAAACTAAAAGATTCATATCCAAATGTTTTTTCACATGAAGTAGGTAAAATCCCTAATTTTCAAGCTAAGCTTAAATTAAAAAAAGGTACACAACCAGTATTCATAAGGCATAGGCCTGTCCCTTTCGCTATACGCGAAGAGGTAGAAAAAGAGATAAATAGAATGGTTAATGAAGGAATATTAGAAAAAGTAAATCATAGCAATTGGGCGACACCGGTTGTCCCCATTCGAAAGAGTAACAATAAAATTCGTCTCTGTGGAGACTTTAAGGTTACAGTGAACAAAAACATGTTGGTTGATGAGCATCCTCTTCCCACCATCGAAGAGCTTTTTGCTTCAATGAGCGGTGGTATAAAATTTAGTAAGTTAGATCTAACAAGGGCTTATTTGCAATTGGAGGTTGACCCTGAATGTAGGGAATTTTTAACTCTGAGTACCCACAGAGGTCTTTATAGACCAACTCGTCTTATGTACGGTGTGGCATCAGCGCCCGCTATTTTTCAACGCTTCATGGAAAATTTATTGCATGATATTCCAGGTGTCAGTGTATTTATCGATGATATTAAAATAACCGGGCCAGATAATACAACCCATTTAAAGCGATTGCATGAAGTGATGCGTCGATTAAGTGAAAATAATATGCGCATTAACTTAGAAAAATGCGAGTTTTTTCAAAATAGAATCGAGTACTGTGGTTTTGCTATAGATAAAGATGGCATTCATAAAACGAGAAGCAAGATAGATGCTATAGAAAATATGAAACCGCCACAGAATAAAGATCAGGTTAAAGCTTATGTTGGTTTAATTAATTATTATGGACGATTTTTCAAGAACCTTAGTACCATCTTATACCCAATTAATAATTTGTTAAAAGAGAAAGTAAAATTTACCTGGGACAGTAAATGCCAATTAGCTTTTAATAGAATTAAATGTGAAATGCACTCTACAAAATTTCTTATACATTACAATCCCAAGTTAAAGCTTATTTTGGCAACAGATGCGTCCCCATATGGTGTAGGGGCGGTGTTAAGCCATGCACTAGAAGATGGTACAGAAAGGCCAATTATGTACGCGTCACAAACTTTAAATGCCACCCAACAACGTTATAGTCAAATTGACCGGGAGGCATATGCAATTATATTCGGCATTAAAAAGTTTTATCAATATGTATATGGGCGTAAATTTATTTTGATGACGGACAATAAACCCATATCTCAAATTTTTTCACCACAAAAAGGGATTCCAGCTCTTTCTGCTTCTAGAATGCAGCATTATGCGGCTTATTTGCAAGCATTTGACTACGAAATCGTTTTTCGTAAAACAACTGACCACTGCAACGCAGACGGAATGTCAAGGTTGCCAATAAAAAATATTGCAGAGCACGCAATAGATGAGGTAGATGTTTTAGAAATTAGGCAAATAACTACGCTTCCCTTAACCGTTAAAGAACTAGGAAAAGAAACTGTTAATGACAAAACTACGAGTATTTTACTTCAAGGGCTTAGAACTGGGCGAACAGTGGAATCAAAATTTAGATTCGGTATTGCCCAGGAAGAATTCACATTGCAGCAAGACTGTGTTATGAGAGGATTACGTGTTTATATACCACCAAGTCTAAGAAAACGAGTATTGAATGAGCTACATGCAACACATTTTGGGGCTACTCGCACCAAATCATTAGCTCGGAGCTATTGCTGGTGGGAAAAAATTGATAGCGATATAGAGGAAATGATACAGAATTGCGTTGAATGTCAGATGGTTAGATCTAACCCAATAAAATACCCGTTTCACTCATGGGAAACACCTAGTTCTCCCTGGCAACGTGTTCACGTGGATTTTGCTGGACCATTTTTTGGTAAATATTTTTTTATATTAGTCGATGCGTATACCAAATGGCCGGAAGTGTATGTTATCCCAAATATAACTACGGACTCCACAATTAAAACGTGTAGAGATATTTTTAGCCGTTTTGGAATGCCTTCGGTCTTGGTAAGCGATCATGGTTCTCAGTTTACCAATTTTCAATTTCAAAATTTTCTTAAAAATAATGGAATTATTCATAAAATGGGGGCTCCTTACCATCCAGCCACAAATGGCCAGGCTGAAAGGTATGTCCAAACTATTAAACAGAAATTAAAAGGCCTTAAGGAAAAGAGCACCACAGATTTTCAAAAAGAATTATGTAATATCCTATTGGATTATAGGAAGATGGTGCACCCTTCTACCGGGAAGTCACCCGCGATGATGATGCTTGGACGGGACATTAAATCAAGGCTTGACTTAATGTTACCGAAGACTGTCAGTGCGGTAGGTAAAATGCATACGCAACCAGGTGAACGTCTCTTAAAAACCGGAGATAGAGTAGCGGTACGAGAGTACTTAAATAGACGTATAAAATGGCATTTCGGTGTAGTCAAAGAAAAAATTGGAGCCCTGCATTATAATATATTATTAGATGATCATCGTGAATGGAAACGACATATAGATCAAATAAGAAAAGTAGGTTCTTCACTTGACCAAGAAAAGAAATATGCTCACAAATACGAAAACCCTCATTTCGATAGTATTAAAGATAATGAAAACTGCCATTTTGAAAAAGATAAATCCACTTTCAATGAACAACCTCTACTTTCGAATACTGGTTTAGAGCCAAAAATCAATAATGATAAAGTTGATATTTGTAGTGATGGTAATCGTTCACCATCCATAAAAGAACCTGAAATTAATAACGAAATTGAGACACAACGATATGAATCTAACAATTGTAACGAAAATAATGTTATTCTAAGAAGATCATCTCGCCAGACAAAAAAACCAGATAGATTAGGTTATGAATAACATGTTATCTTAAAATATTAAATAAAATATGAAATACCGAAACTGATTTGTTAACAAACAAATGAATTGATATTTATTAATAAGTATAGTATATATATGTATATTAAATATTATTATTATTACTTATTTTTCTTCATTTAGTGGCGAAGAGATGTATTATGTAAATGAATTTTGAATTATATTTTGTTTCTTTTTCTTTTGTTTTTCGAATTTTATATTTAGTGGCGAAGAGATGTTATATTATATTATATATATATATAAGAAGTATGTTATGTAACCAATAAAGCTCTCCTTGTTATAATGCTAAAGCTCTGAATAAAGTCAGTCTTATAATAGAACTCAAACGTGTCACTTATTTCTATTGTCGGTCACAACAGTAGCTGGCCTTCCAAATGAACGTGAACCAATCCGTCCTTTTCAGGTAGACCAAATATTTATGAAGAGATAAATTAACATTAAAATTTTCTCCACTAGCATTATTAACCGAAAAAAAAACTTTTTTTAATAAAGCTTAGAGTGTGTAACCTCGTCAGGGTATGTAAAGTCGCCAGACAGGCGCCTATATCAACAACTTATTTCAATAGAAGCACAAAAGTAATTGACTGTAATCCTATATGATTGCTATCGCAAAATTTCCTGCCTCACTCTCAATTATGACAATCAACACGAACGAAGGAGGCGTATCCAAAACTAATTGAAAAAACAGCCATGCATCCTTTGAATATAGTATAAAAGTAGTGCTCATTTCGCATTATTTTCAGTTCTTTTCTTCTTTGAACTCCGTGAGGTAAACACCTCACCAGAGATATGGGGACTTGATGTTCAACCAGCGCTCTATTTAGAGTGGCGACAGCGCTCGAAGTGCTTTTTGGCGTTTTGGTTGATTCGATATGTGAATCTTCCTTTACGCTCAAAAAGCAATTTAAGCGTGTTGAGTTCGCTGCCCATTAATAGGCGTTTTTCTTTTTAAGCGTTTTAGAACGTTCATTATGGGAATGTTCTTAATCGCTTGAAAATTGATGCTAGACATTTACTAGCTTAAAACGCTGTTTAAGCGTTTTAAAAGTTCTTTTTAGAGCTACAAAAAATATTCAAAGAGATGAAAACAAGATTTCTAGCTTTTGGAGCGTTTTTTTCCAAAAAAAAATCGGTTTTAGCTTAAATACGACTCTAAGCGTGCTAAAAATAAATTTTTTCCATATAAAATATTCAAAGAGATAAAAGCAATATTTCTAGCTTTTGGAGCTGTACGAATGTACAAGAAACACATATTTTATTATAATAATTTAAACAAACATAACTTGGAGTTTTTAAACAATACGTTCCACATTCCACAATCTTAAAAGTAAAAGAGAATGTAAAAAATGACTTTGAAATTTAACTAAAGGACATTACATATTAATAAAGATTCGATTAACAAAGAGGTTGTGTTATTTTTCTTACTTTTTATTCTTTGTTGGAACTATATACATATATATATATATACATATTAATTTTCAATTCAATTCCAAAAATTATTAATTATATCTGGAATCATTGGTCCTTCGAGCCTTTAAAGGACCAATCAAAAATAAGGAAAAAGGAAAAAATATTTTTTCAGAGCAAAATATTTTTCACTACTTTTCCAGAAAATATTTTTTCCAAAATTCTATCTTATGCCGTACTAGAAATCCTGCCAAAAAGGAGTAGAAAAATCCCGCCGTGATCGGCGGGATTTCGTTACTCGGACCATTTTCTGTGCGTGTGTCACACAAAAAATATCAAATTTAATCGGCGGGATTTCGTTACGCGGGATTTTGTTTTGCGGGATTTCGTTACGGTCCCGGTTCGAAGAGGGAGTTGCGACTCCTATTTCAATCTTGGGTGGGTTGAGAGACCGAAAGGGAGATTTTTACACCAGCTTTAATCTCCCTCCTTTTCAAAGTGAGACACCTTCCTCCCCCCATCATGTAGGGAATCGAACAGTTGATGGGATGAGTTAAATTTTCTTTCGAGACATGTACTGACAACTATATGTGTCCATATTTTTTTTTGTGTGTACGCTACTGTGCCCAATCCCTGGTGTCAGCAATTTCACTTTGGTTTTCCTTCGGCTTTCCCTCATCGGAAGCCTCTCAAATTATATGAAGGTGCATTGTATCAATTTTACGCCGTTGGTAAAGATTCGTATTCCTTCGGTCAGATCGTCGTCGATCTTTGGTGAACGGGCCTTAGCAATTTAAAATCGATTAGGGTTCAGAACATCCGGACCCAGTTCTGCAGGATAAAAATTTGTAACACCCGCCTTTGATCCCGTAGCAAGAGCCCACCCCCTTTGACTGAGCTTGATTAGATTCTCGAATGATGTTGTATTTCACATCAATATGTTTCATTCGTTTATGGTCACGTGATTCTTCAGCTAGTACTTTGATGCATGCTTGATTGTGTTCATACATATGTATATTGTTGTTGGTGAATTGCAAGGATGTCCAATTTCTTTTAAAAGACAGCGTAACCATTTTGGATCACAAATACATTTTGCTTAAGCCAAATACTCAGTTTCATTTGATGAAAGGCTAATAGTTGGTTGCTTTAGTGATAACCAACTTACTGTATTTCCAAAGACCTTGAATACATATCCCGATGTTGACTTGCGATTGTTCTTATCACCAGCCTAATCAGAATCAGCGTATCCAGTTAAAATATCAGCCTCGGAATCACGATGATAAACCATTTTCATATCAGATGTTCCTTGTATGTACCTTAAAATAGGTTTTGCCTACTACATAAAGTGTTCATCAGTAAAAGCAGCTTTGAAATCTACTAAAATAGTTTGTGGATGCACATAAATCTGGTCAAGTTGTTTAAGTAGCATATGTTAAGCATCCAATAAGTTCTCTGTATGGTTGGTTAGATAAATTATTGCCGTCATCATTCTGCAAATGTAATCCATATTCAATTGGTGTTGTAGCCGTTTTGCAGTTATTCATATCAAATTTCTTCAAAATATTTTTCAAGTAATTTGACTGGCTTAATTGAATTGAACTATCATTTAAATTTCTTTCAATAGAAATTTAAAGAAACGAATTGATTTTACCGAGATCCGTCATCATTTTTGTACAGTTTGAAATAATTGCCAAATCGTCGACGTATAAGAGAATGTAACAGACGATACCATTTTCAAATTTGATGTACAGACATTGATCTGATTGACAACGATTAAAACCAATTTTAAGAATGAATTAATTAAATTAAAGTGCTCATTCCACATCCGTGATGCTTGCTTGAACCCATATAGCGATTTTTTTAATTTGCAAACCATGGATTCATCTTTCACAAAACCTTCTGGTTGTGTCATATAGATGTGTTCCTTTAAATTTCCATTTAGGAAAGCACATTTAACTGACATCTGATGTATATCGTATGCAAAATGGTTAGCAATGGACAGTAAGACACGGAAGGTGGTCAGTTTGGCTGTTGGTGAATATGTTTCGTTGTAATCAAAACCTTTACAAGTAGTAACATACTCGAAAATATAAATTGAAAAAATGGCCAGCACATCATCAAAAGACAGCGACAGCATGCAAGTTGATGGAACAACAGAAGCAGTCATAGCGTTGCAAACCAAAAGAAGACTAGTTGAAGTTGACAGTGCTGAACTACCTGATTCAAAGAGAGCAAGGGCTAGACCTAATGAACAGAATTGAGAGCCATACAACTGATATTGCATTGGCACGAGTGTCTGATAAAAATATTTGGATCGATAGAAAGGAATGCAGTGGATGAAGTAGCAGATCTAACTTCAATCATTTGGACCGCACATTCGAAATTTAGACAAGATGCTAATGGAACAGGATCCATGAGAAGCAGAATCACTGATGACTTTATTTTCAGACAGAGAGAAACCGCTGTCAAATGGGGAAATATTTAAAAATTCCTTCGGAAAATTGCTGAACTGTATGGGTTTAACTATTGGACTAGGGAAGAAGATAGAGCCCGGACTGGGACATTGGGATCTGTATTGAGCATAATGGTTTCCTACAGGCCCAAATGCAATGAAGTGAGAACAGGAACAAATAAAATCACTCTTAATAAGGAACCTGGAGTAGTGAATGATATCCCAATTGAACAGTTTGGGCTCTGTTCAAGGCATGCCACCTTGATATCTGGTTGCACCTTCACTCCCACACTGCAATCAAGCATGAAACAATCATTGGGACCACTAACTATTGCAATCAATCTGGCCATGCAAACAGACAGAAATTACCAAAAGGCCTGGAAACAAACGTTTGTCAACACATTAAAATTGATTCCTAGAGTTACCGACATTGCAGAGATTTTAGCTGGTTCCAAAAGGCAAAATGATTCTCTATTAAACTTGATTGGAGACATTGCTTTGTGGGGAACAACCTGATCATCAAACAAGGCGGCATTTCCTGTTTCTTTACTTCTGACAGTCCAAGTAACAAACAAGGATTATCAGAGAAAGAAGGCTAAGAGAAGATATAAACTCTCCAAGTAGAGAAGTTTTGAACACTTTAGGAACAGTAAGTGGATTTTATTTGTATGCAAACCCACCTCCAATGGCTTATGAAACACCAGCACCAAAGATTGCAGACAGTATTGAGGTCTTATGATTTCAATTTAAATAAAGAAGGAAACAGTGTCATAATTGGCGAATATCTCATAGAAAACCCAGTCTGGGAAAACAATGGTATTTTTCCTTATGATGAAGTAAGCTCAAACTGGCATCCAGGAGAAATGCATAAAATGGCAAGGAACTTTTTGATTGAAAATTTTGGACACATAACAAAAACAGTAGATCATGTGATGGAATATGCTCTGACTGTGAACTCTGACATATTGACCAAGGCAAATCAAACATGGGATCCACTCAATGAAAAAAGTGTGCCAAGCCCTCAAGCTTATTCAGAGATTGTTGATTTGTTGACAGAGAACAGCACATCATCAAAAAACAGCGACAGCATGCAAGTTGATGAAACAACAGAAGCAGTCATAGCGTTGCAAACCAAAAGAAGACTAGTTGAAGTTGACAGTGCAGAACTACCTGATTCAAAGAGAGCAAGGGCTAGACCTAATGAACAGAATTGAGAGCCATACAACTGATATTGCATTGGCACGAGTGTCTGATAAAAATATTTGGATCGATAGAAAGGAATGCAGTGGATGAAGTAGCAGATCTAACTTCAATCATTTGGACCGCACATTCGAAATTTAGACAAGATGCTAATGGAACAGGATCCATGAGAAGCAGAATCACTGATGACTTTATTTTCAGACAGAGAGAAACCGCTGTCAAATGGGGAAATATTTAAAAATTCCTTCGGAAAATTGCTGAACTGTATGGGTTTAACTATTGGACTAGGGAAGAAGATAGAGCCCGGACTGGGACATTGGGATCTGTATTGAGCATAATGGTTTCCTACAGGCCCAGATGCAATGAAGTGCGAACAGGAAGAAATAAAATCACTCTTAATAAGGAACCTGGAGTAGTGAATGATATCCCAATTGAACAGTTTGGGCTCTGTTCAAGGCATACCACCTTGATGTCTGGTTGCACCTTCACTCCCACACTGCAATCAAGCATGAAACAATCATTGGGACCACTAACTATTGCAATCAATCTGGCCATGCAAACAGACAGAAATTACCAAAAGGCCTGGAAACAAACGTTTGTCAACACATTAAAATTGATTCCTAGAGTTACCGACATTGCAGAGATTTTAGCTGGTTCCAAAAGGCAAAATGATTCTCTATTAAACTTGATTGGAGACATTGCTTTGTGGGGAACAACCTGATCATCAAACAAGGCGGCATTTCCTGTTTCTTTACTTCTGACAGTCCAAGTAACAAACAAGGATTATCAGAGAAAGAAGGCTAAGAGAAGATATAAACTCTCCAAGTAGAGAAGTTTTGAACATTTTAGGAACAGTAAGTGGATTTTATCTTTATGCAAACCCACCTCCAATTAGGGTTACCATATTTCCCCATTTTGGGGGGATTGTCCCCCTTCAAGCGTTTGGACCTTTCAGAACATGGGGTCATCCCAACATTGATTCTAAGATGGGAATAGCAAAACTCAAGCAAATTTCCAAACAAATCAGATTTCCAAATAAATCTATGGTTAAACATATCACATGTATTTTTTATGAAAAATTTTGTATAGATTACAGAGCAAAAAAGGGCTCATGGCCTAATATGAATATGTCATCTTTAAGAAAATATAATGTCATTAGAAGGGCATATGAATCCAATTTTGCTCTTTCCTTGGTCTCAAAATATTACAATAGAAGAGATTGGACTCATGTCAAATTTGAAAAGACTTTTGAAATAACCGATTAACTAAATATATAGCTGATTTAATATCAGATAAAGCACTATCTCTGGAGATAGACGAATTGTTTCGACAGATTAGAACTCACCACAATATAGGACTCGCCACCGACAAGTCTGTTATTGTTCAATGGCTAAAATCCACAATGCACGATCCTGTGGAATTTTTGAATGATATAGATCAGAATGGATTTGGGGTGAATGAGACTATCTTTGGAGTGTGTCCTAAGGAAAGAGAACTTAAACTTATGGCTAGATTTTTTGGTTTGGCCACTCTGAAAAAGAGAATGTATATTGTGTTGACGGAAGCTCTGATTGCTGAATATATTGTGCCTCATTTTCCTCAAAATTACAATCATGGATGACTTTATCACACTTTCTAGAAAATTTTACGACAAAACCAAAGACATGAATAAAGATGGGTCTTTTAAAAAGAAGAAAACGATTAACATTGTAACCAATATAGATTTCCAAAAATGGAATACATACATGAGAGAGGAGGAGACAATGCCAATATTTACAGCAATGGACAACTTATTTGGATTTTCGAACCGCATCTCCAGAACTCATGAAATGTTCACAAGCTCTCAGTTATATCTTGCAGATGGAACATATATACCTCGTTTTGATTCTTCTTCATCCACCTTAAAATTAATAGAAGATGATTGGAGGAATAGAAGGACTGAGACAGAAAGGTTGGACAATTTTCACTGTTAATATTTTGATATCTGTTATGGAAAAGTTCAAAGTTAGATTTTCATTAATGGATCAAGGAGATAACCAAGTTTTAATTGTTCATTTTCTTACAGGAATGATGTCAGCAGAAATAAAAGCTCTTCATGAATCCATTATTAATAAGTTGGAAAAAGATCTTGAGTTGATTGGACCTCCTCTAAAAAGAGAAGAGACATGGTCGTCCTCTTGTTTGTTTGTATATGGAAAATTCTTTATCTTAAATGGTTGTCCTCTCTCTATGTCTCAGAAGAAGTTGTGCAGAATGTTTCCCATGAGCAACGAAGGATTCCCAACAACTGAAACTGCAATTTCCTCAATAGCTGCAAATTGCTCATCTTCTTGTGCTTCAGATCTGTGTCCCTTCATTCCATTTTTAATACATTCTTTATGTAACAGCATAGTTTTCTGTTATATGCTTTCATTTTTTCTTTGTTATATTCAGATAACAATGTATTATTTAAAGTTTCTTCCAAATCTGGGTCAAAAGAATATCTTGTTCCTTTAACATATTCTCATAAGCAATGGATTGCTTCTTGCCTTGTAGATTTGATCACTGTTCTTAACCTAGTCCCTAAAATGTTGGGAGGATTTCCTGTCAGCTTTTTACATCAATATTATCTGACATTGCAGAGATTTTAGCTGGTTCCAAAAGGCAAAATGATTCTCTATTAAACTTGATTGGAGACATTGCTTTGTGGGGAACAACCTGATCATCAAACAAGGCGGCATTTCCTGTTCCTTTACTTCTGACAGTCCAAGTAACAAACAAGTATTATCAGAGAAAGAAGGCTAAGAGAAGATATAAACTCTCCAAGTAGAGAAGTTTTGAACATTTTAGGAACAGTAAGTGGATTTTATCTTTATGCAAACCCACCTCCAATGGTTTATGGAACACCAGCACCAAAGATTGCAGAGACAGTATTGAGGTCTTATGATTTCAATTTAAAGAAAGAAGGAAACAGTGTCATAACTGGCGAATATCTCATAGAAAACCCAGTGTGGGAAAACAATGGTATTTTTCCTTATGATCAAGTAAGCTCAAACGGGCATCCAGGAGAAATGCATAAAATGGCAAAGAACATTTTGATTGAAAATTTTGGACACATAACAAAAACAATAGATCATGTGATGGAATATGCTCTGTGAACTCTGACATATTGACCAAGGCAAAACAAACATGGGATCCACTCAATGAAAGAAGTGTGCTAAGCCCTCAAGCTTATTCAGAGATTGTTGATTTGTTGACAGAAAATGGATTCCAAAATCACCACACTCTTATGGGATTTATAAAACACATGTTTACTGTAATGGATAAACAGGTAATAGTTGGAAATGTTCCAGTCAGGCATTACAACAAAGGAGAAAGGAAAGTTGAGTCACAAAAGATACCTACTCAGACCAAGCAATTATTAGAATATCTACTTTGCTATAATTTTACTGTAACAAACCAACAGGTTATGGGCCCAGAAGTAAATTCAGTAAAGAAAATTTAAATTTTTGTTTGCGTTAAAGGAAGATTTTATTTAAATAAAAATAGCACGCAATCGTTTATTGAATTGGGCATAGAATCGGTATTTCTTTACTATTAAACAAAATGGAAAATAAAGTACACAAACTAAAGCCATTTGATGGGACGAATTTTTCCAACTAGATGACGCCACCGGCACAGTCACCTGACTTTAATGTCATCGAAAACTTATGGGCATTATTGGAACGAACTGAAAAAAATAATCTTAGAAGAATGGGGAAAATAACACCGGAAGGGACCCGTAAGTTAGTAGATTCTATGCCCAAAAGACTGCAAGCGGTTGAAAAGGCCAAGGGTTATCATACTAAATATTAAACTGCCACAAGAAGCTCTTAACTTTAAATTTTTATATGAAATACTCGTACCTTTGCGTATCAAAGAAGCTGTGACTTATAATTTTATGTTGTTTTAGTTTTTAGTTATGTTTTTAAATACTAATGTTTTAAATATTTTTTTTTTTTGTTCTTTGTTGAAGTGCATTTCGTTTTCTCTCAAGTGCAGTTGAAAATTTGTTGGTATCGTTCTTAGCTTCTATGCAATTCCGATATATATTTGAAATCAAGCACTGTATCAAAAAAGCTGTTAGCCACTGTATGTCTATAATAACTAGGCAAATCCAAAATCGAAACCAAAGCAACGAGTATTCATTACATTCAATTCACAACATCTTTCGTGACACATTGCGTATTGAATCATCTCCAAATCAAAGGAACTCTGAAAAAAGCTGGTTTCCAGAAATGAAAAGAAGTGAAAAGCCGCCTGATTCTGATGAATTCTTTTCAAAAATCGTGTTGATGTCCATTGATTTAGTAATACGAAATGATGAAGGACAAGAGCTTGAAAGAACCCAGAAAGACCAGCTCAACTCCTTGATTGCAAAGTATGAAACAGTTTTCCAACCATTTGCTGAGCCGACCCATTTTGCAGAACACAGAATAAATACTTGCACTCATACACCAATTGCTACCCCTCCTTACAGGCTGCCAAATACAAGAAAGAATTAGGTTAAGGATTTCCTCGACCAAATGCAAAACCAAGGACAAAATGGACAGCTCCGGTTGTCATCGTACCTAAAAAAAGATGGCAACATACGCGTATGCACCCGTACCGAGCCAAGAAACGTTAAAGAAGTACTATCTTTTCTGCAAACCTGTTCATGGTATCGTCGCTTCATAGAAAATTTTGCGGGGATTTCAAAACCACTCAGCAACCTCACAAAAAAAAAAATGTAACCTGGAAGTGGGAAACCGAGCAACAGAACGCTTTTGACACATTGAAGTTAGCGCGAATATCAGCACCGGTATTCAAGCAAGTTTGTGAAGAAAAACCCTTCTATCTCAAAACGAACGCAAGTAGCTATGCCATTGGGGCAGTTTTGGTCCAGGGGGGAGAATTGAAACGAACATCCAGTCGAATACATAATATCCAGATTGTTAACAGAAGCAGAACGTAACTACTCGACGACAGAGCGCGAAGCCTTAGCAATCATCTGGACAGTTAATGAATTTCGCAGGTACATCGAAGGTTCCACAGTCACACTCCTGACAGACCATCAACCCCTAAAATGGTTAATGAGCTTAAAGTCTCCAACCGGAAGATTAGTACGTTGTACCTTACAACTTCAGCCATACAATGTGGACATCAGATACACCCCTGGCAATGCAAAAAAAGTAGCCGGTATGTTGTCAAGGCCACCATGTCAAACTAAACATAGCAATAACTTCTGTTAGGTCTGCAAAATCGATATACAATCTACTGAAATAAAGAATAGCCCCTTTAGAAGAAAATAACAATGATCTACCCCGGTGGACAGCTAGAGGCTGCATCATGAATGACTGTGTTCTCTATAGATATTCACCTGAATCTGATTCCGAAGATGCCCAGTTAGTAGTTCCAACGCTCTGAATATTGCATTCTTGCCACGACATTGGCACAGCAGGACATTATGGTGTGGATAGAACTGTTGCTCGGATTATTTAACGATATTACTGGCCCCGAATGAGGGATGACATAAATAAGCTAGTGGGAAAGTGTCTCGAGTGTCAGCGATATAAGCCGACAAGTAAGAAACATGTGGGTCTATTACAAACGGTAGTGTGCCCTTAAGTTCAGAACGAAACAGATCTTTACTTCATCAATAAACATAAACAGATCTTACTTCATAAACATAAACATGCCTAAATGCAGCAATATAGCTGTCTTACTTTTGATACCACAGTTTGCACTCTTCACATTGGAAATGTCGCCATTTTAGTTTTTATTTTCTGTTTTCTCCGTCTATTCTTAATTTAAATTTCATTATGAAACTGAACATTTTATGAGCAAGTCGAGGAGTGCAAACTGCGGTAAGTTTTCTTTGGACAAATAATTTGTAATTCAACTAAATGAACTCTGTTACTTTCAGAAATAAAATATTACCAACAATGTATTCTTATTACGATAAAACTTTGTTTTTTATTAATTTCGAGCTCCTCGTCTGAAAAAGGACAGGTAGCAAGCAACCAACCCTTAGAGGTCTTGGCTGTTGACTTATTCAATCCTTTGCCGAAAACCAAAGAAGGCAACCAATTAATCTTTATCACTAAAAATGTTGCCAGCAGGTGAACAAAATGCAGAAAATTGCGCGCTAACGCTTATTAATGACGGAACTACATACATATTTTGCTTAAATCTGACCTTATTACTTTTGTCCATTAAATCTAACTTTTCCTTTGATCATAAAAAATTACATTTTTATTTGCATTTGTTCATTTACCTAACCCTATTCTTATTTTATTTGTATTAGTTCATTTACCTATTGTTAGCGTTAAGTATTGTTAAGCTTTACAAAAGCTTTTGTATAAAAGAGAAAAAATATAAAAAAAAATTATAAACAAAAAAAGCCCTCGAACAGTATAAAAGAAGGGCCACAGGCCAACAATCGACACAATTGTTTATTACATTGAGCAGTTCGGCTGGATACTTCAGCCTCTGTAATTCTTTGTCGTGAGCAATTGTTCTTAAAAATTAGTAGCAACATTTTTACCAACAATAAAAGCGGCTCCCGCTAGAATTAAAAAAAAAACGCTTTGTTTTTATTTGTTTTACGAATCTCAAATCAACTCATCCTCTACTCACAACAAGTGTGCATGTACATATGTGTCTTTTTCTCAAAAACTCTGTTCCACGCACTCACTCCCTTACTCGCATTTCCTCAGTCTCCTTCTCTACAAATCTCACTATTGTAGATCAAGTTCATCAAAATTGTACTTCGAATCTATGTGGCGGACAAAAACACATCTGTATGATGAATGTTCAAAAATTTGATGTGCAGCACATGACAAGAAACCTCTCTCCATTACAGCTTTTAATGAAGTCCAAAAAAGACGAGTGTGAGGTTTGTATAGTATATATAGAACGGGAAATGTTCAGGAACCATTCTATTTGGAACATATATAAGGCTCAAAGATCATTCTATTCTAGTTCGTCTTACTGACCAGACGTGTTATTGTCTTTCTCCATATTTATTCAATTTTGCTTCCCGTTTAAATGGCTCTAAACTGTTTTAAATGTGACATTGGTAAATTAAATAAAGAAAGTTGTATGTCATGTGACATTTGCTTGTTAAGTTTTCATCCATCATGTGCTGAAGTTTGTTTGATTCGGTCAAATTCTAATTTGTTCTCGAAATGTGAAGTGTGCACTATTTATTCTTTCCCTTTGTGCTCATATGCTCATATACATAAAGTGCAGATCTCAGTAAATAAACTAAAATCTGAGCTCTCTGAGTTGAAAACCAAATACTCGAACGAAGAAATGTTAAATAAAGAGAGCAAAAATAAGTGCATTTATACAAAAACTAACGTAAATACAAATACTCCCAAACTTGGTGCCGATAGAAAAACCCGAGCAAATAAAATAAAAGATAAAGTGAAGGAACCATTAAACTAAACCTCCAAAGGCAAAAGTAAATTCTTCTTCTTCCAAGGTGATTGCAAAAACAAAAATAAATTCTAAATACATAAATAATTCTTCCCTTCTTGCAAGTAATATACTAAAAGCTAAAAAAACTGAGGTTTGAACGCAATAGTAACTAAAACCAAAACTAATGGTGACGATGTCTCTTATATTACTAGAGATAGAACAAATACCCATTTCGTTCCTGTAGTTGATGATGATGGTGGTTGTGAAGGAGAAAAGAATGCGGTGCTCGCTCATCAAGCACTGGTTGCTGAAATGCTGCCTACTGCCGTAATTGAAACAGCAGATGTTGACAGTTCTTTGGCTAAAATCAATGCAAAAGCATTAAATGTTGCTGCCTATGAGTTAAGTCAAAAGGAAATTCATGTTTCGCAAAATAATACTCAAAGTGTTGCTGCTGCTGCTGTGGACGGACGATCGATGTTGCTGCCGATGCTGACGTTATTGTTGAATCTGAGGCTGAAGATGTTGCAGTTGTTAATTATACGGATAGTGTTACAAGAGCTAAAGTTGGTGCAAAATTTGTCGATGTACATAACTCTACTGCTACAAACAAGGCAATTAAGGAAATTGAGAAGCTTAGAACTGTAAACTTCAAAATTGGCGTGCCTCTTGAATGTGCAACTGATTTTTTCAGTAGAAGTTTATGGCCTGAAGAAGTAAGAGTACGACATTTTACAAACAACCAAAAAACTCGAAGTATCCCCCTACTGTCATCAACCAAACGTAGCTCTAAGTAATGAAAATAATGAAGTTCTAATGAAGACGAGAATGCTTTTCGTATTTACTACCAAAATGCTGGTGGGATGCGAACAAAATTTGACAAATTTTATGCTGCTGCTGCTGACAATTGTTATCAAGTTTTCGCTCTAACTGAAACATGGTTGACCCAAGGAATATATTCATCAGAACTTTTCTCCGGTGATTACCATGCTCAGCAAAGTGGTCCTTCAAAAAAATAAAAGACTTTAAATGAAAGCCACAAAATCACACGGTTGAAACAGATCGGACCACTTCTGTAAGGATATCGGCAACATTGTGCAAACCTACATTCGGTATTTCCAAAAATTGAAGAAAAGAATACTGTTCTTGGTTTATCTATGTACGAGAGAAAAAGAAAATCCATTGGTAAGAACACATTTTCAAAAGTACCTCGTCCAATCAGTTCTCTCACGAAATAAATTTTACTCAAATTAAGAATCCGTAGTGCAGGTACACAAAAACCATTGGAATTTCCAACATCCTGATTAGAGGAAGTCGGGTCGGTCCATTCCCCAAATCGCCCACCAAAATTTTCATTCTTCTAGGAAATTATTTCATAGGTAAGAACATAGAAAAACAAAAAAATCCAATTAGTCACGCCTAAAAAAAATTTGGTTTGGTTAGGAAAAGAAAGTGGTGCTACATAAAACGCCCCAGTCAATGACCGATAACTCGACCACGTTCCGTTCGACCAAATCCATGTTCGGTACAGTACAAAAAAAGGGAATCGGTGGGTCGCGATCTTGAGAAACCAACTACAGATGTACATATAGGAATCAGTACGAGTATTTGATAATCTAGCTGTAACACCACAATCAAGACCGAGGAGTGAATCAGGTTACTCTTCAGGCCATCAACGAAAGCACCGGCCAAGAGTAAGGAGACCAGCTTCTCACGAATTGAAATACTTCGTTGGCGGAATCCAGTTCCAGAAAAAAATCAAAATCTTTGTAGGAGGAAGCTGCGAACGAGAATAGAAGTGATAAGTGATTTAAATATAAGGAAAAAAAAACAATGTTAAAGAAAAGATATGCAGATTGTGAAAGAAAGTGCTGATTCCCAATATAGTTAGGCTGAAAAGAAAAGCGAAATAAGGCTACACATAAAGAAAAAGAAAGAAGAAATTAGGATTAGAAGGAAATTAAAAGTAAGAATAAGAATATTTTTTTTTGTAGGTACATAAGATCAAGAAAATAAGATTAATTACATATGCAAATCGATTACCTGGAAGAAAAGTATTGATTTATACGTAGATATAGGGTTAGAAGTAAACAAACGTTTTTGGATGAAAATTTACCAAAGTTGTTTTTGAGAAGAATACATATGGATGTACATATGTACGTAACTATATATACAGTGAATCAAAATAAAACTCGTACAAACACAATTTATTATAAGAGTTATATTAATATAAGTATGAAACCATTGATTTTAGTATAAATGCATAGAAGTTCAAAAGTAAAAATTATTACCTATAAATTTGTTAAAAAAAATTATATAAAATATCTACCAACAGTAAAATAGACAAGCTTTCCTTCAGAATTCAAAAAAAAACACCTCAAAATAAAACTCGTACAATGCGCTTAAAGATCAAAGTTTGCCATATTTAGTTACTATAGAGATCAAACAAAATCTAATTTTCAAAGCTTATTATTATTGTTAATATTTCTCTGCATCAACATTTGAATCTGTGCAAAATGGGTAGACAAAACGGCCAAACTTCAACAGAAGTAAGAAATTTGGTAATTATGCACTTTAAGGATGGCAAAACCTTGAGGGAAATCGGAAGAATAGTAAATCGCAGTCATTCCACAGTGCAATATATTATAAAACGTTACGAGGAAGAAGGAGCAGTTGAAAATAAGAAAAAAACAAGTGGTAGAAAAATTTTTAATAATGCGGATGAGAGGTGGATTATTCGACAGGTCAAGGATAACCCAAAAATTAGTGCCCCAAACTTGCTCAAGAGGCTGAAATGTATCTTGGCAAAAAAGCATGTGCAGAAACAATTCGAATAATCTTGAGAAACCACCAATACAGTGGACGAGTAACCAGGAAGAAAACATTTGTTAGCAAAGTAAACAAAATGAAGAGAGTTTCATTTGCAAAAGAGAACGTTGGCAAAGATTTCGAGTATTGGAAAACATGCATTTTTACCGACGAAAGCAAATATAACCTTTTTGGCTCTTTGAAGAGCTTAAAGAAACAAATTTGAGGGCAACGGTTAAGCATGGCGGCGGCTCGGTCATGGCATGGGGTTGTATGGCTGCCTCGGGCGGGAGTTGGAAATCTACATTTTATCGACGGAATAATGAACAAGCGCATTTACTTGGACATCCTGAAGACAAATTTGCATGCTAGTGCCGATAAACTTGGGATTAGAGATAATTTCAAGTTCTACCAAGACAACGATCCAAAGCACAAAGCTTAAAGAGTGCGTTCTTGGTTGCTTTACAATTGTCCAAAAGTGATTGAGACTCCACCATAATCACCAGATATAAATGTGATCGAAAATTTGTGGAGTTACTTGGAAGACCGCCTAAGATTGCACCAGATTTCCAACCGGAGCGATCTCAAAAGAGTGTTAGCGGAAGAATGGTCCAAAATACCACCCTCTTATTGTAAGAAGTTGGTTGAATCTATGCCACGAAGGTTAAAAGCTGTCAAGGCAAATAAGGGCCTTCCAACTAAATACTGATTTGGTTTTGTTTTGCTACGGTAGTCATACTCAAATGATGAAATGCATTATGTACGAGGTTTAATTTTGAGGTGAATTTCGAAGTTTGTTAATAAATGGTTTTTTTTAATACCTTTCATTTATACTTTTTGGTTTTATTGCAATGATTTATGAATCTTATAGTTACGTTAAATGAATGAGCACACGTGCAACAAGTTTGGCGTTCAACACAACAATTAAGGGACGAAAGAGAAACCTATAACAGTTTGTACGAGTTCTACTTTGATACACTGTAGATATAGGGTTAGAAGTAAACAAACGTTTTTGGATGAAAATTTACCAAAGTTGTTTTTGAGAAGAATACATACATATGTATGTATGTTCGTAACTATACATATATATATACCTATGTACATACTTTTTTGTTTTTAAATAATAATTTGTATTATTGACCGCAGAACAAAATTTTTTTCGATTCGATAGATTTTTTTTTTTTTGAAATGACGAAATGAAAAGCTCGATAATTATTTTGACGTAGTCAACAAATTAAAACTTTTTTTGAAAGTCAAAGCAAAACATATTAAAAATAAAAAGTAGGAATAGAACAGTTAATCGACAGTGTTCAGGAAGAAAAGAATTCAATGAAATCGTTAATGTAAAGTTATATTAAAACACATAGTTAAGTGGGAATAGATAGATGATAAGATATAATTGAGTGCTATATATAAGGTGTAACATCCCATCCATCGCGATTTTTTTTAACCCTAGAACCCATACGGGGTGCGTATTTTAATTTTATATTGCCTGTATATTTTTTTGTAGTGGACAAAATTATAACGGATTGTCATGACTTTTATTTTTTTCATTGTTTCTTTATAACCCAAACCAATTTAGTTTGCTTTCTTTCTTCATTGCGTGTATATGTTGATCAGTGGGGTGTACACTGTACCTACAGGTACCCCAAATAGGTTTACGCAAGTTTTTTTTTTTCTATGAAGGTTTTGTGTAAAAATTTATTTCGCGGTTTCGGTAAGTAAATGAGTGCTTTTTTTTAGTTTTGGGAAGTAAAATATTGAAATTTATTAAGAAAATTGAAAAAGGTTAAGCAAAATGTCTGACATGGAAAATGAGATAAGACAACCACTTCTTGACATTGATGTTGAAGACGATGATGTGCATGTAGAATTTTCTGATGATAACATGGAAGTCAATTCAGAAGATGATGAAATGTTTGCCAGTGATTGTGAAGAAGAAGAGATCTCAGAAACACGGCATCACGAAGGGGTTCTGTTGGGAAAAAAATGTTTCCGGTGGACAGTACAACCACCTTCATCCAGTGGCAGAACGGCTTCTCGGAACATTGTCCTAAAAGTTCCCGGCTGTAAGGATGCTGCAAAATTTGTGAAATCCGAGGTTGAAGCTTGGGACCTCCTTTTTGATTCCACGATATTAGAAACTATTGTTTTCAACACAAATATTGAGATTGGTGTTCAAAGACAAAATTCTGCGTCAACATCCTCCTCCACTTCTACGGCAGCTTCAACTTCAAAATACAACGGTGACACAAACATTGATGAAATTCGGGCACTTATAGGTCTCCTTTATATTGCTGGAGTTCAAAAGCAATCTCGGAGAGCCATAAAATATATGTGGTCAATCAATTGTTCCCCTATTTTTCAAGCGATTATGGGACAGAACAGATTTGAGTTCCTCACTAACTGCATAAGGTTTGACGATCGAGAGACTAGAGATCGAGCCCCCTTTTGATTCCTGCCTGGACGGGCCAGTTTCCAGCTCCTGTATATTATATAATTCAGTTTGTGACATAATTGACCTACATTTAAGTAGATATTTGTTCAAAAAAGCTTTGATGCTAGTCATATGTTAAAAAGTAAGATACATTATTTTAAAAAGTAAGATAAAATTGTTTTGACAAATAATCTTTATTCTATCATGTTATTTTTGTATATTATGTATATAATTTGTTATATCTAATAGAGTTTGTAAGCTCGATAGAAATAAATAAAAAAAAAGACTTGGTCCGAACTAGAGATTTGGAGCAAGAGTTCAAATTTAGAACGAGTTTTTGTTATTCTGTTGATGAAAGACCATTGTGCCCCAATTCAAGCGTATAATCCAACTAATTTTAAAAACGGGTTTAATCGACGTTGGAATATTCCAAATATATTAGATTCAGCAGTAGAAACAAGTGCGACAGGTGGATGGTGGGATATACATGGATATAAAAGTAATAGTAAGGACGTGTCCGTAGATATTATTACTTATGATTTTGATGACCACGTCCCGGCGGTGTTTGAAATAAATACTAAATATAATAAGTTAAGTCTAAAAGAAGAAATGTTATGGCGTTTAGGGTATTTGTCAGAAGTGTAAAAGCATTGAGTCGACCAGCATCGGTTCGACCAGATTCAACCAGCATTTATGTACAACTGGATATCTACAACGATCATTTAACTTCGGATGAAGGTGCATGGACAAAGCAAATAGCTGTGTGTTCTCAAAATGTTAATGTATAACTATATGTAGCTAACCCTTTTAAGTTAATAAAGGACGTAGTTTTATGTAAGCAATGAGGATGATGATGATTATCAGAGTTTAGAAGATGGACGTTCAAGACGTTATTTCTTTAGGTGTATCGAACGCGCTAAACACATTCAAATCAATTGTCTTATTCCTTTGTATTAGTAGAGTTATATATTTATTCTTGTTATTGTATGCGAGTGTAACTTGGAGAAATAGGTTCACTCATTTTGCCTTGTTAAGTTAGTTGACTCTTAACTCTTGTACCGTACAGGCCGGCCTCGGATAAAATATTGTTGTAAAGAAACTAAAACTGTATAGTGAAAACTGACTGCACAAAGAAACCATTATTAATAAAGATAATCAATAGTCGGGTTTTTTTAACCACTTTTCCCGACTCTAAATTGTCGTGTTTTATTTTTCCTATAATTTTACAGTCCGCTTTATACATTTTGGTCCACGTCGAGACCGGATAACGCCAGTAGAGTAAAAATATACCGGTAAAAGTGCTCCCCATTGTCAGTCTTAATCCACCTTATAATAATGTGTTGTGTCCGTAAACCCTCTTTTTGGTGCGGTGCCGTGTAGTGCTGTACAGAAAACAAAGTACAGAAAATAAGTAAAAAAAAGGAGAAAAGAAAAAGAACGTACTCAAACATGCTGGTTCTTGTCGCCTCAACAAGCGCGCCGTCGCGACGGGGTCGTGTGCATACCCATGCTGAAATGAGATCAAAACGAAAAACACACAGCAACACGGCATATACTAAATCAACGGCAAGCCAGTGCAACAGTTATGCAGCTGCGATGTGCCTATGTACACCTAAATACATAGCAACGACAAGCTCAGACGAAAAGGAGAGAAAATTCTCCGCGCAATGCGCGACCATCGAACGACCAACAGTGAAGTTATTGTGAAGAGTGAGTAAAAAAGTTTAAGCGAAATCGCAAAGAAGAATCATATTTAGAAGAAAGATAAGTTAAGAAATAATAATAATAAGTTTTAAGAATAAAATAGAAAAAATATAGAAAAGTACAGAGATTTAAAAGTGCAAAGTAAATAAAAGAAGGTACACAATAAGAACGAAAAGAAGAATTGGTACAGGTGAGTCGCTAAAATATAAAATAACCAAAATTTAAAAGTGCTCAGGGTAGTGTTAGCTTTTTGTGCAGCGCCGGGTGGTAAGACGTGCTGTTGTTCATTTGCTACGGTTCTTTTTGTGTGGATGTTCGGTTGGTAGAGACTAGCCAAAACACAAATAAGACGAGCAAAAACAAAGCCCGCGTCGCGTGCCATTGCATGTGTTGCAATTTTTTATTATTATTATTTATTTATTCGTCTAAACGTCGCGAGTTAATAACATATACCTTATACTAATACAAATATATAAAGATTCCTAATCTTCTATACCCTAATATTTGAACCCTTAATTCCTCATATAATAACAAATGCAAAAGATCTTTAAATCTTCAATCTTTAAATCTTTAATATAAAGATCTTTGAATCTTTAACATAAAAATCTTTAAATCTTTAAACTCACATACAAAATCTTTTAAGTTAACAAATGTAAATGAATCAGCATTTTGCACACGAAACCACGAACATATTGCTTCTAAAAACACATAAAGATTATCAGAAAGCAAACATGTACATGGTCACGTACTCCAAAATACCAATTCATGCAAAAAGAAGATAAAATGCTTATGTAAAAGCAGAAGTAGAAATATAAGAAAATTATTGTATAAATACAACCAACAGTGCCTTTACAAACCACTCTTGGATTGTTAGCAAAGTCATAGACTTCACATCTTTGTAGACATTTTAAAACTGAATATAATAAAGGACATAGTCCACCATTCTTTTTTAAAAAATATAATTTACTAAATAAATTATTAATTCGTGTCCGTAGATAATATTACTTATGATTTTGATGACCACGCCCCGGCGGTGTTTGAAATAAATACTAAATATAATAAGTTAAGTCTAAAAGAGGAAATGTTATTGCGGTTAGGGTATTTGTCAGAAGTGTAAAAGCATTGAATCGACCAGCGTCGGTTCGACCAGATTCACCCAGCATTTATGTACTACTGGATATCTACAACGATCATTTAACTTCAGATGAAGGTGCATGGACAAAGCAAATAGCTGTGTGTTCTCAAAATGTTAATATTTTGAATATTTCTAGAAATGATACTGTACTATATGTAGCTAACCCTTTTAAGTTAATAAAGGACGTAGTTTTATGTGAATTAAGCAATGAGGATGATGATGATTATCAGAGTTTAGAAGATGGACGTTCAAGACGTTATTTCTTTAGGGCAGGATTATTTGCTCATATGTTCTCTGTTCCAATAGAGGAATGTTTTATACTAATAAATTTTGAAACTTTCGCGTGTTCTGTTAATACAGGAAATTTTCGAGTATCACAACTTAGAGTTTTAGGATATGGGAAGAAAAGAATTGAATTTCTAATTTGTATGACTGGAGAAAAAAATTCGTCAAAATATGACGAAACAAAACTAGATGAATATAAAGCTGATTTACAATCTTTTTCTGTATTTTGCGAGAAGACTTGGTCCGAACTAGAGATTTGGAGCAAGAGTTCAAATTTAGAACGAGTTTTTGTTATTCTGTTGATGAAAGACCATTGTGTCCCAATTCAAGCGTATAATCCAACTAATTTTAAAAACGGGTTTAATCGACGTTGGAATATTCCAAATATATTAGATTCAGTAGTAGAAACAAGTGCGACAGGTGGATGGTGGGATATACATGGATATAAAAGTAAAAGTAAGGACGTGTCCGTAGATATTATTACTTATGATTTTGATGACCACGCCACGGCGCGGCGGTGTTTGAAATAAATACTAAATATAATAAGTTAAGTGTAAAAGAAGAAAAAAGCTTTTTGCATAAATATTACATTGAGAAGCCTTGGAGAAGTACTTTAACAGTGAGAAAATACGAAGGAAAAGAAAAGGAATATCTCGTTAATAATAGTTTAAATAACCAAATATAAGATGATTGAGGTGTATAATTGGGAATCATATGATTCTCTAAAATTATAGGTGATATAGAAGATGATCTTTATCAGCATTCAATAGGTAAGGATAAAGTTAACTTTAGAGAGTATATTTCTCATAAGCTTAACAAGTTTTTAATACCAAGATTTCGTTGTGAATTAACTAATGCATTTCGTGTAGATACACAAATAAATGAGGAAATACTTTTTAATATTGATAAAATAAATAAAAATTTATTACTTGAATATAGAAAACATATCAAATGTTTCAAAGGTCATAGGGTATTATATTATTCGAATTTAACTTTAAACCAGTGTGTTAATATAAAGTATCAGTATACGGGAACAAATCCCTCACCAATTTTTTTTTATTTAAGTTTTAGAACTAAATATAGTAATATACCTACTCGTTCGTTTACTTAAGATATTTATAATATTGTACAATGCGATCTTATGAATTTGTATTCGAGTTTTATGGATGATGATGTGAATGCAATAGAGGATTCTTGTTTTGAGAATTTCCTTAAACTTAAAAATATTTACTCTTTTATGATTAATGTGCATCACTATCAAAAAAAAAAAAAAAATTAAACCATATGGCTGATAGTTCCTCCACGGACAATAGTCTGCAGAAAGTTGCGATAACGATCAAATACAAAATACAAACAGGCCATTAAATGATTTTCGGCAACAAATATTGTTAGCCTCAGGAAAATTTACAGCACATAAAAGAATCCAAAATTTCCCTAACAAAACTCGTCATATGATGCCCGAAGCCCGAGCCGGTAAACCGGGTTCGTATCGACGAACTCATCCGAGCCGTTCCGAAGTTCAGCGGCGACCGCATGTCAGGATACGATGTCAAACATTTTATAAGTTTACTGGAGCAGGTTTGTGAAACATATCGATGTGACGACGCGTTCAAATATGTCTGTCAGCGAAGTCTATTAGCTGGTGTTGCTGCCGATTGTGCTAGCCAAAGTGAAGTGCGCGATTATAAAGGAATAAAGACAGTTTTAATCAAAGAGTTTGACCAAGTTTTCAGTTATATCGAAATAATAAATCGATTACGCAAGCGCTTGTGGAACAGAAGCTCTGAGGATATATGTATGTCATTATATTCTCATCATGAATGGTCTGACCAGACATAGCCAACTAAGAGAACATGAAGTCGTCGGTATAATTTATTGTAGATGGCATGTGCCTGCCGCCCGAAGATGCCACTTTGCTTTTCAGTGGAACCGCTACCATTCGACCAATTAAAGATTGCAGTTGGTATGCATCGAGACCGCATAATGGATCAAATTAAAGAAAATGCTGTAAGACGTTCCCGATCCCAGGCGAGGCCTTCAAGCAACGTCATCAAGGCCAGTCCACAAAAGAAGTATCAGTAGTTTTAATCAAAGAGTTTGACCAAGTGTTCAGTTATATCGAAATAATAAATCGATTACGCAAGCGCTTGTGGAACAGAAGCTCTGAGGATATATGTATGTCATTATATTCTCATCATGAATGATCTGACCAGACATAGCCAACTAAGAGAACATGAAGTCGTCGGTATAATTTATTGTAGATGGCAAGTGCCTGCCGCCCGAAGATGCCACTTTGCTTTTGAGTGGAACCGCTACCATTCGACCAATTAAAGATTGCAGTTGGTATGCATCGAGACCGCATAATGGATCACATTAAAGAAAATGCTGTAAGACGTTCCCGATCCCAGGCGAGGCCTTCAAGCAACGTTATCAAGGCCAGTCCACAAAAGAAGTATTCAGATGTCGAGCAGCCTCGCTGTTTTAATTGCAGTAAACTGGGCCATTACCAATCCAAATGTCCGTATGAAACACGAGCTCCAGTTGGAAGATGGGTCACGACCACCGACACTGCCCGAACCCTCCGAAGAAATTGTTGTACCGCAATCTGGTTGCTGCTGTTGATGATGACGATGCTGCTAAGGAAGAGATTACTGCTGCTAGTGATATGGATTTTCTTGATGCTGTAAATTATGCAAGTGTTGCTTTTAATTTTGATTCTTCCCGGCATTGCAAATTTACGAGTTTTTTCTCCTTGTTTGATACCGGTAGTCCGGTTAGTTTTGTTCGATACTCAATAGTCGATAGAAATGTTCTTAATAGAAAACATAAAACACCGTTCCGAGGTTTGAGAAATAAGAAACTTTCATCATTCGGCCGTATCAATTGTACTATAAAATTCAAGAATATACGTCTTCAACATAAATTAATAATCATCCCTGTCATCAAGTCTTATTTTGAAAAATAAAACTTTTGAATGGCAACATTCTAATTGTCATGACATAAGAATTGTCTCCGTTTCGAAACTGGGGTCTCCATTGGACATTTCCGATGACAGGACTATCGGCCTGTCATCAGATAATTAAATGGAAACCAACAATCGAACATCCAGTTCATCATCAACTCATTAATTAACTATAATTTTATTTATAGGATGACACATTGGAGCCAGCCGAGCAGGTAATAGAAGATGTAAGGGAAGCAGTAATAAATGAGGAAATTTATTCTCCTTCAACTCTAGCAATATCTAAAACCTCATCTGAACGGAGAGAAAAGCAAAGTGGTCGACGTCGCAACGCTTCAAGAAGTTCACAAATTGATGATGCCATAGCGTCAGTATTGAGCACAACTGTTTCAGAGCCTGGTAATAGTTGTTTCTTAAAAAAAAAAAATTGTTTTAATATTATTTGTTTTTTAGATACACGATGTAAATACGATGTATTTTGTAGTAGTGTCGCAAGTCAGCTGACAGATTTGTCACCCACTGAGGCAGCAGTCGCCATGGCAGATGTACAGAAAGTGCTTTCACATCATACAATACGTTCACTGTCTAAGAAGGCATCGTCATCGTCATCTAGTTCTTCTGCAGCACCGACAACATCTCTCTACAGTTCTTCTGCAACACTGCCATCATCGCTTTCCAGTTCTGTTGAGTGCAACGATCCCTTGCAAAGTGCCATGTTAGACTCTAACATATACGAAGAATTCATTGAATATTCAATTAGTGATTGAATAAGTGTTATATAAAAATAAAAACTTAGTTATTATGAAATAAAATAGTTTCATTATGTGAGCATTAAAATATCCATCTTTACAAGAATTTCAAGCGAAATTCTTGAAAGTGTTACACACAAACCACCGTCATTTGAAAAATACGTTCTTCATTGGAGTGGTTCAAACGTTTTTAAGTTCTAATTTATGTCACCTAAGTGTTTCTTACAAACATTTTCAATTTAAAGAATGATTTCAAAAAATTCCCACGTACAAGTATTTTCAACATTTTTTGATTCTCAAAAAAAAAGTTGAAACAATTTTTAGATGAAAATTTTTTGAAATAATTTTTTAAATTTAATAGAGTTTACGGAATCAGTTAGCAGACATAAATTAGAACTCCGAACCGTTTAAACCATCCCAATGAAGAAAGTAGTTATGAAATGACGGTGGGTTGTATGTAACACTTTTAAGAATTTTGTATGAATTTCTCTCGAAATTCTTGAAAGTGTTACATACAAACCACTGTCATTTCGAAACTACTCTCTTCATTCATTAAGAAAATCCAAATTGATTTTGCTGATAGATCCCATCAACTACGTCCATGTCTAAAACGCTACAACCGCCAAAAAAGTCTGGGACAATTTGAAGAAGGCGTTTGACGACTCAGGTTTGACGAGGAAAGTTGGGTTGTTGAAGACGTTGATTACAAACAAGTTAGAGGACAGCGAATCGATGGAAGATTTCGTGAATAAAATAGTCAAAACTGCTCATAAATTACGGGGCACAGGGCTAACGATTAATGATGAGTAGATAGGGACGTTGCTTCTCGCAGGTTTGTCTGAACATTATCAGCCGATGATAATGGGCCTGGAGAATTCCGGAGTGGATATAACATCCGACTCGATCAAGACAAAATTGCTTCAAGATGTAACTCATGCACCAGGTAACACAGTTGCTTTGTACAGCGAAAATTCTTTTGTAAAAAATAAAAAGCGTGTACGATGTTTTCAATGCAATCGATTTGGGCATTTTGCCAAGGATTGTCCCAATACGAAATCGCAGCAGTTAAAGTCTAAAGGAAACCAAAATGTGTTGTTCACGTCATGGGTAGTAAGCAAAGTCAACACTCAGTCGTGGTTTCTGGACTCCGGGGCGTCAGCTCATATGACATTGAATAAGAATATGACAAATGGCGTTAACTTCACCATGACAGATGAAAACCTCTCGTGTGTCGTTTGTTGTAAGGGTAAACAAACTAGAATGCCGTCGAAGAACATTGGAAGTCGTGCAACTGAGATTCTGCAGGACATCTTCATGATCCCACCCGAAGGTATGAGTGGTGATACAACGAAGATATGCAAGCTACACAAATCGCTTTATGGTCTCACAACAATCGAGCAGGGTGTGGAACATTAAATTGGATTCAGCATTGGCAGCCTTGAATGAAGAAATCTTCAGCTGATCCCTGTATTTACTACAAACTGGAGGGGAGTACAAAATTATTTGTAGCAGTATATGTGGATGACCTGTTGGTGATGTCAAACGATGTTACTATGAAAACGGGACATGAAATCAAAGCTGATGGAAAGTTTCCAAATGAAGGATCTGGGAGAAGCTCGCTTCATACTAGGTATGCAACTCCAGCGCGATCGAAACAACTGTACCATCTCCATTGATCAAGAGCAATACATTAATGAGATTCTTCAGCGCCTTGGAATGATGGATTCTAACCCAATTTCAACTCCAGTTGATGTCAACCAAATTATCTCAAAAGAAATGTGTCCAAAAATTGAAGAAGAAACTGCAGAAATGAAAAATGTGCCTTATCAAGAAGCCATCGGGTGCATAATGTTCGCTGCTCAGGTTACACGTCCAGACTTATCGTTTCCTGTTAGTTGTTTGAGCCGATATAATCAAAACCCCGGTAAGTCACATTGGAATGCCATTAAAAGAATCTTTCACTATTTAAAGGGTACCATCAATACGAAGCTGGTGTTTACCAAAGATGGTAACAATGATTTACTAGGCTATTGCGATGCTGACTGGGCTTCCGATACAGACGAGAGGCGATCAACAACAGGATACGTATTTAAACTGCAGGGTGCTGCAATTTCCTGCAACACCAAAAGGCAACCTACTGTTGCATTGTCGACTACAGAAGCTGAATATATTTCGAAGAAGCTTTGTGGTTGCAACGTTTCTTAGGTGAACTACTCGAAGATGCAGCTTCAACAAAAATCTACTGCCACAACAAAAGTGCTTTGGACTTGGCTGTTCTCAATGCGTATAGAGCACGTACAAAACATATAGACGTGCGTCATCATTTTGTCAGAGATCAGATTAACGCAAATAAAATAATCCTGGAATACATTGATACAGACAGGATGTTAGCAGATGTATTAACGAAAGCAGTTAAAAAATTAAAAATTGAATTTTGCTGTAAGGGTATGGGATTAGAAGTGCAGGTTGCGAAGTAAGTTTTTTCATTATAATGGGGGTATTGTGAATATAACTTAAAATTACTTTTTTTATTAATCTGGCAACACTGCTCCATCTTGAACTTGTCAAACTTTTCTCAATAAACTTTTCATTATTCTTTTTCACTCTGGAAGTTTCGGTCTTTTTATTTCTTGTGCTCCGCTCAACTTTAATTTGCTACAATGCCACTTATTTTAGGAAGAGACTTTTAAAATACCAAAGGAGACAAGATTTCATCAGCTATTCTCAATCATTCAAATAATATTAAGAAAACTGAAGATTCGTATGTATCAAATAGACGGAAGGGCGAGTTGTTTGACAGAGCTCAATTTTGCGTTGAAAATTTCAATAATTTAATTTCTGATTTGGTTTCTCCTGACGTTCATTCTGAACAACTCCGATGACCAAAATTATTTGCCTTTTTTCACCTTTTGACAGCTGAAATCTTTTGATTTTTCAGTAAAAATCTGTTTTACTTTTGGCTAGACGGTTAGAGTAGGCGATGCTTTTTTGAATACTAAATTGTATTTGAATTGTTTTGCGTTCCGTGTTCCGTCGTCAGTGTTTTGTTTTCAACTTAAATTTTTGTTTTCTTTTCAAGTTTGAAATGTGAAGTACAGTCAAACATGGGGCACATTCGTACGCGGACTTTGTCTTTTAGAAAAGCAGCATTAAAATACAATACTAAAAAATCAACATTGCAAAGCAGAGTGCGGAATTATAAAAAAGGCCTTTCTGATGATAAACCTTCACGAAATTTTCACTCTGTAACGGGCAACTGGATTGGGACCTGAGGATGGGACTCGTTGGGACCCACCCAACTCGACGCCAATGCCTTTCCTGGCCAGGTCCAATTCCTCCTATATTTATAAGTTTACCAACGGCAAGCTGCCTCTTCCCTACCTCTATAGAGCGCACTTTAGAAGGGGTTTTAGTACCCTTTTTTGGTACCTTCACAATCTAAAAATTCTCTTAGGGGAAACTCGACCTAACCCACCGACCCGGTTGTCACAACGATGTTCCTTTTTCTCTCTCAATACTCATATAACTAATATTATCAATTTCAAATTTTCTTTAAAATTTAACTGCCAACACAAAAATCAATTCGCCCGGGCTTATACTTTATTTTATTGACCGCGATGGCCGAATTCCAGCTTCCGCTGAATTGCTCCCTATGGGTTGCGGTATCCGATGAATATTTTGTTTCGAGAATAGGGAAATTTTCGTGTTTTATGACATTGGTTTTAAATAGGGTATCGCGTGATGAGGTTGCCTTTTTCTTTTTTCTTTTAAATTTTCAGAAAAAATATTTAAAATTTACGGACCACTTATCTATATTATGGTGGTTTCCAGTTGTATAATTGGTGACCGTTGTTCCACGGTTCTTACACCAGTTGATTTTGTTCCGTTTATTTTGGTACCTCCCACGACGCACAAAGGCTAACGGCCGTTATTGCCTATAGTTTCACCCGCGATACCTAATGCACATTCCATTTTAAATTCCTAATTCGAATGCAATAAAATATTACAAAAAAAAATCACTCACCCTTATTTAACTGCTTTTCTAGTTCGTTACACAAAATCTCCTTCGAAAATAATTCTATATCCAACACTTTAAATCTAATAAAAAAACAATATATAATTTAAATTAACACTGACTTTGAACTGAAAAATTCACAAAAAAACCCTTACTTTGGGTACTAGCACCACTTTGATCTTACGTCCGTCGGGGATGAATACTTTGGAACTAAAAACGTACCTCGAATACATATCCCTGACACAGTACGATCTCTTATTTAGTTCCCTCAAACAAAACACCAGTATTCTGTTACTGTGTTGAGGTACATGGGAGCCGTTTTCCTAAGACCCACTACTTTTAAGGGGCTCTCCTCACCCAATCCCTTCTCGCCTATGATATCTTGGTCTATAATGCGCCTTAAATGCCCCCGGACTCGTTCATATCTTCGACACGAACCTAAAAACGAATTTTCCTTAGGAAATTATTCGTGTTATTCCTGAATGCATTCATTTTTGTTCCCAGCAATCACTTTCAGATTATTCTAAAACAAAAATGGATGACGATGAACGAAGAGACAAAATTAGACAAATTATGAGCAAAAAAAATGAAAAAAAATACCCCAAATTGGAAATAATAAATTGGAAATATTATTTATTGACATCAACTATAAACATTTAGAAACAAACAATCCAATTGTATGAAAGCAACCCTTAACTATTCCCAGGTAAGTTTAAGATGAAATTTTATGCTTCCCTTGCCGACCTCGGTCTGGTTTTTTTTTTTTTGCAATTCTAACTTGGCATTGACACTACACGGATGCGTGTGAGCTGTGGCGATGGAATATAAGAGCTTCCCAGCGGTGGGTGCTTCCTACTCGATTCATACTCGTCGATGGCACGAGAAGGCAGCCACAACAACTCAAAGTTTACAAGCGTACAAGTATTTTCATTTCAAGAAAAAGAGGATTTAAATGAGTATATTATTAATTGCTGCAAAATGCATCACGGAGTCACAACGCAACAAATTTGGAAACTCGCATTTAAATATGCAAAAACCTTAAATTTGAAATACCCAACGAAATGGAATGACAACCAATTGGCTGGTCTAGATTGGTTACCCAAATATAGAGAACGGAATCCTAATCTTAGCTTGCGAAAGCCTGAGAACACAAGTATTGCGCGTTCATTCGCATTTAACAAAACGGCTTTTGCAGAGTTTTATAAGAACTTGGCTGACGTTCTTGCACGACATAATTTTCCCTCGGACAGAATTTTCAACTTTGACGAGACAGGGGTGTCAACTGTCCTGGAAACACGCAAAGTTTTGCAATCAAAAACACAAAGGCAAGTAGGACAGATTGTCTCCGCTGAGAGGGGCGAACTCGTAACTTTTGGCGCGATTATTTCTGCAAACGGAAACACAATTCCCCCACTATTCGTATTCCCACGTGTGCATTACAAGGATCATTTCCTCGATGCCTCACCCGAAGGAAGCATCGGGGCTTCGAACAGGAGTGGATGGATTAATTCAGATATATTTGTTAGTGTGCTTAAATATATTCAAAAGCACACTCTTAGCTCGAAAGAACATCCGATCCTATTGATATGCGATAATCATGAAAGCCATATCAGCCTACAAGCCATTATGTTTGCTCGAGATAATGGTGTGACTTTTTTGACACACAAGCCATCGCCTGCAGCCTTTGAATGTTGGAGTTTTTGGGCCGTTTAAGTCTAAGTTGAAAATAGCGTTTAATAACTGGCACATGATGAATCCAGGAAAAACAATCAGCATATACACTATTCCCAAATTCGTTAAATTGTCATTTTTAGAATCTTTTACAGCGAAGAATATTATAAGTGGATTTTCTAAGCCAGGTATATGGCCGTTTAATGAAATGGTTTTTAGCGATACAGACTTTAATCCAATTGACGTTTTGTCTTCGAATACTTTGAACAATATTCCACCGAACCCAGAAACAAATTCTGTTGTATTAGAACCACAAACTTCTTTATATTCTCCAGTGACTAATATAAATTTATAGAATCCGCCTGTTCGTTCCAATGATGTTTCTGATTTCTTACCCACATCCTTGCTCCAAGGTCTTCAGGAACTTATCGAAGAATCTTTTCAACCACCTAATTCTACAGCTATCACACAACCAGAGGCTCAGGCTACATTTTGCAACCCATCTACATCTTCTCCAGCTGAGACCTGTGGGTACCTGTTGCTAAAAAAAAAAAACGGCTACCAAAATGCCTAAAGATGTAATTAAGCACAGCACGATATGGGAACATTTCACCCAAAATACAAAAGATGAAAAAAACGAACAAGCCAAATTTGTTAAGTATTGCCGGTGGCAATAGTCGACACATGAAAGCAAAACACTTACTGATTTCCATAAGCAATAATGTTCAGCCCCAGCCACTGCTCCTGCTAACAACATCATCATCCACAAATCAAAGTGTAAAATCTTCACAACCGCTGATTTCAGGGTTCACTCGCCGACCACCACCTGTATCAAAAGTGCAACAAATCGACCAGAAAATTGTTAAAATGATTGCCAAAGGTCATCACGCTCTTAGGATGGTTGAAGAGCCAGATTTTCGCACTACAGTTGAATTGATTTCAAACTGTCCAGAATACCAACTGCCTTTTCGAAAAAAATTAAGTGAAACTTTAATACCAAACACTTACAAGGACCTAGCAGAAGACATAAAAGGTAAATTGGAAAAGGCATCGGCTGTGTGTATTACCTGACAATGACTAGCCTTCGATCCCTTGGCTACCATATTCCACTTTCTTTGCTGCTGCAAAATGTTGGTGAGGTTGAGGGCAACCACATAGTTCCATCAGCCACTGGTGTACTTAGCCAATATTTTGCAAAAGTAATAAAAATGGTGTTCGAGCGATCATCATTACCAAATGGAACGGGTGGTTCTAAAATTGACAGGCGGTCTTGTGTTCCAAGATATTTTATTCCGGCGGATGTGCCGAAAAATTATTATAAACGTTCATTTTGTGTATATTTAACGTAACGTAGTTATATAATTGTCTTATCTCAATTAACTTAAATTTTTAATTGTACAAAATGGGTTTTAACGCCGCGACAGTAAATTTAAACATTAAGATTAAGTTTCGACATTTAAAACAAAATTGTAGTTGAAGTAACACTCCTTTCTGCATATCCGAACATAGTTTAATTGAATTCTCACTTCGAATTCCGCTCCTTCTCGATTTGTTTCTCCTTTTTCAATTTTTCTCCAAAGAAAATTTAGTTAGGAGGGGGTCTAAACACATCCAACAACTTGACAACGATAACGACAGGACACAAAATTGAAATACATGACCTAACAAACAACCACTGACTTTTTGCAATAAAATAAGGAACAGCAAAAAGCCTGGTTGTTGCCAACGCTAGTGTAAACTAGTCATCAAACATCGTGTAAACCTACTATTAGACTACGTGTGAACTTGCTCTTGGTCTCAGTGAATGTTGCTCGCTTTAATTGACTTTGAACGCATTCATTGTTCTGGAATGTGCGAATTATTAAGAAGCCGTTTTACATTTTCAATTTTACAGAAAAGGGGAAACCACGAGCAGCAGCCACGCCAGACCAACAGTAAGTAAATTAAAACAAATGGAATTGTATTTACAATTATTTCCTTTAAATAAAGTTTTTTAAAGTTTTCGCACTGGAAAAAACATAATTGTTTTTTTTTTTTTATAAGAGGATTCTAAGCTTGGAAAGCCGTTCACTTTTTCAGTCGCCAAGAAAGTCGGTGACACTGGTTCACATACATATATAGGAAAGAGGAAACTCCATCTTAATTTTTTGCAAGATAGACGGTTTCAATGATTTAGTAAAAGTATGTAATTAAAATGAAATACGAGCAATGACAAAAGAATCTCAAATCACTAACTCCGAATTCTAGAAAAAAAAAGAGGTTTAATAAATGGACTAGGTACAGTAATAAACAGCATTACAGGAAACATGGATGCTGATGACGCTTTTAATCTGAACAAAGAGATAGAAACCTTAACTCAAAAAAAAAAAAAAAAACAGCATTGAAGAGCACGAGAACAATCAAATTAAGCTCACCGATCAAATGATAGAAAGGTTTGATAATATTACAAATCATATAAATTACCAACATTAAATTTCACTACAATTATAATTTATTAACTAAACAAATTTTTATTTTAGTGTTCAAACCGAATTCAAGAAAAGTTGTTAAAGGTAAGGAAATTACTTCAAGTCAATAAACAAACCTTACAACCCACTGTAATTCTTGTTGGAGAAAATAAATCTGAAATCACTGAGGCGTATTTAGCTATCGATGACAGTCTGTACAACTGCGAAGGGCCCATAGAGGCAATAGATGCGTGTTTTAAGAGCTACACAGCAGTGAACGCTAAATTTCCTGAGTCCTCACATCATATTTGGATGATCATCCAAAAGTACATATACAATATCAGTACAATACACGACAAAAATTATACTACAGTTAATTCACTCATAAGCGACCTTACGTAAGTCCTTAGCATTACAATTATTTTTTTCTAAAATATATTAAAAGTGTTATCATATAATTTATTTTTAAAGAGAATTCTTATTTCAAATGGAGTGCTTCAAATGTAATGTATTTCATGAATCATTCTAAACTTATGGTCAACATTTGAAACATAAACATAAATATGTAAATATATACATAAATGTCAAACATGTGAAGAAGAAAGATCCTTTATTTATTTTAATAGTTTTACTTCAAGTCAATAAATAAACTTTACAAACCACTGTAGTTCTTGTTGGAGAAAATAAATCTGAAATCACGGAGGCGTATTTAGCTATCGATGACAGTCTGTACAACTGCGAAGGACCCATAGAGGCAATAGATGCGTGTTTTAAGAGCTACATAGCATTGAACGCCAAATTTCCTGAGTCCTCACATCATATTTGGATGCTCATCCAAAAGTACATATACAATATCAGTACCTAACACGACAAAAATTATACTACAGTTAATTCACTCATAAGCGACCTTACGTAAGTCCTTAGCATTACAATTATTTTTTTCTAAAATATATTAAAAGTGTTATCATATAATTTATTTTTAAAGAGAATTCTTATTTCAAATGGAGTGCTTCAAATGTAATGTATTTCATCAATCATTCTAAACTTATGTTCAACACTTGAAACATAAACATAAATATGTAAATATACATAAATGTCAAACATGTGAACAAGAAAGGTCCTTTATTTATTTTAATATTTTTACTTCAAGTCAATAAATAAACTTTACAAACCACTGTAATTCTTGTTGGAGAAAATAAATCTGAAATCACGGAGGCGTATTTAGCTATCGATGACAGTCTGTACAACTGCGAAGGACCCATAGAGGCAATAGATGCATGTTTCAAGAGCTACATAGCATTGAACGCCAAATTTCCTGAGTCCTCACATCATATTTGGATGCTCATCCAAAAGTACATATACAATATCAGTACCTAACACGACAAAAATTATACTACAGTTAATTCACTCATAAGCGACCTTACGTAAGTCCTTAGCATTACAATTATTTTTTTCTAAAATATATTAAAAGTGTTATCATATAATTTATTTTTAAAGAGAATTCTTATTTCAAATGGAGTGCTTCAAATGTAATGTATTTCATGAATCATTCTAAACTTATGGTCAACATTTGAAACATAAACATAAATATGTAAATATATACATAAATGTCAAACATGTGAAGAAGAAAGATCCTTTATTTATTTTAATAGTTTTACTTAAAGTCAATAAATAAACTTTACAAACCACTGTAGTTCTTGTTGGAGAAAATAAATCTGAAATCACGGAGGCGTATTTAGCTATCGATGACAGTCTGTACAACTGTGAAGGACCTATAGAGGCAATAGATGCATGTTTCAAGAGCTACATAGCATTGAACGCCAAATTTCCTGAGTCCTCACATCATATTTGGATGCTCATCCAAAAGTACATATACAATATCAGTACCTAACACGACAAAAATTATACTACAGTTAATTCACTCATAAGCGACCTTACGTAAGTCCTTAGCATTACAATTATTTTTTTCTAAAATATATTAAAAGTGTTATCATATAATTTATTTTTAAAGAGAATTCTTATTTCAAATGGAGTGCTTCAAATGTAATGTATTTCATGAATTATTCTAAACTTATGTCCAACACTTGAAACATAAACATAAATATGTAAATATACATAAATGTCAAACACGTGAAAAAGAAAGGTCCTTTATTTATTTTAATAGTTTTACTTCAAGTCAATAAATAAACTTTACAAACCACTGTAATTCTTGTTGGAGAAAATAAATCTGAAATCACGGAGGCGTATTTAGCTATCGATGACAGTCTGTACAACTGCGAAGGACCCATAGAGGCAATAGATGCGTGTTTTAAGAGCTACATAGCATTGAACGCCAAATTTCCTGAGTCCTCACATCATATTTGGATGCTCATCCAAAAGTACATATACAATATCAGTACCTAACACGACAAAAATTATACTACAGTTAATTCACTCATAAGCGACCTTACGTAAGTCCTTAGCATTAAAATTGTTTTTTTCTAAAATATTTTAAAAGTGTTATCATATAATTTATTTTTAAAGAGAATTCTTATTTCAAATGGAGTGCTTCAAATGTAATGTATTTCATGAATCATTCTAAACTTATGTTCAACACTTGAAACATAAACATAAATATGTAAATATACATAAATGTCAAACACGTGAAGAAGAAAGGTGCTTTATTTATTTTAATAGTTTTACTTCAAGTCAATAAATAAACTTTACAAACCACTGTAATTCTTGTTGGAGAAAATAAATCTGAAATCACGGAGGCGTATTTAGCTATCGATGACAGTCTGTACAACTGCGAAGGACCCATAGAGGCAATAGATGCATGTTTCAAGAGCTACATAGCATTGAACGCCAAATTTCCTGAGTCCTCACATCATATTTGGATGCTCATCCAAAAGTACATATACAATATCAGTACCTAACACGACAAAAATTATACTACAGTTAATTCACTCATAAGCGACCTTACGTAAGTCCTTAGCATTACAATTATTTTTTTCTAAAATATATTAAAAGTGTTATCATATAATTTATTTTTAAAGAGAATTCTTATTTCAAATGGAGTGCTTCAAATGTAATGTATTTCATGAATCATTCTAAACTTATGGTCAACATTTGAAACATAAACATAAATATGTAAATATATACATAAATGTCAAACATGTGAAGAAGAAAGATCCTTTATTTATTTTAATAGTTTTACTTCAAGTCAATAAATAAACTTTACAAACCACTGTAGTTCTTGTTGGAGAAAATAAATCTGAAATCACGGAGGTGTATTTAGCTATCGATGACAGTCTGTACAACTGCGAAGGACCCATAGAGGCAATAGATGCGTGTTTTAAGAGCTACATAGCATTGAACGCCAAATTTCCTGAGTCCTCACATCATATTTGGATGCTCATCCAAAAGTACATATACAATATCAGTACCTAACACGACAAAAATTATACTACAGTTAATTCACTCATAAGCGACCTTACGTAAGTCCTTAGCATTACAATTATTTTTTTCTAAAATATATTAAAAGTGTTATCATATAATTTATTTTTAAAGAGAATTCTTATTTCAAATGGAGTGCTTCAAATGAAATGTATTTCATGAATCATTCTAAACTTATGTTCAACACTTGAAACATAAACATAAATATGTTAATATATATAAATGTCAAACATGTGCAGAAGAAAGATGATTTATTTATTTTAATAGTTTTAAGAAACAAATATATAAGCATTTTATGGATCCTTTGTTTAAATGTGCTAAACATTCATGTGAAAACAATACTCATATAATTCCTTACAATACAATTGATGTGGAAAACCCACTTCAAACTGAGGTTTCACAACAAAACATTAGCATTGACATTCTAAAATTCCTCAAATATGTTGATAAACAACGGAATAGTGGGAAAATTTATGAATCCATCAATAGAAAAACCGTTAAGGCTAGACCTGTTAATAAATTTTAAAATTGCAGAAACCGTTGCAGTGAAAAGATAGATCATGGAAACGTTGAATTTTTATTCAACCAATATTGGTCGCTGGGAAGTTACGATCAAAGAATCTTGTATATCAGCTCTCCTTGATTACCATTGGGGATAAAAAATGTGATACTTTGGTGAATGACGTGAACAGAAAAAGGAAACGTGAGCATTCCATGAAATATTCATTGCCTGTCAATGGAATTAATGTTTATACATGTAAGAAACATTTCCTTTAATGTTTTGACGAAACAGAGAGTTTCGTTAAAAATGTAATAGAGAAAAAAATTGGTTCTCCTGCAATTCCTTTTCAAAATATGAGAGGGAAACATATTCCTGCCAACAAATGCTCTACAGCTCAGGAAGAAGAAATAAGGAGGCATATTTCAAAATTTCCGGCATACGAAAGTCACTACAGTCGTAGAGATACGTGTCAAAAATACTTGGCCAATAGCATTAATTTAACATCTATGCATCGCTTATACAGCCTAGAAACCAAAAATCCTGTTAGTCTTTCAAAATATTCCCAAATTTTTAAGACTATGGGATTAAAATTCAAAGCCCCTAACATAGATATGTTACGCGGCAAAACGCTTAGATAAAATAGAAGCGGGAAAATCTAAATATGTTAAAACGTTTGCTTCTGACCTCCAGCAATGCCTACCGACCCCGTTTTTAAGAAATTCAATCAGTTTCTATAAACGCCAACTTTGGACTTTTAATTTAACGATTCATGACCTAGAAACAAATGCAGCAAAATGTTTTAAGTGGCATGAAGGGACAGCGCGCCGGCCGCCGCCGCCGTGGTGGGAATGAAAACTCATCTTGTCTTTACAAGCTTTTAGCCACAATTCCAGAAGAAACAAAGAAAATAATATTTTACAGCGATTCATGTTCTGGACAGAATAAGAATTCATTCGTTTCGCGATGTTCATATTATTTGTATCCGACTTAGAAAATATTGAGCATTGTACATAAATCACAAATTCCTTGAACCAGGTCATACGCACATGGAATGCGACAGTGATCATGCTCTTATCGAGCGGAAAAAAAAGTGGAAGATTTCTTTGATTTTTCTACACTCTCCGAATAAGTGAAGATGGAAGTAAATTTTCATGGAACGGTATACGGGTAACGAAATATATAACGCTGGTTACGGTATACCAAAAGCTGTACAGAGGTATCTTTTAAATATTCTTTAGATGAAGATGAGCCATTTAAAGTTTTAAAAATTGGAAAAAGAGGAGCTGGTGTTTGAATGTAAGCTAAATCTCTAATGTTATGGGTTTACCTTGCATTTCAAATAAAAAAAAGAAAGATTTAATGGACTTGAAGCAATACATACAAGTTACACTTGAGCCACATGAGCTTCCCACAACTATCACTAAAGCAGCCAATTCCAAAGATATGCGTTGTGTTTATCTAACATATAGACGGAAATCCAGCATATAAACAAACGACGAAACTCTATACAAAGGACCACCACAGAAGAATGAGATACATTCTTCTCATCACCATGCAGATCAATAAGTGCACAAAAGTGATGAAGCAGCATGGAGATAACAAAGTCTTCGCCCAGCAATAGAACCGATCAGTTAGCCATCATCCAGCATTCAACACGAAAAGTTGCTTCCAGTTCAATAAATTTCTTTTTGTTTTTTTTTTTAAACCAAACTGAAAAAAGCATTTTTTAATTTACATCCCGATTTTCATTATTTTTATAATAATCTTAAATGCAGCATTGATGAGCCAAACATTCATCCCGATTTAACAGAATCTGATTTGCTAGATGAGTCCTAAATAAAAAAATGGAAATTAATAAAACAAATGAAGCGTTCAAATTAATGAAGAAGGGGGTAAGTGACATTTTCGAATTTTTCTGGTTTTTTTCACCAACGAAGAAGCTAAATGAAAACTTAAATTTCTGTGTGATTTGCGTCTTTCTACGATCTCTAGTTTCCAATAAAGCCATACGAAAAATGGTGTAAAAGAGGTAAATGCATCACAAAAGTGCAAGATATTAGTAGAAGAAGGAGTTAAAATCACTTAACCCCTTTACGCACTGAAAAATCCAAATTGAAAACATTTTTGTTTGCATGAAGGAGTTAAATAAACCTAAATGCCCCCTTCACGCTACTGAGAGAAATAAAAAAAAAGAAAAATGATTTTTGGCTAATAATTTATGATAAAAAAATTTGTTTTGAGAGTGACGGAGTTAAATGTGTATCTACTAAAAATAACATTTCTTACCTTCCCTTTTTTGTCTATTCTTCTCCTGCTCTGATTTTAAAGTTAAAAGCGAATTAATTAAGTACCGTTACAAGTATAGTTTCTATTTTTGTGGACCCTGTTGACTTGCAGCTGCAGGTACCTACTGTTTTCATTTTTGTGTTCACTTGCGCATCGGAGTTTGAGGTCTATTTGAGTATCTATTTGTCAAGCGATTTCGTTTTACTTGATTGTGTGTTCAAAAAAATACCGTTTTGATAGGGTAAAGGCACCAGTATCCGGACAGTCTTAGTGTCCGGACACACATTAATTTTTTCGAGAATAATAAGCAAACCATCCATAAATATCGAAAAATACCATCGAAAATATGATATATGTCTCACACATACATCCAAAGTTTAAAGTCGATCGGGCGGGATACTGAAAGAGTTACAAGTCAAATCAGTGTTGACGGTCTGCAAGTGCGGTTGTGTTTTCTTTTTGTGTAAAAAAAAAATAGTGAGAGCATTTGCGAAACGTAAGTAATTTAAGAAGAATTTATTATTTTATTGTTATAAAAATTACTTAGCTTTTATTAAAATTGAATAAACTTCAATAAATCAAAGAAAAAAAAATAAATTTACTTATTTTTTGCCGCAGTTTTCAGTGTCCGGAAACTGGAACCAAAATTGAAGAATGTTTTTAGTTTCCGGACAGAGTGTCCGGATACTGAAAAAATGAGAAAAAACGCAAATCCTCTCTTTTATGCTTTTATGTGGTAGTTTGCTATATTTTTTATAATATAAAGAAAGAGAAATGTCATTTTCATACAGATTTTAAGTATTCGGACAGGGTTTACTCGGGAAGAGTATATTTGTCCGGGAACTGAAAAAATAGTCTCAGTGTCCGGACTGCTTACTTTATATGAAGTTAGAGGTATTTTTATTCATTTAAGTAGCTAACCTACCAGCCTTATTTTTTTATAGGATGAATGTAGACAATTTAGCCCAAGCCTTAAATGATATAAGGACGAACAACACCAGCATAAGGCAAGCAGCGATCAAGTACGGAATATGCCGCTCAACTTTGCACGACCGATTGAAGGGAAAGAGACTAATCGGCGAAAGGGCTACAAAAATGGGCCCAGAACCATATTTGAAAGCCGACGAAGAGGAAAAAATAGCTCAATGGTGCGCGGATTTGTGCAAGTGTGGCTTCCCCTTAAAAATGGATGATTTATTGAACACGGTCCAGAAAATTATAAAAGACTCGAAGAGAAAAACTCCGTTCAAAAACGATCGTCCAGGAAAGGCATGGATGCGAGCCTTTTTTAAAAGGAACCCCTTTAAACCACAAAAATCAGACTGGAAAATAACAGTCCGCGATTGGCAGTCAAAAAATTTAGGACAACAACTCACCAAACAAAACTTCTATCCTCTTTTGAATGAAGCAATAATGAGGAATAAAAACATGGTGGACACTATTAAAAACGGCTTTAGAAAATGTGGATTATTTCCATTAAATCCGCAAGCAGTTGACTTCACAAAATGTGTTAAAAACAACACTGAAAACTTGTTAATTGCTCAAGTTCCTCAACTGTCACGACGAAGATCAACCTTTAGATATTCCATCCCTCAATAATGCTTCAGGAGTGGTAAAGGCTCTCAAAAAGCAATTGCAAGATGTTGGAGCCTGAAAAATATTGGGTGCGACATTTGCCCTAGATGGTTTCATCTAAGTTGCAATGCAATGGCTAATCTGGACTACGAGGTTGCATCTAGAAATGATTTTACTTGCAACTATTGCTGTGATAGTATAAACGACAACGCTGAGCGTAATACTGCAACTTAGACTAAACTGTGAACAGAATGAAGACTTATTATTATTAATTTTCTTTTTTTTTGTTTACTAAATGTTTCTAATTAAGTTTTTTTAACTTTAAAACTTTGTGTTTCTATTCAATTTGAATTCTTAGAATTTAACTAATGTAAAAACTCACGAACTTCTAGGTACCTGTCTGGCGTCTTTTACGCAGGACAACATGGAAAAGATGATTACGTCATTGAAGACGTACGTAAAGGTGGGTGTCCATTTGAGAGTAAACATGCTGCGAGTCGCTTCAAGCTGCTCTCGAGAGCGATCTCTCAAGTGGACATAGTCTGGAGAGTAGCTCACAGAGAGTTGACTAATTACTCTCGACATTCGATCTTTTTGAAAGTCACTCGCAAGTGGACACATGTGTTTACCACTATCCGAGATAAGCACGCGGAATACCAACACAGTTCGTATTTTGCGAGTAGCTGTCGAGAGTAAACATGGCAAAGCAGTGAACATTGGAGGCTCTGCAGTTTCTTATTCCATTTTTAACGCCTTCTGAAATTATATCGAATCTGGTAAGTACCTCTTTAATTTTATAATTATTCAGTGTAATGTGTCTGTACCGCCATGGAACTTCAGCTTCTGGAGTCATAAAGTAATTTTTGAATTCTTCCCTAACATCTTTTTGAGAAACACTATAGTTGTGCCTTGTGCCATTTTCAAGATCAAAAAATGAATTTGCCACACTATTCTCTAAACGCCAGCTTCCATAGAGTAAATCATGAGTTTCTGGTTGTTCAGAATCAACCATGCCCGTGCTCAAGCAGTAGCGTTCGTTTTTAGATAGAAAGAAATTGTGCAAGATACAGATAGCCATAACCACATCTCTTGTTCGTTCAGGACTTAGATTCATCGGTTTTCTAAGAACCCTACAACGATTTGCAACAATTTCGAAGGCATTTTCAACTATTCTTCAAGCCCTGCTCAGCCAGTATTTGAAAATACGTTCAGGTGCTGGTTGGTTGCGAAACGGATACGGCTTTAATATCAAGTTAGTCATCGTGAACGCATCATCAGCCACAAAACTATAATTAAAGCAGCTGCAACCCTTCGCTTGTAAGAATATATGGCCAACTGATAATATGCTAGCAGAAGAAATCTATCAAGTGAACACGATTATGAGAGTACCCTCAGCAAGAAAACTCTCAATATTCTAGCAGAGAGCTCGCTATAGCAAAATTTCTAAAATTTGGCTCTCAAATGGACAGTCTCCCGAGAGTTGCTCTCGAGAGTTAACTAGCAGAAGTACTCTCAAATGGACACACACCTTAAGAAAGCCAGAAACAGTTTATTCAAATGGGTTGTCAAACACTGCGACCACTACCACGTCGTCCACGACTGCTCTTACTCAAACGGCACTTGTAGATGCTTTGGGTATAGTTTTAGAAGATCCACTAGAAAAGCTATATTCACAAAAGACCTTAAAGAAGAGGACATTAGATCTAACGTCCAGTATCTCTTTGGTGAAGGACGGCGAACCAAAGTACTGGACATTAGAGGAAAAAACTATGCCGGACTATAAGATAGATTTGAAAATATACCCATTGGCAAACATACCTCAAACTGCAATGAACACGAAGGACATGTGGAAATATGCGTCAGCGAGGATGAAACTCTATGGCATGAATACAGGCCTCACACAACATTATCTTCAAGCGGCGAAGAAACTGATAGCCCAAGGTATTCAGAATCTGGAGGAACGACAACAAGAAAGAGACGAAGACGAGATGCCGAAGGAAAAAAAAGAGACGCCGCAAGAACAATTAGAAAAGGAAATAATGCGAATTTGTAAAGTGCCTTTACATGACTTTGTAACAACAGAGGAATTCTTGAGTTCATCATGGCGTTTTGCAAATCCAATGAGTGTAATGTTCAAAAATGCAATTTCAATATGCAAGTTAAAATTCTTAAACATGCGTTTACGTGATTATCGTGCGTTTTATGAATCAACTACAATAATGCCATATTGGGATACAAATACGCGTGAGGAATTCGATAACAAATACATGGATATTAAAATGTCTAAAGCAATTGCAATGAAACTATTGATTTTCCAATTGTCTCCTCAAAGTGTTGATAGAAATTATAATGTAATAGATACAAATTTGAAGGTACATGTTTTTACTTACCTTAAGGATTTAATACTATTTTTAGACCGTAAACGTAATAAAGAAAACACTGATGTCTATTTATCACCGCCGAATGCAGGTAAAACGCTATTCTTCGATTGTGTTCGTGATTACTTGGTAAATTGTGGTCAAATGTCTAATTGGAATCGTAACAGTAATTTTCCTTTACAAACGTGTGGACATACAAGAGTTATATTTTGGAATGAGCCAAACTATGACCAATCTGTGGAAAGGAATTTACTTAAACTACTAGGAGGTGATTCCTATAATGCTGCTCAGAAAAACCAAATGGATGTTAACATAGTAAAGACACCATTTATTGTTATTTATAGATAAGCCAAACTTATCAGCTGCAGGCTTTAGTAGAAGAGAAGTTACTTGACAAAGTAATACCGACTAATTTTAACGCAGGTAATTATATAACTTAAACAATGGGAAAAGATAATAAAAGAGGATTCTATATTAATGCAGCTAAAAGGAAGAAACAAGAACGATTGCAACAAGAACAAGAACCAGAACAAGACGAGAATTCTAATGCAGAACAATTGGAACCGAACGAACCAGAATTATCAGCAACAGGAGACAAACGAAAGAAACCACAGCCTTCGTCTGGTAATAATCCAACAACAATAATCCAATTCAGAGAATACAGAACACGCTCAAATGGATATTGATCCTTTGGAACTTGGTGCTGGTGGCTCTGGCAGCGCTGGTGGGGCTCAGCCTAACCAGCATAGACATGCAAAACACGCTCATGGCACAGCGAGTAGTGCAGGAGGAACATCTTCCGGAGGTATCAGAGGAACAATTCCATTGTGGTCCGGAATACGCCAGGAGCCGCAATTGTATGCTAGAACTTATCGAAAGGAGTACTTATTCCGTTTGGTCAATGAACCCATTGAAGTACAAACATCTAGTGCTATTAATTTTAACAATGGGCTTAGGAGCATTAGATATCCTTATCATGACATCCCAATTAATGTGCTCGGTTTTTACCTATCTAAAGCAGAAATTGACGAATTAAAAAACTACACAAAATGCGAAGTAGAATCTGTGAATGTAGCAGTGTACAATAAAACTGGATGTTTAAACTTTGAAACTGCTTCAAGTACAAGCAACATTGGTAATAATAATGTCGGAATATATTTATGTGAATTAAGCAAAGATATTATGACTAGACGCACTGGTGTATTACCAAATCAAGGAATTTTCATACATGAACAATGTTGGGGTAATCCTACTGCTGTGTCGGCTGCTACTAGTGGGAACAATGAAGTTGGAAGTTTAGGTGCACAATATGTACGTAAAATATTAAGCAATAAACTGACTGAAAGGCCTTTTTACAACATATCATTATAAATTCAAAAAAGGATTAGTAGCGGGTCAATTCTTTGGTAAAATGTTTGGACACACAATGAATGACAATAATCATTATGTTTTAAAGAAATCACAGTTACCATTAATAGAAAGACACGTTGATATAAATGCCACAAGTACGTTCGGTCAATTGTCTAATTCCGCAGGACAATCAGCTGAAGGTGGTTCTGGAGGTTTTACTGACACAGCTATGGTATTACAACATTTTGTCAATTATAAGGAAGATGAATATGAAACAATGTTAATTGATGATCCAGTATTTTTTGGACATAATGTTCAACCACCATTAGTAATTGGCATTGAACCATTGACAACGTCATTGAATGATAAATGGGAAACAGTAAAGGCTTTTGTGGATATTACAATACATGTTGAACTAGTGATGAAAATACAACAAGGAGTTGATTATATTAATGCAAACAAAGAATCATATATCACTCCAGACTTCCAGAATCCAGAATATGTTCCTGGTGATATCTGATATTTTGATTCAGTTGAATCTTTATTATGGAAAGGGGGAAATTAATTTACAATATTTTTAAAGATAATCAAGAAAATAAAAAGAAAACTTCTGCACGAATCGTGGGTAAGTACCTAACAAAAATTCTGAGCTATTGGCACAGGCTTCATAAGTGGTGATCACAATGCTTCAAGTAAGAAAACGATGTCATTGAATCATTCAGAGCTATAGATATTTATGAAGTTATTTTGATGGATTTGTTTTTCTAGAAAATAGTGACAGTGAGTTAGATTTTTCTGTCAGTGATGGTAACGAATATATACCTGATGATTTTTCTGACAGCGAAGAAGGTGGTGACACACCACAACAGAAAAAAGGCCAGTTTAATCAAGAGTTAGATGGAGCATCACGACCAGCATAAGGTTCAGCAATTTAATGCATTTTTTTATCATCTTTGTAGTTATTTTATCATTTGATAAATTGACCTTAGAAAAAAGCTAATTGAAAACGAAAGACAAAAAAAAATTAAACTGCCAGTTAAAAGAGAAAAACGCTTCTTTGTTTATAACTCACCGAATATAATTTTAAATTCATATCTCTGAATTTAAAAAACATTGGGTTAAATGAAGCTTAACTTAACATAAACAACTTAAATAAAAGATTTTATTGAAGGCAAAACGACCTAAATAGAAAAAATAATTTTATAAATTGAACATGCCATAACAACCTAACTCGATTTAAGAAATTATTTTGAAAAGAATAAATATACCAAAACTACCTAACCGCAATAAGCCATAACAATTTAAGTGTTTGTTTCTTAAATAAATCCTAAGCAAAAAGTCGAACATATTATTTGCTTTTGACATACGATAAAGGAGTGTTTTTTCTTTATTTTTGCATTTAAAAAACTTAAAAATTGAAATTTTCCTATTCCATGGGAATTTTTAAAACTTAAAACTGCTCTCCTGAAAAGTTGAAAAAATCGACTTAAGCGGTAATGGCTTGAGGCCACGGATATGTATATAGGCTGTATTGATGGGACGCATGTGAACATCATATCTCCTTCATCAAACAAACATATATTCTACAACAGAAAGAGATAGAAGAAAATAATAATGAAGTTCACTCGTGGCTTCGTAATATAATTAAGAGAACCAATGGTGTTCTTAAAAACAGTTGGAGATGTTTGCTGAGTGCAAGAGAATTGTACTACGCTTCTACAAAAGCTGTCAAAATCATTAATGTTTGTGCAGCACTGCACAAAAAAAAGAATTGTGTGAAATTAAAAGTAACTGTTGATATTCACAACACTGTATCTCGTTTGTCGCGGAGAAATATATTCTGTACATCTCTTTCGGTTGTGTGTTGTATCCTTGTTTCTTCGTTCCTCGTGACTCGTGAGGGAATATACATTTACGTGATAAGATCAGTTTCAGTCTTTCAGTTTTCAGTCACAGTTCACAGAGTGCGCATGTAATTTTATCTCGGTTAAATTGTTAAAAATTGTGATGTAAAAAGAAAAGTTATTAAAAGAAGAAAAGTTATTAAAGTATTAAGGCGGTGTTGAACTCCGTTTCAAATACGTGAAAAGAGGAGCGAACACGAAACTAATGTGTGATCGCCTTAAGGGTATTGTCTTTGTAGCTTTCATTTGGTCAATTCAATCATCCAACTACCACCAACTTCACTCCAAGATTTGATTCTTTATTCATTCTTACTTTTTCATTCGACAGCGCGACACTTAACTTCTTTACCCGGGATCCATTTTTGTTTATTGAGAAGCAATTAAATTGAGAAAAAATTGTAAAGATTTCAAGAATTTCAAGAAGTGTTTTATTTTAATAAAGGTGTATTCAAATTAAAAAATTATTATATCTTTTTTTTTGACTACCGAAGAACGAAAAAATATTGATTTGGAAAATTAAAAATAATAACCTCTTCGTGCAGTCAAACATTTTGGTCCAATCGAACCGGATTCCACGTGCGGAAAGTGATCTGCAAATTGCTCAGCCATCCGAGCATACTTTTGATTTTTTTTGGAATCAATTAAACGTACGCTCCATATCGCCAGGTTTTGTGAGCTGCTTGGCGAAAAAATCGGCACGTAATCCTTGGCATCGTGCTCAGCAGCAAGACAATCGTCTTTCATCATCGTCGTTGTGCATTGTGGCACATTTTTTGGAGTCCTGGTGCTCTTTTCATCATCGCTGTTGTGCATTGTGGCACATTTTTTGGAGTCCTGGTGCTCTTTTCATCATCGCTGTTGTGCATTGTGGCACATTTTTTGGAGTCCTGGTGCTCTTTTCATCATCGCTGTTGTGCATTGTGGCACATTTTTTGGAGTCCTGGTGCTCTTTTCATCATCGCCGTTGTGCATTGTGGCACATTTGTGGAGTCCTGGTGCTTTTTCATCATCGTCGTTGTGCATTGTGGCACATTATTTGAATTTTGGTGCCTTTCTAATCATCGTTTTGAGTTGTGGCACATCCTTTGTCATCGTCGTGGGGCGTGGTGACGCATCATTTACAATAGTTGTGCATTGTGGCACTTCATTTACATAGTTGTGGAGCGTGGTGGCTCATTATTTCATCATTTGTGCGTTGTGGCACATTATTTAATCGTCGTTTACGAAGTGGTACATCAAATCCACTATTTTTCATCGCATCTGCGCCTTGTGGCACAATTTTGTGGACGGAGTTAACTGTGATTCAGTACCGTTACAGTTACTGTTATTTTGCATCGTGAATGTGCATTGTGGCACATTTGTGGATCAACAAAGTGAACTGTGACTCATCACCGTTACAGTCTCCGTTATTTTTCGTCGTGTTTGTGCATTGTGGCACATTTTTTTGATCGCTGGAGTTAACTGTGACTCGTCTTCACTGTTACAGTTACCGCTATCATCACGCCATCATCATCACCACCCCACTCATCGTGTTTAAAGTCACCACTCATCGTTTTCGAACTCATCACTCATCATCTGGTAATAATCCAACAACATCTGGAAATTCATAAAATACAGAACACGCTCAAATGGATATTGATCCTTTGGAACTTGGTGCTGGTGGCTCTGGCAGCGCTGGTGGTGCTCAGCCTAACCAGCATAGACATGCAAGACACGCTCATGGCACAGCGAGTAGTGCAGGAGGAACATCTTCCGGAGGTATCAGAGGAACAGTTCCATTGTGGTCCGGAATACGCCAGGAGCCGCAATTGTATGCTAGAACTTATCGAAAGGAGTACTTATTCCGTTTGGTCAATGAACCCATTGAAGTACAAACATCTAGTGCTATTAATTTTAACAATGGGCTTAGGAGCATTAGATATCCTTATCATGACATCCCAATTAATGTGCTCGGTTTTTACCTATCTAAAGCAGAAATTGACGAATTAAAAAACTACACAAAATGCGAAGTAGAATCTGTGAATGTAGCAGTGTACAATAAAACTGGATGTTTAAACTTTGAAACTGCTTCAAGTACAAGCAACATTGGTAATAATAATGTCGGAATATATTTATGTGAATTAAGCAAAGATATTATGACTAGACGCACTGGTGTATTACCAAATCAAGGAATTTTCATACATGAACAATGTTGGGGTAATCCTACTGCTGTGTCGGCTGCTACTAGTGGGAACAATGAAGTTGGAAGTTTAGGTGCACAATATGTACGTAAAACATTAAGCAATAAACTGACTGAAAGGCCTTTTTACAACATATCATTATAAATTCAAAAAAGGATTAGTAGCGGGTCAATTCTTTGGTAAAATGTTTGGACACACAATGAATGACAATAATCATTATGTTTTAAAGAAATCACAGTTACCATTAATAGAAAGACACGTTGATATAAATGCCACAAGTACGTTCGGTCAATTGTCTAATTCCGCAGGACAATCAGCTGAAGGTGGTTCTGGAGGTTTTACTGACACAGCTATGGTATAACAACATTTTGTCAATTATAAGGAAGATGAATATGAAACAATGTTAATTGATGATCCAGTATTTTTTGGACATAATGTTCAACCACCATTAGTAATTGGCATTGAACCATTGACAACGTCATTGAATGATAAATGGGAAACAGTAAAGGCTTTTGTGGATATTACAATACATGTTGAACTAGTGATGAAAATACAACAAGGAGTTGATTATATTAATGCAAACAAAGAATCATATATCACTCCAGACTTCCAGAATCCAGAATATGTTCCTGGTGATATCTGATATTTTGATTCAGTTGAATCTTTATTATGGAAAGGGGGAAATTAATTTACAATATTTTTAAAGATAATCAAGAAAATAAAAAGAAAACTTCTGCACGAATCGTGGGTAAGTACCTAACAAAAATTCTGAGCTATTGGCACAGGCTTCATAAGTGGTGATCACAATGCTTCAAGTAAGAAAACGATGTCATTGAATCATTCAGAGCTATAGATATTTATGAAGTTATTTTGATGGATTTGTTTTTCTAGAAAATAGTGACAGTGAGTTAGATTTTTCTGTCAGTGATGGTAACGAATATATACCTGATGATTTTTCTGACAGCGAAGAAGGTGGTGACACACCACAACAGAAAAAAGGCCAGTTTAATCAAGAGTTAGATGGAGCATCACGACCAGCATAAGGTTCAGCAATTTAATGCATTTTTTTATCATCTTTGTAGTTATTTTATCATTTGATAAATTGACCTTAGAAAAAAGCTAATTGAAAACGAAAGACAAAAAAAAATTAAACTGCCAGTTAAAAGAGAAAAACGCTTCTTTGTTTATAACTCACCGAATATAATTTTAAATTCATATCTCTGAATTTAAAAAACATTGGGTTAAATGAAGCTTAACTTAACATAAACAACTTAAATAAAAGATTTTATTGAAGGCAAAACGACCTAAATAGAAAAAATAATTTTATAAATTGAACATGCCATAACAACCTAACTCGATTTAAGAAATTATTTTGAAAAGAATAAATATACCAAAACTACCTAACCGCAATAAGCCATAACAATTTAAGTGTTTGTTTCTTAAATAAATCCTAAGCAAAAAGTCGAACATATTATTTGCTTTTGACATACGATAAAGGAGTGTTTTTTCTTTATTTTTGCATTTAAAAAACTTAAAAATTGAAATTTTCCTATTCCATGGGAATTTTTAAAACTTAAAACTGCTCTCCTGAAAAGTTGAAAAAATCGACTTAAGCGGTAATGGCTTGTGGCCACGGATATGTATATAGGCTGTATTGATGGGACGCATGTGAACATCATATCTCCTTCATCAAACAAACATATATTCTACAACAGAAAGAGATAGAAGAAAATAATAATGAAGTTCACTCGTGGCTTCGTAATATAATTAAGAGAACCAATGGTGTTCTTAAAAACAGTTGGAGATGTTTGCTGAGTGCAAGAGAATTGTACTACGCTTCTACAAAAGCTGTCAAAATCATTAATGTTTGTGCAGCACTGCACAAAAAAAAGAATTGTGTGAAATTAAAAGTAACTGTTGATATTCACAACACTGTATCTCGTTTGTCGCGGAGAAATATATTCTGTACATCTCTTTCGGTTGTGTGTTGTATCCTTGTTTCTTCGTTCCTCGTGACTCGTGAGGGAATATACATTTACGTGATAAGATCAGTTTCAGTCTTTCAGTTTTCAGTCACAGTTCACAGAGTGCGCATGTAATTTTATCTCGGTTAAATTGTTAAAAATTGTGATGTAAAAAGAAAAGTTATTAAAAGAAGAAAAGTTATTAAAGTATTAAGGCGGTAAGTGCTTAAATAACTCTGAAAATATTATTTTGTTTATTTTAACATTGCTAATTATTTGTTAATTTCCAAAAATTTTCAGCACTTTGTTAACTAAAAGTTGAAATAAGTGAATTTTAAAGCAAAACGTTAAATAATTATTCATAATTTTCAAAAATGGTTAGAATTAAACAATTCTACCAATTATTCAACGTATCACTGATGATTAAACAAAAAATGTTTTATTCTTAACTCAGTAGACACTCATTAAAAAGAGATTGAGCAAAAACTGTAAAATATAGTAGTAAGTGTTTCAATTATTCAATTTTGTGCTAGTGAATTAATACAATATATTTACAAAAAGCATACTCATGAGTATTCAGCAGTTTGCTGAACATTCGTGTTTTTAGCACTATTTTTAACTAACGAAATGGTTTTCCTATAGGTAACGAATACGGCATCGCTGGGAACAAAATTATAACGGAAAGCACCGGCTCTATAGTTTGTGATGACGAAATATTAATACATGTCGCAAGCAAGAACTCGATATTAATGTTGGTCCACGAATGTTCTCAATGATCACCACCTCAAAGCTGGCTTTCCTCCTCCTTCAGTGATGCGGCGGATATAATTTTGCAGGATGATATTGGGTTGGATGTGTCCCATGGCTCTCAACGAAGAACACAAAATTCGAACTTCTTGTTGTTTGATTCCCCGACGCACTCAAGAAGGCTAAGCTCAAGTTCCCCAAGTCGTGCTTCTACAAGTAGTTCGGTTTTGACTCCAACGACATCCAGAAATCTTAGTTTCTCGGAGTTTATTTTTTCTTGGCAAAATTTACCGATTGATGTGTTGGAGAATTTCAATTCAATTCAATTCAAACTTTATTTTCATAACTTACACAGTAAGATACAATATCTCATTTGATAGTGCAAGCTTCATTGATAATTCTATTTATAATATTTAAGTGAATGTGTTACAATTTATAATAAAAGATATTAAATGTAAAAATGACAAATAAATATATTTATAAGTATTACTACAACATATGTAATTATTTTATTTTTTTTTTTAAATTGGCAAGTATAACATTACTTTTTGAAACAAAAAATAAGTAAAGAAGGAAAAAGAAAAGAAAGAAAGAAAGTAAGAAAGTAAGAAAGTAAGAAAGAAAGAAAGAAAAAAAAAAAGAAAGAAAGACTCGAATATCTAATCATCATCTGGGTGCCTCCAAGTATTGTCTGAGCTTAATCCCAAACAAGGTTATACTACTTATTAGCCTAATGGCTCGGGGAAGGGAGTTCCATAAACGTATCGCGTTCATAAAGAATTGTCGTTCAGAAATCAAACAACTATGTCGTATTGGTATGAGATCAAGAGTTCTCATTGATTGGGAGAAACAGATCCTGTTATATAGGTACCTTGGTAGGCGCGTTTGGATGACGTTGTGGAGTAAGGTCAACGTTTACTTTTTAAACAGATCATCAAGTGTGATACCAAAAATAGATTTTGAAAAAGTGGAAATGTGGTCATATCTTTTCAATCCAAAAATATAGCGTGCGATACTGTTATATGCCACATTGAGTTTCCGCTTATGTTCATAGTCACAGTTGTTAAATAGCTCACACCCATACATAATTATTGGTATGATTAGCGTTTTAGCTAAAACTAACCTGGTTTTTAAAGGTGTTACCGACTGTGTTGCCCAAAGTGTGCGAAGACCTGCGTAAACCCTACCCAAGGTCAACCTGATGTGGTTATTCCATGTAAGAGTTTTGTTAAAAGTTATACCTAGATTTCTTGCAGAATCAACAAAATCGATAGGACTGTTATTAAGATAAATATACGGAAAATATGAAGTATCTACCGATTTTCTGGAAATAACCAAACATTTTGACTTGGATGGGTTTAAATGGAGACCGTTCACGCGAGACCATTGAAGAATCCTGTCGAGATCTTCATTTACTTCACAGGCAGCGTTTTCCACTAGACCCAAAGGAAAACTTTTACGCATCTGCACATCATCTGCGTACATATCAACCGAAGAACTAAATAAAAACTTAGGCAAGTCATTAATGTACATAGTAAAAAATATTGGGCCAAGAATCGAGCCTTGTGGAACACCTGAGGATAGTGGAAGAAAGTCTGATACGGAATTATTAGAAACAACTGCTTGAGATCTACAATTTAAGTAAGAAGATATGAGTTTTGTGGACGATGAAGAAAAATTGAATTGGCTTTGAAGTTTTTTGCAGAGAACATTGTGATTAACCATATCAAATGCCTTAGAAAAGTCAAGTAAGATAAGAAAAGTTACTTGATCATTGTCTACAGCTTGTCATATCTTCTGTCACATTTATTAAAGCAGTTGTACAACTGTGCTTAGGTCGAAAACCCGATTGATTGTCACATAATAAATTATTATTTTGAAGAAATCTTTGTATCTGAGAACTCATAATTCTTTCAAGTTCTTTACATAAAAACGGTAGAATGGCAATTGGTCTGAACTCATTTTGGTTTTTGGGTACTGGTATTATTTTAGCACGTTTCCAAGCTAAAGGAAAAACTCCCGTCATAAATATGGAGTTAATGATGTGTGTAATATATTTTAATATAAAAGGAAGAATAATTTTAATGAAAACCGGACTTATTTCATCAAACCCTATCGAATTTGATTTAATGGACAACAAACTTTTTAAAACCTCAACATCATCAACAGCTGAAAAGCTAAAATTGGGAGAGGAGTTGTTAACATTCGCAGAAAGCTCTTCACTGTACCTTACATTCGAAATTTCACCGTCGTCGTCGTTGAGAGTCGGAAAGGAAACAAAAGACCTATTCAACTCATTACAGTCAATATTATCCATATTCCTTTTGATTTGTTTGCCTAAACCAATTTCCTTTAAATTTTTCCATAAATTGTGTTTAGCCTGTACAGGATCAAGGCGTGGAGCATAAAAGCGCATTTTAGCCTCGCGTACTTCACGAGTTACCTTGTTTCTGAGAGTACGGTACGCACTGTAAAGTACGTCTAAACGAAATCTTTTCCACCGATTGTATGCCTTGTCACGTTGGGATATTAGATTTTTGATACCTATTGTAAACCAAGGACATGAACTTACTTTGGTTTTTGATAACTTGGTTACTAGTGGAACATGAGTATTAAAAAGACTTAGAATTTTGTCTTGAAAGAAGCCTACTTGGTCATCAACATATGGCATTCCATATATCTTATACCATTCTACTGCAACAATATCTTCTTTTAGTTGATCTATATTAATGTTCTTAAAATCACGGAGCGTAATTTTCTGTTCAATGTTAACAGTATCACACTGGTATGTTAAGTGAATCATGTCGTGACAAGTTATTTTTATAAAAACATATTGCATTTCACTACAATTAGGGGCCTTCTTTACAAGTTGACAATCGAAACTTTCACGAACATAGATAGCTACACCTCCACCAACACGATTGATTCTGTCAGATCTAAAAAGTTTATAACCACTTAAATTATAAATTCTGTCATCAACATCACTTAAAAACCAAGATTCCGAAACACATATCACATCAACTTTAGAACTAGCAAACAAGTATCTAAATTCATCCAATTTTTCTCTTGATCTCAAACTTTGTGTGTTAAGATGACAAACTTGCAAACCAGTATGTTGATTGCATATAACATTAATCATTATCCGCGTATTATCCCTACTGATAGTCTCTACAGAATCCCTTATATGCTGCTCATTAGGATCCTCCATAAACGTCAATGACATAAATAAGAGGTGCCCAATAAGCAGCACCAAGCATTGCATAACCCGTTCCAGAAAAAGAGCAAACTAAGACACGAAGAGGACAAAGATTAGATATTAGAAAAAGAGAAAAAGAAAATAGAGACATGAAAAAGAAAAGTTTACATTCTATTTTATGTTTTAATTCAAAATAAAGGAAAAAAAAATAATACGAAAAAGGTAGAATAATATAAGAAAACATAATTATTAGAAGCTTGCAAAAAATAAAAAAAACAAAATTTACAGGTAGCAAAAAATATTTTGTTCAGTGTACTATTGATCTGCATCATTTGTTGTCGTTGTTTGCGTCATCATGGCAGTATCAGCTAAGTCATCAGTGGTCTCAATCAATTGTGCCTCCTCATCTTTACTCTTCTTCACATAAACCAGGCCACGAATTGTAAAAACCGAATGTAGCTGTTTATTGCGTTTCATTTTCAAAGCATTCTGCATTATAGAGCGATTTTTGGGTGTTAAGCTCTCATGAATGAAAACATTTGATTTTCCTGTTGCATTCTCACTGTCAGTGCCAAGGCCAAGATCATGAAGCTGGAGCGGTACTTTTGTTGTTCTTCTGTATTCGGCAATCGATCGCAAGACAAACAGCTTATCGTGTGGTGTAAAAAATTTAATAATAATTGGTGTCGATTCGGTGTCGGTTTTCGGTCTTATACGAAAAATACTTTTTATCGTTGGTGATTTAAAATTAAGGTTTGTGCAAAGCTGATTAAAGATCAAGCGAAGATTTTCATTTGGCAAGAGTGGAACGCCGTGTAAGAGTGCATCACTCATCGTTTCTTTAAGCAGCTGGTGTTCGTCATTAGATTTCAGTTGCATGGAAATAGTTTTAATTTTTTCATCTTGCTCAAGTATTTGTTGTTTAAGCTCGCGAATTTCCTCTTTTAAGGGTTCAAACTCTGCTTGTTTTGCTTCAATCAGGGATAGCCGTGTATTTATACTTTCAATAGAGAGTTTTAATTCAGTTACATCTTTGCTTATTTTATCAGTGATTTTTTTTTCGGAATCAGCAATCTGTGACGTAATCTGTGACGTGATAGCCTCTGTTTGTGCAAGCATAGATTTCTCAATTTTAGCAATCAATTCCATAGTGGAAGAGTTTTCTTCAAGAGTTTTTTTTTGTTTGCTATCTCGTCGTTGTTGCCGGTGATTGTGATAGCGGTTGTGCTTTTGATAATGGTGTTATTTTCGGATTAGATGGAGAAGGTGAATCGGAGGATCGTAATTTGCTTCGTGATCCCATTTAAAGCTTTAATGTAGGTTTTAAGGGGAAAAGTTATGTGCAATATTTGATGAAAGGTGAGTGAGACGGATACAGTTTTTGTGTTTTTTTTTGTTTTAAATTTAAGATTGACAATTTGGGTAGAATTGTAAATTAATTTATTTAATAAACCAATTAAATTTATGCTAAGTTGTAACAAAAAACGAGTTCGGTAGTTGTTTTATAGTATTAATATTCAACTTAAGGGACTTGGAACGGAAAATCAACCACTTTAAACTCAACTTAAAACTCCCACTCAGTCACGCACGTCCGCTTAGTAACACATCACTTAAGCAATTGAAGCTTGAAAATAAACAAAAACTGGCACATCGCCTCCATTCCTTCGTGAAAGAGATTGTTAAGGAATTGAGAAGAATTTCCATCACAATACCAGTAAGAGTATTCCGAGCTGCAGCAACGTCAGTAATAGCAAAATATCCAGATTCTTTTGTACAAAAAGATAAAGAAAACAAGGTTATTTCAGATTCTTTAGAACTGCTGGTAACCATGATGAGGAACCACAATAATTATCTGAACTCTGGATGCGAGGAAAATAAAAATTGAAACTTCCAATCAGAAAACGGAGAATGGTTAATGCATTAAAAAAATTCAGTAAAAAACTGGGACCCACCAATCGAAGACAAAGAGGATATGACTCTGGATGCAAAGCAATCATTCCTACAAGCGCGTTACTTATAAAATCCACAAATGACAGAGGATCGCGAGAAAATACTTCTCTACATGGAAGATTGCTTTCCAGCTCAAAGGTCGTATTTTAATAACCAGGAGTGGTATACATCGATTGATATGGCCCTATATATTTATTAGAGAATGCATTTTTCGCAATTGACCGAAACAAATTATCAAAAATTGATTCGAGCTGACTTCACAAACGAAAAAGCATCTCTAGTAAATTTTGTTGCTAATAAAAATGATACCAGTAATTCATTAAGAGATAGTGACGAGTGGGAAATCTTGAATGCCATTAGCAGTCATTTCAAAGAAAATATTAATTTTCTTGTGAGTTATAAACACTCAACTGTACCTCAAGCAGGAAATAAGAGGAAATAATAAAATAAATAAGATCGCTAATGATCTACAAACATCCTAATAAAGATTAATAATAATAACATCAATTTCTATATTGTTTATCTTATTTGCCTATTTGTGAAAAACTTTGCATCATTTACCCTATAAATTTCTCTATTCTCCTAAATTTGTTAATCGATCAATAGTTAATATTTTCTTGTATTTCTTTCTCATTTACCTATGTACATATATAATTTCAAGTTCAAGAGCAAAGCTGTAAATTTATATCATTTGTATGTTCTATCATCAGCTGTTCATGCTCTCTTAAATTTTGTTAAGTGTTATACTTACTGTTCTTGTTAAAGCTAATCTTTGAAAATTAATTATTTCTCTGTCATTTGGATTGGGTAGGTTGAAAACGGCGCATTCCAAAATTAAATCCTTTTGGATTTTGATTTACTTTGGCCCAAAGATGATTCCCACAAAGTTTGAAAAAAATCAAAAATAGTGAAAAATTAATTTTTAATATTTTTTGACGTTTTCATATGGAATGGACTCTTTAGCAATTTTTTTTTTCCAACCAAAATAATGTTTCTTCAATTTTATTAGCATACATATATGTATATACGTTGAAGAAAGAGTAGTGTGGTCTGGAGACACACCGAACATATTTGATGTTGTGGGTATTTTTATGCCTTCATCATTCAATACCCAAAAGAGGTATCGCAGACAACTGATTTTGTGGTGCGGTATTTTTTAACCACTACCCCGAAAAGCCTCGCGGGCCCAAAAAAACCGCCACAAACCTAACGAAAATAAATAATTTAATTAGAAAATTAAATAAGACGTGAAAAGCAGAAGGAAGAAGATTTAGTTACTACATTTCATGCTTTTGCATAAATATTATGGGCATTGGGAATACATACCTAATATATATGTAAATGTCCTCCTCGACGGGTCTCCACCTTGCCGTTGGTGAGGAGGCTTACGCGAGAACTTCAAGTAGGTTAAGTTGCAGATTCAAGCTCTTGAGCAGACTCTCAGCCACCAACTTAGGTTTAAGCAAACTAAGAGAGGCCCACCCCTATTAATATGGAAGAATTACCTAAAGAGAAAAAAACCATGGCGGGGATATACGCTATATGGTCGGTAGAAGTCACGGCTACCGGCTTGGGCTTTGTCTCGCGGTCTCAATACCGAGAGGAGAAGTCGCCAGTGACAATTTTTCCAATATATTCTTATATAACACTACTTATAATTTCGAAACTTCTTCTTTTTTCTTTTCTCTTTTTTCTCTTTTCAGTTTTTTCAGTTTCGACCAATTATAAGCACTTAAGACATCTCAATATGAGCAATATGAGTACTAAAGATCTCAGCTTGACTGAAGAAGAGGAGAATCTCCTCCTGAACCCCTTCTCGAACATGGATATGGGGGATGGAGCAAGCGTAATCGAGGTCGACGATGACAGCAAGAGGACGGTTAGATGTTAGGTCAGCTAGATTGGGAACAACTAACTGAGCAGGAGAGAAAACGGCTGCATAATGCTCGTGCCTTCCTGGATAGGGAGTGTTTGGGAAAAGACAGGCATACCGCTAGTCAAGCACTGAACCCTCCCTTTTCAGAGAGCTTGAGCGTTAAGACCTTGATGGGACCACCTGCCCCCAACGCTGTTCTAGTACAGCGCAAGGAAGGGTGCTCCACATCAATGGTAGCGGCAACTCCTCAAGACGTACCAGCAGGACAGATCCAACGGACAGACATTGAGTTGCCAATCTTACCACCTACTGATCCGCCACTGATCGCATCGATATCAGTTGGTGTTAGTGAAGCAGGTGCTAGAGCGGCTCTCAATGAGGGGAAAGATGAGATGGCTTGCGAAGACAATGCTACTGGCCACAGCCTTAGCGTCAACCTTAACAAGACCATCGAATCCGTACCCGAAAACCGGACGATCAACACGAACGACAGCATTGCGACAGTTATTGAAAGAAGGACGACTACACGCAAAGCTAAGGTTTCGAACGAGAACGTAGTAAGACGACGACAAAGACGAAACGCTGAGAGGATTGTCCGGCGCTTCGCTAACAGGACTCCTGAGTCCTTGACAGCTAAGGAGAAGGCGGTGTTGGACAAGTCTAAACAGCGCCTAAGTATCACAAAAACAATAACAGGTAGTGACGCAGATCCTCTAAAAGGGCAAGGAACGAACTCTCCCCGACCGACTCTTAGCCTAACAAGACAACGAAGAGGTTAAAGATCTCCCGGGCAACCGTGAAGGGGCACCAAGTTGCCATTGCTGATTTCGGCAAACCTTCACGGAAGCTGACCGAGGACAAGTGGCAAAAAGAAACATGAAAGCTTTTCAATGCTGCTAAAAGAACAAGACTCGAAAGTGACTGGGACTGTTATAAGACTAGTCAAAGAAAATTCAAAACAGAAACCCAACGAGCCAAACGGAGCTCGTGGTGGAGCTCGTAATTTAAAACCCCGCGGCTGTTGATAGTTCTGCTGACAATAATGATGATGGGAAGTTGTTAGAAGGGAGTTTATTACCTGGTGTTGATGATAGTAGTGCTTCTAAGTTGGATATTCTTGTTGATACCAACAATACTAAGGGCATCACAGGTGTCATAGTGACTGAACGTGTTGTTTCTGATAACACTGATTTCGCTTCTACTCTTAATGGTGAAGTTGATGCTGATGCTGTTGGTAAAATTGCTGTTGGTTCTGTTGCTGGTAATTTGCCTGCTGATGATAATGTTGCTGTTGGTGCTGCTGTTAATGAAGATGTTCTTAATGGCGATATTCTTCAAACAAAATCAGATGTTTCCGAACGCCCACAAGTTGATGTTGATGGTATAAATGGTGCTAGCCAGCAAGGTACGTCTAAAGCTTATAATATCGTTGCTAATAAGGTTATAGTTGGCACCAAATTGCAATGTAATGATCTTAAGATAGCTAAACATTTGAAATGGTTCCATATTGGAAGCTTTCATCCCAAAACTAACACCGAAGGGATTATTAAATATATATCCAACAATCTTGAAATCGAACCAACTGAGATTTTATGCAATAAATTAGTCAAATTGAACGACGAACGTAAGCTGAATTTTGTTAATTTCAAGATTGGTATTCCATTTGAAGCATCTAAGAAAATCTATGTCGACACTTTTTGGCCAAATGGTGTCAAGATTCGCCCTTTCTCGTTCAAGCCAAAAAACTAGCAAGATCTGAGGACTCACTGAAGTCCTCAAGCCTTATTCTTCATCCATCATGCTCATCCCTGAATGCGCAACCCACAAAACTTAATAAAACATCACTTAATGTATACTACCATAATGCTAGTGGCATTCGTACAAAAGTATCAAATCTGTTCAATAACTCCAGTCACATGGATTACGATATAATTATTATTGTTGAAACGTGGTTGCATTCCGATATATCTTCATCTGAGCTGTTTGATTCTCGTCTATTCAACGTCTACAGACTTGACAGATGTAAGTCTGCAACAGAGTGTGGAGGTGGATTAATTGTTGCTGTCCGTTCTTCATTTACTTGTAAAGAAGTTACTTTGCCTCAATCTAATTTGGAACAAATTTGTATTTCAATTAATTTATATACAACTCAAAATATTTCTTTTTACTTTATAGTTAGTTACATTGCTCCAAGAAGTAATTTAGATATTTATGAAAAACATGTTATGAATATAGAATATATTAATAATAACTGCTCAGAATTTGATAATGTATGTGTTCTCGGCGATTTTAATCTATCAAATATAGACTGGAATTGGTCTGATTGTGATAAAATGTTAATAGCAAGTAATTTAATAAAACATTATGAATTTATTTTTATTGATTCTCTTTATGCATTAAATCTTATTCAAATTAATGGAATTCATAATTCTTTAAATAAAATATTAGACTTGGTCTTTATTTGTAATGATCTCTTAAGTTCTAGAGTTTCAAATGTTCCTTTTTCTCAAAAAAGGAGTTTCAAATTTGGTTGAAGAAATTAGTTTTTTTGTTTTATTTTTATAACTCGACTAACTAGTCGATAGTTTTTTTTCGTGGTGTGTAAGAAAAGTAAGGATATGTAAGACATGGAAACATATTCGAACAAGGTGAGGGTGTTGCGAAAGCTTGACTTTCTTGGATAAAGTCAATCTTTTAACACACACTCACTTCTGTAGTAAGGGTTCTGGTTTGGGTTTGATGGTAGATTGTCAGTCGTGCGAAAAATAGTCGAAAAGTCTTAAAGATCCAGGAAACTGATATTTTTCTTTACTAATAACGGCATCCAAGGCGAAGCCGAGAGTAAGTGGAGTTCGACGGTCGTTCGATTGGTAAAATCAAATCAAATTCAATTTCTATTTCTTACGTTACAATGGGCCTCTAACCGAGTGGACAACAGTAAGTGGCCAATCCCTCAAAGCGTTCAAGAATGGTGTTGTAAATATTCAACCCCAAGCATCAGCACGACCTATTGATGTATATGGGCATTGTAAAATACCCATCTATTGCTCACTACTGGAGCACTGACAAGTTCTTCCAAAATTCCTTTGTGCCGCAAGTGATGTCGCGGAATAGATTCCAGTTACTTTTGAAGTTAATTCACTTTGCGGACAATTCAATAAATAGTGGAAACCGTACTTGAACAAAACTTCGTCAAAGCTAGAAGCCCGAAAGAAATTTTGGCAGTAGATGAATCAATGGTCCCTTGGCGCGGTAGGCTGCAATTCCGGCAGTATAACCCAGGAAAAGCACAAAAGTATGGTATAAAAGTCCATACTCTTTGTGATCCAGCCGGGTACACTTACACCAGTGCCATATACATATGTATGCAGGCAAACCTGATTCAAGTAACCAAAGAGGAAAAGCTACCAAAAGCACATCGCATTCGACTCAAATTGTCTTAGACTTGGCCGAAAAATATTTAGACAAGGGTAGAACCATTGTTCATCCCACGTGTCCAACAATATTCGGATAGTTAAATCTATCTATGTGTTTGTGTTTGTCTTTATTTATTGAATTTTTTTTGGCGTCAAAACTACAAAATTAATTACCTGTTAATTTATTACTTAAAATTCCTAATTAATTTAATTTATAAATTTATTCTGTAAGTGATAAAAAACCATTTTTGAAGGGGTCAACGCGAGATAAAAAAAAATGTGTTGTTGATTTTCCTAGGGTAGAACCACACTCCAAAGAGCTCTCTAGGTGTAGGTTGTCCTGGGACGTTTTTGTTAAGTAACGGTAATACCGAAAAGGGTACATAAATTGTTGTTTGATTTTTGACTCGAAGGATTTGTTTTTAATTGCGTTTTGTTTTTCTTTTTCTTAGTTTTTTTTTTTAGTTTAATTTTGGTTAATTTGATTTTGTTTTTCGAATTTTGTTTTGGTTCATTCAAAATTTTCAAATATAAAAATAAAACTTGAAGCCCATGTTGAAAAAGAAAGATTTATTTTTTTGTTTTTTTTTTACCCTTTTTGGGTAATTAACAAAATATAAACGAAGTGGTAGCCCCACACACATCTATAGTGTTCAAAGTAAATCCTCGGAGAGGTACCAAACTATAAAACAAAACATTAAACGTTTATCCTTGAAGGTATTCATTGATTTATCTGTGTTGATAAAAAATAAACGCATACTCTAGAGCTAAAATGTCTAGGTATAACAAGAGTAATAATAATAATAACAGTAACAACAATGTTAACTGGCGGCAGCAAGCTCAGCCCACATATCAACAGCAATATCAACAGTCTGCTCCAGCATATCAATATGTTGAAGAGCGCCCTTCGCCTTCTAGGCGACCTTTAGTTAGAAAGGGTGGAATTTCGAGAGTTAAGGATAATGTTCGCAATCCTGTCGTTGCGGTTGATTCACTTCCTGTTGGACAACATCTGTCCAAAACGAATTCTGAACTAAAGAACGATCATCTTTACCTCGAAGCCTTCTTTCCTCATCCTTCAAAGGAATTAAGACCTATTGCTGAAGAGCTAAATCATTTTACGGGGTTTAGTGCTCTCCCTACACAAACCAGCATTCAAATATATGTGTATTAGATGAGCTGGAACATGAGTTTGATCTAAGGGTGTTTTCATGTTCAATAACTTCGATTAGACGGCTAATGGTTGTCATACGATTCTTGACAAGAGGTGGATACCAACTTGGTTTACATGCAGAAGGTAAAGTGTCGTTTCAAATGTTAAGATAAAGGTCAAAGTTGCTTTGACAAAAACGACACATTTTCAGTTGTAATTTGATTCTTCTGACTAATAGATGTGTAACCAATATCAAAAGTCGTGTTACCGACACTATCATTAACGAAGCTTGGCACCATTCACCAATTACCATTATTTGCCTAATCGGACATTAACATAAATATAGCTTGGCATCACTCTACCAATGACAATTTTTTTCCTACGGAACGGAAGCTATCATCGGCATTTTGCCTTTGACACTTTTCTAGAAATTTTTAGAAACCTACACATGTGATTTTTCTTAAGCTAAATCCAAATCAGAAATTAAAACTAAGTACATATATCTAAGATACAAAAAAAAACTCTAAATAAAAACTAAAAGTAAGAATTGTAATTTGTAAATTAAACTAAATGAACTTTATTTACTATAGGAAATTAAAGCCTCTCTATAAGGACATACAAAGAAAATTCTTTCATTCCGAGGCTAAAGATTATGAATTTGCTTGGAGAAATAATAAGTGGCTTATTTTTAATTGTGTGGTTTTGTGAATACATTTTCAGAAAGTTTATTGTCGTATTTCGAGTTAAAACACCTCTTGTTCCAAAAACCAAACCAACTTTTTTGTATGCACCTGGGAATACTACAAAGATACATTCCAAATATCTGAACAAACCTAGAAGAAGATAGAAGCATTCAGCTTTATAATTTAAACAAGTATAGATATATGAAACTACAGTCATCTGCAATGGAAATTAATTTGATACGTTTATAATATTGTTGATAAATAAAAACATTTGATTTACAGAAAATTAAAAACATAAAACTAAATTTTATTTACTTAAAAAGCATAACAAAGTGGCGACGAGGATTTTTAAGACATTGCACGCGGAACATAAAAAAGAACATGTTAATATCACTTGATTCTTTGGTCGGTAAACTTTTAGTGCAGCAGCAGGAGGCAGCTAAGCGCCAACAGCATCTAAGGCTTCGCAACCCATGAAGTGTCTATGCATCACTTTCCCATGACAACTTCTCAATCTTTGAAGGCCACGGGATATTGAATGCATATGCAAGTATCTGCCTTAAAAGTAGGTATACGATGACAAGTGACTTGGATGTTCTGTCAGTCGTAAGTGAGAGTTTTAAAAATAAAGTTGATTTCAAATTAAAAGCAAATAATTCTTTTCTTTAACTGGCGCAGTCGTTAATCGGATCGAAAAAAAAAATAATAAAATCGGCAAGAAACCAGAGATGGTTAGGTTACTCAAATTGTCTGAATTTAGTTATGATATAGAGCATTTAAGGGGTAAGGACAATAAAGTTGCAGATTTCTTGAGTTGCATCAAAGATGTTGACCAGATAGAAGTTATCAAGGTCAGACATTGACCTGACAAGAAAAAGTGCAGACGCTGCACACGAGCGACGGAAATCGGCGATTGTTCCCACCGGGTAATATGAGGCGAGGATATGCATGGGAACTGCATATTAGCAAATTTACTTAAAAACCAAAGCCAACAATATTGAACTTAGAATTTAGACAGGATTGTAATTTGAAATCGTGCAGTCGCACCCAATAAATTTCGGGACCAGTGTTGGGTCCCCTGAAATTATTTTTTTTATTAACAAGGAACGAAGTTCCTTTACTGGCCCCCGTGCAGGGACCTGACTGTTCTAACAAGATTTATAAGTGTGTTAAAAGAATGTTGTTAAAAAGAATCATACCTACCCCCTTGAAAATTATCTTAAAAAACAAAAAGTGAATGAGAATGTGATGTGTTGTGATGTGAGCAACCGTAACATATTAAAGTAAACTAAAATTAATCGAAACCATTATCCCGACGTTAAGATATTTAAAATAAAAAATATATAGTAAAAAGGCGAAATATTATATGAATAACTGACAAGTTGAGTGAACTGAAACGAACACAAAAAAAATGTGTTAAAATATTTAAGATAAAAGAAAACATTGGTGCAGCTAAAATTCGAAAGCCATTTAAGAACAAGCGCTACCATTCACAACTCGCTATCCCTGTGTTAAATTAAAAAAGAATCAATCTTTCCTAAAAATAAATTGACTTGACTTGAAAAATCTGAAGGAGTGTACTGCAAAACTGAACCCAGAAGTAAAGAAGATCAACTTTAAGGAACCATGAAAGAGATGCTGTTACTCTTATCGTAAGAATAATTTAACAAAATATTTAAACATTTGTATCATTTGATTCATATTTATTGAAATAAACTTCATTATACTTTTACAAAATTTCTCAAGAAATATATGTAATATAAACCCGAATTGTACAAGGGTGAGAGAATATTTAAAATAAAAAAAAAAAATTATTTTTGATTACGATAAAAATGTTTGCCTTTGGGGAATTACTCTTTTGAATTAAAATTAAATCATGGAAGAACTTCAGGTATCGATCACCCATCTCACAGGGGTGATGAACACTGTCCTTGACCAATTAAGAGGGTTTGAAACTAGGATTGTTGTGCTAGAACAGGGGGGCACACAAGAAGCAATAAATACAATACTAGAAAAGTTAGGTTCCATTAGAGATAAGATAAAATCGGTTGAAGAAAATACACCTAGCGTCGTCGCTAGCAATACTCAACCCGTCTTGACCGTCGAGCCACCCCGTGGACCAAGCAATGAAAATGAGCTTAGAGAAATCTCTGCGCTCCCTGACCCAATTAAAGAGATACAAGTTTTTGTTGGTTTACCCTATCAAGTTTAATGTAAATGTAACCCTTAGGTTATATGTCAAAATATTTATGTACGTAAATATTTACTTTTCTACTTATAATAAATCTCTCTCTATCTGTGTCACTCATCGAGTTAACAACGTATTTAATTTTTCAATTTTCTTATAGTTTTTGACGGAAATCCCGTTCAATATATATCATGGGTGCATTGTGTAGAAACCGTGCTGAAGGACTACAAGATCGTTCGTAGTAAGCCCCTATACAGGGCGATCCTTCAACATATACGCCAAAAAATTCGCGGTAAGGCTGACTCGGCCCTTGTGTCGTATAACGTTTTCGACAACAACTGGGCAGAAATAAAGAAAATGCTTTTCCTCCATTACGCGCATGACTGAAACAAGGAAGTCTAAGAGTTGATAATTTCTACGCGAACGTAAATCATCAATTCTCCCTTATAATATAATTCGCACTGAGACCTATTCGGTGGCGACAGGGCCCTAGATGTTCGTCAGGGGTCTTAGCGGAGATTTATCGAGACTTCTGATGATACAGAAGCCGAAATCTCTCCCTGAAGCCTACACTACGTGTCTTGATATGCAGAACATTAATCTAAGAAATAGTTCGGTGCATGTCCAGGCACCTAATACAGTTTCCACTCCAGTATCTTATGATGGAGAAGAAACCTTCACTGCCAACAAAAAACTTTAATAGATCTGCATAATTCAGACAAAATACATTGGGTCCAAGTTATAACTCCAAATACTATCAACACCCAACCCAACAGGACCAAAGCCCCCAGTTAAAATGGAACTGGGGTCGGAACAAACGAGAAATGTCGATTACATGAATCGGCCCAGTACCAGCAATCCATTTAAACGAGGGAGCAGTTCCGAAGGCTACCGGCGGAAGCAACAGCGTCTGAGACACATCACTATGGATGCTCCTGGAGAGGTGCCAGGCTGTTCAGATTCCACCCTACTGCTCCCAGGTCTCAAGTTAATTATCGCAGGTTACAGTAAAAGTATTTTTTAGAATAAATGTTTAATCTTCGCTAATGTATGTAGCTTAAAATTATTAATTAATTTGATTTGTAAAATGGCGTCGGTAGACAAAATTACTTTGGGAACAGATAAATAAAAAACATAAAGTTTTTATATTCTTTTTAAAGTACTAACTGTTGAGTTTTTGCTTACGGATACATTTTCCAAACAATTCCATCACTTTTTTGTTTGTTTAAATTTGATAATTCATAATTTAAGAAATTGTTTTGAATAAATTTGTAAATTCTTAAATCATAACAAAATTACTTAAATTGTATATTCCTTGATGTAATTTTGAGAAAAAAAAAAGTTTTTAAAAGTACGTTTATGTAAATAAGCCACTGGATAAATAAACTACATTTCTATATAAAAATTAATTGCTGTTAACTTAAATAAAATATAAAACAATTTCTATTTGATTTGATTCGTCACTGTACAAAATTTTGTGTTCAAGATATAAAAATGTAAAAATGTTGTTCTTATTTTTATTTGACTAGATTTTAAATGACTTACTCGATTATATCTTCGTTTGAAGGTGTTGCGTTATTTTGTGGTAACTCAAGTTGAAACAAATTAATTGCTTGTTTTTGCGCTAGAAAATTTCTCATTTCAGCGAAATTGTCGCGATCTTTGAATTTTTTACTTCGCTTTTCAGCTTCATCAGCTGAACCTGAATCACTTTCGTCGCCACTTCCCGATTCTGTACTTTCATCAGTGGCTTCTTCTAATCGATTATTGTCATCGGCGGCAAAAAGTTCATCAACATTAATGCCTTTGGCTTCAAGAACTCGACGTTCTTTTTCAAGCATCTCCTGGCGAATGGGATCGATGCGATTCTTGAGCTGTCTTAGAACTGGTTTGAATTTCCCCTTGGTTACACGTTTTTCGAAATTCAAGATCTCACGATCGGCACATTGCGAATTATTCTCATTATCGAATTCATTCTCATCTTCTTGCTGTTGTTCGTTTTCTTCGAACATGTAAGCATAGAAATCATCTGATTTCACACCGCCGCCGTCGTCGTTAGCTGAATTCTCATGAGAAATTTCTACACGCAAGATACTCTCGTTACCATCAGCATCGTTTGCCGATGAAGTTTTCTTATCACCTAATAATCTATCATCTAGTTTACTGCTTAAGAACTTATTGTAAACTAACATTAAACGGTGAAAATCATCAAAACATACCGACAAGGTGCCCTCAATTGATCGCATGCTATTCGCCACATCAATAAGGTCTTTGCTCTCGTCCTTTTGCACAGCCTCTGTTTCGGTGAGTCTTTGTAGGGCTTCGTCTAGTTGTTGGCATTCTTCAGCCACAGCTACCATACAGGAACTTAATTTCAGGGATGAACTTTGCAGTACGGCTACGGGTCCCGATTTACAGCGCATTGTTTTGTTTTGGTTAAATTCGTTTGCTTCCAATTGCTTCTTTTTTCGCAGGTCAATCGAAAGATTTTTAAAGTGATTCTCTTCTTCTTTGACTAGTTGGTGAATTTGAAATTCAACATTGGATAAGTCTCGACTTAGACTAGATAGGGATGGCTTTTGTGAGACTGTTAAAGCCAAACGAAACAAGTATTGCGATTGAACGTAGGCAAAAATGTTATAAAAGTCCTGAAAAAGTTTTTACTTTAACGAATTACTTTAATTGAAGAAAGTTGTCGAACTTACTTTTATATTTTTAGGACTATAATCTGTAATGTTGTTCCTGAAGTAATCACACTCCTTCAGATCTTCCATTGGTGAATAATATTCTGTGAAACGTGAGGGAATCGGATGTAACATTTCCAATTTTCTCGTAGCATCAAAAAGCACTTCCACAACTTCTTTTATTGATGTTATGCAATCCCATGCTCTTTCAATTTGTCTCGATCTAAACATAAATAATAAATTTACATTTATTATGTTTCCGTTTCAACAAAACAAAGAATCAAAAATAAATTATACTCACTCAATCAATTCGGAAGCCTTCATGACAAGAACTTCATTGAAATAGGTCATATTACGTCGAATGCAATTGCCGAATTCATCAATACTCCGAATTAAGCTATCCAATTCACGTTCAACGACTTTGTTACGAAAAATAAAGACATTCTTGATTGCATATAGAGCACTGAAGCTGGCGCTAAAGATCACCGATGGAATCAAGGTTAGCTTAAGTGATTTGGGTGTAATGAAATGCTCCAAAATAGTTGATCCCAGAAGAACACATGTGTTTCGTGCTGTAAAAATCTCCAAGGGTTTCTGTTCGGCAACACTTGTGTCCTGCTGTTGCAGAAACAGCAAACAGTGTTCTAGTGATTCGACATGATCGGCTAGAAGTCTTTTCGAATAGAGAATTTGCTGAATGATTTTTTGACTCACTTCCTGTGAAACAAAAATATTTAGATTAAAACAACAAAACTAAGTGTATACAGGGTGGGCCATATAGTGGTTTCCTTTTCTAAATCATTTTGCTGATTTTGAATTGAACGAAAGAATTTACACGTTACGCTTGAATTATGGAAATATAGGAAAGTAATGCTGCTGTAGCCCAACAACAGTGGGTTTTTCTTAAGAGAAGTTTTTGCCAAAGTGAAGTTCGTGACACTAGTATGCTAGTTGACAACACTCATGGGCTGCGTTTAATCTCAGACATATAGGGTATCCGGATACCTTTTTGTTAGTGTTTTATGTGTAAAATAACAGCTGATCAAAAACAGCTGAGATGTCAAAAAAGGAATCCAAAGGTATCCAAGAATTTCTGGTGTATGTAGGTATCTGACAGAACAGCTGACTCAACACATGGTTGAATTTTAGGAAACTTGAAAATTTATTTCAGCTTTTTGTATTTGTTGGTAAACAAAAAGATACAAAATGTTAGTTGAAGTTGTATTTGAGGATGTTCTGTACATAATAGACGATGAAGAAGAATTTTAGAAGGAATTATGATCTATTTTTTTTAAACTTCAAAATTGACTTATTTTGTTCTCGTTTTGTAGATGACCAATTTGCTAGGTTTTAGATCCAGTCTAGTGTCCAGCATTCTGAAGTTGAAGAACCTCATCCTGTCCTGTTCCAGAGATAGAACAAAATACAGGCAAATACATATATATTAATCTTGTGAAAATAAATAAATCTAACTTTTTTGTTTTTATGTATAAAAGCAGACAGAGGCGGACAGCTTGTGGAGCTACAAGCAAATAAGGTCGCTGAAAGGAAAGGTAAGCTATTCTTTCAGATGATTCATTCTGCTCTTCTTGAAGGAGTGCGGAAAGAGAAAGGACCAGCTCCGAGACCCAAAAACCCGGCGAAGAACAATTTTTCAAAAAATTGCAAAAGTTCTTGAAGAACACGGCTCAATTTACGCACCTATCAATTCATCATCGTCCGACGAATCAGTTGAATTATCCATTAAATGTTTTATCTTACAACAATTTTGACTTCGAAGCTTAAATGTTTCTCTGCTTTTTGTGAACAGCTGAAAGTTGTTTTTATTTGAATTGAATGACAACTATCTCAATACAGCTATCCAACTCGTTCAACAAGGTATCAAAAAATCCACCTATCCAAGATACCCTATCCAAAACGAGATTGAACGCAGCCATGGTCTCCTCCCAATCATCGTACGGTGCGTACAAACGAAAATATGACTTCTGTTGCCGAAGTGATACTCAATCATATCGCTATCAATATCCACAATTTAACATTCCATGCACTAGACTGAGGAGAATTCTGCACAAAGATCGATCTCGAACTATTCCCTAACAAGGTCCAATTGAAGGTGCAATACAATCAACTGGTTTTGGTTATTCTTTTGATATTTTGGCCTTAGAACAGCTTGAATTGGAGAACGGTTTTGGGCGGAAATCATCTTGTTATCAAAAAAAAAATGCTGCATTTGGAGCTCGGAAAGCCCACACATTATTTTTGTGAAGAAAATTCAACCGCAAACAGTAGTAACAGGTCGGATTTGTGGAGTGGTAACATCATTGAACTATTTTTTTTTAGTAAAAATGAAATATGCGTAAAAGAGTTACACTTTTACTTTACAAAAATTGATTTGGACGACCTTTGCAACTATATATCTTTAACTTTTGAATCAAAGGAAAAATTTTGCAAAGAAACTTTTTAATAAATGGCCCAAAAAATTACATTCTAAGGGAAGTCCCAGAAGTACCCGACCTGACCTGAGGTGTGTACTCTGAACGACTGAAATTAAGTCTCTCATTCCGCCTTCCCAATCATTGTAGCGTGTTCCAGGCGGAACTTTTGGCGATAAAAGAAGTCTTGTCCTGGCTTAAAGAAAACGTGATATCGACATCTGATATCCGTATTTTCTCAGATAGTCAGGCCGCTATTAAATCTCTGGATTCTGTCTCTACAAACTCTATAACAGTCCAGAACTGTCGATCATCTCTAATGGAGATGGCACAACAGTTTAATATTCACCTTTGCTGGGTGCCGGGCCATAGAGACATTCCAGGTAACTGTAAGGCAGATGAACTCGCCAGGAACGGTACAGTACAGCCCATTCTACCACGTTTGGCACGTACTGGCATACCAATCGCTACTTGTAAACTGTTGCTAATGCAAGACGCTGCGAGGAGGGCAGGCACCAGGTGGAACAACATCACCACGTGTCAAGTCACAAAAAACATCTGGCCAACACTGGATTTAAAACGTTCAAGGTGCTTGCTCTCTCTAAGCAGATCGCATATAAGCTCGATAATAGGTGTCATAACCGGACACTGTCTAATAGGAAAGCACGCCACGAGATTAGGCGTATTCCCAAATGATTTCTGCAGAAGCTGTATGGACGAGGAAGAGGAAGAAACAATTCTTCATCTTCTCTGCACATGCCCTGCTCTGGCTCGAAAACGCAAGAATTACCTAGGAGAATTCTTCTTTAACGATCTAAACGATCTAAATCATATCGGCATAAGCAGCCTCTCACGTTTCGTAAGAGACTCAAACTGGTTCCATTGAGCTTAGGAAGAAACCTCAAGATTCATGTGGTATCACAATGGGCCATCAAACTGGCCTAAGTGTGTCCGTTTCCATCTTGGACAGCCACTTCAACCTAACCTAACCTAACCGACCTGACGTAGATGGCAGTTGTTGTTAGAAAGAATGACTATGGTAAATAGTACCAACTTTATAAAGCTTGAGTTTGAATTTTGACGACGACGCTTCGTTGTTTGGCAGCCATCAATAGTGACCGCTCTGAGTGAATTTGTAAATATGGAAAAATTTAGTCATCGTTATGTGATACAATACTTTCAATTTAAAGGCCTCAGTCCAACCAATATCAAAGCGAAGCTAGATTCTACTCTGAGGGAGTCTCCTCCTTTGTTTACAACAGTTAAGTATTGGGTGGCAGAAATGATGGAGAAAATTAACAAAATGGTATTGGGTGACCTTAGACTGAGCTAGCAAACATGGTAGGCGGGAGAAAATGTTCCGGGCTTATTGTATGCTGATGATATCGTACTTTTATCGGAATCCTCAGACCAACTCCAAGAAATGATCGTCAAACTTGGAAAATACTGCGATACAATATGACTATTTTAAGAGGTCTTTATGCTAAAGATTCAATAGCCGTTTGGGATGGAGAATGCCTTTCCGAAGATTTCAGTTCTTCGATGGGCCTAAAACGGGAGGAGGGGTGTACTTTGCGGGAGAAAATGGTCCGGGCTCATTGTATGCTGATGATATCGTACTTTTATCGGAATCCTCAGACCAACTCCAAGAAATGATCGTCAAACTTGGAAAATACTGCGATACATGTCAGTCAACCTTAGCAAATCCAAACCTTATGAAAAATGGAAGTACCAGGATCAGGAAGTTCAAGTTGTTAACCCATATACTCCCACTGTACCTGTTTGGGTACAGAAAATTGAACAAGTTTACGGTTGAACTACAGCCTAACTTAAATTTTGTTTTCAAACAATTTGGATTTTTCTTGTTTCTTCACATGTTTTGAGTAAGTAGGCGTGTAATATATTTAAAAAACGCACAATTTGTAGATTTTGTTGGTACTCCACATCAAGTGCAATTAGGGTTTTCCCCGAATTTCAGTGGTTGGTGTATATTGAGCCAAAAAACAGTTATATGTTTTATTACTTTCGATTTGAATTTGTTGCAATCAAGTAAAGAACATATAGGATAAGCTATTAGAAATTAAATATCAGGTTTTTATTTATTATTACGATAGGTAAGTAATCGCAAAGTCAGCTGTACTCGCTTGGGTACAATGGGAAAATGTGATATATGTACATATGTACATATATTTTTTTGTTTAGAATGGATTTCAAAGCATTTTTAACAGCAGCATTTTATGGAATAAGGTTCGAAAACCTTCCAAATGCCTTAAATGCAATCGAAGAAGATGAACGCAATGCAGTATATGATATTGCAATTATACCCCCAGATGCAGATTTCAACACTGACCAAGAAGACATAGACACGGAAAGTTTGTACAGTAATCATATTCCCAATGATGTTCCAGGTAATGTTGAAGTGTTCATTAGAGATGACGATTTTGAAAGTGAGGACGAAGTTCCATTGTCTGAGATAAGGGCCTCCCAAACTCACCCACTATGGTCCGAAAGTTGTGTCGACATGACAATGTACTATTCCAACTTTTTTGAGCTAAAGACGAAAAATATGAAAACTGTTTTGGAAAACAAATCTCCAGTGGAAATTTTTGAAACTCTTTTCGATAATGATGTCATGGAACTAATTTTGGATCAGAGTCGTCCTTAAGCTTCACAACATAATGACCACAACTTCAATTTCAACAAAGAAGACCTCGAAATCTTTATTGGTATTCTGTTTTACAGTGGTTACCACTCGATGCCAAGAGAATCTATGTATTGGAAATTGGATGAAGATACGAGAACGGCATTAGTAGCCAACAACATGTCTCGAAATCGTTTTTTTGAAATAAAAAAATATATTCATTTTGCGCATAACTCTCATTTGGATTCGCAAGATAAAATGGCAAAACTTAGGCCGCTGATGAATCTTTTGAGCAAAAAACACCAGCAGTGGGGTTTTATGCACGAACAGCTATCCATTGATGAAGCCATGATAAGGTTTCTTGGTCACCACTCGTCGAAGCAGTTTATAAGAGGTAAGCCTTGTCGTTTTGGATTCAAAAATTGGATGCTTACAAGTATTTGTGGCTACCCGTATAGCTTTGACACGTATTGTGGTGCAAAAAATGTGCAAGCAGAAATAAGTAACATGCCACTGGGATCGAGAGTTGTACTTGAGCTATTAGAAGCAATTCCATACCCTTCTGATCATGTTATTTATTTTGATAACTCTTTTACGTCTCATGAGCTTTTGCGGTTATTGAGAGCCAAGGAATTCAGAGCTACTGGCACAGCAAGGGAAACCAGAACAAAAAAATGCCCATTGAAGCCAAAAAAACAGTTCAAAAAAGAAAAACGTGGTCACTTTGAACATATTTACGATGCCAACAATAAAGTGCTTTTCGTCAAGTGGAATGATAACAATGTTGTCACCATGGGTACAAATTTTGATACAATTCAGCCAATACATTTTGTCAATCGGGAATGGGTGGCGTTGACTTGCATGACCAATCGGTCAATGCATATAAAATAAAAATCAGAGGCAAGAAATGGTCGTGGCCGCTTTTTACTTCAATGCTGAGTTCTACTTTGGTGAATGCTTCGAAACTGTATAAAGTTGCAGCTAATTCCGAAGATGATTTGCTTTCTTTCCAAAGAAATATTGCTAGGCATTACCTTAGAAGGTATACAATTCGCCAACCGAAAACATCAAAACTCTCTATCGCTTCCAGCGTAGTCTATGGTGGAGAACACCATTTTCCAAAAAAAATTGAAAAGCCTTTAGGTGCAGAGTATGCCACATGCGAGTCAGATGGACCTGTGATTTATGCGCCATAGCTCTTTGCATCGAAAGAGAATGTTTCAAAAAATTTCATGATAATTAAATATTTGAATCCATATCTTCCCATTGTACCTGTTTGGGTACAGCCTTAAAAACATTGTTCAAACTTAAAAAAAAAAAAATATATTTTTGTATTGTTTTAACCATATTTAATAAAGCTATGTCAACAAAAGTTAAAATTTTTCTGTTTTTAATTTTTTGGTAACAAATGGGTTAAGGAAGTTAAATACCTCGGTGTGACCATAACAAGTAACCTTTGTTAAAACTTCAGGAGGCGAAGGCTGTCCTCTGCGTTTCCTGGAAAAACTGCATTGCAAATAAATCCATCCACCACTCAGCAAAATATAAACTGTTTCAAGCTGTGGCAAAATCTATTATGATTTACTCCTCACAAGTGTGGGCTACAAAGAATATGAGGATGTGGAAAAATTATTACGTTTCTTTTTGAAGCGAGTCTTTGCTCTCCCATCAACAACGCCTAATTATTTGCTTCATATCGAAACAGGTTTGCCACCGTTGTTCATCGACACGCTCGAGATTCATTTCGATTACGTTATCAGAATACTCCGATTGGATTCATCAAGGCTGGTCAATAGAGTATTAAAATTTATCATCATAAATCGGCTTAATTTTGTACAAACTTGGATCGATCTTGCTAATTTGACGGGTGAATCGATCTATTGAAAAACATAAGCAATCGTTTTTTAATATTTATTATTATGAGAAAATTAGTTGTCACAAATTTTCTCAATTCCGATTTCAAACGTTGTTGATACAACATCTTTCTTTGTTATATAAATAAATATATTATATCCTGTTTGTAAAACAACGAGACTCTAATAGGTTATGGGCGAATCAAAAGAGTCAGTTTGTGGAATTCCGCAATTCAATGGAAGCGGATTCGATGATTGGCAGTTCAGAGTTCGAACACATCTGGACTCGCTTAATCTGGCTGATGTTTTAACGAAAGTCGTTGAGGCTACTAATGCAGGATATGAAGAATTTTGTAGAAGAGATAAGAAAGCGAAGGATAAAATCGTAGCGTTTGAAGCAGCTAATGAAGCTTTGTATGATCCGTTAGTTACTGCCTTACAAAACTTAACGGGTGGAGAACTTACGTTTGGTATTGTCAAAGATAGGATACTTTTGGAAGAAGCGAAATTAGAAGATAGGGAAGGTGAAGTTTTTCATGAAAAATCAGCGTTCGCTGGGAAGAAATACCCAAAGAAAACCTTTAAGCTTCAAGGTAAATGCTTTAAGTGTAACAAGATTACTTACACTTAGCAGAAGACTGTCGGAAAAATGACGTTGGGCCGAATCAAAGATGCAACAAAAATACGAAAAGCATCTGTTTGATGTCAGATCGTAACCAATCAAGGGGAATGAAAGATCTTGGTACAAAAATTAAGATTAAATTAGACTCTGGAGCTAGTGATCCTCTGTCAAAGGAAAACTGGTGTTTTTCTGAAGAGAATGAGTTAAGCGAGGCTGTACAAATCAATGTTGCCAAGAATGATCAATTTTTAGTTGCAAAAAGCTCAGGATCTTTAAACGGAAAAACAAACAAGATTTTAGATGTCATTATAAAAGACGTGTTATACTTGCCAGAACTGAGGGACAACTTACTTTCTGTAAGAAAACTAACTAGTGTTGGAGTTGATGTCAAATTCTTCAAAAACAAATCTATAATAGTTAAAAATTTACTAGTGATTGCAGAAGCTTACTTGCAAGGAAATTTATATGAAGTCGAATTCGAAATACATTGACATTCAGCTAATCTATGCAAAACAGAAGAAATCAAGTTGTCGCATAGGCGTTTGGGTCATGCTGGACAAGGAGCCTTCACAAAAATTGCAAGGGAAAACATGATAAAGGGACTCAAAATGACTTCATTGGATGACATTGGTTTTTGCGATGTCTGCATAGAAGGTAAACAGTGTCGTGATCCGTTCAAAGGTGTTCGGAAAAGAGCAACTAGAGTTCTAGAAAAAATTTATTCTGATGTTTGCGGTCCCATTGATGAAGCTGCTTGGGATGGTTCAAGATACTTCGTGTCTTTCATTGATGACTTCACACATTTTGCTATGATTTATGTAATAAAAAGAAAATCTGAAGTTTTTGAAGCGCTGAAGGAATATGAAGCTATGACAAGATCGATGTTTGGAAAATCCATATCGAAGCTTACTGTAGACCAAGGAGGAGAGTATTGTCCAAGGGAACAAAAGTTATGGTACAAAAAGTTTGGGATTCAAGTTGAACGCCACAGCAAAATGGAGTGGCTGAAAGGTTTAACAGAACACTAATCGAAAAAATAAGAACAATGCTACTAGAATCCAAAATGCCAAAACGAATGTGGGGTGGGGCGGCTCTAACTGACACATACCTGATAAATTGAATACCTACTAAGTCTTTAGATTGTCCTTAGACTCCGGCTGAGATGTGGTATGGTACAAAACCTGATTTTGAAAAACTCCGTGTTTTTGGTTGCAAAGCTTATGCGTGGATACCTAGTCAGCAGAGAAAGAAGCTAGACTCAAAAAGTCGTAAGTCAGTTATGGTTGGCTATGTACCGAATGGATACAAACTTTTGAATATGGAAACTCAAAAGTTGTTTACTGCAAGAGATGTTAAATTTGACGAAACTGACTTTCCGTTCAAGTATAAAGTATCAACTAATAAAAATGGATTTGTTATAGTCAGCAACGACGAGCAAAAAGGGGAAGAGTCATCTGAAATACTCGTCGGTTCTGATTATAACCAAGATGAAACAGAAGATCAACTAGTTGATGACTTGTGTGATGAAGATCTGACAATTACTGAAGATGAAACTGTTGAAGACTCTGGGGATGTTACCATAACTGAAGATACAGTTAGTGAAGACTTGGAAGATGAGCATTATACTGTCAGTGATGGTGCAGCTGCGCTCCCTTCGCAAAACTACAACAGTGATCTTCAAGGCGAGGCTACTGTAAGGCGCAGCGAACGCGAGCGCCGACCTCCAAGTAAGTTTGATGATTATTACATGAGTTATAGAGCAACTTCTGCCGATGAATTTTTAACAGGTATTCCGAATTCTTTTGGTGAAATCAATTCCTGCTCTGATGCTGCAAAATGGTATAAGGCTATTGAAGACGAACTCCCTTCAATTAACGAAAACAAAGTTTGGCAAGTGGTCAGAAAACCGAAGAATGCGAAGTTTTTGAAACCGAAGTGGATCTTCCAAATTAAAGTTAACGAGAACGGTGAGCCAACAAGATATAAGGCCAGACTCGTAGTGAAGGGATATTTACAAAAGGCTGTAATTGATTATGACGAAACCTACTCACCCGATGCGAAATTGACAACCATACGAATTGTGTTAGCTGTTGGACTGTACAAAAACCTGATATTCCACCAATTAGATGTAAAGACTGCATTTTTACATGGTGAGTTGAAGGAAGAACTTTATATGGCTGTTCCAGAAGGGGTTTCCGAAGCAGATGGAAATGTTTGTCGCTTACTCAAATCCATCTACGGCTTAAAGCAAGCACCCCGATGTTGGAACAAAAAGTTTAACGATTTTCTTCTTCAATTGGGATTTAAAAGATCCAATCACGACTATTGTTTGTACACCAAGATTGGACAAGAAGAAGATGACATCATCATAGATACTTATTCTGTATGTTGATGATTTACTCATTGCTGGAAAAAGCTTAAGACAAATAGAGCAATTAAAGAAAAATTTGGAAAAGACATTCAAGATGTCAGACTGCGGGAATCTTAAATATTTTCTTGGAATTAAGATTGATATTCATGAAAACGAAATACATTTATCGCAAGTATCCAGCATTGAAAAAGTTTTAAGCAAGTTTAGAATGGAAGAATGTAATCCTACTAGAACCCCAATGGAAAAAGGACTACAACGTAAAAAGACAATAACTGAAATTACACTTGACAAGCCCTACAGAGAATTGCTTGGAAGCTTAATGTATATTATGATGTGCGTTAGACCGGATATATGTTTTCCAGTTGGATACATGGGAAGATACCAACAAAACCCATCAGAAATTCATTGGCAAGCTCTCAAACGAATTGTGAGATTTTTAAAAGGGACTAAAAAGAAAAAAAACTTGTTTTCGAAGTAAGTAGTCCTAATCCTTTGATTGGATATGCTGATGCTGACTGGGGAAGTGATATAATTGATGGAAAATCAGTATTGTGTCATGGTCTAGAAAAAAGCAAACTAATGTTGCGACTTCTTCAAGTGAAGCAGAGTATATGGCCCTTAGTGCTGCTACATCTGAAGCCATTTGGATCCGAGGCATATTACAAGACCTTAAGCAAATTAACATGGAACCTGCAATAATTTACGAAGACAATAAGGGATGTATTGGAATGAGAGCAAACGGTCTAAACATATAGATATAAAACACCACTTTATTCGAGATCACATTCAAAATGGACTGATTGAAATCAAGTCTATTGGAACAAAGGATCAACTTGCAGACGTTCTTACAAAATCTCTTGATTCAACACGTTTTCAAGATTTATGTTTAAGACTTGGTTTAAACGATTGAGAAGGGATATTGAAAAACATAAGCAATCGTTTTTTAATATTTATTATTATGAGAAAATTAGTTGTCACAAATTTTCTCAATTCCGATTTCAAACGTTGTTGATACAACATCTTTCTTTGTTAATAAATAAATATATTATATCCTGTTTGTAAAACAACGAGACTCTAATATGATCGAATTTGATTTGGATAATCTAACGGGTTTTAAAGGAAGTCTTTACTCCCTTGTTGCGAAATTGGATGAGAAATATCGGGAAAATTTCATCAACCAGGCCAAAGCATCGCAGTATAGAGACTTCTATAGTAAGTTAGAGTTTAATCTTGGAGAATCAAACTACTTCGACGACCAACTATGCAACACCCATGATAGAGAGAATATTGGACACTTTTTAGGATTTTGTCCAGTTATCCAAGAAATTCGTCGACACATTTTTCGGAAGAACCAATTTGAAGCTGAAGATGTAATTCAAACCCTTAAAGGAGCAAAAAGTCTGGGATAAACTTTACAAATTCCTCCAATGCGCAATGGCTTACAGAAAAAGAATTCTTACAGAGAGCTTTTAATTTTTCCAATGTATTTAAATGTTTTTTTTTTCTTCTTTTTGCTGTATCTTTTCATTGCAATTTAAATATGTTGTTTTATATAAACTTGTTTAAAATTAATTTCTAGTAATTTAATTTTATTTATTTATTATTTAATCTCGCTTTTTATCTTTATTGTTTTGTTTGTTTTCGCTATCAGAATTCATATTCTGTCAATCTGACCGACGGTTTTAAAACTGGGTCTGAAAAAACATGTAATCATTTATTGTATAACTGAATTTTGTATATAAATAAAGTCATTTCTATTCTATATACTCGTATATTCTATTCTAAAGGGTGTCCCAAAATTAACGCAAGATTTGAATTTGCCGCCATTTGTGCAGTGAAGTGTTGGCAACCCTGAAAAAAAAGCAATTTGACAGCTAACAGTATAGGGTTATTAAAAATGGAGCGTTACACGAGAGAACAACGTGTCTTCATTATTAAAGAATATTTCAAAAATAGTGAAAGCTTGGCGGCTGCAGTTCGAAAATTTCATACAAAATATGGTCGGAATAGTGTTTTAACTTCGTCAACTGTGAAGAGATTAATTGAAAAATTCATGGAGACTGGATCCGTTGGAGACGCCAAACACACTGGTCGTCCAAAAACAAGCCGTTCAAATGTGAATGTCGAAGCAGTGCGTGAGAGTGTTGCTGACAATCCAGGAACCTCAATTCGACGTCGTGGACAAGAATGCAAATTTCAAGAACCTCTCTACAGCGTATACTCACCAAAGATCTGTGTCTTCATGATTACAAAATTCAATTAACACAACAATTGAAGCCTAATGACCATGGACAGAGAAGAGAGTTCGTTGAATGGATTATTGAACATCAACAAATGGAGCCCACAACCACCCGTGCATTAAAGGATGAGATTCAACGCTGCATCAACGAAATTCAGCCACATTTATGCAGAATGGTCATGGAAAATTTCAACAAAAGAGTGCGCATGTGCATGCAAGGCCGTGGAGGCCATTTGTCCGATGTGTTATTCCATACATAACCCTATCCTAAGTACTTTACGAGTCAATAATAATATAACTATGAAAAGACTAAAAACGGCGTTTTCTATTTAATTCAAATCTTGCGTTAATTTTGGGACACCCTTTATAAACAGGGTATCGAAGCTATTGAACATCGCTGGGAAAAGTGTATCGAGCTAAAATTTGTTGTGTTTTCTTTGTTAGGTCGCGTACTTCTGGGACTAGCTTTAAATTCAAGAAAAAGTCAAGAACAAGATTCGTTTTTAATTTTTTTAATGTACAGTGTTGGAAAAAATAATAGAAACAAGTGTCTTCATCATTTTCGATGCACAATATTTTTTTAACAATTTAGTCTTTTACCGTTAGTCTTTCTATTTTTTCATAGTTAATCAGCCCTATCACGAATTCCATCGTAATCGGAAATTTTTACGAATCCGGAAAAACTGTATAATGAAATCCGTTCGTAGTGGAAAATCCCATACAATTTTGCATTACAAACGGATTTCATGATACAGTTTTTCGGCATTCGTAAAAATTTCCGATTACGATGGAATTCATGATAGGGCTGAATAATAATGCTGTCGAATGGCAAAATTATTTTGTGGACACAACTTTTTGTTTTCACTTAACGGTAAAAAGTTCGAGGCTAATGATGATTTCGTCTGGAAAAAATAATAGAAACAACCTACTTTGACTGTTATTTTAACGTAAGGATCCATTTTTTTGTATGGAAATACATAGGTGTTTTGAGTTTTTTTTTATAAGTTTGTCAGATGTTTTATATTCGATAGTAAGCAAAATTTTTAAAAGTCATCCATAATTTTAATAAATATGGGTCGTGGATTACATTATACTCTCGTTGAACGCGAAGTGATGAAAAAAACTAAGACAAGCTGGAAAAACGGTGGTTGAAATTGCAAAAACCTTAAACTGTTCGAAGGAAAAAGTATTTGCAACTCTACATTCAAGCCCAGAAGAAGAAACAAGATGAAGAAAAAGATAAACTTTTTTGCGTTTTGATACACTATTGGTAAGAATATGTAAGAAACAATTTCTTTCTTTAAAAGAACTCAAAAATGAATTAAACGGATCAGTGACAGCTAGAACAATAAGAAACCAACTTATAGAAGCAAGTCTTCCTGGTAGAAGTCTACGAAAGTGGAATTTTATAACCAAGCAAAACATTATTCAAAGACTTCCCTTTGCAAAGAAACACTTACACCGTTCTTATTGGAATAACGTTTTGTGGTCGAATGAAACGAAGATCAATTTGATTAATTCCGATTTAAAAATGTATGTGAGAAGGCCAAAAGACAAGAAGTTTAACTCAAAATACACAAAGAAGACAGTGAAGCACGGTGGTGGGAATATAATGATTTGAGGGTACTTTTCAGAATCTGATGTAGGTCCAATATTTTGGATCAAAGATAAGATGTGCGATGTGGATTATGTCCACATCTTAAATTCAGTTATGCTAACATTAACTGAAGAGAAGGTGCCAATCAAATGGGAGTTCATGTAGGATAATGAACCGAAGCACCACTCAAAATTGGCTAGCAAATATTTACAATAAAACAAAATCAATGTTATGGAATAGCCATCACAATCCCCCAGACTAAACCCAATTGAACACTTATGGGGCACTAAAACGAAGGATTGCAGATTGTAAAACCAAAAAAAAAGACGAGTTGTGGTCGAAAATTCAAAGGGAGCGGTACTCAATACCCGTAGAGACATGTGCCGAATTGGTGAATTCGATGGGGAGAACAGTGGAGGCAGTTATTAATAATAAGAGCGCCACTACAAAATTCTCAAAGAATTTGAAATACTTTTACCGTTAAGTTAGTTTCTTGCTACAAAAAGAGTACCATTCTAATTTTGTTTCTATTATTTTTTCCAGGAGGAAGCAACATATAGTAATCAGAAGTCTACTTTTTGACATTATTTCTCAATATTATATTAAAAAAAAAATGTTGTATTTAGACAATAAATTGTTAAAAATCTATCTGTGTAGTTTTTATTTTCCTACTCTTCACAAATACCTTTTTATGTGTTAAAAAGAATGAAAATATTAAAAGTTGCTTTATATTTAAATAAAAGAATATACACTTCAATAGTTTAAAGATTCAGAAAAGAGTAACAAATTTATTTTTATAGAGAAAAATAAAACAAACAAATAAACAAAATGATAAGCTGATGAAAATCTAATTCTAAAGTAAAATAAACAACAGGTTTATTTTAACACCCTCACTGAATTAGATAACACCAAAGCTTAGTGCAAGAGCAGAATAACAAGTAATATGCTTCGGGCCAGGAAGAGCCTTAGTCAACAAATCAGCGGTCATTTCTTCAGTGCTGACGTATTTCAAAATAATTTATCCTTCGTCAATTTTTTCTCGTATAAAGTGATGCTTAACATCATTATGTTTGGTTCTTCCATGATATGTGCTAGTAAGAGCCAAGCTTATAGCACTTTTGTTATCACAACGAATGATAGCTGAATCTGGTGAATGTGGAATTAGCTCTCTCTGTAAGCCAATCAACCAGGTTGCTTCTTGAGTCGCTGCAGTTAGTGCCATATATTCTGCTTCTGTCGTCGAGATGGCGACTGTTGGCTGTTTTTTCGAATTCCATGAGATTGCACCATTATGAAGCAAGAAAGTATAACCGGTTACGGATCGTCTTTCATCTGTGTCACTAGCCCAATTGGCATCGCAAAATACGGAAACATGACCTTCCCCAGCGGTATAAACTAGTTTCATATTAGCTGTTCCTTTTAGATAGCGAAATATGTGTTTTACTGCTGTCCAGTGGGCTTTTCCCGGGTTCTGGTTGTATCGACTGACTGTACTTACAACAAAACTAATATCAGGACGTGATACTTGAGCTGCAAACATAAGACTTCCCACAGCTTCTTGATAGGGTACATCTTTCATTTCAGCACACTCCTTTTCGTTTTGTGGCCACATCTCCTTTGTCAACTTTTGGTTAGCATCTAAAGGTGTTTTCGCTAAGTTACAATCAAACATATGGAATCGATTAAGAATTTCATTGATGTATAACTCTTGATCCAAATAAATTAAACCTCTTTTTCGATCCCTGTTAATATGAATGCCCAAGAAGAAACGGGCCTCTCCTATGTCTTTCATTTTGAAAGCGTTTTGCAAGTTGTTTTTCAATTTCAACTTCTGGTATTTATCGTTAGTGAATATGAGATCATCTACATAAACTGCTACATACAACAATTTCCCCTTAGATATTCTGTAATAAATACAGGGATCTACTTTAGATCTTGTAAGGCCGAAACTCTGTAATGCCGCATCTAATTTTTGGTTCCAAACACGGCTAGCTTGCTTCAGACTATAAAGGGATTTGTTTCAATTTACATGCTCTTAGGCTTTTGTCATTAAAGCCTTCTGGCTGTACCATAAAAATCTCTTCGTTCAGATCGCCTTGTAAGAACGCGCTCACTGCGTCCATTTGATCGATATCGAGGTTGTACTTGGCAGCCGTTGCTAGTAAGAATCGAATAGAGGTATATCGAACTACCGGGGAGTAAGTTTCTTCGTAATCGAGTAATCGATCCCTTTTTTTTGCGCACACCCTTTAATAAATAAACGGGCTTTGTAGCGATATATATTACCTTTTGCATCTTTTTTTCCTTTTAAAGATCCACTTACAATCTATTGGTCTCTTATTAGAAGGAATATTGGTCAACACCCAAGTTTCATTTTCAATTAGAGTTGTACTCTTCTTTTATTGCATCTTCCCATAACTTCGAATCGCTTGTGTTTAATGCCTCATCAACTGTTAATGGATCGTAAAGCTCAACCGATTTTGCTTGACAAACATAATCATCCATTCGGACAGGTTTTGACGCACGTTGACTGCGTCGTGGTTCAGAGAATTCATTAACTGTTTGTGCTGGCGAGCAACTCATATCACTCTCTCGGTTTTCGTCAACTTCTTCCTCTTCTGAGTAAAACGTTTCAGTGTTGTCGTGTGATTCTTTAATGGTGCTATCATCTTCACTGACACCAACATCCCCCACTGAATTCGACTCATCTGAGAATATATAAAGGGTGTCCCAAAATTAACGCAAGATTTGAATTAAATAGAAAACGCCGTTTTTAGTCTTTTGATAGTTATATTTTTATTGACTCGTAAAGTACATAGGATAGGGTTATGTATGGAATAACACATCGGACAAATGGCCTCCACGGCTTTGCATGCACATGCGCACTCTTTTGTTGAAATTTTCCATGACTGGCTGAATTTCGTTGATGCAGCGTTGAATCTCCTCCTTTAATGCACGGGTGGTTGTGGGCTTGTTGACATAGACTTGTGATTTCAAATAACCCCATAAAAATAGTGTTAAATCACACGATCTAGGAGGCCAATTTTGATCACCGAAACGAGAGAGTACACGACCTGGAAATGTCTCATGCAGTAATTGAATTGTTTCACGGGCTGTATGACATGTGGCACCGTCTTGTTGAAACCACATATTGGACACATCAATATCATCCAATTTTGGCAGAAAGAACTGTGTAATCATGTCGTGATATCGAGCACCAGTAACAGTCACTGCTTGACCAACATCATTTTCAAAAAAAATATGGCCCAATTATGCCTCCAGCCCAAAATCCACACCATACAGTCACAGGTTCCTGGATTGTCAGCAACACTCTCACGCACTGCTTCGACATTCACATTTGAACGGCTTGTTTTTGGACGACCAGTGTGTTTGGCGTCTCCAACGGATCCAGTCTCCATGAATTTTTCAATTAATCTCTTCACAGTTGACGACGTTAAAACACTATTCCGACCATATTTTGTATGAAATTTTCGAACTGCAGCCGCCAAGATTTCACTATTTTTGAAATATTCTTTAATAATGAAGACACGTTGTTCTCTTGTGTAACGCTCCATTTTTAATAACCCTATACTGTTAGCTGTCAAATTGCTTTTTTTTCAGGGTTGCCAACACTTCACTGCACAAATGGCGGCAAATTCAAATCTTGCGTTCATTTTGGGACACCCTTTACAAATATTTAGCATTTTTTGGGCCTAATAGCTTACTTTTATCTAGTTGACAATTCTCGAAAAACACATCTCGACTAGTTATGATTTTATCTTTATCGGCCTGGTATAATCGATAACCTTTCGTATTTTCAGATTAACCGAGAAAAATGCAGCATTCTGACTTTGAGTCAAACTTCTTCCGGCAATGTTTCGGCACATGTACCATTGCCTTACACCCAAACACTCGAACATGACTGAGATTTGGAACTCGTCCAGAAAAGGTCTCCTCAGGTTTAACACCAGTTGTTGATTTGCTAGGAGATCTGTTGATGATGAAAACAGCAGTAGAGACTGCCTCAGCCTAAAACTTAACGTCAAGTCCAGCGTCAAATAACATGCAGCGTGCCTTCTCGATAATCGATCGATTGGTTCTCTCTGCTAAACCGTTCTGCTCTGGCGTATACGGTGTTGTCGTCTGGTGTTGAATTCCATTTTCTTTTATCAGCTTGCTAAATGAACTGTTGCAAAACTCAGTGCCGTTATCGGTGCGTAAAATCTTGATTTTCTTGTTACTCTGTTTTTCAACAAAAGTTTTGAATTCGACAAATCTTTGAAAAGCTTCAGACTATGCTTTCAAAAAATAAACAAAGATTTTTCTACCAAAATCATCGACTAGTACCATGATATAACGTGCACCACCACGAGAAGCAACATCAATAGGGCCGCAAAGGTCAGAATGGATTAATTCCAAAATTTCTTTCGCGCTCCCCTTTTCCTGGAAAGGCATTCGAGTTTGCTTACCCTTCACACAGACTTCACAGTTTTCCTTATTGACTTTGTTAAAGTTAACCCCAGAGACACAATTCTTCAACTTTAGCAAACTATCGAAATTAAGGTGGCCCATGCGACGATGCCACAACTCACTATCCTCTACTTTTGCTTCTTTGACGTTACCATTTGCCATCATACTCACGTTAATATTCGATCCATTCAACTTAAACATATCACCCACATACGAAGCGGTGGCAACTAGCTGTTTATCGCTACTGAAAATTGTGAGCCTTTTGAATCGAGTTTCCTTTTTTAACCATCTGGCTTACAGACAGTAAATTTACGCACAAGTTGGGAATGTACAAAACGTCCTTCACAGAAACATCTCGGATATTCTTCTGAGCAACAACTCGTAGGTTCAAATTTCCTATCCCTTTAACAGACAGGCGAGAGTTGTTGGCACATATTATCTCTCCCTTATCTGGTTCTGCGAAATCTGTGAGACAGTCACGCTTCATAGACATGTGAGCCGATGCCCCTGAATCAATAAACCAATCATTGTTTCCTGCGTTAGCCGTAAAAGCAGAATACAAACTATGCGTCTTCAAATGTGATTTTGGTTTAGAATCACTGTTGATTTTATTTTTTTTTTGGGCAGTTCCGAGAAATATGGCCAAAATCTCGACATTCGTAGCACCTTGGTCCACGTGACTTTTTCGTTGGCTTCCGTTTGCCAAAGAACACTGTAGATTCGGACTCACTAGCTTTAACATCTTGAAGAAGTTTGGTCTTGATAGCATCTGCGGTTATGGGAGTACCTGAACTCTCAAGGCCCATTATCATCGGGCGATAGTCGTCAGATAATCCAGCAAGAAGCAAAGTACCAACCCATTCGTCACTCTCCTCCATGGCCACTGATCTCAATTTGTGGGCAGTACTTACGATTTTGGTTACGTATGACTCTACAGAATCACTATCATCTAATCGTGTAGTGATTAAAGTCCGCAAAAGTCCAACTCTGCGCGTCAGTCCTGAATCCTCAAAAGCTCGTTCCAGATTGTTCCATGCTTCTTTCGCAGTCTTCGCAGACTGAACATGAACGAAGTTTATTGGCTCGATCAGCAGAATTATTTTCGCTCTGGCTTTCGTCACTTTTTTCGAATCCGGTGTTGTACCATCATTATATTCGATGCAGTCCCAAAGATCTTCCAGTTCCAGGTATGTCTTAACAGCAAACTTCCAGGAATCCCAATTTTCTCGACCTTTAAGTTTTTCGATAGAGGGCAATACGTTCTGTGACATCACGAAAAATCTCGCGAAAATATTCAGCTTCTTCCAATAAAATTTCAATGGGTCTTCAATTTTCTTTATTTAATTAACTATGTATATTAAGCATGGACTGGGCCATTAACCTATTAAAAGTTGCTTTATATTTAAATAAAAGAATATACGCTTCAATAGTTTGAAGATTCAGAAAAGAGTAACAAATTTATTTTTATAGAGAAAAATAAAACAAACAAATAAACAAAATGATAAGCTGATGAAAATTTAATTCTAAAGTAAAATAAACAACAGGTTTATTTTAACAGAAAACGAAGCTTGTTTCTATTATTTTTTCCAACATTGCATTTGTTGATAACGTGAATTTGGACATGAAAAAAGCTAAAAACGAAGCCTTATTGATTATTATTAGCTTGCAGACTTGTGTAGAAAAATAAACAAAAATTATGATATCAGTGTTGAATTTCATAGGACATTTCGAATATTTTGGTTGAGTTCGTATTTGTAAAACTTTCGCAGTACTGTCAAAGCTGCGTTCATTAAAACAAACAAACAAACAGCATGAACTTTATGTGAGCATGGCGACATTGTTTTATCTATAAAATAAAACAACATTCAATTTGAGTTTAAGTTGGTATTTGTTTTTATTAATGTTGCTGAATTTGCATGAATGTGCAGGAAATGCGAGTATTTATTTATATATTATTACACTCGTATTATCTTGTTTTCTGAGTTGTTTATTATGAAATTAATTATTTTTCTTTCACAAGACTGAATCTGAGAAACTGTTATGAATACAAAAGGGTGTACTGGATTGTTGCTAATGTTGTTACCTAAAGATTTATCATATTTTGTTTGCTTTTTTATAAAGAATGTTCTTTTCGTTTCATTCAGTGACAACACTGCGACAAAAAAACCAAACAGAAGAAGGTTGAGAAGTTTTATAAATACCAAAATTACTAGGAATGGTCTCAGCCAACCTCAAGTGGACTTTTACAATTGATAACCTTTTCGGGTTTGTAAAAGAGTTGGAATTTTTATTAAGTACATACATTGTATTTTGTTATTAAATATAGTAGAATAAGGGTTACACTATTCTCAGGTCAGAAAGGACAATTCTAAAAATAACAGGAACTGTAGGTTACAAATCTATAATATTTGATGTTGTCGGACAAGCGGTTCTCGAAATTTTAAAAGATTCACAGGTCATTGAAGAACTTAATATAACAGAAGCAGGCGGCGATAGAGCTGACATACCACCTTCTGTCAAGCTTCCCAATTCAAAATTTCTCATCATTGGTGAAACGTATTTTGCATAGAGCAAATTTTTTCAAATCAATAATTTCCCCTTTGCAATTGCAAATTTGCGTTTAGTGACAAGGCCTAGTGACTTAGAACTTTTCCTGTGTGCGATATATGCTGAATCCGAACGGCTATTTTTTATGATACTCGAGAAAACTAAAGTTAGGTGGCCAAGAATTCTAGCCTGACAGGCACACGTACTAAACTAACCATCACGGCACGGGTACTACTATTTAGAAACGATAATAGATGAATAACCGAATTTCGAGAAAATGCACATATCTAACTAGATAAATGAAATTCTGATTTCAATTTTTGACAAACAGAGTAGGTATTTACATTTTCCCAATTGGAAAGATTTAACTTTAGTATCGAATTAACGAATTTACATTGAGGATGGCGCGCCATGCAGCAATCGATGTGTTTAATGTTTATGTCAGTTGTCTTAGCGACGACGTCAATTGTCCGCCTGTATGCAGCGATTTAACTGCTTTGGATTCTTTTTTTGTAGGGAAATGTAAAGTACCGATGTCAGTCAAACAATCCCTTAGCTACAACTCGTAACCAGAAGTAACAAAATACCCTACTTCATAGCGTAACCACCTGAAGCGTTGTACTCCAAAACTAATGGAATTGTTTTCTATTACTAAAAAAGCTAAAATCACATGGAAAATACTTTCAATATTATTCCATTTTTAAAAAGAAATTTGTATTTGGTCCACTCTATATAAACATATGTATGTATGTATATAATTTGCTTTGCCTTTGGGGACAGCTGGTAAAATGTATTCAATACTTACATGATCTTGCTTGAGTTCAGACAATTGCACCGATAAATCGATCTTTAAGTAATAAATTTATTAAATAATATGAATAAAATTGTTTATTTAAAATTTACCTTCATTTTAAATGTTTTCTTTTTTTTAATTTAAATTAAATGTTGATGTTCTTGTTGCGTATAAATTCTTTAACTTTTCTCGTAACCTATTATAACCTCACTTAGATCTACAACACTCGACCATAAGCAGTTTCCATGACAAAACAATAGAAACCCGAAAACAAAACAGTCTATTGTTATGTTTATTTATTTTATTATAAGACGAAAGTAATTATTATAAACAGAAGAAAAAACTATTTTTCATTAATATATTTTTACTATCAAGAATAGTTTGCGGCTCTCGGTGTTTTTTAATTAAATTCTCGAACTCTTTTAAAAACAAGTTGTATTGTCAACTTCAAGTCAAGCTTCAACTAGCGAATATGAAATGAAAATTCTAAAATATTCTATTCTGCAAGCAAGTGATGCCAACACTTTCTAATAGAGTACACTTCGAACAAATATTTTTAAATTGAAGCTGGAATCACATTATCAGCTACACTAAAGAACAGTACGCAGACCATATAAAGTCTCGCTCTCAACTTAAAATGTTTTTATTATAAGAGATTTTAAGTCAAATTAATAAAAAAATACCTTTTTGAAACAACCAATTGATTTCCAAATTACAATTTGGAATCCCGTCTAAGACACTCTAGTCTTATTTGTTAATTTGTTGCTTAATGGTTTATTTACAAGTGTGCTGCAAAAAAAAGAATACTACATATAAAATTGTTGCTTGTCAGATATTCATTTTTGCATTATAGGAGCAATGCAGAAGTTAACATTATAATAAAAACGAACATGTTCATCTTTATTTTGCATCAGTAATGCCTCAATGTTATATGTGTAAGAATATGCTTGATTTACATATATCTGCATTTGATTTCTACAAAAAAAGGATACTTCATTTCTGTATTATAGGAAATTCGAAAAATGCAGAAGTCAAAATTATAGTGAAGGTGAACATTGTCCATCTTTATTATAGCATCTTTGTGGGCATCAGTGTTGCCACAATGTTACAAGTGTAAGAAAAGCCTTATATTTATTTTTTATTTTTAAGTTTTGTTACTATGTTACTTTCTTACGTTTTGTCGAAATTTGTTTTAACAATTTCATTTACCTTTCTTTTTAATTAAGAGCTTTATGAAACCCCTTGCAATATTTTTTTTTAACATTAGTGAGATACCCCTCTGAATTGCAATGCTGTTTTACAAAATACAGAATTTTAAGTACGTAAATACATTTAAACAACCATCTCATTATATTATTATTATTATAATTATATGAATTTTTTTTTGAAAACAATATATTTCTGTTTTTCCAGAAATATATTCCGATTTTCTTACTATTTTTAAGCTTTTTATAGGTTCTTTGATTTATTTCACTGCATTTTGTGATGGCTTGCGACAGCATTGTACTGCCAAAAAAGTGTATTGTCCCTCAATATTGTTTGCGTTCCGACATATATCTGTCTTTACTTTTCCGCATTACACTATTTTTATCCTTGAGTTATAGAATTGCTTCCCAATCATAACAACCAAACCATACAAAGCGTATTCCATATCGCTTAATAAAAATACCATTAAATATTAAATGCCCAACAAGCATATTTCATTGAACATAATTTATGTGAATAGACATAAAATATTAAAAGTATTGTAAACAAAGAATGTCTAACAAAGAATCTCCCACAGATACAGAATATCCAAACATAAATATAAAATCAAACTAATGTAAACAAAAATCGTCAACGATCAAAAATCAAACTAATGTAAACAAAAATCGTCAACGATCAAAAACAATAAAATTGAATCATCATAAAATATGATGATAATGCATGTGTACCAATACACACATATTTATAGTCTGTAAGAAGAAATTAAGAATATCAAAATAGTATAAATAAGCAGGGTTTTTCCTGACAGTAAGTTCAGTTCCATCTTGACACTCCTACGTATAGCAGAAGATTTCCCCCCACCAGTGGTAAGGGATCCGATGCTCAAATTAATAAATAAAATACTTGTTTAAAAATTTTAATCTAGCGTTTTATTTTAAAATCTTTTTAAAAAAATCCCGGAGGATTTAAAATACAAAATTGGCGCAGTCGGTAGGATCTCACTAAGAAGTTAAATGAAAATTAATGAATAGATGAGATTCAGTGATCGGACCGAAAAGAAAATAAAAAAGTTTTTTTAACCGGTAGAATTTTGTGCGGATTAAAGTACAACGTACATTATCTAAAACATTATTCAACGATCGAAATTAAATTGTGTTTTGTGAAAATTAATAACACTAAAGTGTTTTAGTGGACAAAACAATTTCGTACCAGAAAAACAAAATTATTTGTATACTTAAGTGTTCATAAATTTTTTTTAATACACGCATTCTCATAGAGAGATAAGTAAACAAAATATTAACATAGTGTCTACGAAAAAGACAAAGTGTCTATGCAAAAGACAAGCAGGTGAAAAAAAAAAGAAATAAATTAAAAAGTGCATACAAAAAAAAATAATAACTTTTAAAGAAAATATAAGTGAATGAAAAACTTGCGGAAACTAAGGGAAAGAATTTTTAAAATACAAGAAGAAACTATAAACAAAATGAACGCCGCAGAACATCAAGCTCAACAGGCTTCACTTGCAAATCAGCAAGCGCAATTAGCCGAAATTCAAGCTCAAGCAAGAGCACAAGCTCCGATGGATCCAGTTCAACATGCAGTTTGGGCAGAACAGCAAAAATTCTATTTAAAAGAATTAAGGATGATTAACCCATTTAAAGGATCATCAGACAATCTGGCTCTTTTTATATCATCGATGGAGTATTTACTTGAGAGAATCCAGGATCCAACTTACATGGAACAAGCAGTTTTTGTGGTGCATCAGAAAATTCAAGGCGAGGCTTTGAGAGCAATAAATAGTCTACAACATCTTGCACCTTGGGCAGACGTAAAAGTACAACTGGTAAGACAATTTGGCATTAAAAAATCTTATCTTAAATTAGTGACAGAAATAAATAGTGTCAATGAGAACGACACAATTAGGAATTATAATAAAATTGACAATTTGTTGCAAGAGTTACAAACAAAAACTCAACTAGAACCCGATAATGTTTATACTCAGAAAAATAATGAATGTATAGCTTTAGAATCATTTAAAAATACATTGTCACCCAGTCAAAAGGCAATTGTGATTGCAAGCCAACCAAATAATATTATGGAGGCTTTTGACCTGTTAGAGAGTAATAATATGATAAGACAAATCAATGAACAAATTAAATATCAAAATATACCAAAATCAAATCAAAATAATTTTAATCAAAATCTAAATCGAAATCCTTTTAGAAATAATTTGCATCCCAACAACTTATTTAGACAAAATAATTTCAATAACAATTTTAGGCCGCAACATGATAGAATCTCTTCAGAACAAGTTAGACAAAATAATCATAGAATATTTGGAAACGCAAATCCAAATAATTTTAGATTCGGATTTAATAGAAATAATCATCAGGCAAATTTTAATAATAATAATCAAAGATCATTCAATTCAGGACAGTATAGGAATAATAACTATAATAATACTAATAGGAATCCAAGGCCAGAACCTATGGATGTAAATAATACGGAAATAAAAAATGAAGAGGTAAATTTTTACCATAGCCGGGAAGAAGAATCACTTCCCATAATAAAAGTTACAATAAATAATAAAAAATTTAATATTCTTATAGATACTGGCTCAACAACAAGTATACTTGATGAGTCACAACTAATAGAAATTCCGAGAACTTTAATGAAAGTTCCAATCAAAATTAAATCGCTCAATCATGAAAATATTATAAAATTTGAGATCATAACTGAAGTACCGGTAGAATTCAATGAAGATGAAGCTACCATGGCATGGAAGTTGATGAGAATACAAAATAATAAATTTGTAGGAATCATAGGTCAAAATTTATTAAAACCTATAGGAGCGACACTGTATTTAAAAGAAGGATATATTGAAATAAATAACAGAAAAACATACTTTGAGAATTATGACAGCGAAAAGAGAGAAATTAAAAGTATATACGAATATGAAGAAATTCAAACTCTAGAATATTGCAACTCAACGCAAATGAGCCAATTAATAGATAAGAATTTAAATTATGAAGAAAAACAGGAATTAAAAAAATTTATTGATGAAAATAAATATGCTTTTTATCAAGAAGGTGATAAACTTACTTCAACAACACAAACTATGCATAGCATTAGGACTGAGCATGATAGTCCCATATTCAGTAAAATATATAGATACCCTAAAATCCACGAAAGAGAAATTGAACGGCAAGTTAATGATTTATTACAACAAGGTATAATACGAAAAAGTGTTTCCCCTTATAATGCACCTATTTGGGTAGTCCCAAAGAAAATAGATAATTCAGGTGAACAAAAATGGCGAATGGTAGTCGATTATAGAAAATTAAATGAAAAAACAATCGAATTTAAGCATCCTATACCTAATATCGATGAAATATTAGATAAATTAGGACGAGCTCAATATTTTTCAACCCTTGATCTTGCAAAAGGTTTTCATCAAATAAAAATGAATCCCCTTGATTCTGAAAAAACAGCTTTTTCAACTCCATACGGACATTATGAATGGTTAAGAATGCCATTTGGTCTGAAAAATGCACCAGCCACTTTTCAAAGAATGATGAATGAGGTTTTAGAAGGTTTAATAAATAAAATCTGTGTAGTATATCTTGATGATATATTAATTTTTAGTACTTCATTACAGGAAAATATGGTAAATCTTCGATTAGTTTTTCAACGTTTAAATAAATATAACCTTAAAGTACAGGTAGATAAATGTAATTTTCTTAAAAGAGAAACAAAGTTCTTAGGGCATACAATTACAGACAAAGGTGTGAAACCCAATATAGATAAAATAGAAGCTATAGAAAAAATACAACTTCCTTGTACAGCTAAAGAAATCAAATCATTCTTAGGAATAACAGGATATTACAGGAAATTTATTAAAGACTATGCAAAAATTGCACAACCCATTACCAAATATTTAAAGAAAGATACAAAAATTGATAAAAACGATATAAATTATATTAAAGCACATCAAGAATTAAAAAATACGCTTCAAACGGGACCAGTACTTGCATATCCTGATTTTAATGAAAAATTCGTCTTAACGACCGATGCATCCAATTATGCCATTGGAGCAGTGCTAACACAGAAAGGGCATCCAATAACATTTATAAGTAGAACTCTCAATGAACATGAAAGAAACTACAGTACAACAGAAAAAGAATTACTCGCTATAGTTTGGTCAGTAAAATACTTACGACCGTATTTATATGGCAAACGCTTTGATCTTAAAACAGACCACCAACCATTAAAATGGCTACAAACAAAAAATTTAGGCAGAGATATTTCACCCAGATTACAAAGATGTATACTCCAATTAGGAGAATACGATATGCAAATCGAATATTTAAAAGGTACATGTAATACAGTAGCAGATTTTTTGAGTAGAGAAATTAAAGACACACAAGAAATTCACATGTTAGAGCAGGATTCAGTCAGGCCTACAGTACATTCACAACATGAAGAACTGAATGATCATTTTCCAATAAAAGATAGTGCAGTGAATATTTTTAAGCAACAAATTATTTTAAAAGCAGGAAATGGATTGAATAAAAGCCCTAAATATAAAAGAATACATATTAGAATAAATGAATTATATAAAGATAATTTTAATGATTTAATAATACCATTAATAGAACAAGTTAGTACAGGAATTTATACTGAATTAACAGACAGTGAATATAATATTCTTCAACAAAAATTGATAGAGTTATTTGGAATAAAAATAAAATTTTATAAATGTGAACATTTTGCTAAAGACTTAGAGACAGAAGAAGAAGCCATTAAACAGATAAAATTATATCATGAAAAAGAAACAGGTCATGCAGGCATTGAAGAAAATTATAACGGACTTAGAACAAAATATCATTTTAGCAAGTAGATTACAGATAATGACAAATAGCTTATTAACGGCGGAAGAAATAGAATATAATGATATTGATTTGTTCAAACTAAAAAACATTAAACTCTCTATAAGTGAATATGATAATGATCTTTTAATTTTTATAATTCAAATACCAGATCAAATTTATAGTTTTGATAAATATCTTATAACGTCTATCCCCAACGAGGAAAATATTGAATTAGAAATAGATGATGAAAATATTATAAAAATAAATGATACTTTTTATAAATATCTTGAAAATAAAGAATTAAAACATCTTAAAACCTATACTAATTGTATAAATAAAAATAATTGTCTTAAAAGAAAGAATGAAAAAAAAAAAAATATTGTAAAAGAACTTCAAAATGGAATATTAATTGTTAAAAATAGCAACTCTAAAATACAAAGTTCTTGTGATGAAAGAAAAGTTATTCCAATAAAAAGAAATGTATTAATAAATTTTGAAAACTGTAAAATCAAGATAAACGAAAAAGAATATGTTAACAAACATTCAATTTTAAAACAACCAATAAATATTTATGTGGAAGATAATTATAATTTAACAGACATTAACTTAAAAATTGAAGATTATAATATAACAAACATTGAAAATATTAAAGAAATAGTAGAAAAAGTTTCTGACCAATCCTATATTCACTTTGGTGTAAATATATTTGTAATTGTTATAATTTGTATTATACTTATAATTCTATACAAAAAATTGTTCCAGGAGAAACAAAAATCAAAGGGGGGAGGAGTTATAGAATTGCTTCCCAATCATAACAACCAAACCATACAAAGCGTATTCCATATCGCTTAATAACAATACCATTACATATTAAATGCCCAACAAGCATATTTCATTGAACATAATTTATGTGAATAGACATAAAATATTAAAAGTATTGTAAACAAAGAATGTCTAACAAAGAATCTCCCACAGATACAGAATATCCAAACATAAATGAGTAGGTGAGAAGCAAAACTCGTTATATCCACTTTTCTAAAAATTGAGTTTTAAATGTAGATTTGAAGACTTGGCAGCATTGATCATATTAAAACTCAAATTTTGTAGCATAACTGCTTAAATCCCTTTGAAAATTCTAGTTGGAAATCATGTTTGGTTTCAAAACTATCCATATCCACTTTGACGTTTGCAGCAAAACGTTTCATATCCATCGCAGTAGGTATTGTTTTCAAAACACTTCTTCTCTATCATCTGTTTACCGTTGTGCTCAGACAAAATTACATTCATTTGATAGTGATTACTCGAATAAGATGGATAATCATTCTTTCCCAGTTTTGTCTGAAGGTAGGGGCAAAAAAAAAGTGATTAATAAAAGCTCTTGGAAAAGGGAACAGCTAAGGAAGAAAAGGTGAGATTTTTAAGCATCAATTTATCAAGTTTATAGCATTTTTGCTTAGGTATTTGCCTAAGAAACTTCCCATAGTGCCTGGTTGCACTCACAAGAAGAAAAATCTTAAATGCACTAACATTTCCATTCAAGATATTCGTCGTTTTTATGAATCCTTTTATGCAAATAAAGAAAAGATTGCACAGGATAATTTCATTTTAAAATATACATCTCAAACAAAGCCAATGAGGATAAGGCGCTCTGGTAATAATTTGAATTGCAACTATATGGTATTTTGAAAAGTCTAATCATAACTGTGATTTAGGAAATGAAACACAAGAAGTACCTTTCAAGGGTATTTCAGTAAGTTACTTTGTAAGGTCCAAGAATGATGGCTTATTGCAAGTTTGTGAATCCGCTTTTTTGCAAATTCTGGGTATATCTAAATTCAGAGTTCAAAATATATGCAAAAATCATCTCTCAGCTGGAGAAACACCACAAGAAAAACGAGGGGGTGACACTAGATCCAGAAAATATCAACAAAAAAAAGGGGATGTACAAAATTTTATTAAAAAGTTGCACTGTGTGGAGTCCCATTACACCAGGGAACACAGTGTTCGGCAATATTTTCCAAGCGACTGGAGCGTTAAACTGCTTTGGAGGCAGTACAACAATGGAGCTGACACCAGTCTTAAGGTAAAATATCACTTTTTCTGGGAAATTTTTCGACGAGACTTCAACCTTAGCTTTGACACACCTGCGACGGATGCTTGTTCGGAGTGCATTAGATTAAAGTCTCTTATTAAGTGTTCACCAGGGAAAGAAAAAGTGTTGACAATGGCAAAATATGCGGTGCATAAAAAGAAAGCTAAGGCTTTTCATGAATTGCTCCAAAAATCCTCTGAAGAAATCTTTAAGTTTTCATTTGACTGTCAGAAAAATCTAGTTTTACCAAAAGTTCCTGATCAAGCTGCATATTATTCAAGGCAGCTCTATCAGTATAATTTTACAATCTGTGAAGGGACATCAAAAAACAAACAAACATCCGACACTGTTAAAATTTATTCTTGGTCTGAAGATCAACGGTTTAAAGGTTCGAACGAAATCGCATCAATTTTATTCTCCTACCTAAAAGGCCTGAATCTCGAAAGCTGTTCTAAAATTCAGATGTTTTCGGATGGCTGCCCTGGCCAAAACAAAAATATAACTGTTATTGGGATGCTGGCAAAATGGCTTCTTGAGCTTTCGCCTCCGAATATAAAATCCATCGAATTCGTTTTTCCAATCGTTGGCCATTCGTACTTACCATCTGACAGGGTTTTCGGTCGCATTGAAAAGGAGCTAAAGAAAATGGACACAATTATTCAGCCAGAAGAATACAAAAAAATATTTGAAAAATATGGACAGGTTAAGACCGTTGGAGAAGAAGTACCCATTTTCGACTTTAAATCTTCGGTTGCCAAAAATGTTAAACCACCTGGTCAACTGCATTTCCCTTTTGCATCCTCAAAACGCATCATGCTTTTAAAACAAAATAAAAATATCGTGGTCAAAGGAGAAGTTAATTATAAAGTGGATTCGGGAAGTTTTAAATCCATCACTAAAAAAGGAAAAAGCTTAAGATTAATAACACCAGAATTGCTGGATAATAAGGTCCCAGTAAAAAAAGAAAAGCTAAAAGACGTTGACAAATTACTGGTCAAACATTTTGGAAGTGAATGGAAGGAAATGGATGATCTTTTTTACTACAAAAATGTAATTTTTGCTCCTGAACAACTATTTCCAGAAATTCAAAATGATGACGAGGAAACTCCACCAGAGGAACAAGAAGTGTTCACAATTTAAAAAAAAATATTATTTTCCTTCTGTAACTTTAAACTTATGAATTACCATGTACATATTTCTTAAACAATAAAAAAATAAATTATTTATCATAAGTAAAGTGTTTTTATTGAATTACCTATTAAAAATTTAACATTTTTAAGAGTGTTGGTATCAAAACTGTTCATATCCAAATTGTTTTATAATTGTTGGTTTCAAAACTAATCATCTCCAAGCATTTGCAGCAAAACTCATCATATCCAAATTAAATATCTAAATAACTTCTAAAAGCAGCATAAAATATATTTTTCCTTTTAATCACAGCGTACATAGTCACAAATCTTTATATAGAAACAATAATAAATTCAGCAAGTACCCTCTATAAGCCGTAATAAGATTTTTCCATTTTACACAAAACGAAATTTTTGGATATGACGAGTTTTGGTTCTCACCTACTCAAATATAAAATCAAACTAATGTAAACAAAAATCGTCAACGATCAAAAATCAAACTAATGTAAACAAAAATCGTCAACGATCAAAAACAATAAAATTGAATCATCATAAAATATGATGATAATGCATGTGTACCAATACACACATATTTATAGTCTGTAAGAAGAAATTAAGAATATCAAAATAGTATAAATAAGCAGGGGTTTTCCTGACAGTAAGTTCAGTTCCATTTTGACACTCCTACGTATAGCAGAAGATTTCCCCCCACCAGTGGTAAGGGATCCGATGCTCAAATTAATAAATAAAATACTTGTTTAAAAATTTTAATCTAGCGTTTTATTTTAAAATCTTTTTAAAAAAATCCCGGAGGATTTAAAATACAAAATTCGAGCGCGGTGCACGCGAAGTAAGTTTGGTCAGTGCAGTGTTATTAAATAGAATTTGCTGAACAGTCGGTGAATGATAATAATTTATGTAGGCACTATTTCATGTTATACACAATCGTATTTACAAAGGTTTTCCTATAAATTATGGTTATGCAGTGCTTATGTCAAAAAAGGGCCAAAATGTTGATGTCTTTTGCAATAAACTATCATTATCAATTCCAATTCAGCTATTTGTCCTATGAAAAGAAAAAGGAATATAATATAGTGTTCTGAAAAATTAATGGAATGAATAAAAATAAAAGAACTTTGATACCATTACATCTCGAAGAAAAAGGATGCACAAAAATATTGCTAGGAATTGTTTTTTGTTACTTATTTATTTGTAGTGATTTTCAGTTTCAGCAATGTAATTGAAATTATTTTCAGATAATTATTTGTGAAAAACACTCTTAATGATTTGTAAAAAAATAACAAAATGTGGAAATTGAATATTCTAAATTCAATTCTCTTTAGCGCTTTTATAAGACAGTTCATGTTGTACTTACTCTAAAAACGTAACGGAAGAGTTGACAAATGAAGCCTTTCAATATTTGTTTGCAGTGGTATTCTTAAATAAATTATTCAATACGAAATTTCTCAGGTTCAATATATATGTATCAGTAAAATTTTTATTTGGGAGCAGAATTAATCCAAATTTGGCTTAATGCTTAATTTTGACACATTGTGTAAGACCATTATGGTGGATTTACGTATACATATGACTAAAATTATGAAAAAAGTAGATCGGAATCTACTATCTCTATCTAACCAATGTGATTACAATTTGTGCATGCTCTTTTTGTTTTGATTTGAATTTTAACGTGATTTGGAAGCCCAACCAAGCGGTTCTGGGCTTATTTGAAGGAGCGCACAATTGACAACCCAATTGCCGGCAACTTAGTTGTTTGCAACTTTAAACAACTATGGTTAGGTTAGGTTAGGTTATAGTAGCTGTCCAAGATGGAAACGGACACACTTAGGCCAGTTTAATGGCCCATTGTGATACCACATGCATCTTGAGGTTACTTCCTAAGCTCAATGGAACCAGTTTGAGTCTCTTACGAATCGTGAGAGGCTGATTATGCTGATATGATTTAGATCGTTTAGATCGTTAAAGAAGAATTCTCCTAGGTAATTCTTGCGTTTTCGAGCCAGAGCAGGGCATGTGCAGAGAAGATGAAGAATTGTTTCTTCCTCTTCCTCGTCCATACAGCTTCTGCAGAAATCATTTGAGAATACGCCTAATCTCGTGGCGTGCTTTCCTATTAGACAGTGTCCGGTTATGACACCTATTATCGAGCTTATATGCGATCTGCTTAGAGAGAGCAAGCACCTTGAACGTTTTAAATCCAGTGTTGGCCAGATGTTTTTTGTGACTTGACATGTGGTGATGTTGTTCCACCTGGTGCCTGCCCTCCTCACAGCGTCTTGCATTAGCAAAAGTTTACAAGTAGCGATTGGTATACCAGTACGTGCCAAACGTGGAAGGATGGGCTGTACTGTACCGTTCCTGGCGAGTTCATCTGCCTTACAGTTACCTGGAATGTCTCTATGGCCCGGCACCCAGCAAAGGTGAATATTAAACTGTTGTGCCATCTCCATTAGAGATGATCGACAGTTATGGACTGTTATAGAGTTTGTAGAGACAGAATCCAGAGATTTGATAGCGGCCTGACTATCTGAGAAAATACGGATATCAGATGTTGATATCACGTTTTCTTTAAGCCAGGACAAGACTTCTTTTATCACCAAAAGTTCCACCTGGAACACGCTACAATGATTGGGAAGGCGGAATGAGAGACTTAATTTCAGTCGTTCAGAGTACACACCTCCACCAACCCCTTCTTTTGTTTTTGACCCATCTGTATAGAAATGGATTGACTCACATCTTCCAGGAATGTCCTATCCTCCCAAAAAGATCTGGGAGGTATAGAAATCTGGAAATTTCTGTCGAATTGCAGTTGGGGGATGGTGTAGTCTGTGTGCTTTGGAATTGATTCTAAATAACTAAGAATTACGGAGTGGCCAATGTTGTTGTTAGTCCACTGCGACGAAGCTTTGAGTCGAATAGCAGAGCTTAGAACTATGAACAATGACGATGTTCAAATATCGGGTGATTTTTTAAGAGCTTGAGAACTTTAAAAAAAAAAAACGCATAAAATGTGCAAAATCTCATCGATTCTTTATTTGAAACGTTAGATTGGTCCATGACATTTACTTTTTGAAGATAATTTCATTTAAATGGGCAGGTTCAGACAACATAAGGGACTTCATTTACAGTCAACTTCATTCTTTGAACGTAAATTTTGACCAAGGCAACTAGTTAGTTTTTCAAGTGTCATGAATTTAAAATTCAGAACTTTACTTCACAAATCTCTACTTCAAGTTCATAGTACAAAAATTACCAAAATCATTATTTTCTACAAAACACTCCTCAGGCAAGCTACAAGTCCATCATGATTTGTATTTTGTATTTTAAAGAAATATTACTTATTTCTTTTCCAAATTTACAAGGAACCTTTTTACAGAAAGCATTAAATGAAATTGTGCAGAAAATAAATAAATCATTGAGTAATAAAGTTCATCTTTTAGTTAAATTAAAAAATATGATCAATTGTCATTTTGACATAAGTTGACTTGACTTGATAGTAAGGGAGATTTTTCTTGCCTAACTTTCCAGTCAACTTTCCAATAAAGTTGCCTTAATTGGAAGGCAATTTTTGGCAGCTGGCCAATCAGATGCAAGAAACTTGCCTTACTTTCAAGTCCCTTAGTTCGGCTGAACCTGCCCAATGTTGACCGCGGCTGCGTCTTAGGTGGTCCATTCGGAAAGTCCAATTTTGGGTAACTTTTTCGAGCATTTCGGCCGGAATAGCCCGAATTTCTTCGGAAATGTTGTCTTCCAAAGCTGGAATAGTTGCTGGCTTATTTGTGTAGACTTTAGACTTGACGTAGCCCCACAAAAAATAGTCTAAAGGCGTCAAATCGCATGATCTTGGTGGCCAACTTACCGGTCCATTCCTTGAGATGAATTGTTCTCCGAAGTTTTCCCTCAAAATGGCCATAGAATCGCGAGCTGTGTCATGTCAACCAAGTTCAGTTCTTCCATTTTTGGCAACAAAAAGTTTGTTAGCATTGAACGATAGCGATCGCCATTCACCGTAACGTTGCGTCCAACAGCATCTTTGAAAAAATACGGTCCAATGATTCCACCAGCGTACAAACCACACCAAACAGTGCATTTTTCGGGATGCATGTGCAGTTCTTGAACGGCTTCTGGTTGCTCTTCACTCTAAATGCGGCAATTTTGCTTATTTACGTAGCCATTCAACCAGAAATGAGCCTCATCGCTGAACAAAATTTGTCGATAAAAAAGCGGATTTTCTGCCAACTTTTCTAGGGCCCATTCACTGAAAATTCGATGTTGTGGCAGATCGTTCGGTTTCAGTTCTTGCACGAGCTGTATTTTATACGGTTTTACACCAAGATCTTTGCGTAAAATCTTCCATGTGGTCGAATAACACAAACCCAATTGCTGCGAACGTCGACGAATCGACATTTCACGGTCTTCAGCAACACTCTCAGAAACAGACGCAATATTCTCTTCTGTACGCACTGTACGCATTCGTGTGGTTGGTTTAATGTCCAATAAAGTAAACTGAGTGCGAAACTTGGTCAAAATCCCATTAATTGTTTGCTCACTTGGTCGATTATGTAGACCATAAATCGGACGTAAAGCGCGAAACACATTTCGAACCGAACACTGATTTTGGAAATAAAATTCAATGATTTGCAAGCGTTGCTCGTTAGTAAGTCTATTCATGATGAAATGTCAAAGCATACTGAGCATCTTTCTTTTTGACACCATGTCTGAAATCCCGCGTGATCTGTCAAATACTAATGCATGAAAATCCTAACCTCAAAAAAATCACCCATTAGTTGGACTTCCTATTTTTTTTATTAATGTGAATGTTATGTTGAATAGTAAGCTAACCGTATTTAGAAGTTGCTTAGAGTGTGATAGATTTCATTGTATGGATAGGTTATTTTGTTTTAAAACACGTATTAAAGCAACGTTGAAAAATGCCCTTATAAACGCAAAAAATACAAATTTTGTAAAATTGTCAGTACATACAATTCCTATTAAAGAAGACTAGAAAACAGACCAATTTACCAAAATTTTGAATTAAAAAGTAGTTTAACATAATAAAAATTGAGAAGTAATATATGGGGAAGAAAACTTAAGGAGGGAGATAATTTCCCCTTTGTACCTGTCTGATGCTTTCTTACATCATAAATTTCTAATTTTATGTTAATAAAAATATAATATTTAAATTAAATTTTTTTTATCTCGAACAAAACATCCTCTTATTTGAAGAAATCGTTTAAGACAAGGAGCCAGATGTTTAAGAGGCAAAAGTTTGTAGATCGCTTCTTTACAATAACTATTAATTATGTATTGCAAATCTGCAGTGCTCTCATGAAGAAAAACGACGAATGCGACACCTGTACAGACATCAAGGAAATCATCCTGGAAGAATTAAGAATGGGGGACAATCACCAGTGACACCAGCACATCCGTCAAGGTATACTAAATTTTAATGTTTCATGAGAGTACTACGTAGAGATCTTTTATACTTTGGCACAATGTTGTTTTACCAGCCATAATCACACAATAAAAATAGAAAATTCACAATATTTTTTTCCATTTCTTTTATTCTACATTTAAGTCTTAGGTAAATACAACTGAAAGATGTCAAAAAATAGAAATAAAAAGCAACTTATGTTTACTATATTAAACTAGCTTTTTTATTTAACAATATTATATTCTAAAAAAAAAAACACAACAAAAATTAACGAATTCAAAATTAGAATAAAATAATATTCAAAAAAAAAAAAACAAAACTTAATGAGCATGAGGATCGAAATTCAAGAACTTCTATAATTTACATAGTTGAGTTCGAGTATTTTATTTCTCGATAAAGGTATCAATAAAATTGTTGTTTATTTTTTGGACAAATTCTTTAACCCCTCCCTGATTTACATATATTTGTTTGTGTTTTTTTTTGGTTAAATTAATGGTTGGTGGTGGTGAGTTTATAGATAATAATATTTAAGACATTTATCAGTTCCTGATGGTTACATTTTACAGTTTATTACTCCATTGATATACTTCGGGAACAGCTGATGAATAGTTGAGTTCATACATTTGGGATTTGATGAACGCTTCCTTGTCCTCAGGTTCTGGTCGCACTGTTGCCAGACCTAAAAATAAAATACATACATAGTCAGTTAATCAATCTTAAAGCACATCAAACAACTTGCTATAAATTTGAACTTACCATTTTTATAAGCGTACTCCATAATTTTAACTGCAATCTGAATAGAACATTGAGTGATGGCAGAAAGAGGTGGATAAAGACTGCCCTTAGCTAGATCCTCATCCGAGCAAATCTCTGCTAGTTTTTCGGCAGAAATAAGGAATACCTCCTCGGGAATGGTCAACATGCCAGCGCAAATAACTCCCAACGCAACACCCGGGAATATGTACGAGTTATTACCTTGTCCGGGATAGAATGTCCTGCCATTGTATTCAACAGGATCGAATGGTGATCCGGAGGCAAAGATACATTTACCCTTTGTATGGGTGTATGCTTGGATGGCAGTGCATTCAGCTTTAACGGTGGGATTTGAGAGAGCAAATATAATTGGAGTGTCGTTGAGTTCGGCCATTTTTTCCAAAATTGCTGGTGTAAATGCTCCACCAATTGCGGCGGCTCCAATAAGAATTGTTGGCTTTATAACATTCACAGCCTCTGCCAAAGTATCGACTGGCTCGTGTTCATGAGCAAAATGTAACTTGTGCTCTGAGAGGCCACCACTTGGGCGGTTCTTAACAATCAATCCCTTACTATCTACTAGCCAGACATGTTTCTTAGCCTCTTCTTCACTTAGACCTTCTTTTTGCATGGCCATGACGCAAAGATTTGCAATTCCCAAAGCAGCTTCACCAGCACCTTGGAACAAAATTGTGTTTTCCTTGAGACTTGTGTTTTTGATCTTTAGCGAAGCCAGGAGCCCTGCCAAGGCAACGGACGCTGTACCCTGGATATCGTCATTAAAGACACAATTAGTGTCCCGATAACGGGACAGCAAACGGAATGCATTTGCGTTTCCAAAGTCCTCGAATTGGACAAGACAATTTTGTCCAAAACGTCTCATTACGGCTTGCATGAATTCCTCTAGAAATTCATCGTATTCAGCTCCTGTGACACGTTTTTGACGAAGTCCAATATATAGGGGATCATCCAAGATGGATTGAGTATTGGTTCCTACGTCCAAAGTTATAGGAAGGCACTGGTGTGGTGGAATACCAGCCAACGCTGTGTAGAGAGATAATTTTCCACATGGAATACCCATTCCATTTGCACCTAGATCACCTAGACCCAGAATACGCTCTCCGTCTGTTACAACAATAGCTCTCACATCAGTTTCTGGCCAGTTCTAGAATAAAAATAAAAAAAGTAATTTCTTGTGTTCTGTATAGGATATTTTCAATTTCTACGAACCTTCAAAACATTATAAACATGACCCTTATCCTTGATGGTAATGTACATTCCCTTTGGATTTTGGAATACCAAACTGAATTTCTGACATCCCAAACCCACAACAGGGGTATAAACAATTGGCATCATTTTGCCAATATCAGCAGCCAATACATTGTAGAACAATCGTTCGTTACGGTCTGCAAGACCATTCAAGTAGATATATTTGTCTAAATCATTTTCCAAACGATCGAGCAGGATAAGAGCATGTTGAACTTGTTCTTCAAGTGTCTTCACAACTGCAGGCAGGAGGCCTTGGATGCCCATTAGTTGTCGTTCTTCAAGTGTAAATCCAAGTCCCTATAATAATGCAATAAAAGGAATTATATTTAAATAAATATTGACAGATATTAAGTTGAATTTTAAACTTGCAACACTGGGCAGGTTCAGACGACATAAGGGACTTGAAAGTAAGGCAAGTTTTTAGCATCTGATTGGCCAGCTGCCAAAAAATTGCCTTCCAATTAAGGCAACTTAATTGGAAAGTTGACTGGAAAGTTAGTCAAGAAAAATCTCCCTTACTATCAAGTCAAGTCAACTTATGTCAAAATGACAATTGATCATGTTTTTTCATTCAACTAAAAGCTGAACTTTATTATTTAATGATTTATTTATTTTCTGCATAACTTCATTTAATGCTTTCTGTAAAAAGGTTCCTTGTAAATTTGGAAAAGAAATAAGTAATATTTCTTTACAATACAAAATACAAATGGTGATGCACTTGTAGCTTGCCTGAGGAGTGTTTTGTGGAAAAAAATGATTTTGGTAGTTTTTGCACTATGAACTTGAAGTAGAGGTTTGTGAAGTAAAGTTCTGAATTTGAAATTCATGACACTTGAAAAACTAACTAGTTGCCTTGGTCAAAATGTACGTTCAAACACTGAAGTTGACTGCAAATGAAGTCCCTTATGTTGTCTGAACCTGCCCACTGATTTTGTTTATTATTCTACACATCATAGTTAGTAAACATTCCATTGATAGTGAGAAAAATGTCAAAAGTGACATCCGACATTTTGAAAAAGTGACCGATAATAGAACGTATTTTTAAGTTGAAATTGATGAACTGTACAAATTCTAATATCGTTTATTTTCAGAAATATGGCACGCTTTATCCATAATATATATTTGATATCTCATAATTTTATATCTCTCCCGCCAATTTTAAACTATTGATATTACATCCTTTTTAATAGGGACCAAACATAGTCATAAGACCTCAAAACGTGTCGCTTCCAAAAAGCTTTAAAAAAATACTGCCAAATATCAAAAAAGATAACGGTTTTGACGTTTATAAGTGGGTTTCAGTTAATCTTTTTAATCAAATGTACCAATTTTTGTCACTATCTATAATTTCTGTTTCGTGAAATCGGGTCTCTTGATCGACATCATGCCATTAGCGTTATTGATCTCAAACCACACCCCAAATCGAAAATTGCATTATAAAATCTCAGCAATTAGAGTATAGTGTACTCGTGCCTTTACAACCTTGAAAAGCTTTTATTCAGAGCATTGTATTTTTAAAAGTTAGCACAAACTGAGGGGCTTTGTTTCAAGTTCAATGTCATTCAAGTCTCGCACAATCTATATGAAATACTTCCAGCTTTTCGATCAGCCGATTGCCGTCAGCCATGTAGTCAATATTATTCATATACATACCCGTAATGTACCTATACTTATCCACTGATGTATATGTATAAATATTTTAAAGCATGATGAAAAAAAAGTCACTCATGCAATTTTCAAGGTTTATAAAAGAGAGTGCGTTAGGTTTTAACGCTTCTGATTGCAATTATTCGCACATGGCCAGTTTAAAGCTATGTAGACATTTGAAATTTGTTAATAGGCAACGTTAGATTTTGCAATAACTATAAAGATCCAAACATTAAGTATGTAAGTGGGAATGTGCAGTGGTTTAAGTAATTGATTGCAATACACTAAGAGGTTTGCACATTTGCTCTATGTTGATTTTCTGTTTTTACAATTATCTTCAACATTTCACAATATGCTTACCTAAATTCAAAAGATTTGTTTCATATAAGAGGAAAAATCTCCCTGAGGAATTGCTATAATTTTCTGAGGGCCTGTTGCAGAATATTGGTTCAATTTTTAACTTGTGGTTGACTGAGGTTCAACCGAGGGTTATAGTTGAAATGCACTTGCTTAAATCGGTGAATAAATATTTAACCACAATTTTGCAAAAGGCTCAGAGCTTATGCGAGTTTATTTTTAACTTTGCAGGACGGATTAGTTAAACGATTTTCCTCTCGCTATTTTTCAAAAAAAATAGAAAATTATGAAACGATGATCATTCGATCATTGTTTAGTTAACAGTGGGTTATATTTATTTCATGATAAGTTCAGTTCGTTCATCTTCAAACGTGATTGTTGAGACGTTTATTAGTGATTAATCTAATCAGCCGATTTTCTTTTAAACTATGTACCTACCATGCGTCTGATTAATAATACCCGTGTTTTGTTGGCAAATCTATCCATAGTATAGTAGGATTTTACACGAATAACAAAAACAATATCCATAGTATAAATAACACCGATAAAAGTTAGAGTAGAATCTCACTATATATAGGTTTTTGACATTAATACGAGCCTCGAATGGATCTTATGTGATTTCGTTCTCAAATGTTGGTACGATTGATATTGCATTTGTATCTCGATGGCTGTGTTCGTTGAGTAGTTGTGCATTTGGAATCATGTGTGTTTTCCATTGGGGAAAAAACCAATCTATTACTGTTGATATTATTTAGTTTTGTTAGTGAAAATGGACTAACTGGGCTTATTTTGCAAGAGAAAACAATAGAAAAGATATATATGTTTTGCTATGTTTCCACCAAAGGTTTATCTCAGTTTCTTTTGGTGTTTCCACCGCACAAGAAAATTTAAAAATGATTAAGTTTTACAGCACTTTCTAAAATGCAAATGGTGTTTCGATGTTTCTTATGAAGTGCAAGTGAGATAGTTTGATTCGTGTTAAACAATGAAAAACTGAATAGTTCAGCACCATATAGGAATATGCTACCTACTCCATGTGCAATTTTTTTTTTTAATTTGATTGAAACAAAACTATATTTTTTGTACACAAACATGCAAATAAACAGACCATAACGCATTATCTGTAAAACCAACTCCTCCACACAAGTTTTTCTTCACACATTTCCGATCCCCGACCGGAATAGAGCAAATCAAGCTCATTTCAACTCGATTCAGGTATATAAAGAATTTAGGCGACCTTCAAGCTCGCTTCAACACCACATGTTAATGTAGTAGTCTACGAACAAACCCCCTTCTTGAAGTTTTTATTTTATGTCAAATTGTTTGGTTAAAACTTTGAAATCGACTTTCACATTACACAGACGTATTTTCTTGATTTTGATAGTCAACTATCAAAAATCAGCTTACACGATTTCACCCATTTATTTTATTATTTCATTTATTTTGATAATATGCAAGATTACAATTTATGGTGAACTTACACTGTTTTGGGGATTCAAAATATTAAAATTACATTACATACGTTGGATAGAGATAGTAGACCAAAAAAGCAATACATTGTATACATCTATCCCACTCTACTTTTATTCATAATTTCAGATGCAGATAAATGTAGATCCACCATTACTAGTTAAATATGCATACATTCAAATATTTAATAGTTAACAAAATAAAACAAATCATATTGCGATAAATGCATTCAGTAAAGAAATGTTTTATTAGCGGAGGATCTAACTGGTGCCCAACAAAACTCTTTTGCAGTGTAGTTTTTGTCGAACATTTGGCAGGTCCGGACAACAAATGGACTTCATTTGCAGTCAGCTGCATTATTTGAACATACATTTTAGCCAAGGCAACTAGTTAGTTTTTCAAGTGTCATACATTTCAAACTTAGAGCCGAAAATACTCCATATGAAGATATAAATCCTTCGTACGTATCGCCTTCCAAAACCCATTTGTTTACATTGTTGCATTTGTAATGTGGACGAATTCAACGAGAAAAATTGACGTTTTTTCACGCATACATAGAATCAACTACTAAGTTTTTAGGGGAAATTTCATAAAATTAGAGGAGAAATCACACGCATACTTAAAATAAGTTTATGAATTCGATTTCCGGTTTAGCTTGTAGCCAAACCAATATGTCTACCGAGGATTTATATCACTAACTACTTCCTTCAGTTAATCGGAAAAACTAACAAAAACATTATTGTCTAAAACATTATTGGTCGTTGGTCGTGCTCATGTAAATAGTGCTTAAGAAACACTCCTCAGGCAAGCCATCACAAAGCCATCACGGTTTGCATTTTGTATTGTAAAGAAATATTATTTATTTCTTTACCAATATAATAATTTGATATTTTATACAAAATATTAAATGGAATTGTGCAGACAATAAATAAATCATAGAGTAATAAAGTTCAACTTTCAGTGGAATGAATAAACATGATCAACTGTCATTTTAACATATGTAAGTAGACTTAATTTTATAGGTAGGGAGATTTTTCTTGACTAAATTTCCAGTAATCTTCCAATAAAATTGTCTTAGCTGGAAGGCAATTTGCAAATTTGACAGCTGGCCAATCATATACTAGAAACTTATATAGTCTGAACTGAACTATATTAGCCGCGTTTTATTATCACCATGATCTGATCCGGATCTTGAATTTACATGCATTACAAGAACAACACAAGATCCTGCTTTGTGTTTGGATCTCAATTTGAGATCCAAAATTTAATTCTTTTTTTCACAACAAGGAGCGCTTTATCATTGTTATTTCACATGTAAATGTTGGTATCATTGCAAACAAATTAAATAAAACCTGTATTGCCACATTTCCATTTGACTGAAATAAAATATTTTTTAAATAGAAAGCGAGAAGCTTTATATTTATTTATTTGGTATATAATCCATGAAATAATTTGATATTTTAACAAAACTAGATATTAATTAATAATATATTAATTTTAAGTAATTTCCAAATTAAATTATTTAAGTTTCACATTTATTAAAAGTTCAAAAAGAATCTGGACTACATGTGAGACAAAAGCGTTCCTGGATGCTTTGAGTTTGAGAGTGCAATGGTGATTTGCAGAAACATTTTCAAAAGTTGTGAATCTTCCATTTTTGGTATGTGTATGTTTTTTCTTTGCTTCGTAATGTCACTTTTGAAAGAACGAATTTGACACTGCTACCAAACTTTAAATAACAAAAAATATGATGATCCAATGCTGTTTTATTATCATGATCTGATCCAGATCAGATCATGGTGATAATAAAACGCGGCTATTTCCACATATCACTATAGTCTGAACCTTTCCATTTAAAATGAAATTAGGTCTGTTCCCAACTTTGACCTAAACTGACAGTTTTCAACAATTGTTGCCCGATTGCTGTTCCACGCTGCACAAATTTGATAGTTTTGGGCAGAAGATAACGTTCACAAGAGAGCAAAATAATTTCCCCTCTTGAAAAATTCTGCTTTAAGAAATTTCCTGGCCATACAATTTCTGTCAAATAATGCATCGGTACGTAAATTGAATATTCTTAGCGTCGGCCTTCCGTTTGTTTTTGCATTGATTGAGTGGCAGAAAATTTAAGCCAAAAAACCGTTTCATAATTTTTTGACAGTTTTCCTTTATGTGGTTTGTTTAGAAAAAGTTAAGTTTGTTTATATTTTTGAGTGTATATCTTTTAAAAAAAACATTTTATTTCAAAGTATTGTTTATATTGTCCAGTTATTTTTTAAACAGATTTTTTAAATACCTACCTACATATTTTTTGTTTTTTACACCTTACACAAGCTTTGTTACAATTGCTCAAGTGCGAACTTAAAAACTACAGAAGGGACATAATATAACTCAAATAATTAATATGGCGTTGTGAACAGATGAGAACAATTTGTTTGTATGTACTTGAATGACAGCTTAGTTTCATAATTGATGCACTGACCGCATTTGTCTGTTTCTAATTAACATCAAAGTTACACAAAAACTTATCGTGTCTTGATTTTCTAAAAGTGCTTGAGACCATTATGTTCTATACATGATAAGTTGAAAATAAAAATAATTATAAATTAAAAGAAGATTGATTTTTTTTTAAAATCAAAAAATTGGAAGTCAACAATTTAACTGCTATAGTATGGATAAAATTCGATTTATTTTACCAATGAAAAACATCATAAAGCAAATAAAAAAGAATTTTATAAAATTATCAGCAATTTTAAAAATTTAAAAAATTCGATTTAAAAAAACAAATCAACAAAAGACAAAATGTTTTTTTTTTTTTGAAACTAAAAATTATTAATTAACGAAACCATTATCTATGATATCGAAAGTGAAAAGATAACTCTCTTATTAATTATAAAATTAATTATGTTCTCAAATATTTTGTTATGTCACTCCTACTTAATTATTTACAAGTATTATCTATTTTTATCACTTTGTTTGGTGTGAAAGTTTTTTTTTTGTGTTTTATACAAATATTTGCAAGTCAGTTTTACCTAATATTTATTTTAAGTTGGCTAAATAAACCTTAATTGTATTGTTATCAGAAAGATAACAAGGCGCAATTAAATAACATATTTGTTTGATGTCGAGACTGTTTAATAATATTTTAATAAATTTATACAAATCATGAAAGTTTTATAAACAGACAACAAATTTTATAGTTGGGTTTATATTCATCTAAAATAACTGCATTCTTGTGACATTTTGACGTTTGGCCAATTAAATTGTGACGTTTTAATCGTGACAGTAGTTTAAAAATGTAAAATTTAATTTTTTTTTTAAATCTAAAATTACCCTAGATTTTTTAAAGTGTATATCAAAGTAAATATTCAATTGAAATAAAACAAATGTACAAAAGTAAAACATTTCAAATCCTATACACCCAACAAGTAAAAGAAAAGAAAAACAAATCAAAGTACAGCAATTGATTCAGTGACTTTTGACAGGCTGACATTATAAGATAACAAAAATATTAATGGTTCGACTGCTGAACTTTGAACAAATGTTAAAAAATATTGGAGTTTTGCGGAAGGTGAATTAACATTTAGAAATGTATTATTTTTATTTGTTTATACCATATTCTTCAATATTATATACTGGAAATGGCGGCATCTAATCATTTTTATAACATGAAGATCGGAGATGATTGTTCAGTACAATATAATGTATCTCACACAAAGTTTAGATCAAAAGATAAACCTTACGAGTTAAAGTAAAAGATTTATGTAAATGTCATTTGAAAGTATCAATCATTTAGTGGAAGTGATACAGTAATAAATTAGAATGAAGTTGTCAGAAATTGACAGTTCTGTGTTTGTTTCAAAGATTCTTGGATTTTTGATGCAAAATGTTCTCAACGTATACTTTCTTCGGAGAAAGAGCTAATATTAAATATAGTTCTGTATGTTTGAAAAATATTATTAATATCTATTAAACAATTCTTATGCACAAAGTAAATAGTTTTAATATAGGTTATGTTTTATTAGATAAAACGAATATAAATTGATGCTTAATTACTCTCCTTAATAACTTAAGTCAATATTTTGCAAATAGTATCAAATAATACAAAATTATAGGAAATACGATATGCTTAAATGTAGCTCCCATAAACTTATCAAAATAATTTATCTGGTATACTAACATATATGTATGTATAGCGCAAAATGTACTTGTTGTGAAATAAAATCCAGGTACTTATAGTATCTACTACAAAAATATATAATCAGTGCTAAATAACAATCAGATAAGTTCATAATGAGATAAGATTGTTGAATTACTTTAACTATAATTACGCCGGCTTTTTTTTATTGAAAAAGTCAATAATCATGACTGTCTGTCTGCTAAACAAAAATTTAGCAAAACACATGTTAGACTTCACAAAAATAGTTAAGTCAACTTTAAGTTCAATCTATGTATGTGCTATAATAGTATTTCTAGCCTTATTTGAAATGTCTAAAAATAAATATTAAATTTTTACGTTTCTATTTTGCAAACAAATCACTAATGACTGTGTGATTATTTTATTATTATGAAATTGATTGTCAAACAATATTCTTGTACTTCGAACTTAGTGATGTTTCCTGGTAACAGCAGCAACGCAGTCAATAGTCTTTTATCATCTTGAGTGAACTGGACACTATAGACAAGTCATGCAATTTATAGTAAAAAATGCATCAGAAAAGGGTGAATAAGTCACAAGTTTTTCTTGAAGTAGTGAATAATAATTTAAATATTTACATGGATGTAAATAAAATAAATTAAATACCTGTGTGTATTTTTATAATGATTAACACTTGCAGTTACAAGTTATTTTAGTTGTTTTAAGATCATACAAAGTTTACTGATATGAAACTTGAATACTTATGATTAACTTACAATAGACATTTGCAAAGCAAAAATTCAAGTGTAAACTAGCTTTTATGGTTGATGGTGCAATAAACGAACACATCCAATTTAAAAAAATTGTATGACAAAATTCTGAGCCGATGCATGGTTTAAAATCAATCTAGCATGAAGTCAAAGTGACAGCAAAGAAAAGGAGATAAGGATATGAGCAATGCATTTTTATAAGGGAAATAAAATGATGAAACGACAAAATGAATCGCTCACAAGATGACAATGTGCACAGAAATTGTATCTTTTGTATGTTTGTTTCGAAATTAAATACATTTTTAATTAAAATTCCAATGGATCACAATTAAAATTCAATTTTGTGCATTCGATAAGAATTTCTAAGTTTCATTTCATACTAGAAATATGATTTTTTTAATGTTTGACGGATTTGATTGGTGTCTTAGTATCTCTTCTACATTATGTATATCTGCCGCAGCACACTTGCTTCAATCTAAAAGGATTTCCATATAGGAGGATTGATTAGGTCAGCTGTCATTTGTGAAGCTGTCATCATTTTGACAATTAAAATGTGCGCCATTATTAAAAATGGAATTTTCGACAAGGAATGTACACTTTTTGTATGGTTTGACTATGAATATCAACGATATTTCCCTTTGTGTAAAGTGATTTAACTCAAATCAATTTGAATTCAAATTTCCAATCAAAATCATCAAAATAATGGTTGCCATTGTGAAATTTTAAAGTCATTCTAATAACATATTGAAAAAAGGTATACTAAATTTGATGTCTTGTGATTGTGATAATATTTTAACTTTTCCGTGTTTTATTTTTCGAATGTCGTAGCATTGAAAGAAAAAAAAGAGAAAGAGGAAGATTTCAAAATATTGCAGTTTTTTGTAACATCTAGTAACTTTATTCATATTGAGGCAGGAACGTCAGAATTGCTTTAAAATGACAATCAATTTTTTTTCCGACACTTATTTAGCTTAAACTTTTGATTATCACCTTGCACAGATCAAATTTATTGATATTTACTGCCATTTATCAAAAATCACCTTAGCTGAATCCACCCAAGCAATTTGCATCAAAATTTTACATCTTTAGTTTGACATGAGGTAACCCACCATGTCTGACCATTTAGTTAAGTCAAAAGTTTATGGTTTCTTTTTACTATAAAAACAGAGAGAACCAATCTAAACTGTTAAATACTCCACCTACAATGACCTTGTTCACTGTCAGCTATATGTATATTTAAGAATATTACAAAATAAGAGCTTTAAAATAAAATGTGTGTACCAAATAAAATAAGGTGAGATTGGGAGATACTATAAAATGCATACAACGAAAATTATAACATACACATGCACAATAATTGCAATGTATGTAAATGTATTTTATATTTTATTATCAACAAAATCATCATCAACCCTAAACAAACGTGAACAAAAAAACATCTGCTTCCGTGAGAATTTAGAAACTTTTATGTTAAAGCGCATGAACTTGAATACTTCGTTTCTTGAGATTTTTTTTTCGTTTCATTTTCAAACCAAATAATGCAGTTCAATAGAGCTATAGTCAGTTGAGTATGACATGCATAATATAGTGTATGGGGTTGATTAGATTGAATAATTCAAGCTCTCAGAGCAAATAAAGGAAATGATAAAATACATAATTGATTTTGGAGTGACCATCTTTAAATAAGATGGTTTAAACATTCAGGAAAATTTAAAACATTTACTATGATGCACACAAGCTGATACCAGTGATTGTGATTAAAGATTGATTTTTAGATCAAATCTTTTTAAAATGTAGGGATTTCTGTATTTTAAGAAAAATAAACAACATTTCTCGTACAATTTTTTTTTTGTTGTGAAAACTAGAATTGTCATGATTCGCTTTCTCAAATATTCTCTATCGCACAATTCCATAAGGAAGAAATCTTAGAAACATAAACCGTCCAATTTACTGATGAAACATAAAAAACAATACAAAAATTAATTAAGTGTCAAATACCAATTAGTATTTAGTCCACAATAAAAAAATGCATTCCACAAAGCAATGAACTAAAGGAGTACGAGTATTCACATGAAAACTACCAAAGACAAACGAATGAACGAATAATTATACATTATGACATTTCTTTCACATGGCTTGTTTTTATACAGATGCACAGCAAAGATTATAATACAAATTTTAGCTTAAGACAAACGTGAACATTTTGTTCATTATGTGGATCGTATGTGGAACGAGAATTGAGTTTGACAGTTTGTTACAATCTGATTGCAATTTACGACGAACAATTTGTTTTATTCTTTCTTATTTTGGCAATGAAAAGCTAATTTTATTACCTTAGGCTTATTAACTTAAGCTATATTTCTACCTTTTTGTTTTCAATTTGCACAGAATTTAGGTGTATAAACTCTTTAAAATTACTTTAATTCGTTGATTATTGGTCGATCTTATGTGAATATTCCTTAAAACATTCCTTAAAATTGTAAGCTATGTTTATGAAACCCACGCCTCAAAACTGACGGATTCTCTTATCTACCGCCATGTAAATACAAAGTTTTGACAATCATCAGTAAATGACATGAATTCTTGGTGTTTATTTTTATTAACAGCTTTGTGTTATTTTAAAATGGAATTATATACATACATATATGTATTTTGATTTCAATTATATTGCCAAAAATGTTGTCACGTTTTGTGTATTTGCTACAAAACGGTCATTGACAAATTTTAGTGATTTCCTGGAACTATTTAAAGGCTTTTCCAAAAAAAAATAAGAATGGCAGTACTGCATTCATATAATACATAATGTAATTCTTTATGCAGTGACCGAAAGTACTTCATTATTTTAAGACTATCGCTCTTTTCAAGCATAATTACTAGGCATTGGTAAACTGGAAATACAATAATTATCAGTGCGTTTTCACGTACATCTTATTACTTGGCCAGTTCTTTAAAGTACAACTAAATAGTTAAGTACCGGTATATTTTCGGTTACTTGCGTTTTTAAGTACCAGAAGAATTACTTTATAATTAAATAATTACGATTATGATTCTTTCTTAATTCTTTTTGTGCCATAATGTTGATTAATTCACAAAGTAATTTAATTTCTTTTCTAATCAATAAAATTTGTATAATACAAGAAATTGAATTCTTATCTAATTCCTCAAAATTTTTAATTCGTTCTGTATTTCAAATGCTTTTCTATTACTAATGTCTTTTTTAAAATGAATACAAATAAAAACAAAATTGAAAGTACTTGAGTAATTTGTAAAACATTCAGTTCATTTTGTACCCAAATAGAAAAAGAAATAAAACACAGAAAGAATTGAAAAAAAAAAATACTTGGGTACATACCTATAATGTTCAAGTACAAGAACAAAATAATTTTATTGGTACTCAAAAATGTCAAGTACCACAAAAGTGTACTTAAGCTTTAATATACTCAATTAATTTAGAAATTCGATTTCAAGTACTTTTCAGGGCATTGTGTAATTTCAACATTAACATTTAAATTTATCATATATACAAGTATGTATTGTCAAGTGTTTGAAAACTTAGTATTTTAAAGTATTTGTAGCAGGGCACTAAACTACAAGTCACGGAACTGGTACAATTACTTGTACTGTAATTTTTAAAGCTTGTTTTAATGTGCTTATCATTGTTTCAGTATTGTTTTCAATTTTAATATTTTTAATTTGATACAATATTAAAAAATAAATGGTATAAAAAAACTAGAACCTGGTCACTCCAAATAAGAAAATATAAACATATACAATACACCCAGTCCTACCATGAGTAGAATAGAGTAGAGTACAAGTACTAGCCTCAGAATAAATTCGAATAAATAAATAAATGAAGAAATATACATTCATAATGAATTAACTTACAAACAAACAAACCCCTAGATACTTATAAGTTTGACCATATATAAATAAAATAAAATAAAATATAAATTTATCTAAAAATAAAAAATTGAAACAAGCTGAAGTTTCCATTCTTTTAAGTTATGGTAAAGTTTTTTTTTCCTGTTTTTAATTAATATTATCTCTTATTTTTGCCTATCTACGAGTAATGTAAATGATTATATACCAAATGAAGATTGCACGATAAAAGTATTATAGATATGTATATACCCTTTCTAAATAAAGGTATAACTACCTATACATACCTTCAGCTATAAGCTCTATATCTATGTTATGTACCTTTCGCAACAACTTTCAACTTATTGCCATAGAGAAATTATAAATGCTTGCTGAAATGCTGAATCATCTATTTTGTTGTTTGTTTCATTTGAAAATTGACTCTAAATTATGTTTTCTTTCAACATTTGTATTTTTGCGAAATAATAACAAAAAAAAAAAATAAAATAGTGTTTGGCCAAATTTCAGCAAAGCAAAATCCAAAAGAAAAAGTTGCGTTAATTTCAATTTTTGTTGAATATTATTGTGTTGTCAGTTGCTGTCATCGTTGACGTCGCGTCGCCGTTCGTTGTCGTTGTTCGACCAGAGGCGTTCATAATAAATATCTCTACAAAAAAGCTTAAACTATGCCCTTTAGATGTCATTAATATTCAAATATCTACATAAATTCTTTTTAAAACTTGTATATGAAAACATGTTTAATTCTTTAATATTTCACCATCTAAATACACGAAATTGACAATCGATTTTTCGTTGAGAATTAAAACAGAAAAAATAAAACATTTTAAAAACTTTGAACTGTCACTTTTCTTGTTATCGATTTTTATACGGTGAATTTAAAAAAAAACAAAAAAAAACCTTTCTCCACTGGAAATTTTCCATTGCCCATAAATATACATATGTATTTGTTTTAATATCCTCCAAATTGTATAGGACTCGACTTAAGGGCTATCACCTACCTTATTGTATCGCTTCTTTTGCAGACGATCCAATCCAGATAGTTTTCCGGCAACTTCATTATCACCGCTGGTTCCCCACATTCCCAATCGATCACGATTATGTCCTGATGATGCCATTTTTGATGATGGTATTATATTTTCGTCACTGTTTGCTGATGTCGAAACGCCTCGTAGTTTGTCAATATAACTGCTATAAGCACGATGACTATTTTGAAAATAAAAATTTGAATTATTATTATTATTTGTAGTTCTAGTTGCGTCCACTAGAGCAGGAGAATACGAATGAGACAACGACGTCGTTTGCTGAGTGTTTCGATTCGAACTGAATTGGCAAAGTTTTGCCACACCGTCTGTGAGTTCGCCGCCGTCGCCGCCGCAGTTGCTGTTGACGTTGCCGCCACAACCATTGCCATATCCAACAAGGGTCGTATGATTTTCATGGTGTGGTTGAGTGATGGTATTTGTTGTAGGACAAACGAATCTTTTGCCATCTAGTTGAGGGGTGGTGGTGGCAGAGTTGCGCACTAGATGGCAGTTGGTGTTGTTGTTGTTGGTGTGATTGTGACAACAGCAATGTGAATGTGACGCGTGAGAGGGGATTCCACCGTTTGTGACGTCATTGCTGGTTAAGCCGATGCCGGTAGTCATGCCGCAAACAGCTGATTGATTCATTTGAATATTATTGGAACAGTTTTTAATTTGACATTGGTGATTGTTCACTGGAATTGTTGTTTTATAAATTTGATGTTCATAATGTTGAAGTTGTTGTTGCTGTGGACTGGAATTGGAATTGGAAATTGATGGTGAGTTTAAGTTCATTTTGTCATTTTTTTCATTTTCATTTGCAATTCCTTTTCCATTGGCGGCGGCGGCGGCAGCGTTGGTGTACAGGTGGTGTTGATTTAGTTGATGGGGAATGTGTTGGCTGCGGCGATGGTGGCGGTCACGCTCATGATCCCAATTCGAATTGGCACTATGATTGTTATGAGAGCCATTTGCCGAGGGGAATCCCTGCTCACTGCAAAAGAAAATATAAATCTATTAGTTAAAGTTATAGGAATCATAGATGATAAATTATTAATAAATCTATCTTTAAGTTTTTGTTTTTTGTTTTAATTGAAATACATTTTTGAAGTAGGTAGAAGGTTATTTGAAAGTTAAAGTGTTTCAATTAGATATTGGTGAGTTTTTTTTTTTAAATTTAATTGAAGGCGTGCGTGATTTAATGGAAGATAGATATATTTCCACAAAGATATAAAAAATAAGTCTGTAGATAGCTGAAGGCTTTAAATTATGTGTTATTATCTTTTTTTTTAAGTAATAAATTAGTGGTAGCGTATTGTTGAGTCATGGATCATTGGTATAACAAAAAAACGATGTTGAACAAAGGTTGATTGAATAAAATAACAAAAGAAAATCTTTAATAAAAAATAAAAAACAACTGAAGGCTTTGAAATTTTCCTCGAACAATATCTCATGTCACGAGGAAAATAAAAGCCACAAGTTATATATACTAATTATATTTTAAAAAACACTTTTAAGACTCATTCACTTTTGCATCAAAATATGCACTAAGGAATATTCAAAAGTTTTAGGTTCAATTTTTCATTGTAAAAATAATATCCTATTTTTGTCGTGACCCAAAATAAGTAGAAAGCAATCAATGTCTAGCTTGAAAAATTATGTATTTTATTACCGACAACAGATAAATTTTAAATAATTGTTTTAACCCTTAACTAATTTTTGCAATAAAGTAAGAACACATATTAGTCATTTTTTTTATTTTAGTCACAATTATAAAATAAATTACATTTTAAAAAATGTTCAATGAAAAACGTGTTAGATACTTAGTATTTAATATCTATTTTCAAAGTTACTTGTTTTAGGTATCTTAAATTATAATTGGTCACGATACAATTTAATGACAATTAAACGAAGTATGTACATTTTTTTTAATTACACTTTAAAAAATTCATACATGGATATAATTTAAACATTTTATGACAACAAGTAATATCACCAATTTATATTGTAACTATACACTCTGGCGTATGAGTCTTTTTTTTAACTAAAAAACTTTTGTTTGTTTCATGTTGTATATAAATAATTGATAAATGATGAATTAATTAGTGGTAAATTTAAAAAGAGGATTAGCTAGATGCGATTCACTTTGATATTTTCCCATTGGCGTCCTTAAAAATGGAATTGGAGTTCTTTGTATTATTGTATATAACTGTCATTTAAAGAACTTCGATCGAAAATCAAAGATTAAGCAATTTTCTGTTGAGATATTCAAGATATTAAACCAATTCAGTAGTATTTTTTCGGGGTACTTTAATTTAAAAAAAAAAAAAACTCTCTATTGAATTATGAATATCAATATTGATACCAAGTTTGAAGTCAATATATTTCTTTGTTAAATAATCATACATTTTTAGTAATATTTACTTTATAACCTCGTAATTCAAAAAATCAGAGCCATCACTTGGCATTTTCATTTAAACAATAATAGTAAACATACGTAGAAGGAATATCTACCCTCATCGGTGATTTGATAATGAGCAATATTTTTTCAAAGAGATTAATTGCGCTTGGGTTTTAATTTAATTTAATTAGGTGGCCCAACAGTCCATTGAGAACTAGGGCCTAGTGACTTACAACTCTTAACCATTCCTGTGTGCGAGTACTGTTGTCAGGTATGGAGGGGACCTACAGTTACGTAAAGCTGGAAACACCATAATCGAATTTCGAAATTCTAATGATGCAGAAATTTAGGGTTCCTTTTGTGCTAGTTCAGTGCTCTAATATCGACTTGGTTTAAAAAGCCATTCCCCCCTCAAACTTATGTGGTGTTCCCAGCTTGACGTCAAGCTGGAAACAACACACCTTTAGGTTCATAATTTCAATAAACTGATGATGAGGGAATTTAGGGCTCGTTTTGGGCTCCTAAGGTAGCGAAACTCAAAATTACTCGTAGTATCTCCTCCCCTTACCCCCTAAATTAAGTCGCAAAGTTGAAAATTTTCGAGACTTTCTATACCAAACAAAATTTTAAAAATCTAATGTTGGGGTTATTTAGGGCGGGCTCATTTTATGTTAGTTACTAAGTGCTCTTATCCTGGTTTGGTTCAAAAATCCCTTCCCCCTAAAAATAATTGCAGTTCCTGAATAGCCTAGTCATAGAACAGAATTCACTTTAGAATAATTCAAATATCGATGAAAATTGGTACATACACATTTTATAAAAAATTACGAAAAATCCACAAAATCAAATTAGTTAAGTGGAGTTCAATTTTCTGGGAGTGACGTCATCACAAACTGATTTTTCCCCTGTAAAACACAAACCAGTGGGAATAAAAACACGAAACTGGTACTTTTGTTTGAAAACTATCTTATCTTTAATGGAATGGTATTTTTTTTTTTTCAAAACGACGGGTACAGAATTTCTCCACAGAAATTTTAATTTAAAAATTAAAATTTCCTCTTTATTTTAAGAGGGAAGGGATTTTTGAACCAATCCGGGATAAGAGCACTTAACTAGCATAAAATGAGCCCTAAATTACCCAATCACTAGATTTTTAAAATTTTGTTTGGTTTAGAAATTCTCCAAAAATTTCAACTTTGCGACGTGATTAAGGGGGTAAGGGCTTGAGATACCAAATTGGGTTTCACTAACTTAGGAGCCTAAAAAGAGCCCTAAATTCCCTCATCATCAGTATTTTGAAATTATAAATTTAAAGGTGTGGTGGTGGAACACCATAAGTTTGAGGGGGAAGGGATTTTAAAACCAAGTCGGGATTAGAGCACTAAATTAGCACAAAAAGAGCTGCATCATTAGTATTTCAAAATTCGATTGTAGTGTTTCCAGCTTTACGGATCTAAGAATTACTCTTGGAGAATTTGTCAATTCCTCGCAAGAGGCAGTACCCGTGAAAAAAACTTTAGATGACATAGGCAGGGATTGAACCCAACACCTCTGGCATGACAGTCCAACGCACTAACCATCATGCCACAGGTACTACGCTTGGGTTGCCTAGCTATAACCTTGCAAAGTTTATTTGAGTTTTATTACCCTCATCTGTCATTTACAAAAATCGGGTATATGATGAATGTCCATGGCCGTAAATATACCTTCATCTGTTATTTATTTGATTTTGTTGTCAAATAAAAGGTAATTGAACTCTTGTTCGAACAATATTGGGTTGCCTAACCAAAAACTGGCATAACCCAAGGTTGCCTGCATTTGAAGTGTAAAGTCTTTGGTAAGTGTAGAAACTGTATTCCATGTGTTATTTAGTCGGTTATTCGTTCAAATAAAAGGTTATTAAATTATCTATCAAATAGCGTATGGTTGCTTAACCAAAAGTTGACATAACACAGGGTTGCCTTAATTTGAGATTTTAGTAAGTGTAGAAAATTTATCACATATCGTTATTTTATCAATATACATACGAGTAGATGCTGCTTCCATTTACTGCAAGCCGTGTGAAACATATTCATACACAGGTGTTCGCGGTCAATTAAAAAATAACATTTTAAATCCTATAAATGTTTAAGCAATTCCTCCTTAGACATCAAGTTACGAGTTTCTGCTTTGAGCTATTTAAATAAAATACTTTTGACGTACTGCATACATCAAGGGGGGGGGGGGGTCGTATAGGGTTATGACCTTGACTGGACCAAGAACACAATATAAATCAGAGAGAAAAGCACTAATAGAGAGAACCAACTTCGACGGTTGCTCTCTTTTTGCCTACAAGCTTTGATTTGGCCACCAACTTGCATTATGTATTACTTCATATAAAAAAAATGTAGGGAACAAATACTTATGCAAGTTGGTGTGCATACTCACCACCAGAGAGAACAAAATTTTCTCTCTGCTCACCACCTTTTAAAAATGGCGACCACCTTTGAAAAATGGCGACCACCACCTTTGAAAAATGGCGGATGTAGTCAGCTGTTCAGAGGTGTTCAAAGAAAATTCAAAATTGTGTATGAACAACTTTTTGGTACTCTCATTGTGTTCGTTTGGGCAGTAATATCATTCGAATATGAAGTGAAATCAATTGCTCTTGTTAGGTGCCAGAACAATGAAGATTTAGAAACAATTCTAAATAAAGCCTTTAGAGAAATATTAGTTAGTTATTTTAAGCCAGTTTTAATCATTAAGTAAGTAAAATAAATTAGGTGGTGCAACAGTCCAATGAGAATTAGAACCTAGAAACATAAAACTCTGAAACAACTATTATTTGTATTATTAGCTGCGTTTATGCGTTTAATTTTCGCTCAGACCGTTGAAAGATGCAAAAAAAACTCAGACTTGTTTCAATTTTCAGAGTTTATCGACTTAATTTTGTCGATGCGAGAGTTGCAGGAACATTAAAACGAGAGTTACAGAATGTAAACATGGAACATTGAAAACATTTTTATATACTCATCTCTTTTTTCCATTCCTATTTTATTTGTGTGTACTCGTTGTTTATTTTCTTCACATTACTCACGAGTCACGAATTTCCAAAATGCTGAAAATAAGTAATTTAAGTAGACACTAAATAAAAAGACCGTCAACTTGTTACTTCTGTTGCCAATTTTCATTGCATAAGATTTGTGAATAGGTGATAAGCCATTCTTACTGCTTTCCACTAAGCTAGTGTGTTGCTTTTAAAGGCTTAACTACATAAGCCGAAAAGTACTTTTGTACAAAAGTAAAAATATTTGTATTCTCGCTAGTTCAGTGGTTTTGTGAAAAGAATATACAAATTTGTTCTTCAACCAAAATTTAAGTCTTATGGATCATTTTTATAAGTTTTCCAGTTCTAACTATTTATATCTTATCTTTCAGTTATATAGGGACAAGGAAAAATCTGTCAGGGAAAGTTCTAACTACAGTTTTTCTGAAAGTGCATTGTGGCTTATTCATAGATGTTTGCTAAACTTTTTAGGATATACATAAATAAATGCAAATGAAAGTTAAGGGCTAAATCTGAAGAACTATGAACATAGAAAATGCTGTGTTCAAGTAATTATTATCGCAGCCAAATTTCATAATTGATTTTTTGGTATATAAAAAAGCTGAAAAAGTAATTCACTAAGTTCCAGAAAATATCGATTGATACCGCAATTGCAGACGATATGGATATTTTATATAAATATTCCCGGTAAACTGTAGAACTTTATTATTTCCGCCTTTTATAATTCAATGTAAGATAATTCAATGCAGTATATTTTAGATAGTACAGTAGTTAAGTTATTAGTTAAGGTATTACTATTGAAATAAACATAACATATGTACATTTATAGAAAACATGTGCTCGGTCATTTATACAAATAAAGTCTAGTTTAAAAAACCTTAACCTTGTTACACTCTTTCTGCACACATCCTTTCTTGTTTTGGTTGTTAATGCCATCTATCTGTAACTTAGAGAAAAAGAAGAGAAAAACAAATTCACCACGAACTACCGGTATAACTTCTCCCGTTATTTATTGACAAACAAAAATGTTTTGCTAGAATAAATTTGAATTATAGGAATATTTTTGTAGATATAAAAACGACAAGATGTTAGCAAAATTAAAAAAAAGAAATTCATGAGAATTACAAATAAATATAATGAGACTTTAAAAAACATAGCCTTCTTGGCTATCAATAAACAAAAATGAGAAATGTCGCATTTCCCGGAACTGTTGTTTTTTTGTGAACTCTTCTCCGAGGTGAAAACATGTATACACCGATACGAATTCAACACGCTATAAAAAATGAGAGTAAGAGGTTTCGAAGGGACGGAGACGAGGAAATTTGGCTCTCTCGATTAGTTTTTTCTCTCTGATTGTAAGTCACTTTCACTAAGCCCTAGTTCTCAACAGACTGTTGGGCCACCCAATTTTAATCTCTCGAGAATTGCAGTGAGAAGAGATTTTGCCACGTATAATTTGTGAGTGCCACACTAAAGTTTCGTCCAAGCTCATTTTTTGTACCTTAGTTTGTTTGTCTTTAATTTTAATTCGAGAAATTACGTACCTAAATGCACTTATTTCTTTAAATTCAAAAAACACAAATTGAAAATGATAGTCATAATAGACCCCTGGAAATTGCGCCAAAAGAAAATACGCCAAAAAAAAATTGCAGACAGTTCTTCATATTAAATGCTGTTTCATTTGCTTAGGAGCAAAGCTCATTTTTCTGGACAACTATTTCATTTTCTCGCTTTTGACATCTACATTTTTCTTCGCATTAATAGATATAAATATTGTTTTTAGAATAAAGCTACGTTTCAACAAAATTTTGTACATTCCCTCATGAAAGTACCCAAGAGCCTCTTCCAAACTGTATTTTAGCTGTTAAATAGGGCATACTTAAAAAACTGTTTTAATCTTTGAATGTTTTTATGAAGTCTTCTAAATTAAATAGTTAGATCATACCTTGCTGGACAAGAGCGCTCTTAAAAACTAAAATTGTCACTCTAGCCCTTGAAATATGTTAATGTAAGGTTAAAATACACATTGTTATTTAAAATTTGTCCGGCCTTCTTTACAGAACATTTAAGAACATTTTTAAGCTGTGCAGTACCCAAAACCTAATCTTTATGTTAAGTGTGTGACCCCCCGTGATTAAAAGTTTGAATCCACCAATTTTGTTTCTGCAATCTCGATTTATTTTTAGTATTTCTAAGAAAATCCTCAAAACGTCTGTTTCATCTGGCCTCGTAGGTGGCCTAAAGTCTTAACAAAATTTTACTACTCAATTTGCAGTTTTGTTTTCCCTGTTTTTTAGTACATTAATAGTCAAATAAAAACATTTAAGCTTGTAGAACAAAAGCTTCGAAGACTCATAGAACTTTAGAGGACCTACAATTTTCTGCCGGATCCATATACTCAATATGCCATGAGTGGCATATATTTTAATAAAAAATAAAAATAAATTAGTTGGCGCAACAGTCCGTTGAGAACTAGGGCCTAGTGACTTACGACTCTCAACCATTCCTGCGTGCGAGTAATGTTGTCAGGTATGGAGGGGACCTACAGTTTTAAGCCGAATCCGAACGGCTAATTTGAGAAAGCACTTTTCATGACAAGAATTACTTTTGGAGAATTTTTTAATTCCTTGTACCGTAAAAAACACAAAGGTAGGGATCGAAATTTCCCTAAATGTTAATTACTTGGACTTAGTACTTTGCAAGTACAAGTGCTTTTCAAGTACAAGTGCTTTTTAAGTACAAGTGCTTTTCAAGTACAAGTGCTTTTCAAGAATAAGTGCTATTCAAGTAAAATTACTTTACAAGTAACTATAAGTAATTTTTAGGTACAAATATCTTTAAAGTATAAGTACTTTTGAAGTATAAGTATTTTTCAAGTACTTCATCGTAATTTTAAAGTCTAATTTACTGGATAAGTTGGTACTTAAAATACTGATCAAGTATTTAAAGTACTGCACAAAAACTTAAAGTGTTGTTTAACCTTATGATTTGTACTTGTCCTCAAATACTTATATATGCAAGTACTTGAAAATTGTTGAGTAATTGCACTTAAAAGAAGTGAGTTTCTCTCAATACATTCTTTTAACATAAGTTAGCTTAATATAAAAGTCTTCACAGAGCATACATTTATTACATACTTACTTGATCAACTTTGAGTGGAACGACCTCGTTGCAAAACGCGTAGCACTTTGTCCAAAAAGACATTTTGTTTGATTGTATAGGAACATTAGTTTATGATTTTGTTTTTACACTTTATTTAGAATCTAATTAAAAAAATATTTCGTATCACGTTATAAAATGTCACACTGTAAGGGAAGAAAATATTTTCATGTATCTTTCACAGAATAAAAGACTTTCAAATCTGTAATGTAGAACTATGAGTACTAATCATGACGTTTACATCTTTGAGAAAATGGATATTTCAATAACTGTCCAAGTACGAAAAATTAAAACTAATTAAAATTACATTATTTTATGTACTACATATGTATAATTTTGTGTTGTGGTTATCATAACAAAGAGAAACCACGAAGGATTCATGACGTTCGTTTTGGTCCTATGTCAATGTCACCTTAAATTTCACAAGAACTGACTAATATGACACATTAACAGCTGCTGCCGATGGTCACGTTTACCCTTTGGAAGTTTATGTGATTTTTTTTTTTAAATGAATCAGTCATTATTCCACAAATTTGTTCATTTCTCTGTTTAAGGGGGTTCATTTCATAAAGTTGACGTTCGTGAATTCCTAAACGTAGGTATTTACAAAAGAGAGTAAATTGATGGGTGGTAAGAAAAAACCCTGATGTAATACATTCACATTGATTCGCAATGCAAAAACAAAATAACAAGTAAAACTCGTCTTCGAAATAATTTCCAAAAAAAAAAAATAGTTTGACAATCCAGTTTTGTGTTCGGAATTTGAGTGATAAGCTCGACGCGACGACTTAACTGTCAGGCCACACGTAATGAATTTTAATTGATAAAACTGTCACACGTCTCTAGTGAGTGTGCTATTTTGTTTTAATCTTAAAAATATGATTCTTTTCTATAATTTATCGATGCTATAATTATGGGTCAATGACTTAATTGTCAAAAATAATACAAAATACAAATTATAGGAACACTGATTTAACATTAACCTTGAAAAATGATTTTATGATACCTTTTAAAATCACTCATAAAATCGGATGAGTAGTTCTTTTGCCTTTCTTTTTTTTTACTATAATTAAATCAGAAGCCGGAATAACGTGCGACGTTGAAAAATATGGGAATGATTAATTTAATGTAGATTTACTTTCAATTTGAAGTTCAAATGTCTAGACAAAGTTATTTGGTGAAATAATGTTGTTTGACGTTTTTGAATTCTCGAATAGGACTAAAACATTTTTGCTTGATGAAATGTTGTCTTTTGGGTAGGTATTGTTTTATAATCTCATTAGCGAATGAAATACAATGACAACAAGGGAAAGAAAAATCAATTAAAAATATTATTTGAGTGATAGTGATATGGGCTGACAATAAATTTAATTATAGGTATTTGAAATAAATAGTACACACTTTTTAAAGACATGAAAGTTAGTAGGTTCTTCTATGTGAAATTGAAATTTAAGTCCATTTTGATTGATGGTTTTTAAAGTTTAAAAAAAAAAACTTTGGACTCTTGATTTTATGATATTAATTTTACCGGTTAACAGAAAACGGACCTCAAATCCAAATATGATTGTAATGTTTGAATTGAAAATCGAAAGATCAAATTATTTGAAATTGCTGTAACAATAAAAATTTATGTACATATGTATGTATTTAGAAAAATATATGTACTTAGTTCGAAAAATCTGGATAAGTGAAAAGATTTTTAAATACTTCATAAAATTAAAAACCAAGTTTTTGAGTGGAGACAAAGTTCTAGCTCCAATTTTCAAATCTCTCCAAAAACTTTTTTGATTTCTTTTAATTTTTAAGAACTCAGAAAAGTGTTAAGATGTATGGAAAAACAATGAATTCTCAATAAAATATCAGTATATTATATAAACTGTTGCTCCACTCAATTTATTTTTTTATTTACGTGAAATATATATGAGAAAAGGATGTTTTAATGAAATAAGATCTGTCATTTCATCCATTTTGTTTGCAGTCGTAAATCACTTCAGTTTACTCAGAGCTTAAGTTTTTTAAAGTTTGTATTTGTATTGTATTTGTTTTTCATTATAGGATTGCTAAAAATACACACAATTTTAAACTGTTTTTGACCTTGTAACTGGTGTCTTTTTTAAAAGGTACATAACTTTAAGTTGGAAACACTACTTTAACTGATGGCTATTTTGTCAGCTGTCAAGTGATTTATTTTTTTTTTAGTTTGGTTAGATTGAATGGATACGTCAATTAATAAAATTGGTCTATTTGATGTGACGATAATCCTAAAGCAGATGTTGAGACACCATTATTGAAGGAAACGGTTCCGTTGGTATCCACATAGTTTCACGTTACAAGATCGTGCAATTTAACGCAATCGCTTGACTATTTTCTGTGGGGATATGTGAAGTCGCTAGTCTATACCGAGAACCCAGAAACTATTGACCTCTTGAAGGACAACATTGGATGCTTTATTGCCGTTATATGCCATAAATGTTGAAACAAATTAGGTTAGACTACGTCCGAGCCAGTAATGGTGGTCATATGTCAAAAATCATTACATTATCTTTCGAATAAAGTAAATAACATTTCAATTTAGAAAGACTAATTTCTTTGTTTTATGCAATTTAAAAGTTATATACCTCCAAAAAAAAAAACAAGTTAAAAAGAGCTTGGTTTGATTGGATCACCAAGATTATGACGCCCATCTTAACCCTATCTGCTATGATCCCAACTTATTTATTCTAAACATAAACAGAATAAATATTTGTCAAATCCATGATTTTGGATAAATGTCAAACGGCAGTTTGCTTCATTTCATAACAATAAGGACGTTCAAGAGTTATAAAGGAACGCACATTCCGACAAAGGGAACTACATAGTTTTTTTTCAGTTGTCTTTGATTGTCAAAATTGGAGCTTCCTTTACGTCTAGTTAATCTTTGAGAATGTGTTCAAATCCTTCAACATCTGACATAATTTCTTTAGTCTACAACTATAAAATCCATATTATGGAGTTCTAGAAAGCAATTAGGCTTGTGAGTGGAAAAAAGATGCCAGATTGAAAATCCATTTTACAAGTTTGCTCAACACTTCACACATAGCACCATCGTTACAATATGCACCACCTTTAATAATTGACGAGTTAGTTTCAAAATGAGGTAATCATAGTTATTGAAAAAGCAAAAAAGATAAAGCACCAGGGGAAGATAGAGGGTGTATTCATAAACGTCAGCCTAACTAAGAACTGCGTTATCTGCTTTCATTAAGTCAGATCTTCGATCGAACTAACTTAGTCGAACTGCAGTACCTACCGTTCATAAACGTCAGACTCTCGTCAGCGTCGGGCAGATTGTGCAGCTGAATTTGTTTGGCTGCAGAAAGCGCAAGAATTATTAAAATAATTTTTACAACAACAAGAAGGAATGTAAGTAATGGCAAATATTTTGTTAATTTTTTGATAAAAATAATTTAAATTATTGTTTTTAAAGGGATGTTGAAAGTACTGTAGGTACTGTGTTGACAACTAACAACATTAAACTTTTAATTATTACAAAGCGAATAAGCCATTTTGTTTTGTTTGGCAGCCATTTTTCTCTGACGTTTATGAACTCTGTATACATACAAATCGGATTAAGTCAGACCTTTTTGTTTACTGCAGACATTCTGCATTGGGAGTGCGTTCACAAATGCATCAGAAAAGAAATGAGATTGTACTAGCGCAGATTTTCTGCGTTTATGAATACACCCAGAATACCGTATGAATATTTTAAAAACATTACACCAGATTTCTTACGGCTTCTAACTTTGGAGTACAACAGAATTTTCGACACCACTGAATGACGCCCCCGAGAGTTTTCGAAAGGCAATTATTTTTCCGCTACATAAAAAAGGTAATTTTGAAGATCCATCATCCATCAAATTATAGAGGCATCTCATTTTTAAATACAGCAGTAAAGAACCTTGGCTCGGTATTATATAATAGACTCAACGAGTGGCTCGAATCTGAGCAAATATTAAACGAATTCCAAGCTGGCTTTAGGAAAAACTACTCGACAATTGACCAAAATTTTTCATTAATAAATATTGCTGATACGAGTATTTATAAAAGTAAAGGAAAAAAGGTTTACGCTTTTTTTGTGGATTTTCGAGCAGCCTTCGATTCAATTCCCCGGGAAGCACTTTTTTACAAGCTTTATAAATATGGAATCTCAACTAAACTTATATCTGTCATTAGAGCCATGTACGAAGAAAATGTCGCATGATTTTGGGTTGGAAATTCTCTTTCAGATGAGTTTGGTACGTCAATGGGCGTTAAGCAAGGATGCGTTTTAAGTACTCTTCTCTTTATCTTATACATAAATGACATAACTGATTCGGTGAAAGGTGGTATTGATATAGGAGGAAAGAATATTCCAGGACTGATGTTGGCGGACGATATAGTTTTCCTAGCTGAAACTATAGACGGGATGCAGCTTCAACTTTATTGCTAAACATGGAATATGGAAGTAAATCTTTCTATATCAAAAATGATAATATTCAGAAACGGTCGGTGGTGGGGATATTCCAGGAGGGAGAAGTGGACGTTTGACGAGGAACCGATAAAAATAGTAAAGGAATACAAGTATCTGGGAGTTTTGATTGCATCTTACTTGAATCTAGAAAAACATTTACAATCCAAATTATCGGAAGCAAAGCGTGCTATGGGTTCTGTGTGGAGAAGTTGCATTCTAAGAAATAGCATTTCGCACATAGCTAAACACAAAGTATTTCAAACTACCGCAATTGCAATACTGTTTTACGGAGCGCAAGTATGGGGGGTATCGATCGTTTGAAGCAGTGCCAGTGGAAAAGTTCCTCCGATTTTTTATTAAAAGTACTTTCAAGTTGCCAAGTACGACGCCCAACTATATGTTACATCTTGAAACAGGAATAGGACCCCTCTTTTTAGACACACTTAAATTACATTTCAACTACGTGTCAAGAGTTTTGGCGATGGGTGACGAAAGAATTCCGCGAATAGTACTCACACAAGCTATCAACTCTGAAGTTTCGTGTGTTAAAGAGTGGAAGAAATTGGCAATTGAATGCTCTACTACTTTTTCAATATCAGCAGACGAAAGTATCGAGGTGCTTAAGTTGAATTTTGATGACTTGCTGAAAAAAGTCGGCAACATGATGTACGATAAGTTTATGAGTGAAGCTGAAGCATCTATTGACAGATCTTACTACAATAAACTTAACCATTTCTTGGACCACAACACCTACTTCTTGGCCAAAAACAGTACACAAAAAATCAGCTTGTTATTTAAAGTAAGAGATGAACTCATCAATCTGAACTACATCCCTCACCGTCCAGAATTGCCAATAAACGCGAAGATGTATTTCATTTCCTGGGAGTTTGTCGGTTTAGAAGAAACGATCAACATCTTGAATGGAGAACTAGGTTGGGACCTTCTGTATGAATACTCATTGAACGCTCTTCGCTATAGAATATTTGAGGAAATTTTTTAGGGTTAAAGGTTGAAGTTTGAAAATTTTAAAGATTATTTTATTGAATTGTATCTAATTGGCTTTTTTTCGTATATATAAATAAAAAAAAATGTCAGTCTGGTAGACGGCCGGCCTTCGGCCAAACCATTTAAAGACTTTTACAGTTAAGAATATAATGTTTTGTTCTTGTATCTTTTAAAGTCAATAAAACTAACTAACTAACTAAGTCCATATTATTGTGTTTCTATAAATGTAGTATGACGGAAAACCAGATTTAAAGGGCTTTCAAGTTCTTCGTTTTTTAAATTTTAATTTAGATTTCAATTAAATCAAAACAGTGTTTTAATAATACAAATTTAACTGTCATTTAACCCCTTGAACACAATGGTGTAGCTCTAGCTGTTGCCTGTAGCACTGTCAAAGTTAAAAGATACCAAAATACTATACATCGACACAATGAGAAGCTGTAGCTGTAGCTGTAGTTGCAGCGCAAGTTGACTCAACTTTAACTTTTGGCGGCGCTACAAGCTGCATTTGAGATGACAGATGGGGGAAACCCATTTCATTCTTTGACTTTTCACTTTTTTTTTGGGAACGTTCAATGCATTTGAGAATTTTGTCTGGTTTTGTAACTTTTTTATAGTATGCTATCATACAAATTCAGTTCAAATATAAATTTCATATGCGTTGAACAATTGAACATGCCCGATGCGCTGCACCATTGTGGGCGACCTTTGCTACATTAGTGAGCGTTTTTATTGACAGCTTATACTACAGCGATTTTTTTAGCTACAGCTGCATCTCATTTTGTTCAAGGGGTAAATCTGATTTATGAGCAAAACTAGGAATGTACATAGTATAAAGATATTTATCCTCAAAAGTAGTTTTGACGAACCCCATGCTTTAATTTTGTGTACACAAATAAATATATAATTAAGTTAATGGCTTACGAAGCTTAGATTTCATTTAGGTGCGAAAGAAATTATTTTGACAGAAACACCTTGATTTAATAGTAAAGGATGTTTATATCGGCTAACTTTTCAGTAAAATTTTACAAATGCATATCCTTTTGACAGTTGACCAATTACTTACTGGAAATTTGTTTTACCCTAATGTCCCAATGATAATGTCCCAATGATTAGGTTCAAGCGGCATAAGGGACTTCATAAGCCAAGTCAACTGCATTCTTTGAACACAAAATTGGATCATTACAAGAAGTAAGTCAAGTTATGAAAATAAATAAATGCCAGAGTAATGAAGTTTTCCTTTTAATTAAATGAACAAAAAAAATTGATCAGATCAGCTTATATTTTGACATGTGCAGTTCAACTACACTTGAGTTGATATTAAGTGTAATGGGAGCAGACCCCAAGTAACTATCTTAACTGTCATAATCAAAATATGACAGATGCAAAACGTCAACTATCCGCCAACGCGTGTTAGGCGGCAACCGAAAACCAGCCTCTTCTCCTTTTAACCTCAACGAGCATAGCGCTCTTTTTTGTATTAAATATTTTTTAAGTAATTTATAATAAAATAATTGAAATCAAACTATAAATAACGCGTTTGATTTACATTAAGGAAGATTTGTTCTTAATGAACTTTGTTGTTAATTTCTAAAACGTTACGTTATTAAAGGAAAATTGTTGAAATTTGACAAATCAGAGACTATATAGAAACTTGTTCTAAATTAATGTCGACTGAACTTACTCAATGTAAGATTACACGTTAAATTGACAGTTTCGTGAAAATATCCCAAATTATTTTCGAAAATTATGACATAATTTTACCTAAAACTACATGCGTAACTCTCGGAGATTTGTGTATGGAGCCTGACCTTCCTACCTATTTTAGGAATTAGCTACAATTTTTATCAAATAAAACTATTCAGATGGTCCGCACAAAAATGCACAACATCCAAAAGCTTTTATTTTTGCAACTATTCGCATTCAAGTTCTCACTTTTCAAAAATTAAGCTTTTCCGAAAACGTCTTTTTCTTAACAATATAAACAAATTATTAAAGGCACTTCTTAAATTGTTTACAAATAACAAAATACTATACGTCATAACAACAATTTATATTCCTTATCAGCTTTTTATTCTTCCTTGTTATGCTCATATACAATTGTTATCAATTCCATTTCCAGTGCCGTGGCTAATATTTTAATTTTGGATGGGATTTCTGTTTCCCTCTCGCTGAAGATAAGTTTGAGAATATGAAAAAAAGAAACAAGTATACCTGTCAAATTCTGAGAGTTCAATTTGAGCTTTCAAAGTAGAAATATTTTGGAATTTTGAAAAAGTAGTCACTTTTGACCTATTAATCAAGAATAATATTAATTTCTTGTTTCAGGAACAATTAAAAGTCTGCACTTCATGGATCGTGTATTTATATATTTACATAAATAAAAATCTGCGATGAGTTTGGACCTTTAAAGATACAAAATTGGAGAAATTTGTAGTTTTTAAGAGTGTTATAAATGTGTAATGTCGACATGAACGTACATACATACATATGTGCATATGTTTAAACTAAAGATATGTACATATGTTAAATCTTCAGTTTGACACTAAAAGTGATAAATACATACGTGTGTGTGAATGTTATAATCATAATCTAAGATAAACTTTAAACTCTTGTCAACATTGAACGAAACAAGCATCGATCATTGGTTGCGTTCCATTTTAAAAAGATAGGGTGTCCGAATATAAAAAAAAAGAACAGCTGATCCAAAATAGTTGAGATGTCAAAAAAGAAATCCAAATGTATCCAAAAAAGTCTGTTATTTGTGGGTATCTGACAGAACAACTGATTCAAAATATGGTTGAGTTTGAATTAACCAACAAATTGATTTCAGATTTTTATATTTTTTGTTATCCGGTGAGATATTAAAATTGTCCATTGAACATTTAATTTTACAAGATAAAAGTTGTTGTTATCTTTTGCCAGCTATCTAAATTTAGAAATCCAAATCGTTCAATAAAGTATCTAAAAATCAACATATCCAGCCTATCCAACAAGAGATTGAACGCAGCCATTAAATCGAAATTGTGTTAACAGAAAATGTTAGATTGTAAATTTCTAGACGTCTGAAACATTATGCCATTCTTACTTGGTTTTATGAAAGTTTTCAAAACTGAATGTAAAAATTTAACGAACAAAAATTATCAATCGTTCATTAGAAATTAAATTGCAAGAAATGTCAGATTTTAAGTTTCACGATCAGATTTTAAATTTCTAGACGTCTGAAACATTTATGCCATTCTTATTTGGTTTTACGAAAGTTGTCAAAACTGAATGTAAAAATTTAACAAACAAAAATTATCAATCGGTTATTAGAATTAAGTTGCCAGAAATGACATATTTTAAGTTTCTAAACGTAAGGATCAGATTTTAATTTCTAAACGTCAGAAACATTTATGTCATTCTTACTCGGTTTTATGAAAGTTGTCAAAACTGAATGTAAAAATTTAACGAACAAAAATTATTAATCTTTCATTAGAATTAAGTTGCCAGAAATGACAGATTTTAAGTTTCTAAACGTCAAGATCAGATTTTAAATTTCTAAACGTCAGAAACATTTATGCCATTCTTACTCGGTTTTATGAAAGTTGTCAAAACTGAATGTAAAAATTTAACGAACAAAAATTATTAATCGTTCATTAGAATTAAGTTGCCAGAAATGACAGATTTTAAGTTTCTAAAAGTCAGGATCAGATTTTAAATTTCTAAACGTCAGAAACATTTATGCCATTCTTACTCGGTTTTATGAAAGTTGTCAAAATTGAACGTACAAATTTAACGAACAAAAATTATCAATCATTCATTAGTAATTAAGTTGCAAGAAATGTCAGATTTTAAGTTTCAGGATCAGATTTTAAATTTCTAGACGTCTGAAACATTTATGCCATTCTTACTTGGTTTTATGAAAGTTGTCAAAACTGAACGTACAAATTTAACGAACAAAAATAATCAATCGTTCATTAGAAATTAAGTTGCAAGAAATGTCAGATTTTAAGTTTCTAAACGTCAGGAATCATTTGTGTCATTCTCTTTAGATTTTATATGACAGCTGTCAAAACTCAACAAAATGGTTGAAAAATAGAATAGGGTCAATCATACTTAAGGCCAATGCAGCCCCTCACATCACCCCTTTCTAGCTACCAGCCTGTATCCATATCGCATGAACATAAACAAGTTATTCATATGATTTTAAAAACAACATTCACTATAATGCAAAAACATGCATCATTTTAATATCCTCATCTTCATTATTTCAATAAGATTATTTGTTGTACATAAAGGTTTAAACAGAAAATGATGTCATATAGATAATCACAAGGAAGGAAACAATGGAAACTTTTCCATGAAAACACACAATAAAACCGATAAATGAATTTCTGTACTCATTTGTGTATATACACGTCGCGTCGCCGCCGCCGCCGGGGTCACCATGAAATCGAAATTGAATCAAAAATAACACCTTGTCTGTCTGTTGCCCTCGCAAAACGAAAAAAAATTCAAAGTGGGAATAAACTAATTTACTTTAAATTCATTTATCACTTTGTTTTCGTAGTTAATGATGATGACCTTGAACAACAATTTTTTTGCTATTATTGTTGTTGTTGATAGAAATGATAAACATTATAACTAAGATAATCGTTTAATATAAATTCACCAACTAGATACAAAACATGTCACGATTTTAAATGCATATGAGTTAAAACAATGATTGCACACTTTTGGGGGTAGGTTCTATGGAAGAGGGTTTGTGATGTTCTGAAAGCGTTACAAAAATTTTAATAAAACAATTAAAATCTTCCCCGCCGTACCGTTTCGATTTAAATAACAAATCAAACTATTTACAAGTGAATTTAGAAAAATTAAACTCTGCCATCAGTGGAATTGAAAGCTCTCTGCTTCTTTCTATAGATTGTAGTGGTACGACCCGACCATTTAGCGCCCTTTCTTTATCTCCTGCGTCATTCTAAATATTTATATTTTTGCATTATTTTTGTAGATTCTATTTTTGTATCTAACCTAACGTTCACTGAGCGTATAGGAAATTTTACAGAAACAAACAATAAACAACCAGAACTTTTAGTGCTCTAGGTAGACGGTTGAAGTACAAAAACACATTTTTCGAAATCGAAATATCGCAACTAAAATGAATAAATAAGAAAAACAAAAGTGCACTTACCCGTCATGGCCGCGATGGTGCACCGACTTCTTGTCCCTACACATTGAACTCGAGTTGCCCATCATTTAGAATAGTTTCTAGTTTTAAGTATAATGAAAAATGTCTGACTTCAAAATTAAATTTAAACACCAACACTTTGAATAGGTAATTAATTTTTGTATTAACTTAATTACAATTTTTGTTCTTGATTTTTGTGCATTCGAATAATAATTTTTTAGGTTCACTGCATTTTTGAAGTGTTAAACATGTTAAGTCGATTGAATCCAGTCTCAAACTGAACTCACCTGGCTAATTGTTTTCAAGTTACGGGCTTTTGTTTGTGTATCTTTCTAATTCACTAAATAACTTTAAAAGTTGTGCAAAAATAAATTAAAACTTGTTATGGTCGGTGAGGTGTTACTAGCCAGCTAGTCAGCCACATAGCCTAGCCAGCGTGCTGCCAAGTCACCGGCTTCAGGTCTTTTTTTTATGGTTTTATGTTTTTTTTTTTTTTTTAATTTGCAATAATGAGATATTTGAAAAACGAAAAAATAATAGTGCAATATGTTTGATGAATACGGTAATTTAATGTCCTCCTCTATCCAAAAAACATTCACTTTTTGTTTATATTTATATATATTTAATTATATAGTTGAATACAGATGAGCGCAAGACTTGATAGTATATGAACTTTATCACTTTGCTGTTGAAAAACAATGACTAATTTAGCTATAGGGTTTACTTAAGAAATTATATGACCTTGCGGTGTCGGTATATACGACTTATGCTCATAAAACTGTAACGGAGTTAATTTGTTAAAGCTTCTACATTTTGTTGAATTGTAGGGTAAATTATGATTTATTTGTTGTCTTAAAAGAGTGAAAAAAACTCCCACTTGTTTAAAACTGACTAAAACTTTAAACAATTACTTTTTGGTGGG